>JARHVA010001357.1:0-662500 GCA_037957365.1 Torreya grandis
TTATTTCATGTCACATGATGAGTTTTATGTGGTTTTGCATAGCTTTAAAGTGGATTTTTATTCATTAGTTCCTTATCTATACCTATTGATTAACCCTCTCATTCAATTCATTTTCAAATACCTCTATGTTGAAGCATTAATGCTTGAAGGTCCTTGTTTTGAGAAGTGTAATTAGATTCAAGCCTAATCTTTATTCTTAAGTGTATGATATTCAAGTTTAGGGTGTTGTTTTGGTGTATCACCATCCTTATATAGGTTTATTTTAAGTATTTTCTCTCCCTTTTCCTTGTCAATCAAGCAATTAGTAGTAATAGTGAACCTAATTGATACATCAAGGGGATCTAGGCTTTTAACCTAGAGGTTTGTTCCACCTAAAGGTCACCCATAGCCTAGGACCAATCCCATTACATAGATCAAGTTTAGAGGGATTTAATCACCCTTTCAATGGTGAAAATTTGAGCTATAACAATCACTAATGTTTCAACGCTGAGTTGAGGCAAGGTGTTTCAGTGTTTTGATTACAAGGTTTGCAAATATTATAAAGATGATATTTTTAGTTTTGGATCTCAATGGACATTAATGAGAAAATCATGGAAGAGGTGCTTGGTATTAATGAAAATTACCTCCACCCTTTTCACCTTTATTATGCATTCGATGTAAAAAAAAAATGGTAATGTGGAGTGTATTTGAACATTCTAGTTTCTTGGTTTTGTAATACTCACTTTCATTTTATTTTTTTTATAGATAAATATTGAGGCATAGTTAAAAAAATGCCAATTTTTTTTACAAAGGTCCACAACTTGTTTCATTGATCCTATTTTGATTCTAGGTATGAAACTTATACTTATTTTCAGTTAAAAATTATAGAATAATGTTAATGGAATTAAAGGAGCTAGACATTTTCCATCAAGCAATTATTTTTGAGTTTGATTTCTTTCAAAAAAATGGTAGACAATGATGGTTTTATTTTCTAAGTCATTTCAAACAATAATAATGTATAGGCTATCAAATGAATGTAAATAAAATTTATGATATTATTTGTTTTGGATGGAATACATAAGTAGTTATGATCCTAATCTACCTTTTATCCCAAAGCCTATTTCTTTACTATCTTTAGAACCCTAATTTATTTACTTATAGGTATGGTTGGATAACATCTTATTTTCATGTTTGAAAAGTTCTTAGAAAGATGAATTTTCTAAGTTTGTGATAATTGATATCATTGATGAGATAAGTCATTTTATGTATTTTGTATATTTGATAAAGATGTTTGAATGAATTTTGAGTTTTGTTAAGATGTGAATGAAATATAAAAATGCATTTTTTGGGTCTAATCTTTATTTTTATTTTGAAATAAAATATTTTTTATCCCTCTAACCTTGAGTTTATTGTTTTTGATATGAATGGTTTTATGTTATTTAGTCTCTAATGGGTTCAATTTCGAAATAAATTGTGTTTATTATTGACAAAAATGACAAATGTTACTAGGTTTTTGTGTATTTTTTATTCATAATAGATGATCATGAGTTTTTATCTTGAGAATGAAATTATTAATAATTTTCCTCTTAGTTTCAAAATGGGTTTGTTAGGGTCAAAGGTATTGCTAAATCCATAAATATAAAATGGATAATTCTCTTCAAACATAGAAACTATTGAAGTTATGCCCTATATTATTTTAGAAATATATTATTGAATTATTCATTATCTTCTGAGTTTTCAATTTGGAGATGAGAGTGGGGTTTTTGTTTGATATTATGTTATTTTTTATACATAGTGATTGCTTTTGTTATATATGCAACTTGAATATTTTTAAAACCATAATAGTATTTTTATGAACATGTTTGGGTAGATTGTAATTTTAAAATAGAATAAAGGATTCATATTCATGTATTTTCATTTGTTGGTGAAATTTTTCTTTGTAAGTTTTATTTCAGACTATAACATGCAAGTTGTTTTGATGAACTTTTGGTTTTATTTAAGGAAAATATCTCATCTATATATTATTTTAATTCAAACTTTAAAACTTTATATGGTTTGTATGATCAAAATAAAGAATTCAAACTAATATGGAATGGAATGGGTAAATTTTGGCTATGTAAAATCAATCCAAAGAAGTGATTTTTCAATGGATCAACTATTTTCAATTCTTGAGATATGTTATTTGAGAAATATTCAAGGTGAAGTTAAGTAAAATGATTCTTGTGATGAAAGTTAATATTCTTTTCAATGATGAGAAAATGGTGAAAAATAATGCCTATGGAATAACATCTGTTGAAATATTTATTTTTCATTTGGTCATAGTGAAATGGGGTAATCATGCAAAGATATTTGATTTACTTTGATGGATTATTTTCAATCATGTAGTATACATTTGCCCCCCTTTTAGGATTATAGTATACAATGCTTTTTTTTAGATGATAGTAAACAATTTAATTGAATTTATATGATTTTTATTTGAAACCATAATATCAAGATTGGTTAATATAAAGTATTTCTAGTATGCTTAAATCTTGATAAAGACAACGAGAATGTTTTGGGCTCATTTTCATATAGAAAAAATGGTTTTATTCCATAAATAAATAATATTTCTCGTGAAAAGTTTCTTACTACACCTCTATGTTGATAAATATATCTTTATCAACGTGAATTTGATCTCACATAACACATTGTAGCTATACCATTGAAGTTCAAGAAATTTTTTTATTATGCATGTTTGAAAAAGGTATAATGCTATAATGGATAATAATTCAAATGTTTTTTTATCCTATATAAGAACAAATTTATCTACATTACAATTTTTTAATTTTTTTTTATATGACTCAATTTGATAAATATAAATCAGATTATTGAACATAGTTCTGAAATGCATGTTTTGGCTATTATTTTTATTTTAGTGAATTTTCTAGTTATTTAGAGAATGATGATTTAGTTTTATTTCATTTTCAGAGAATGTGTTAATAGATAACTATGTGTTGATTGGTTTTTAGGTTAATTGAAAATGATAGCACAAAACTGATATTTTACAAAGGATATATGATGTATCTCAAAAGTTTACAATTTGTTTTGATTTATAAAATAATTGGCTGAAGCAATTAGATGAATTGATATATTTTTTAGTTAAATCAATAGTTGCTTAAAAATATTTTGCTTCTTTTTAATTTAAGTCAAGATGTTAGGTTAGAAATAAGGATCACACATATCTAGGAAAAATAATGCTTGGGGTAGGGATAACTAGTAAGAATAAAATATGCCACTCTTATATGATGCATATCGAGGTAGACATTTATGTGCCCAAAATTCACCTAGCATGTTTACCCAAGGCTTTGGTTGTTGGACTAGGGCCTGTATTCACTTTGATGATAATGACCATTTATTTAGGCTATTTTTAATGTTGTACCTTGTAATGATTCCTACTTGGAAATATCCTCAAAGAAGAAATTGGTGACCTCATGCTATCATGCATGGTTTGCCAATAGTTTATTCTTACCAAATGCTTCCTGTTGCTAATGAAATTATTACACCTACCAACACATTACCCAAATATGATGTAATACACTAGTTAAAATTCCCAATGCTACTATTATAACTCAAAATTATGTCTCTTATAGCCATAAATGCACTATAAGCCATTTGATCCCACTTATGTTAACACATGATGAGACAAATTAAATTTAAAGTTGATGATGAATCAAGATGGTTGGTTGGGATTGAAATGCTTATAACTCTGATGGTGCATATTGAGTATTGTATGGATAAAGGTGTTTCATTAATTAACTTGATATGTTTATATGACATGTATGAAAATTGATTGTGCTCATATGTGCTACTTTTAGTTTTTTTAGATACTTTAAATTTGGGGTTATTGATTCTGATACTTTATTTTTTATATTGATAAGATGCAAACAAGGGTGTAGATTCCTATTATAAAATCCATAAGGGAAACAAAACAAGATAGTGGTCATAAACAATGAAGCAACAACAAACAAACAATAGACTAACACAAAATCATTAAAAGAACCAAAACCAAAAATAACAGATAAACCAAAAAACTATTTAAGTAGAGCATTCCAATCATCCTTGAGGAAGCCCAAGAGTTCTTCCTTACTAAATATCTTGCCATCCTTGTCCACCATCTCACCCTGAGCATCCTGCAAGACATCTAAATACGTAACATCCCAGTGACTTAATTTAGAGCACATGGTATCAAGAACCTTCATTCTGGTATCCAATGAGAACAACCCACTCTTAACATCCTCCAAGTCCTTGAGTTGGATAAAATTAACACAAATATTTTCACTGGCATTTTCTTTCCCAGGGGCTTCCAAGGTATCAGTGTCCTTTTTAGAGTCATAAAAGGAGTTATTTAACTCCTCAAAATAGCTATTACCCTCATGTTCCCCTTTTTTATCAGGAGTCAATTTGACCTCCATGATCTCCACCTCATTCTCTGGATCCAAGGCTGAAGAATAGTCAACAATATTCAACACGGTTTTTTCCATTAGCTAACTGCTTGACCTTTAAATTGTTAGATTCTTCATAACACTTGTCTAGACCTATTTACCCTTATCCTTCTCAACAACATCATCTCCTTGCTCTTGAATCTTGGAGTGCCCCTTGTCCTTAGCTAAATTAACGTACTTCTCAACACCAGAAGACTTTTTAGCTTTTTCTTTCCCATCTTCCTAGGCACAAAGTGTTCACCAGTATTTCCTTTCCTCTTTTTATTGATCGAGTGGGAAGGGCTATTTTAAAATTCACACAAACCCTTAACCACCACTTTTTATGATTGGCCAAAGGACCTAATCACACCACCCATGGGGGCTGAAATAAAGGATCCCTATAGAAGAGGATTACTCTTCTAGGAATCAAGTGGGATCTTAGGGACTTTCTTTTTATGGGGTAGAGCTATAGGAGTATTAATGACTAGATATTTAGGGTTATGAGGAGTATTGAATAGGCCTAGGGAATCCTTCACAACATGGTTAGAGGTCTTGTTCTACAGGGGCTGCCATACTTAATGCTCATGGGGATATTATCATCTGACTCATTGTCATTAGTCTTATCAACTAGAGAGGCTTTAATGGGGTTAGGTGGATAGAGATATAGATGGAAATGGTAAAGATGAAATATTAGGCCCTGTGAATCATGACAGCTATAATAGCTGGGTTACTTTCAAATGCATTATTATCAATCTTCATAAAAGACTCTAGAGATGACAAGAGATAGAATGGGAAATTAGCAACTGCCTTATGATGAAAATAGTTTAATAAAGAAAAGTGATATTGGTATAAACACTTGAACCTATCATCCAATTTAATGTATTTCATAATAATAAAGCAAACATTATCCCAAGGGTTGATGAGGCTCTCCCTGTCAAAGCCACCCTGTAGTTGAATTTATGACTCCCCCTATTTAAAAAATCTCTTCATGCCTTTAGGGTCCTAAAATTTTGTTTGTTTCTTCAACCTTTTCCCTTCACATCTCAGACCCATAGCCTTAGCTATAGTATCTTCGCACACTAAGAAATGGATTCTACCAACTCACACTTTATGATCATCATCCCAAGACATAGTAAATTAAATAGATAGATTTTCATCAAAGCCATTAAGGCATTCCAGGAGTGGAGTGATACCTACCTCATAACAAATACTCCAAATCATGGTGTTAGCCTTAGATTATGCATAGGACAAGGGTTTAGTTTTGACTTTGTCACCTCCCATAGTTAATTATTCACAATTTTAGGGAAAATATCACACAGAGCAGACCCCATCACCCAAAGATACTTCAACTTAATATATAATTATCTAAAAATGATGATGTGGTTATCATCATTAATCTAAATTTTGATGTCATTTAAGCACCTAAGCTCATCCTTCAAATCATTCATGCTAATCAAGGAATAAATGAAAGCGTAATGAAGCTCGTGCAAGATATCAATTGGATTATGCACCACTAGGATTTGATACATCCTTGTGTGATAACTAAGCACTTGCCTCCAACTTTTACTAATCTGACTTTTATTGATGTGGAAGTTCTCATCACCTAAATTGTAACCATACATCATCTTGGCCATACTAATGACAACCTCTTTTCACCCCTTCTAATGGAAAATGACTATAAAGGATCCATAAATTAGAATATATACTAATACTTTATTTTTAGTTTGATTTAATTAGGGTTTCTGACACTTCTGTATTTGACACTTTGGTTGATAGCATGAACTACTATTCTGAATTCTTCTTTTTCATTATGATTTGATAAAAATTTACTATAAAATTGGTTTTTGAAATGATATATGATGATTAGTATATTTGTGAAGGTAAATATTGAATATTCAGTGATTAGGTATGGTGAAAAATGAAAGTAAAAATAATATGTAATGAAGTTTTACTTTTCAACTAGTTTGGAAAGATAATATATTTTCAAAATATGAATTTTTAGTTATATATTTCATGCAAAATATTTAATCACTAGTTATTTAATCTTGTGTGTTAGTTTGACTATATGATAAATTTATTAAGAGATTAACTAAGTGTTAAGTGATGTGTTTAGTGGCCCCCCACCCATGATAATATTTTTTTATTTGTCTAATAATGAATGAGTATATTCAAGTCTTTTATTTAGTTCATTATTTTTTAAAAAGTGACAAATTATTTTAAAATTCTTGATTACTAAATTAATATAAATTCAAAAATTAAATAACTAAAATAAGGTTCAACTAAATTTAATCAAGTTAACTATTAATTAATAAATTTTAGTTATTAGATATAAATTATAATAAACTCTTCATGATGAATTTTAAAGACTTGAATAGAGATTATTCAGAAAGAGGAAGTCATACAAATAAAAAAGTTCTTATTAGTTTCATAATACATTTTTCTTCTACGAAAAGAGAGTTCTTATTAGTTTCATACTACTTTTTTCTTTTATGAAAAGTATATGAGATTAGGGGTATGATTGTAGGAAGATCAAATAACACTTTATCTAATAATGACATATTCCACCTGGTACAATTAGGGATATTTATTTTTATAAATTATTTTAAAATTAATTATTTGAAAAATATCCAATTTTTTAATAAGTTTGATGATTATATATCTATATCATTCATATGCATCTAGATTATTTCTCTAGATTTCATGAAACCAATTAATAGTTTATACATATACATTATATGAAAATTTATATGTGATTGTTCATATGGGTTTACAATAGATCTCTCTATCTCAGTACACATTTTATAAATAGTTATAAATAAACTATTTTGACATCTATTTTTTTTTCTTATTTGAACAATGAACTGAGTCCCACATATATTTGTACAGTAATTTTTTCATTTAGTTATTTATTTCATGTAGTTTAGTTTATGTTCAGTAGGTTTGTAGAGATTTTAGTTTCACCTTTATTTTTTTTATTTTTTGGGTGTTTAAATTACATTGCTTTTCTCCTTTTATTTTCTACTCATATCTTAGTTATTTCCTTAGCATTCATTCAATTTTATTTTATTTTTTTACTATTTTTTAGATTTTCATAAGTACTATTAGACTTTATTATGTAGTGTTGTTTTCTCTTTTTTAATTTAGCGTTTATTTGTTGTGACTTTTCATTTCATTATTGTTTATTTTTACGAACAAGATATATGATTAGAAGTGAAATTGAAGAAGTTTATAAGAGTGAAATATGTGATCAAAACAATAAAGTGCTTGTGTTTGAATCTTAGAGAGGATACCTCATCTTTTAGTACCAGTCTATTATTGAGTCAATAAATTTTTGAAAATAAAAAGAGATATGCTATATATATGAACAATTATGAGAATGAAGAGTTTAGTTGTGAGATGTAACCTTATTTTAATGAAGAATATTCTACATTGTTAAGTGATATTTAAAAGGTATCTTTCTCAATAAAGTTGATAGAATTTTTTAAACTGATTTAGATTCCTAGATCTTGTTAAGTTCATTTTAAGTTAATAGAAACCTTAAACACTTAACATATAATATACCTTTTGCACACCTAAGTAATATAATTATAGTTTGTATTTCCCTTTGATTAAACTAATTCTATTCTGATTTAATGTTTGCAATAGGCAAAAGTGTTGATTAGTTGATTGTTACAAAATTTAACGTCAACAAATTTTGTAACTTCATAAGGGATTTTTATTAATCAGTTTATATATCAAGTAGCTACTCTTTTTCATTTAAAATAATTTTTTGTTATTTATTACCATTACTAGACCACCACCTATCATTAAACTTGGTATTGATATATTAGATGAACAAGCTGATCAATTATTAAGCTTAATATAATTTAGCTAGTATAACTGTTTCCAAGATCTTAAAGATATGTTAAGGGTTATCAATTGTAAAGAATACCAAGCCTTTAAAATAGAAAGGCCTTAATCTCATGAACATTAAACACAATCTGACATTAGTAAGCAAGACTTATGTATATAAAAATAAAGAGAAAATCTTTTGGCTACTAATCCTAAACCAAAAATTAGATTTCTATTTGAAAAAATCACCTAAGGATAGTTAATTATTATTTTTTTAAATGGAAGCATAACTTTGTATAAATTGATTAAGAGATATTATACTTGGTTTAAATTTGGATAAATAAGATGATGAGGTTACTGATAATGAGGCAAATTCTAGTATTGAATATGCACATATGAATCTTTGGATAAGAGGCAATCCAGTTGATATTAGAAATAGGCCTAAAAAATTCCATTCTCTGAAAGGAGTTAATGCCCCTAATGTTTTTTGAGATTCAGGTGAATTATGTGAAGATCATCTAGATTATTTCAAATTAATTTTCACTACCTTGGGAATCACTAACTAAAATATATATTTTACACTCTTTTCTAAAATTTTAGAAGGAAAAACTTATCAAGATTTCATTAGTCTACCTCCTAGAGTAATCAAAGAATGGAAAGACCTAGAATATTGGTTAGAGTTGTGTTATTATAAGGCCAAAAATTATTTTGAATTAATTAATAAATTACTCACTATTTATATTGATCCAAGTGAAACTATTTATTGTTTCAAAACCAAGTTCATGAGACTTAGATAAAATATCCCATCAGATGTGAGACCTCATCAAAAGATATAAAGATTATATTATTGTAATTATTTACCTCTTAAGTATAAAATGATATTGGAAGATAAATACATAAATAAACATGATGATACTACTACTTTTTGTATAACGTATTTAAATAAATTAAAGAATATTGGGCTTAAGGATAAAACTTCTACTAGTCTAACTTTTGATAATGCATAAATCTTGAAAGCCATTCATAACTAGGGAAATGAACCAATAACCATTAAAAGGTAATGTTGTAGGAGGAAATTTCACCCTTTTGGGAGAGGTTTTTAGGCTCTCTCACTCCCAACTACAATATTGGAGCAACCTCAGGCTGTGGGTATCATGTAGTGATGTTGAACCTCTGGAGAAGGCTGAATTCCTCTGGGTAGATCACCTAAACTAATTTTTTTGCTTAGAAAAGAAGTAGAAATCGGGTATAGGGTAACTAAGAGAGATAAATGGGTGATACATAAAATTTATTGACACTCACATAAGCATTAAATAAACACTAATTCATCATAAGATAATTCCTGCTCACACAACCTCACAAACAGGTTAATTTGCATAAGTGTTTCATAAACTAGCCTCACCAAACAATACATGAAGCAAAGAGGAATTTCAAAATCCACACAAAGCACCCATTAATGTTGGAAAGAGCTCAATTTCAGACCTAAAAATAACTTGAAAATACCTAAAAATAGGCAAGAAAGAAGGATAATGGACATGGAAGAACACTTCTTCACAAGGCCATCATGCACAAGCTTGCTACGCACAATTTTTAGTTAAGAGATAGGTAAATATTGATATTTATTGGTTCAAAAGGTATTTCTTACAAATTTTGATAGATTTTTTCCTTTCCAAAAATGAGGATCTCTTTTTAGGCTCAAAATCCTCTATATATAATAGAAAGGAATGAGAGAAGAGGGGGCTTGTATGATAAAATAGAGAGAGGGGTCATAAATGGCTACAACCACCACTATGTCCTTGTAACTACCTTGACCATGAGATAAGCCATCCAAGATCGCCAAAAATATACTCAATCCCCTCGTACATTCAAGTCTCCCTTGATTGGAGATGAGAGAGCCATGTCATGAGTAGCTATATGTTCCTACCAAGTGTAAATGATTTGATCTTTTGCATTTAAAAATTTGCATGCTTCTTCACTTTTTATGTCCCATACTCCACTTAGATGCATCTATTCTTAGTTTGACCACTTTACATGTTCTAACTATGAGATGTAGACCATGTCATCATAGTTGAAAGGATAAATCTTTGTTCTTTTCTAATGATTAGTTGTCAAAATCCTACTAGGATCCTTTTGAAAACTTGGCCTTTTCTCGTCTGTTGGCCTTTTGAAAAATCTACTAGGATCCTACAAGTTTCAAGCTCATGAAAATCTTGATGTAATTTTTTTTAAAAATTGAATAAAGGCAATGGATACTTGTAGGGGCTCAAACTTGACATTTGTGGGGCCATCATTAATTCCTTTAGACTTTTGCTTTTAGCCATTTCTTTGGACTATTTTCTCATGGAAAAATCTCCCAAAAGAATTAACCCTTTTCTTTGGCCTTGAAAATTTTTCTTCAAAAATGGACCTTAAGAAGAATTTATAAAGTGCCTTGTTTTTCACTTGAAATGCCCTTTCTAAAAGGAAAGTACCCTTCAACCTTCTTGAAAATGACCTTTTTTCCTGAGAAGTGCCCCTTAGAGTTTTTGCAATGAACCCTTCAGAATTTTGCAAAGAACCTTTCAACTTTCTTGAAATGGTTTTTTGAAAACCTTAAAAATATATTTTTTGAAAGGAAAGTACCTTTCAGAATCTTGGAAATAACCCTTCAAACTTTGAAGAGGACCATTAAAGAGTTACCCTTTAGGAAAATTTTTTGAGATAATTTTCTTGAAAGAAAAGGTCTTTGTATTTTGTTAAACACTTAGTCCCCATAAAGTTCAAAAGAATGAACAAGTAAATACTTAGCTAAATAAAAGATTATGCACTTAACTTATGGCTTGTAGGATTATCCTTGAACACTATTTTTGGGTCATTAGGAAAACTTTCTTGGATCCTCTCTCAAGCCTTTGATCTATTGCTTCATCAAACCATACAAGAGCTTTAGTATATGGGCCAAAAATGGCCAACAGTTTTGGTGACTCATAGGGAAGCATTCCTATTATGCTTGAGAAACCAGCTCATTTACCTCATCTGATCCATTAGGCACATAGTTACTACTTTCTTTGACAAGTTTGATTCTATTTGGAAAATCCCCTTGAAGTAATAAGGACAAAAATAATAAAACAAACACTATGCCCAAGGCACTTAGGGAAGGGAAACACACAATTGAAAATATGTACACAAGGCACTTAGGAGAAAACATTAAAAACTATACAAAAAGTGTATTATATATAATGGATGTAAACTCTTCTAATACAAAGGCTTTAGATGAATCCCATTGACTAGGATGGGTAGTACCTCTCCATCTAGTTGGGCCAACTAAAAAGCATTATGTTGTTTGCATCCATGGATCAAATAAGGACCACTCCACAAGTTGTCAAATTTGGTATGGCCACCTGACTTGGCCTTGTTTGAATCCCACTTGAGGACTAGATCCCCTTCCATCAAGTCCCTTTATATGGATCTCTTGTCAAAGGATTTCTTGATTTGAGCTTGATGTGATTCTAGTGTTTTCATTGCAAGGTATCTCATTTCTTCAAGTTCCATGAGTTCTGCAAGTCTCACATGCATGGGCTCATCTTCCTCAACTCCAACTAATGGGTTAGTTCTAATGCAAGTATCTCAAGATAAATAGGCAACTTGGCCTCCCTTCCATATACTAAGAAATATGGAGAATTGTCAATGATATCTTTAGGAGTCACTCTTTTAGCCCACAAGGCTATCTTTAATTTAGTGTGCCATGTCCTCTTATTATCTTCCATAGTTCTCCTAATGATTCTTAGAAAAAATTTATTTGTGGACTCAACCAATCCATTTTCTTAAGGATAATAGTTAGAAGAGGTGTTGAGGTAGATGCCCATCTTGAGAGCCCATTCACTCATTTTTAGATTGAGGAATGCTAATGCATTATCAAAGATGATAGTGGATGAAACACCAAATATAGTCACAATGTTATCATAGAAGTCTAGGACTGCACCTTCATTAGCTTCTTTCAATGTAATGGCTTCCACCCACCTGGTGAAGTAGTTGGTTGTAGTAAGCACCCATTTATGTCCTACACTTGATGGAGGGTTGATAATTCCTATGAAATCTAGCCCCCATTACATGAAGGGTTGCTCTACCTAAATTGGGTTGAGAGGAAGGGATGTTAATCTTTGCTTACCCACAAATAAATCACACTTTTAACACTTTATTACCCATGCATTCACATCTTTGAAGAGGTTACACCAATAATAACCATCCCTGATTATCTTTTCTACTGTGGTTCTAGGTGCAAAATGACCTCCTATAGATCTACATGGAATTACTCCAAAAGCTTGGTCACCTGGTCATTGTCTATGCATCTTAAGAGCACTCCATTGAGGTCCTTTATAAATAAACCCCCATCAACCAATGCATAAGGTATGGATTGAAATCTAAAATACCTTATTTTTTCCCTATCCATACCTTGAGGGCACTCACCTATTATCAAGAAACATGTCACATCCTAGAGCCAACTAGTGTGAGGTGGAGGTGCATCTATTTGTGGGTTATCTTGTGTTACCAAGATAACCTCTTTGTCTTCATGAAGTTCATCAACCATATGCTCACACAAACCTTTACCTCTTACTATCTTAGTGACCTTGATCTCCATGTCATACTCCATGACCTTGGTAATCCAACCAACTCTCTTTTCATTCAAGTCTTTGTTAAGAAGGAAGTCTTTCACTCAAGGATGAGACACCATAAGATATATTTTGCTATTGGAGAGCATTGGCTTGAAATTTTTAAGGCTTCTTACTACTACAATGACTTGATTTTCTACAAAATTATACCTCACCTTATACCCCTTAAGCCCCTAACTAAGAAATGCTATTAAATGCTCAAATCCTTCAACATTCTTTTACATTAGCATAGCTAATATATTATCAATATTGGAAAAAGCATACATTATGAAATCCCTTGAGAAATCAAGATTCATGATTATGGTTGCTTGGGAAATGGCTTGTTTGATAACCTAAAATGCTAATCTACCTTCATTTGACCAATTGAACACTTGGTTCTTCTTCAACATAGCAATGATGGGCTTGACCAAGTTTTCAAAACTAGGTATAAACCTTCTCATAAAGTTTATTTTCCTAAGGAAACTTTGGAGTGCCTTCTTATGCTTGGGTAAGGATAAGGCCAAGATGGTATGTATTCTATCAGGATCAATAGTTAATCCTTATTTTGAGATAATATGACCCAAGAGTTTGCCCTCATGGATAGAAAACATGCATTTCTTAGGATTCAAAGAGATCCCATACTCTCTACATCTCTCAAATATTAACCTCAATTGGTCTATGTGTTTGTTGGCATCCTTGGAGAAAAATATGATGTCATCTAAGTAAACTAGCACCATTTGATTCAATAATTCTTAGAAGGCCATGTCCATTACTTTTTTAAAAGTGGCCCTAGTATTTGAGAGGCTAAAAGACATCTTCTGATAAGCATATGTGCCCCATTTGGTGGTGAAGGCAGTCTTGTATTGATCTTCTTTCTTTACTAATACTTTGTTGTAACCTAAATATCTATCCAAAAGAGAAAAACATTCTGAACTATAACTATTTGAAGAAGTTTCTCCATGGATGGCAGAGGGTAATAGTCCTATAAGGAGACCCTGTTTAGATCTCTGAAGTTAACACACAACCTAATATCCCCACTCTTTTTCCTTATATGCACCAAATTGGCTACCCACAATGAGTGTTTTATGGGAAAGATGATCTTGAATTCAATTAACTTTATTATCTCTCTCCTCATAAGCTCTTCTATTTTGGGGTTAACATGCCTTTGTTTGTGCCTCATAGGCTTAGAATTAGCCTCCAGTTCTATAGTATGTTGGGATAACTTTGGATTAAAACCTTTTAGGTCACTATATTCCCAAGCAAAGACATTTGAATATTCCTTATAGAGTTTAATGAAATCATACCTTTATAACTCATTGCTTACCTTCCCAAGCTTGAGGAGTTTGTCCTTGAAAATAAGGACTCTTTCATAGTTCTCCTCATTAGTTGACATCACTACCTTTTCTTTCCTCATATGGTCTCCCTCATGGAAAAGACTTTCAAGGATGAATAGCCCTTTATGAAGCTTGTTAGATTTTAGTTGAACCATTTAATCCTCATACTAGTGTTGAAATTTACCTTGGTTGGTAGAGGAGAAATTTGCTTCTTACTGCAAGAAACAAGCAATTTGTTTGTCATTTTCAAAGATCTAATAGTGGGCTTCATTATCTAGTATTTATGGCATCACCACCACCTTGACATGTGGCTAAAACTTGGCCTCTTTTAGCTAACTTGGAATATCAAACTGAGATCCCACAACTACCAACCTATTATCATGTTAGTTCTGGTTTATTAACACAGCTTGAATGTTAAAGACTTAATAATATTCAATTAGGTCCCACACTCTATTTTTTTAGGACCTAATTAAAGGATTCTTCATAATTTTTAGGCCCCTGACTTGGTTTACTATAAGCTCACTATCTCCATATGCTTGTAACCACTTGATTTCCCTCTTACTGGCCCATTCGAGGCCATGGATTAGGCCTTCATATTCTATTGCATTGGAAGAGTAACTAAAATGGAACCTATAAGAAGAGAAATACTTATCATCTAAAGGGAAAACCACTATTTCCCTTGTACCTACTCCATTTTTTCTCCTTGAACCATCAAAGAACAACTTCCACATACCATTGAGGTCTTCTTTAGGTCTAATGAGGGAAGGCATGAGTAGATTTTATTCATGTAGCAAATAGACACCAATGTCTCTTTCCTTAACACCTTCTAAAGGGTTGAGAAATTGATTATCCCCCCATAGCTCATCCAAGAATAAGTGTAAAATCTCCTCAAGATAAGTATTTAGTTCTTGACTAATTGTAAATTTATCCTCATCAAGGATAGTACAATTGAGGTTTATGTTATCTGGCTGATGGGGTTCAATGTGAAATTATGCCATGGGCTTAGCCTTGATTGATACCTTAGTCCCATACCTTGTTCTAAAATCCATGTAGGACTAATCTGCTACTAGATAACCCCTAATTTTGGCTATGAATTCTCTAGAGAGGCATAACACAAAGTGAGGAGTTACATCAAGGATCAACACATCTTGAGCCACTAAAACACTAAGACAAGCATGCATAGTCAAGCTCAAACCCTTGATAATACCAGATGGATTTATGGAAAAACCATCAAGCTACATAACTACCTTAGTGTGTGGCTCATATTTGAGATTTAGCTAATTAGCTATAGACTTTGGCATTACTAAAGTGCTAGCTCCACTATCTGCCAAGAAATTATGCACCAAAGAATCACCAATGATTAATGAAATGTAGAATGGAGGACATTTGACAACCTTACTTGATACTTATCCTAGAGGAATTTGGGTTGAATTAGTGAAGACCTTAGTTTCTTTGTTTGGTTTTATTCCTACATTCATTGTAACACATACCTTGGACAAACCATCTTAAAGGATATCCACCTAACTAGGCATGGAAAGCATGTCCCACATTGATACACTCACACTAGATATTTTAATTTGTTCAACAATGTTTATTGGTAGACCACCAACCTTTGCATGAACTTTGGGGGCCACTACTATTGTTTGTTGAATTTGTGAGTTCCATGGATCAAAACCTTTCTCTTGATTTTGATTCTTAGGAGGTGTTGAGACCTTGGAGTGATAGTAGGCTCATTAGGCATAGACAATAAAGGAGTAATGATAGGAGGTTTTTTGACCACCTCTTGATTACCATATATATTCCTTCTTTTAAACCTTGTATTAGCTACCACTAGAATGTATGCTTGGCTAGAACTAGCTTGTTGATTAAGTGCATAACACTCTTCTTGCTCACTAATGACCATTGTAGCATCCAACTAGTTTGGTACCTGATCAGATCCTTGGTCTTGTGGATACTATCCTAGTTTGGTCATTGTGGGGATCTTTGTGTTTTGAGCCATAAGAGATTAATTGTATCCATAAGCAATAGCTTGCTACCATTGGTCATTGAATGCCTGGTTAAAACCATTAGTTAGGACAATAGATTGCCTAAAATATTGATTCTAAGGTATGGTCCCTTCAACCTCTTGAGCTATATTGTTTTGAAAAGGAACCAAGGAGTTGGAAGAGCCTATGGTATTTGGATTATAGCTACTTTGTCTAGCATAGTTAGGTTGTCCTTGCCCTTTCTCAAGGTTTTGGTTTTGGAAATTTTCCTTAAAGGGTGGTCTATTCCCTTGATAAGATTATTGTTGAGGTTGATATGGAGCTTGATAAGGTTTATTAAATTGAGCATGTTTCCTTTTAATATTTACCACATCATTTCCCAAGGATTGGATCATGATCTTAAGTTCTAGGTAGTTTTTCTGCTTTGAGGAATCACTTGATCCGCTAGTGGATGCCTTTTCCTATTTAGGTGAAGGTATAGCAGCAATTTTTGGAGTTGGAAGAATAATATCAAGTGAGGGAATAATCATAGGGGTTGGTTTGATCCTAGGGAAAAGAGGTATTGGGGGTCTAGAAGCAAGCTTGCCAGCAAGAACTAGGTAATTTTTTGCTTTAATAGCCACCTCATAAGCATCTAGCAATATGTCCCCTCCCATGGATTGGACCATTATAGCTATATCACTATTTAGAGCCTTTAAGTAGTATAGGAATGCAAAGTTAGGGGACAGTCTCAAAGAGGTTGGAATTCTATCCCAAGCTTTTTGAAATCTTGTGTTAAAGTCTTGCATGACTTCATGAGGGGATCTCTTGATTGTGGTAAGCTATTATACTCATGATAAATAGTCACTACTATCTACAAATATTTTACACAAGGCCTCTCCTAGATGATTCCATGATTGAATAAAATTAGGAGTTAAGCCTCTATACCAATCTAAAGCTTTTCCCTTAAGGAATATAGCTAATAGTTTGATAGCTATATTTTTTATGACATTATGGATTTTGTAAAAATTGGCTATGTCTTTGATGTGTTCAATAGGGTTTATGGCTTGGTCTCCTATAAAATATGGGATGCTTTTGAGAGCTGCTACTAGCATAGGATCATATTGTGGTATATTTAAAGGATTTTGGCCACTAAAGCCTATAAAATCTCTTTGGGGAATCATGGTAATAAAAGGGGATAACAAAGCTCTTCTTACATAGGTATACCTTATGACTGGTTTAGGAAAATGGTTTCTGAAATATGGGTGAGTGTAGGAAAACCTTAACCTTTTTGCTAAATTTAAGGGGAGTTTAATAATCTCAAAAGGAATACCTCTAGAAGCTGATATTATAATCACCTTTGGCATGAAAGATAGTTACTATTCTACCAATATATTTTTGAGTGTTCATTAGAGTCACCAGATACTAAAAGATGAAAGCTATAGCTACTACAAATTGATCAAACCAACATCAAACTTGACCAATATTCCTTGAAAGTGGTCCCACCTGGTGTGCCAAAAACTATAGTAGGAGGAAATTTCACCCTTGTGGGAGAGTTTTTTAGGCTCTCTCACTCTCAACTACAGTATTGGAGCAACCTTAAGCTGTGGGTATCTTTTACTGAGGTTGAACCTCCAGAGAAGGCTGACTTCCTCTTGATATATCACTTAAACTAATGTTTCTACTTGGAAAAGAGGTAGAAAGGGGGTATAGGGTAACTAAGAGAGCTAAATGGGTGATACACCAAATTTATTGACACTCACATAAGCATGAAATAAATACTAATTTAACATAAGATAATTATTTCTCACACAACCTCACAAACTAGTTAATTTACATAAGTGTTTGATAAACTAGGCTCACCAAACAATACATGAAGAAAAGAGGAATTTCAAAATCCACACCAAGCATCTATTAATGGCACAAGGAGCTCAAGTTCAGACCTAAAACTAACTTGAAAACACCTAAAAATAGGCAAGAAATAAGGATAATGAACATGGAAGAACACTTCTTCACAAGGCCATCATGCACAAGCTTAATAAACACAATTTTTAGGTAAGAGATAGGTAAAAATTGATATTTATTGCTTTAAAAGGTATTTTTTACAAATTCTAACAGATTTTTTCCTTGTCAAAAATGAGGATATCTTTTTAGGCTCAAAATCCTCTATATATAGTAGAAAGGAATGAGAGAAGAGGGGGCTTACGTGAGAAAAATGGAGAGAGGGGTCATAAATGGATAAAACCACCACTATGTCCTTGCAACTACCTTGACCATGAGATGAGCCAATCAATATCACCAAAAATATCCTTGAGTCCCTCATGTATTCAAGTCTCCCTTGATTAGATTTGAGAGAGCTATGTTGTGGGTAACTGCATGTTCCCACCAAGTGTAAATGATTTGATCTTTTACATTTAAAACTTGGTGTGATTCTTCACTTTGCATGTTCATTGCTCCACTTGGATGCATTTATTCTTATTTTAACCACTTTACATGTTCTTACTATGAGTTAGAGACCATGTCATTGAATTTGAATGAGAAATCCTCATCCTTTTCTACCGATTGGCTGTCAAAATCCTACTAGGATCCTTTTGAAAACTTGGCCTTTTCTCCTTTGTTGATTTCCTTACTAGATCTTGACAAGTGTTAAGCTTGAGGCAATCTTGATGAACTTTTTTTAAAAACTTGACCAAAGGCAATGGATACTTTTAGGGGCTCAAACTTGATGTTTGTGGGCCCGTCATTAATTCCTTTAGACTTTTGTTTTTGGCCATTTATTTGGACTATTTGCTCTTAGATAAATCTCCTGAAATAAATAACCCTTTTATTTAGCCTTGAAAAAATTTATTCAAAAAATGACCTTTGGAAGAATTTATAAAGTGCCCTATTTTTCATTTGAAATGCCCTTTTCAAAAGGAAAGTACCATTTGGCCTTCTTGAAAATGACCCTTTTTCTTGAGAAGTTCCTTTCAGAGTTTTTGCAATGAACCCTTCAAAATTTTGCAAAGAACCTTTTAGATTTCTTGAAATGGTCTTTTGGAAACCTTGAAAATATTGTTTCCTAAAGGAAAGTACCTTTTAGAATCTTTGAAAGAAACCTTTAAAGTTTGAAGAGGACCATTAAAGAGTTACCCTTCAGGAAAATTGTTTGGGATAATTTTACTAAAAGAAAAGGTATTTGTCTTTTGATAAACACTTAGTCCCCACAAAGTCTGAAAGAATGAACAAGTAAAGACTTAGCTAAATAAAATATTTTTCACTTAGCTTCTAGCTTGCAGGCTTATCCTTGAACAATGTTGCTAGGTCCTTAGGAAAACTTGCTTGGATCCTCTCTCAAGCCTTTGATCCACTGCTTCATCAAACCATGCAAGAGCTTTAGTATGTGGGCCAAAAATGGCCAATAGGTAATTCAATGATAAATGTTCCACATCAAGTAAAATAGTCAGTGCTTCAAAAGGTAAGAATGAATCAAAGAATCATTATTATAAGTTTTTGAATTGGATAATAATATTAAAAATTATGTTGATGTGAATTTTTTTATAAGATTACTTAAAGGTAAAGATAACATTTATTTTGATTAGGCTAATAACATAAACATGTGAAGTTTCAAGGAAATTTTTGGTAGAATCTATATTGATAATGCTTTTAAAACTAGAAATAAAGATTACAATTATCCCCCTAAGGATAATTCAAATACAATGAAATATACTAGTAATAAACCTTATTCCTCAAAATCATTAATTGAAGATAACGGTGAAATTATAATTCAAGGAAATGTTGCAACAAAAAATACAAAAATAAATCACAAACAAAGAATACTTTTACTACTAGATATAATATTGCACACTATAAGCTAACCTTTAGGCCAAGAAATTATACCCAAAATAACACAAATTCTAGTCAATACACTGTAGTTAATAAACAAGCAAATACAAAGGCCTACTATTCTTTACTTTAGGATGATTGATTACTTGGTCAATAAAAAATATTGATAATAGGACTATTGTAGTATTAAAATAATAAATACTTGAAGAAAATGAACATATTCTTGCATAGTATGCTTAACCAACTTCTAATTATATCCTTGTATTTTATGTATCTATAAATATTCCTGATAAAATCATTCTTAATTACATTCTTGACACACAAGCCTTAAATAAAATCATTCTTAATTACCTTCTTGACACACAAGCCTTAAATAAAATCATGTGTAAATCATGGAAAATCAAATAGGCATTCCTTACAAAAAAGATAATCATAAATTTATAGATTTTGACTCTTGTCAAATTAAAATTTGTGGTAAGTTTAAGGATATAGTCATTAAATCTCTTAAGATGAAAGGAATAGACGCATGGGTAATGTTCAAGACCTCTATATTCATATTAATTATGTCATGTTATTAGGAATAGATTGGTGAGAAATTACATGTATTTTTGTTATAAAATATATAACTTTAGTTCTTATATATAAAGTAATTGATTTCATGCATAGATAATATTGGCATGGTACAACTATCAAACCCATTTTAACCAATGTTTCATTTTCTGAAATTAGAATTAGAATCTATTGAATTCTAACTTTTGATGAACCTAATCAATAATTATTTAACCCTAAATTCATAATAATGTGATAATTAGTGTTAAGAAGATTAAATTAGATTTTATACAAATGTGGTGAACTAATCTAATAAGTAGTGTGATTAATAGAAAACTCAAACAAATAGTATTCTAAATTTATACAACTGAGATTGATAAAAATAGTAAATAAAATTTATTGATAAATATTTCATTAAAATTGAAATAATGATACTTAGTTGGTTTACTGTGTGCATGCAAGTTTGATTAGGAACATGATGGAAGTGGATTGGAAAATGATCCTAGAATGGTCTTCAATTTTTGGAAATATACTTTCTATGGCCTTGTACACTTGCATTAGATCTAGATAGTTGCATCAACATAGGTGTCTAACTTTGCCATAGGTGTCATGTAAGGAATATTGACTAGATCTAGATGCAACCAATTGGAGCCTTCTAAGTTTTCTATCAGTTTTCTTCTGATATATTTAGATCATGTGCATAGGTTATGACTCTTTTTAAAATGATCAAATTATATCTCTTCATCCTTAGAGTGATAGTGAGAAAAATAGGTTAGTGGGATCAAAGTGTTGAGTTGACCCCAAAAACCCATCTATTACTGGACACCACCTACATAGACAATACTATTAAGAGGCCTTATACTAATGTAATTCTCCCTTACATGTTGAATTGTGTGTGCATAAGGGTGCAATATGTGATAAACAAGGACATGTAATGACCTAGCTTGTAACTTGACAAATATGGCTCATGGGATACTCTTAGAATACTTCAAACTTATAGAAAGAATACTCCTATGACTAATATGTAAATAGGGAAAATTAGGGTAGATTTTATCACTTGAATTCTTGATTGATTAATTCTTGGTATATTTCTTTTTGAGTTGTATGTGATTTCTAGGTGTATAATGAATGAGGGTTGATATTGTATATATAACAATCCATTTTGGAAATATATAGAATTAAATCACTTAGGAAAACCTTTTGGATATGTTTATTTTGTAAATTAGATGATTTTTTTGCATTAAAATCCTTTTAAGAAAATGAACATTTACATCGATGCATGTGTCTACCTAAGACACAAGTGTCTAGGGAACTAGAAAATAGGTACAGTTCCAAAACTGGTAGTGAAGGATAATAATTAGATTTAAAGAAATTTCATATTATAATAGGCATGGGTAATTATAATAACAATATTTATACTAAGAGATAAGTAATTATGCATAAAGATATAGTGAATGCAAGCCTTTGATAATGGAAAGGTCTAGAATTGAGAGGTATAACTATGATAGGTATTTTCCAAGCATACAAGACTGAGGTAATATATAAGTAAGATTTTAGTATCTAAATCTCCCCCTTTAATCTATTAATGAAATTAATAGTTTAAAGGAAATAAATGTGTACCTGGATGTGTAAAACACACCTTATCTTTGTGTGATCACACCTTGATTTCTTTATTAGTGATTGACCTGTAACCAAGAACATGTTATAATATGTAATTAGAGTATTAAATATGAAATTGAAATAATTTTAAATTCTTGAAAGTAAAATAAAAAGGTTATGAGTACACATGTGTATCGATACAACCATCTTAACTTTTATAAATTTGATTTGAAAGGATGCCTCATTATGAAAAATTAAAGCTGAGATTACTTAAATTATAAACCTACAAGTACATGTATGTGTCTATGTGTGTGTGTGTGTGTGTGTGTGTGTGTGTGTGTATTATAGGTCACATGCCCCCAATATTTATGTAAAGGTAAGTTTTAACATGAACATTGAGTTTGTTTCATCTCAATTGTACAACCCAAATATGTGCATAACCTAGTAAGTGTGAAAGATTTAATCAACTCACACTATATATCTGGTAAGGGTGGATGCTTTAATGAAATCCAACCTATAATTCTAGTGAACTTAGATTTTATCATATCTAACTTATAAATTTGGTTATATTGAGTGATTTAATCAACTTAACCTTACAACAGTGAATCAACTACTACTGTAGATTGGTTTGACAATAGTCCATAATAGTCCATCATAGGTATGATAATAGTCTATAATAGTATTTGAAATCTATAAAATGATTTGATTTTACAAAATTTAAGTGCCCCTTGCATGGCATATTCACCTAATATATGTCTTAAGCTGAAATCTCAGTATAATAACAATACCAATACATAAAACACTACCACAAATATGTATCTAAATCCTATAACTATGAAATCTAGTGAATTTGAAATAGATGCAAGTTTGGAGGACATGTTTCCATGACATGCCCCCAATGATTCTTGAGAATATGATAAATTATGTAAATGTGGAGAATGTGTTTCTATAACATGCCCCCACTATAATATGAAATTATGAAAATGTGGAAGTCATGCCTCTATGACATGCCCCAACTGAATATGCCCCCCTTTTTGAGGTGAAGGGAAATAGAATATATTAGCTACCTTAACTCAAAAGGATAATATAATTGTATATAAGCTATTATGTATCATGTAATAGATATGAGTAACATGTCTAGGTAGATATAGCATTGAAGCATGCAGTATGTGATCACATCAAGTCCTAAGATGCATGATATAGATCATGGAAACATCTAGAGTAATTATAAAATCTCAACAAGAAATCAATCACAAAAAAGAGAACTCAAAGGCAAAGCAAAATGAAATTTTCAATTAAGACCTCATACAAGGGTCATGTTAAAATGGTTCACAATTAAAGAGACATGACTTAGTAAAATGTCAACACAACATAAAATGACATATTCAAATGTCTAAATAGGGAGAGAATAACCTCTACCATTATGGGATGCTCCTTCAATACTTAAGACCTATATATATTTTTTCCCTATGACTGATATAGAAATAGGGGAAAATAGGTAAGTTTTTCTCACTTGAATGCTTGATTGAGTGCCTTTGATAAGTTACCTTGTGAATTGTTTGGTCTATGCTAGGTGAAGAATGAATAAAGGTTGGTATTGTATATACATCAATCCTTTTAGAGAATATATCACATTAAATCACTTCATCTAACCATATTAATACATTTCATTTGTAAATTGTATGACTTTAGGGCACTAGACACTTATGTTAGAATATAACACTAGCATCGACATAGGCATCTAACTAGGACACAAGTTTCTGAAATGATGGAAATGTGCATAGTTTAAAAAATTTCATAGACTTAATATAAACATGTTTATAGAATTTTTGGTATGATAGAAGGTCTGGGTCATTAGAATAACATCATTTAGACTAAGAAATAAGTAACAGGCATAAAGAGATAGTGTATGCAAGCCTTTCAACAGTGGGAAGGTCTATAAGATAAAGTTACATCCATGATATGTATTTGCCAAGTGTATAACCATATTAATACATTTCATCTAACCATATTAATACATTTCATTTGTAAATTGTATGACTTTAGGTCACTAGACACTTATGTTAGAATATAACACTAGCATCGACATAGGCATCTAACTAGGACACAAGTTTCTAAAATGATGGAAACGTGCATAGTTTAAAAACTTTCATAGACTTAATATAAAAATGTTTATAGAATTTTTTGTATGATAGAAGGTCTGGGTCATTATAATAACATCATTTAGACTAAGAAATAAGTAATAGGCATAAAGAGATAGTGTATGCAAGCCTTTCAGCAGTGGGAAGGTCTATAAGATAAAGTTACATCCATGATATGTATTTGCCAAGTGTATAAGATTGAGGTGATATATAATTAATAAATAATGTCTACATTTATCTCCCACTCCTTAATCTAGTAATGAAATTGATAGTTGAAAGTAAAATAAATACGTACATGGGTGTGTATAACACACCTTATCTTCACGTGAGTCTAACTTGAGTACTTTTTTGGTGACTGACCTGAAACCAAGATCATGTTATAATATATAATCAGTGCATATAATCTAAAATTTAAATTATTTGACATGAATTAAAGTAGAGAGATCAAGGTTTATGAGTACACTTGTGTATCTATGCAACTGTCTTGTCGTTTAGAAATTTGATTTATACAAGATGTATCATTATGAATCATTGAAAATGAGATTAGGAGAAATAAAAATATGGAAAGTGAATAATTATATAAATATTTAAGGATAAAAATTACCTCCAACCCTAGAGCTAAATGTGAGTTACCACTCATAAGTTGAGATTAGCTCAATTGTGCAACCCAATGATACTTATAACTTGGTGAGTGTGAGTAAACCAAGTAAACTCACATTATAAATTTGGTGAGGTTGAATGATGTAATAAAGTCAAACCTATAAAATTTTCAATATTGAGTGATGTAATCATCTCAACTATACCAAAAACAAACCAACTACTATAGTATATTGGTTCAATGCAGTCTATAAAATTCCAACTTAGTAGGTGATGACAGTCCATAAAAGTGTTTTGAAATCTGAAACTAATTTTTATTTTATAATTTAGGTGCCATTTTGCATATAATATGCACCTCATATATGTCTCATGCTCAAACTTGGGTATAGTAATGGTACCAATGTATATAATTATACCACAATTGTGTATCTGAATCATATAAATGTGCAATTTGGCTAATTACAAATTGTGTAAGTGTGGAGAACATGTTTCTATAACATTCTCCCACTATATATCTGAAACAAAAATTGGTGTAAGTGTGGAGAACATTTTTACAAAACATTCCCCCAATGTATATTTGAATCTGATGAGCTTTGAAAAATGTGGAAGTCATGCTTATATGGCATAACCCCCACTAATATTCCCCACTTTTTGAGGTGAGTGGAAGTATAAACTAGTATTCGCCTTACCTCAAAAGGATAAGATAACTATATAATCTATGAATGAACCATGTAACATATATAAATAACATGTCTAGGTAGATATATCATTGAATCATGAAGATTGTGATCACATCAAGTCCTAAGATGCAGGATGTGAATCATGGCAATGTCTAGATGGTAATAGTATAATCTCAATAAGAAATCAAGCACACACACAAAAATACTCAAAATTAAAACAAAATACAATGGTCTAAAGAGACCTTAAACAAGGGGCATGTTCAAATTCCACATAATCAAAAGGACATGACGTAGTCAAATGTCTATAAAGTAAGGAATGTCATATTCAAATGTACATACAATAAGCAATGACATATCCAAATGTCAAAGTAAATAAACAAAGGCATAGGGGATGTAGACAATGGAGCATATTAAAATGATCAAGCAAACAAAACAATAAAAACGTAAAACACTCGAGGAAATGAATAAATGAAATCATAAGTAAACAACACAAACATAGAACACTAGCCCATGAATCATATGTTTTAGCAAAAACATTAAGTATATAGTATATCAAGTACACTATGAAATATATAAGCATGGATAAAGGCATGTGTAAGTACATAAGCTCAAACATGATAATGTAAAGTGATCATAGAATAATATAACCTAGATGTATCATGATCATGTATAAATAAAAGTGCTACTATAACCCAAGGATATAATCAATGAGATGCCTTTGTGGAGGCCTTGTAATGTATGTCATACTCATATATTGTGTAATTGTTATCATCTAGATCATACCAATATTTTGTATTATTAAGATCATAAGCATTGATGTAATCATTATTATAAGATAAATGTAACATTTTAGTTTGTTCTTAAACATGTGATATACCATTTGGAGTATATGTATATGAATAAGGAACTATGTCATACTGTGGTTGTGACCTTCTGGGTATATCATTATTTATATCCTTGTGCATTACAAATGTTAATACCTTACAAACATCCTAAGCTACATGATTTGCCTTGTTGTTATCTATATTTGGTTTTATATTAGGAGTAGTATCACCACTATCATAATAATTTAGAATTATGTCCTTTTTTTATTTGATATTGACCAACAAAGGGAATCCTCATGGTTTATTTTTTGGTGGTTTTGGTAGCATTGGTTCCTTTTATAATTGTATATCATTTGGATTTTTTAGAGCCTTTGGTAATGGTATTTTTTTGATTTGTTTATTCTTTTGATTGTTCTCTTGCTTTGAATTATATTTTGGTAACCATATTTCTTTTTTTTCACTTTTGTTTTATGAGCGGTACCTATAATGTGAGTGGGTTTTTTGATTGATGTATCACTGATAGAATCACCATTATCTTTGAGACTTTGAATTTTTTTCTTTAATTCAAAACAACAATCTATATGATGCTCATGCATTATGTGATATATACAATAGTATTTTGATGTTCATATAGGATGTGGATGAGGTATTTTCATCACTTTTTATCAAATAATTTCTCTTAGGAATTAACTTGGACTCTTGGTATCCTTATGACCACTTTTCAAACCACTTGTTCTAGATGTATTCTCTTTTAGCTTTTCATTTGGATAAGGAACTGTGTTTGCCACAACATTGATAGATTAAGATGAAAACACATGATTAACACTAGCATGTTCTAGATTTTGGTCACATGGAATTTTAATTTATAATAATGTGATAGTTTAATTAAAGTATTCATTTTTATTTTATAACTCTCCTATTAACTTTCTCATAAGGGTGATTTGATCTTTTAGGGATTCCCAAACACAAACCCTAGGTGATTCAAATTGAACATGCATATATATACCATTTACCTTACCCTTTGAAGGATTGATAGCATATACCTAGTTAGAGGGATGGTAGCTATCCCCCTCCTTAGGGTTAGGAGAAAGAAGAATTTCCTTTTTATTCATTTTAAATGTTGTAAAAACTAATATGAGAAAAAGAAATGAAAGACATATAATTATAGCATTCCAAAATGATAAAATAAGGATATATAAATTTTAGACTATTAGTTGAGATTTTTATAGGAAAATAATAAATGAGACGAACCCAAAAAATAGGAAAATAAAAGTATAGTGCTCAGCCTATACATCTAAATTTATTAAAAATAGTAAAATGCTAAACTCATAAAATTCACACAAAAATTTATAAAACAAAAAGAGGTTTTTGTCTATATAGACATAATTATGAAAAACCTCTAAGTAAATTTAAATTTTATCTATTATGAATCATAAATAGGCCAAATAATGTGAAATGTTTCACAGGCAAAACCCTAGAATATTCCCAATAAAGAATCAATAATTGAGATAAAATAAGAATTTATTTTAGATATCTGAGAGAGGTTTTTTAATAAAATATAATTTTGATGAAACCTATAAATTAATTAAAAAATATATACACTATTCACCTTATATGTTAATATTTACTAAAACAAGTTAATTGTAAAAAGTGAAAAATCTATATTGAAGTTTGGTGAACAAAATGAGGTTTTTTAGTATATAACCTAAGTATAAAATAAATATAATGAATATTAAAATGGATTTGTTTGGAATAAAAAATGTACCAATCAAGGAAGAAGAGTTCTAAGTATTCAAACATGAAACTCTTATAAATAAAACAACGTAAAACCCTAGGGTAAAATTTTAGATCAGGTTAGGTTTAACCCTAGGAATCATAACATAAAATTGCATTTACATAATTTAATTTCACTAAATGTTTAACCCTAAAATATAGATTAGGGATTCTATAATTACAGGGATAGAGATAGCCTAGGGCACAATGATGATAAACTATCTTTATAGTAAGATAATTAATTTTTAAACATACATAAACCTATACTAAATTTATTATGCTGAGATATGTTAAAAATAAGAAGTAAAACTATGCTAGATATTGCAATGGTAATGAAAAAAGATACCAGATTGTGATGCTAATATAGATCTAGATATAGAACATGAAGGAATTAGACTGGAAGTGGATTCTTAGAATGTTGTCAAATTATATATTAAGAACTTATATGACATTTGACACTTGTTTTAACTTCAAATGTTTGCATTGATGTTTTTTTCTAACTAGGACACAAATGTCATGTATATAACTCTAGTATAGAACACTTGGTATATTTAGATGCAATCATCTAGAATATTTTGGGTCATGTGTCACCTTCACTCTAGTGTGCTTAGATCTAGATCATGGGTTGTCACTCCTTTTCAATAGAAAAACCCTAGTTATTCATCTTTATAGTGGTTGTGGTAAAAATTCATTAGTGGGAATGTGGTGTCAAGTTATCCAAAGGCCCCTCTATCAATGAGTGATGCTTACATATCCAATAATCTATAGAGGAACTTTGACTTGTGTATTTATCCCCTACATGTTGTCTTTTTTGTGCCTAAGGATGCAATGTTTGATAAGCAAGTACAAAGATTGACCTAGCTTATAACTTGGAAAATATGGCTCATGGGATGTTCCATCAATACTTTAGACCTATAGATATGAGGTCCCTATGATTGATATATAAATAGTGGAAATAGGGAATATTTGTTCACTTGAATGATTGATTGAATGCCTTTGGTAAGTTTCCTTATGAGTTGTTTGGTCTATGCTAGGTGAAGAATAAATGAGGGTTGATCTTATATATATATACCAATCTTTTTGGAGAATATATTGCATTAAAACACTTATGCCAACCCTAGTAATACATTTCATTTGTAGATTAGATGAATTTATGGCATTAGAAACTTATGTTGGAATAGGACACTACCATCGGCTAGGCATTTGACTGGGACATAAGTGTCCAAAAAGCTAAAAAACATGCATAGGTTTAGAACTTGTAGAGACATAAGATAAGCATGTTTATAACATTTTGGGTATGATAAAAGGTTTGAGTTATTAGAATAACATTAGTTAGACTAAGAGATAATAAATAGGCACAAAGAGATAGTATATGCAATACTTTCAGTAGCATAAAGGTCTAGAAGTTGAAAGTACATCCATGATATGTATTTTCCAAGTGTACAAGATCGAGATGCTATATAATTAATAAATAGTGTCTACATAGATCAATAACACAAATTTTATCATGGTGGTGATGGTTAATCTCTTAAGAAATTTTTTATGTACTTAAGTTAACACACAAGATGAAATAAATAGCTAAATTTTATACATGAAATGTTTTAGTAAAAATTAGATGAATCCTTTATTCTGCAAAATATACTCTCTTTACCCAATGGCTAGAAAGTAAAATTGTACTACATATTATTTTAACTTTCATTTTTCATCATAGCCAATCACTAAATATTCAATTTTAACCTTCACCATTATAATAATCATCATTTATCATTTTAAAAACCAATGATAAAGTATTTTTTTATAAAATCATATTAAAAAAGTATAAATCAGAATAATGATTCATGATATCAACCAAAGAATTAGATATAAAAGTTCTAAAAACCATGATCAAATCATATTGAAAATAAAGTTTCAAAATCAATAGGAAAACCTGAAAGTATATGAAAATATCTAAAAACAACTAAATGTATCATGCATGAACTTAATTAATTTTCTTCCCTATCATCTAAATATATCAAGTCATGTAATTGAGTATCTATGTCCATACAAAACTTAGTATACTTCATCATATTTATGGGCATCTCAATCCTATCCAAACCTCGTGATTCATCATCAACTTCCAACTTAATTTTTTTCATTAAATGTGCCACTACATAAAGGATTTAAGGGATTTTGATGCATATATATAACTACATGAGGTATATTTTTTAGGTACAACAGTAACATTAGAGCCTTCAAACTAGAGTATTAAAATGTCTTGAGGAAATGGGTTGATAGGTGCAAGATTTTCATTAGCAGCAAGAGGAATTTGACAAGAATAAACTATTGGCTAACCATACATGCAAGGACACGGTATCCAATTTATTCTTTAAGGATCTCACTAAGTAGGAGTATCTTATGATGTGAAAGCATTATGAGGGGAAACGTTCAAAACACCATAAACAAATGTGTTATTAGCATCAAAGTGAAGGGTGACCCTAGTACTATAGCCAAAACCTCTTTAAAATTTTTAGGGGCCCTTTAAGTCCATAAGTCTTCCTCGAGATGTTCCATGTATAGTGGCACATTTTATTATTTTTGGATATCCCTACCATAAGCACTATTTCTCCTAGATTTGTGTAATCATCAACTTCAACCTAACATCTTGACTTAAGTTAAAAGAGAACATAGGTTTATAAGACATATGTTGACTAAACTAGAAAATATATCAAATCATCTATTTTTTAATTCAATATATATATATATATATATATATATATATATATATATATATATATCATATATAAACTATAAAATATAACTATTGTGTTATTATTGTCAAATCAACTGAGACCAGATCAACACATAGTCATCTATTCACACATCCTCAAAAAGAGAAACAAAAATAAATAATCATTCCTAAAAGGACTATAATAATTCATTGAAATAAAAAATTAGACAAAACATGCATGGGAGAACTATGTTTAACTATCTGCTTTATCTTTATCAAATTGAATCATCTAACAATGTATAGAAAATTATAATGAAGAGAAATTTATTCTTTTTACAGGTTTAAAAATCATTTCAATTTTTATCCATTATAGCCTCATACCTTTTTCAAACATTTAATATTAAATAAAATCCTTAACTTCAATAGTATATCTAAAATTTATTATGTGAGAGTCAACTTCATGTTGATAAAGTTACATGAATAAGAAAAGAATTTATATAAGAGACTTTATGAGAATAACACTATTTCTTTCAAGAATAAAATCATTTATTCTATATGAAATTGATCCCTAAACATTCCAATTACCATTATCAAGACTTAAGAAAACTATAAATACTTTATATTAGCCAATATTGATATTATGGTTTCAAATAAAAACCATAAAACTTCAACAAAATCATTTACCAATAGTTGGAAACAACACACTGCAGAGTATATTTCTATAATGTGAAAAAATTATACCACATAACCAAATATAATTCATCAAAATAAATAAAATTTATTTATATGGTTAAACCATAACACTATTTTCAAATTAAAAATCAACCTATCAATAGATGTACTTCCATGGGCATAAGCTTTAACCATTTTCTCATTATCAACAAGCATATTCACTCTAATCACAAGAATAATTTTATTTATCTTCACCCTTATTACTTATTGAATTAAATATCTCAGGGCTTGAAAATAACTTTTCCATTGAAAAATCACTTATTTGTATTTATTTTACTTAATAAAAAAAATCCCATTCCATCCTTGTATGAGTTTAAATGTAATTTTTAGATAACACAACCCATTATATCAACTTAAGGTTTGACTTAAAACAATTCATAGATGAGATATTTTCTTCAAATCAAACCAAAACCTCATTAAAAAAATTTCATGCCACATTCTATAATAAAACCACAAAATAAAATTTCATCAAAAAATGAACATACATGAAGATGAATCCTCTATTCTATTTGAAAACTACCAGCTACTAAAACATGTTTAGAAATCTTACAATAGGGTTTTTTTTTATAAAAGCTTTAAGTTGTATACACAACAAAATCAATCATTGTGTATTCAAAATGACATAATACAAAAACAAAAACCCTACTCTCATATTCAATATTAAAATTATCAAGACAAATAATGATTCAAAAATATATTTTTGAAATAATGTAGGTCATTGCTTTAATAATAGTTATTTTTCAATAGATTGAACCATTTTTTATTTATCAAATGAGTAATACCTTTAACCTAATAAACCCCTTTTAATTCTACAATTTTTTTTTTTGCTAATTGTCTTTTCAATAAAAAAATTTGAGAATCATTTATTGTGAAGGAATAAATACACAAAACCCCATAACTATCTTCCATTTCAATAAATAAACATCTTTTCTTGCAATCAAACCCTTTAGAGACTGAATAATATAAAACCATTCATATCATAAGAAATAAACTTAGGGTTCAAGGGATAGAAAATACTTTATTTCAAAATGAAAGTAAATATTAAGCCAACAAAACACCTTTTCTTATTTAATTCATGGCTTAACAAGACTTAGATCTCAATCATGCAACTTTTTCAACCCTATAAAACCCATAAAATAACTTATCTCATCAATGATATCAACTATCAAAAACTCATAACTATCTTCCATTTCAATAAATAAACATCTTTTCTTGCAATCAAACCCTTTAGAGACTGAATAATATAAAACCATTCATATCATAAGAAATAAACTTAGGGTTCAAGGGATAGAAAATACTTTATTTCAAAATGAAAGTAAATATTAAGCCAACAAAACACCTTTTCTTATTTAATTCATGGCTTAACAAGACTTAGATCTCAATCATGCAACTTTTTCAACCCTATAAAACCCATAAAATAACTTATCTCATCAATGATATCAACTATCAAAAACTCATAACTATCTTCCATTTCAATAAATAAACATCTTTTCTTGAAATCAAACCCTTTAGAGACTGAATAATATAAAACCATTCATATCATAAGAAATAAACTTAGGTTTCAAGGGATAGAAAATACTTTATTTCAAAATGAAAGTAAATATTAAGCCAACAAAACACCTTTTCTTATTTAATTCATGGCTTAACAAGACTTAGATCTCAATCATGCAACTTTTTCAACCCTATAAAACCCATAAAATAACTTATCTCATCAATGATATCAACTATCAAAAACTCATAACTATCTTCCATTTCAATAAATAAACATCTTTTCTTGCAATCAAACCCTTTAGAGACTGAATAATATAAAACCATTCATATCATAAGAAATAAACTTAGGGTTCAAGGGATAGAAAATACTTTATTTCAAAATGAAAGTAAATATTAAGCCAACAAAACACCTTTTCTTATTTAATTCATGGCTTAACAAGACTTAGATCTCAATCATGCAACTTTTTCAACCCTATAAAACCCATAAAATAACTTATCTCATCAATGATATCAACTATCAAAAACTCATAACTATCTTCCATTTCAATAAATAAACATCTTTTCTTGCAATCAAACCCTTTAGAGACTGAATAATATAAAACCATTCATATCATAAGAAATAAACTTAGGGTTCAAGGGATAGAAAATACTTTATTTCAAAATGAAAGTAAATATTAAGCCAACAAAACACCTTTTCTTATTTAATTCATGGCTTAACAAGACTTAGATCTCAATCATGCAACTTTTTCAACCCTATAAAACCCATAAAATAACTTATCTCATCAATGATATCAACTATCAAAAACTCATAACTATCTTCCATTTCAATAAATAAACATCTTTTCTTGCAATCAAACCCTTTAGAGACTGAATAATATAAAACCATTCATATCATAAGAAATAAACTTAGGGTTCAAGGGATAGAAAATACTTTATTTCAAAATGAAAGCAAATATTAAGCCAACAAAACACCTTTTCTTATTTAATTCATGGCTTAACAAGACTTAGATCTCAATCATGCAACTTTTTCAACCCTATAAAACCCATAAAATAACTTATCTCATCAATGATATCAACTATCAAAAACTCATAACTATCTTCCATTTCAATAAATAAACATCTTTTCTTGCAATCAAACCCTTTAGAGACTGAATAATATAAAACCATTCATATCATAAGAAATAAACTTAGGGTTCAAGGGATAGAAAATACTTTATTTCAAAATGAAAGTAAATATTAAGCCAACAAAACACCTTTTCTTATTTAATTCATGGCTTAACAAGACTTAGATCTCAATCATGCAACTTTTTCAACCCTATAAAACCCATAAAATAACTTATCTCATCAATGATATCAACTATCAAAAACTCAAAATTGTAACTTTCTTAGTAAAAACATGAAAACAAGAGACAATCCAACCATACCCATAAGCCAATAAATTAGAGTTATAAATATAGTAAAGAAATACCTTTCACAAAAAATATTATATTAGAACCGTAACTAATTATTTATTTAATAAAAAAATATATCATAAAGTTTTTATGCATGTATCTTAGAGCCTATACATTATTATTGTTTGAAATGTCTTAGAAATGAAAAACATCACTTTTAACCATTCTGTGAATGAAATAAATCTTTAAAAATATGCTATATACAAAATGTATAGTTACATTGAGTCAATTGGCATTCCTCTACATTTTTTTAATTAAAAATAATAATAAAGTTCATACCTAAAATCAAACTGGGCTCAATGAAATTAATGTTGGGCCTCTCTAAATATAAATTGGCAACTTTCCACTATGCCTCAAGCTTTCTCTATCAATTAATAAAATTAAATGAGTAATTCAAAATCAATTAGAGTACATCCCACATTCCTAAAAAAAATTTGTTGAATGCATCATAGTAAAGGCACAAATGGTGGAGGTGAGTTTCATTGATATCAAGCACCTCTTCCATACTTTTATCATTAATGTTTGTTGAATTCCAACACCAAAAATACTATCTTTTTATTGTTTCAAACCTTGTAATCAAAACACCAAAATACCTTGCTTTGACTAGGCTTTGAATTATTAGTAATGTGAAATATATGATAAATTTTGAATGAACTATATGTTTACCATTTAGATTTTGGTTTATAACTTAAAATATATTCAACGAACTTCACCTTATTTACTATGATATGGATTAATGTTAATCATAAGTTCATATGTCATGGTGTCTAAACAATGCAAGAAAAAATAATGACCATGATTTGATTTGTTTAAAGATTGAATTCTAATGTTATGCTTCTATATGGTAATTATCTTGTTCAGCGGATATGAGATGTTTACAATAAATTTATCATAACCAATGCCAATACATTGGTATAATTTTCACTTCACATTAAATTTTGTGTTGATGACAAAATAAACTCTTTGCTTTACTGTATATTGATACAAATATAGTACAATATCAAATTTGACATTCAAATTCATTTCAAACTTAAAAATATCATGATTAAATCATGATATGAATTGAAGATTGTGAGTTATCCTAAACAAACACAAATGAAAACATTATTGATGTTATCAAAAGTATAAGATTTGTATTATACTTAAATTCCAAATTTGAAAGCTATGCATATTTAAATCTAATGAGAAAAATGAAAATGTCAATCATTAAAAGAAAAAAAATAAATCAATGTGCAAGCAGATAAACAATAAAAAACACTTATATCATAACAAAATGTAAAGTCAGATATGCAAGTTGGTCCCACAAAATAATGATATCAACTGACAAGGCATAACACAGTATTTATCTTTATTTTTTGAAATTAATTTTTTGTAAGGGGTATATAAATTTTGCAATAACACCAGTGACCTTTCCAACCAATTTTGAAGATGAATTTGGGTAAAAATAATATTTTTTTTGTGAAATTTTCCTTAGGATGTAATTTAGGTAAAATTGTTGCCTAATTCACTAAGTTTTGACCACTTAATAATTTTAATATAACATGGATGCATTATTTTGCTAGCATGGTATGAATAAATGGAATATATAATAGGTAACTTTAGAGTGGACGTAAAAAAATATTCAAAGCCAAAAAACCAAATGGTTAAGGAGTTCTACACTAAGGTTTCAAAATATTGGTGCCAAGGATTTTAGCTATGGTAGGTAGGTATTATACTACCTTGTTTCACTCTCTCACCTACTATATATTCCACACTATACTTTCACTCCCAAGAAGCACTGAATTTGAAGTTTTAATCCTTAAACTCCTACCTTAAGCCACTTAAAATAGGCATCTGGTCTAAAATCTACACCTCGATGTCCTCCACTGCCTTCATCCCTCAACTAAATACAATGCCCTTAGTTGAGGCCCTATTGAAATGTAAGTCACCCTATTGATTCTTTGATAGAGTGTGTCCTAGTTGGGTAGTTTATTGGACTATGTTTGTCCCCTACTTCTCTTGAACAATGGATCAAATCTATTTAGGGTTCAAAAATGTTTTTAAATGAGCTATTGATTTTTGGCCATGGTTACTTCACTATCATTTTTGAGACCTCCAAGGAGCATAATGTTATATTCCATGGTAGCCCATGTTTCATGGGTTCAAGTGCTCTATTTCTTAGCATTTATTTTTTTCATTTCAACCCATAGGTGTATGTACCTGATGAAGTTCTTATCTAGGTAAGACTCCCATTTCTACCAGTTTAATTATGAAATAAACCCTCATTATAGATTATTGGTAACAAAATCAATTTTTTTGGATTGGATTCCTCTTAACACTTGTAATGTTCATGTGCTCAGATTATGTGAACTTGAATCTCAAAAAATATCATTTAAAATCCATTGACATTAAGGTTTTGGACTAAATACACAACTAAGTGCTAAATTATGAACACTTTCCATTCAAATGTCTATCTTACCATGAATATGGTAATTTATCTAGGGATTTTCCCCTCAAAAAAGTAACTCAAGATGAAAAAGAGTTTTCTAGTTTTGATGGTTTTCATAAACTCCAACACAAGAACTAAAACAAGAGATATAAGAGTAAAAAACCTAGGTACATTGTTTCCCACCCTAAAATTGCTAATAATTTTTGTGTTCTTGCTACTAACTAGGAAAATGACTTGGATTCTGACTCTAAGTTGAAGGAGGAGGCCAATAAAGTGTTATATCATAATGAGATTTAGTGATCTCCATCATTAAATGAGAATCCACCTTCACATAATGACACTAAGAGATCTCCAACACTAAATGTGAATCCACCTTAATAACCCCTCAAGGAAATAGAGCAAGTAGAGTAGATATAAATAATTGAAAAAAATGTATTACCTAGAACTAGCCCCAATTATATTCTAACTAGATCATCTACTAAGCTAGGGTGAAAATTAAATCAAGAGGTCATACTAGAAGAAATAAATAAGAATATAGTTTCAAAGACCCAGGTACCTTCCCAAACATAAGAAACCCTTCAAAAAATGTTAATGCTCTCTTAGAATTATCATGGCTTAGGTGGTGCCATTAAAATAAACTACCTCAGGGGTATTATTAAATAGTGTAGTCATATTTTAATTAGAATTCAAGAAACCAAGCTTGATCTTAAAGTTGTTAGTATTTCTTGGAGATCTATTTGGAATAGCTTTGAAATGGAAGTTATTAGTGAGAAGGGAGCCTTTGGTTGTATTATTATAGCTTGGAATACCATTTATTTCACTAAGATTGATGGGCATCAAAGTGACCATTGGATTTATTAACTTTGAGTCAAGGGAAACCACCTTCAATTATGTGAATTTTAATGCTCCCAACTCTCTAGTCAGCAAAATGAAATTTTGGATCTTTATTATTTCCTACATTGAGGAACATAAATCTGCTAATTTGATTCTTGTTGGGGATTTTAATCTTGTTCTTTTTCCTTATGAAAAAAGAAGTGGCTCTAAAATTAGAGATTACTATAGGGAAAATATCAAGGTAAAATTTATTTGGCTAGCCTCCAAGATATTAATCCTTCTCAAGAGAACTATACCTAGAATAATATGATAACTAGAAATAATTTCATCATGGAAAGGTTTGAGCAATTTTTAATTGAAGAATATATTCTTACCCTTTTTTCATCAATCAAAATTATAATTATTTAGAGTTTTGTTTTTTGTCATAGGCCAATAATTTTAGATAGTGGCACTAATAATAACAAGGGTATTATTCATTTCAAATATAGTGCTAATTGGATTCAAATAATTGGTCTCTCTTCATATGTAGAACATAGCTAGAATTCTTGGTCCCCTCCTGTAAATTCTCAAAACATTTGAAAGTTCAAAATATTGAAACTAATATCTGATTTGAGAGTCTAGATCAAATCTCATTTCATGTCTTCCAACTCTAAACAATATCTTCTTATTAATATAGGAAAAATTAAATATCTTGTGGAAACAAATCCCATTAAAAATCTCTCACTTGTGAAAAGGATCTCTTCTCTCACAATTGTAGGAGAACATTAGGAAAGAAGAGAAATTATGGAGACTCAAATCCCACATGATCTAAATTTGTGAGGGTGATGCCAATACTTGATACCTTCACCTCAAAACTCATTATATATACAAAAGAAACATGATCAAATAAATTTATCTAGATAGCGAGGACATGATCTCTAGTCTAAATGGAATTAAAGAAGTGGAATATGATTAGTAATAATATCACTACAATAAAATGGATGGATATCATGTTTGCTCAAGCCTCTCTCATTTATTATATAATTAATATCATTTATGATGATCGAAAAAACTATATATGTCAAGTGGCAACTATGTAGGAGCTTAAATAGGTCATCTTCAACACTGTTAAGTACAAGGCCCCTAGTCCTGATGGGTTTGGTAACTTATTATATCATTAGTTATTTGATCTCATTATTTTTGATCTCTTTTAACTCATGGATGAAATTTATAAAAAAATTAAACTCATTGGTGCCATAAACTCTACCTTTTTTGCCTTGATCCCTAAGTAAAATAATGCATTCTCCTTCATTAGATTCAAGCATATTTCTCTATGTAATTATTACTATAAGTTCATATCCAAAATCATAGCTAATAAGTTCAACAAAATTTTTCACATCTAATCTCTTAGGAGTAAGGGGGATTCATTCTAAGCAAGAAAATATATGATAGCATTGTTATAATTCATGAAGTTTTGCATTTTATCAGTAAATAAGCCAAGAAAAGGGGTTCCATCAAACTTGGCATGGCTAATGCTTTCAAAAAAGTCAATTTAGATGTTTTGGCTTAGGTTTTATAGGATTTTGGTTTCCCTTTACATTTTATAAACTTGATATTTGGTTTCATTATTAATCCTTGGGTGTCTCCATCATAAATGAATCTCCTTACAAGTTTTTTAAGGTGGTCAGGGGTTTGTGCCAAGGTTTCTCCCTATCACCCTCTCTCTATGTTATTATTGTGGAGGATATGGGTAGGACTCTCTCAATTGAGAGAATAACCTCTACCATTATTGGATATATTTAAATTTGGTGGCATCACTCAAACATGAGACACAAATTGTCACGATGGTCTTTCATAAACCCATAGACTATCCACTCATCCAAATACACTTTAATGAATCTATGAATGAAATACTTAAATTTTGTAATGATGACATGTGAAAAATATAAAGTGCATACTATAAGCCAAATGGATTGACATTGTCATTCAGTGATGAAGGTGGTTTTTTTCTTATCTTCATATTCAACACGTAGGGGAGAACTACATAAGTCAGATGCCCTCTTTAGAGTATTGGATATGTAGTTAGCACTAATTGATAGAGGGGTATTTAGTATAGATGAGACCATGTTCCCACTAACCTATTTTTACCATAGCCACTATGAATATTAAGAACTAGGATTTTAATATTTGATAAAGAGTGAAATCCCATGATCTAGATTTGAGCACACCATAGTGAAGGTGATAGATAACCCAAAATATTCTAGGTGGTCACATCCAAATATAGTAGGTATTCTATACAAGACACCTATGTCCAAGTTAGATATAAGTTTCAATACAACTATTTGAGGTAGATGCAAGTGTCCAAGGCCATACAAGTGCTTAATCTAGAATTTGATGGTAGTCCCAAAATCCACTAACTTTATTTAATTTAATTATCAATTAGTAAAGTTTAGTTATAACTTGTTGAATCTTGATTTTGATTAGCCTTTCCATATATGACTAATTCATGTGTCATACCACTACCCCAAGGTTACACAACATGACAAATGCAAATAAAACCAACACATGCATGTGTACTTGATAGATGTAGCTAGCAAGCATGGTGCCCACCAATACAACCAGTCCATGTATACATGCCTGACATTATAAATAGGAAAGTGGTGGAAGTGATCATGTGTCAACATTATACATGTCCAAGTTAGTGTAAATTATGGGGATAAAAGGTAGAATTTATTATTGAAGGTTATCTTCTCACAGGTAGTTGAGAAACATCAAAAAATGATGAGGTAACTAACCTTGAGAAAAGCATCACATTAACTGCCAAGTTAATGGAAATATGATTAACTAATTATTGATATTATTTGAGATACCTGATGACATTTAGATACTTTTATAATTATATAAAAGGTAGAAACTTGGTAAGGAAAAAGAGATTGGTGAACAAGTAGGAAAACACTACCAAATTGTTGACACAATTACAAGAAAGAAGAGAAATGTGTCAAGTATGATGCCAATATCACCACTTGATATTTAAGTTAGAATTATTTTAATTGGTATTTTATTATTTTAGGAGAGTTATTTAATTTATATTTATCCTTTATTAATTATTTTGTCAAACTTCGACACTTTCCAAGAACTTCATAAAAAATAGCTAGAAGTGTCAGTTAGAGTATGGTACATTAAATGTGTAATTAATTGAGTTAAAATACTTATCCATTGATCTCCAAGAGGTGGGATGTACTAGTAAGATCTGAGTTAACTATATTTAATATTATTTAATCAAATTTATACTTTATAGGGATGTGGGGTGCCTAGCTTGTCTAGTGTGCATGTTTGTGCTTACTTGTTGAGAAAGGCTTCATGTATGTTGACAAAATATTAGCAATGAGTCAAACTTGTTATCTTGAGTCCATTTTTAGTTATCTTAGAGTCTATTTTTAGGATCTAATTTTAGTTAATTTAGTTTTTATTAAGATCTTAATTTAGCATTGACTTGTCATGCAAGATATTTGTAATTGGTTGGTTTTATCTTTTTTGCTAATAAAAGATGGTGAAATAGTGTGGGACTGTAGTTGTTATTGAAAAATATATTTTTATATTTTTATTATTAATTTTTTATTATGATCATTCACAAAGGAAAACTATAAATCTTTATAATCTTAATTTAAAGTTATTTAATGCATATTTTATCATCAATCACACTTACAACACTACTAGATTAATATTTAGGAATTTTGGGCCAAATTGGATGATATATATTCTCATTTTACAATTAAATCATAGATTATTTGTACTCTTACATACATTCAAAACCTTAATTTTTTTTATGAAGTGGAGATAAGGATATAAAGGATAATCTATGACATTTATAGTGCCATGGAACATCTTGTAATCTTGACTTGTTAAGTATTTGAATAATTATTTATACTATTATTAACATGGTCATCTTTGTTTATCCATGAAATGTTTCTACCATGATTCAAATTTATGTTGTTCTTAGTATTATTTTATGAGGCTATGTCTTTCTCTTGATAGGATAAGGACTTAGGTAGAATTATAAGCTTATGTTGTAGTGTCTCATTATTACTCTATGTTGATACAATAGTGCTTCTATGATATTGTTCATATGTATGTTTATTCACTTCCATGTGATCGATAGAATCACATAAAAATAGTGCAAGTATCTATGTGAATGTGGATATGCATGAAATAAGAGTACTATGATGTCATTACAAATTAACCTTGATATGCCCCAATTTATCTCTACATCATGGGTGAACGTGTGAGTGTAACTCACGTGATATGATAGTGTGGTTAGATAGTGTTAGATGAATGCATGTGTGGTGTAGGATGAACACATGTGACCAAATTATCATCTAAAATTGTGGTTCCATTGTCAAGACTGGTCAAATTTTATTGATGCAATGTTAAGTATGGATGATGTATCAGATCTCTTTAGAGAATATTTATATTTGGATGGAACATGTGGAGTAAAAGTTAGGATGAACCATCATAGTCATGGAAATTAAGAGCCAAGGGAATAGGTGGAAGACAACTTACATGATGAAATTTATGTGGTAATTTTTTATAAACTATCAATGCATATGCACACATGGCTTGTAGCATATGTTATAAACAAGATCATAAATTATTGATGAAAATATTATTAGATGGAACCGAGTATAGAGTAGTTAAAGAACTTGGATGAAGTTTGGACTAGAGATGTTGATGTTTGGTGGTATGGGGCACTAAATATCTATATGGTGGAGTTTATTATATCCACATATTACTGTCTAAAGGAGGCCAAATACTAGTTCTTCCATGAATCTTAGAGCTCTATCTAAGAAAAATTATCATTGGATATTAAGAATTTAATGATAGATAATGGAATAGAGAACCTAAAAATAGTTGGATAAGTTCTTGCATGTATGATTAATACAAATGGTAGAAGGTGAAAAGGGCATGGTTCATGTAAGGTAGAAAGGAAATAAGTATTTAACATGAAGGGACCATGGGAGTGTGAACTTAGAAGGTGCAAGTATGAAAATATTTGGTGGAAAGTGATGGATAAATAGGACCTTACATAGAGGGGAGATTCAAACTCAAGATATGTTATGATGACCCATGCATAATGGGAATGGAATGAGGAAGACTCTCATGTAGAGGATGTACATTGTATTGATGAAGAATTGCATGCTAGTGAGGTATATTAAATTATAAAAATAGAATTTGAATACCCAAGGATGTAGAAGAAATATGAGAAGATACCACTGATAAAGCACCATATTCTCTTCTACTCGAAGCATATGTTTATGCACTTTATATAAAATTAATATAAATTAACCTAGAATTTGATCATATTTCAGGCATAAGAGAATTCTTAGTACAATAATTAGAAATAAATGTGCTAGAATATATAGTTTCTTACCAACCCATTGGTTTGGTGGTCACACATCCCATGAAAAATTTGCATATATTTATGCATGGTATTCCACTTGTAGGAGGGGGTCAAGCCCCTTAGACAAGTAGTAAAACACAAGATAGAAAAATAGGATCAAGAAGATTGGTTGTAGGATATCAAACCATTTAAGTGGTATTATGAGTCATAGTATAACATGTTGAGCCACCATAAAGATGAATGGGAAGCAACCCTAAAATAATTCAGGTCTTACATGTGGCTTTGATTGGTGCATTATTACAATATGTACCTCAAGTGACAATTACACCTATGTCTACTTCCCAGGTATTTTAAAAAATTTCCTTGAGTTTACTTGAATATCATAGAGAAGAGAATGCCATGGAGCACATCCAAAAGTGAGAGCTCATTTGGCAAAAAAATGGACTTACATTATTATAATTTAATACAAGTAATTTGTATACAACTTTTTTAGATCACACCCATTCCTAGTATCAAAATCTTAATCTAAACTATGCCATTTTTTATTACGACCTTCTAAAGGTAGCCTTATTGAAGGAATTTGAGCAATAGAGAATCATTGTACTAAAGTATATCAAATAATATTTATAATATAGCATCCACACATATGATTATAAGTTCAATACACTAGTGTATAAGCTCTCTTTTGATATTCACATAGTAGAGCATGTAAAATGCTTTTTCATAGGATTGACTACACCATTTTGATGTACCCTATCCATGAAGACATTTACTGAGCCTCAAGAGGCCCTTGGGGTGGAATTAATTATTCAAGATATTGGAGGTGTAGACATATTAATAAACCCATTCATGGAGGCATAAATTGATTTAATGACATTATAGATATAAAATCTTACAACTAATAGTGTGAGATCAGGATTACTAGATTGGATTGTGGTTTACTGATTATAAGGTAGAGGGACATAATAATAATTATTATTATCTAAGCAAAATGTGAGAGATCTCATTGTTTCATGTGAGATATGTCATGAATTCCATAAAGTCTGTAATTTCTCTCTCTTTTAGTATGAAACCCAAGCTAATGTATCCCTCTTCCATAATATTTGTGATGCTTCTACCCACACCACTAAATACCTTAGGGTGATTGATGAGATCCATGAGGCATGGGAGAGGCCACTACAGGGCCATCTAACTAACCTATAGTGATTATGTGTACCAACATTATTATATAGGTCATGGTGGAGGATGAGGAGGTAAAAGGTTCACCCTATGTATTTGATATAAGTGCAAGTTACCAGACCACTACCAATGATATTGCCTTAATTATCCCAATTTTGGGTATTTTCGAGGTGACCATAGGGTCAAAGACTACCTAGACTTGTATGCCAAACTCACACATAAGGAAAGGACTGATAATTATTTTAACATGATCAAACTCAAGATAACTCAAAATAGTGGGTTCTAAAGGCCCAAATTTAGAATAATTCCAACCCCAAAGTGCATGTAATAACTTGTAGTAGCATAAATACACAACTAATAACAACTCCCATTGAGAAGGTCAGAATGAGATATGAGTCAATGAGATCCCAAGATAAGGTGGGTTGCCTAGAGCCCTCCATGTCACCTTATCTAGAGGGATTATGCCAGAAGGAGGTACTATGTAAAGCCAAGGATGTCATCTAAAAATTGTATGGTGAACTTTAATATGTTTAAGACTTGGAAGAAGACACAAGAAAGAAGCTTCAACCCAAAAAAAATGTTTATAAGTTAGAATAATGATCTCTCTAATGTAATAGATCTATTGTAATTTGAAGGAATGATTCATGTGCTAAAAATATATTTTTTGATTATATAATAAAATAACCCACTCATGTAATAATGTCAAATCTAGTCTGAGGGTGTAAGGTAAGGGTAACCTATAACATAGGCTATGATCGAAAACTACTTGCATATATAGACATTAATGGATGGAAAATATGTGACATTCTAGTGGACACAAGAGTTGAAGTCAATATTCTCATATGATATGCTTGGTAAAATATGGGTAACCCTACATTATGACCCTTTCCAAATATTTTTTTCATGAAAAAAACAAACCCATACTCAACCCATGGGAATTATACATAATATTGGTATCAATAAAATGGGTGTAAAGTTTTGAGGAGACTTCAAGGTGATCAAGCTCATTGAGGTGGAAAACTACCTAACCCTACTTGATCGACCTTGGTATTACACTAATAATGCATATATGTTTTTAAAAAGTGCTACATGAACTTTAATAATGTTAAGGAACATGTTGTTATTCCTATGTCAAATGATCAATGCCCCCTATGTTGAAATTGTTAATTTAGAGGATGAAATCAATAACATATAAAAATCATAGTTGGAGAACATGAAACCCAAAGGAGATGGCATCCTGAGATAGGATGAGCCACAATGCATTTATAACAGCATAATTATTGCTTATGACTGATGGGTATAAGAATATTATGAGGTCACAGGAAGGAAGTGTGGTTTGGTGAGCTCAATACCTAAAATTTTACCTATGATAAAAACAATACATGTTAGGATTAATCTTTCCTCAATTGTTAAAGAATATATGGGTCCACAAACCCCATCTAAGATGAAGATATCATTCCACATTATCAAGGGAAAATTCATTTTGTTGCCCTAGTATGATATCTCCATAGGTGCTACCCAATTTTTACATAACCTTGAGGCATGCATCCCTAAGGAAAAGGATCACATGGGTGCCTTCATATATAGTTTTAAGAGCATTATTTCACATTGGTGGGATAATTAGAATCCAAGTATTCCCAATTGGGCAAGAGTTAAGGATACCATATACTTCAAATTTAAGTATAATAATTATCACCAAGGATAACCTATATATGGTGGTGACTCTAATCCTTGGATGCATATTCATAAATGTGAATATAAATTCGAAATGTGCATAACTTATCTCCAATAAATGCTACTAGTTCATTATTTATACTAAACTCTGAGGACTTGGGCCTACATGTGGTATGTTATGAATGAGACACACTAAGATACTTATGATTGGATGTTTCTAAGGGAAAAATTCATCCATACATTCAATTTATCCTCATCCAATCTATGCCTAGTTAAATCCCTATAATATATCCATTGTGCCACTCTATAACATGATTTCATAATGGAGGAATGGGTCAAATAGATGTGTAGTTAAAAGGGACTCATGATACCCAAGTTATTTGAAGACTATGGGGTTAATAATTATTTCAATGATAATGATGATGTGGTATGGATTGTGCAAAAAATTTAGTGTGTGGATAAAAAATAGAAGAATGTACATAAGGTCAATGAAGAACCCTCAAAAGAAACCCCTTATAATTTACAAATATAAAAATCCCATGGGAAGAAATAGGTGATTGATGTACAAAATAATAAAAAAAATGTTATTAGGATCCTCTAAAAAATACTAAAGTAAATATTGGATCCAAAATGGAGCTTAAGATGGTTATTATTCAAAATTATTGGTTTGGTGAAAAATTGGTGCACATCATAAAAATGCTTAGGGAATTTAGAGACATATTCCCAAGGAGATACAAAGAGATTAAGGCATAAATTATTCATTGGTAAAAATTAAGATCACTCTGGTAGACAATGTGAGGCCAATAAAAAATTAACCATACCAAATGAACCTAAACTTATGAACCAAGGTGAAGATATAAATTGGAAACATGTTAGTGGTTGGTGTGATTTACCTAGTCAAGAAGTCTAAATGGGTGAGTCCCATGTTTATTAGCATCAATAAATATTTGTGTATCCACATATACATCAAACACCATATCCTCAATGCCACATGTGTTAGAAACCCTTTTCCCACCCCCTCCATTGAGGAAATTATTTAAGGATTAATAGGTTGTGAGATCTAAACCTTCACTAATGGTTTTCAAGATATCACCAAGTGCAAATTGAATAGGAAGATAAGAAAAAAACCACCTTCATCACTGAATGACAATGTCAATCCATTTGGCTTATGGTATACACTTGCTATTTTTTCACATATCATCATTACAAACTTTAAGGATTTCATTCATAGATTCATTAAAGTGTATTTGGATGAGTGGATAGTCTATGGGCTTATGAAAGACCATCATGACAATTTGTGTCTCATGTTTGAGTGATGCCACCAACTTTAAATATATCTCAACTTGAATAAGTACATATTTATGACACCCTTTGGCACACTATTTAGCCATGTGATTTGAAAGTATGGCCTCCTTGTTGACCCTAATAAGGTGGCCATCACTCTTCATCTAAAGGCACCTAAAACTCATGAGTAAGTGTACATATTCTTAGGACATATAAGTTACTACCATAAGTTCATTTTCAACTACACAAGATTTTGGTTCCACTAAAATAAATTTTGTGCAAAAAATGATCCATTCATATGGGGAGAGGTTAAAGATGAGGCATTTGACACATTGAATAAAAAACTAACTAGTATGATGATCATCCAATTTATTAATTGGATGACCTCCTTTCATGTGCATGTTGACATGTGATGGATAATGATAGTAAACTATCCTATCTTAGTTGGATGAAAATAAGATGGACCATCCCATTTAATTTTATAAATGGAATCTTATAGTAGCTAAGCATAATTATACAATGGATGAGTAGGAGGCACTCACAATGGTGTACATGCTAAAAAAAATTGTTAATACTTGTTGGACACACCAATCATTCTCTTCATTGACTATGAAGCCTTGAATTACCTTGAAAATAAGACAATACTCCATGTATTTTTTTTATGGATTGTGTTATTTTAGGAATTGCAATTCTATTTGGTTGTAAATCCTAGTATATATATAACTTGGTTTTGATCACCTATCATGCATCCATACAAGTGAGGATGCATAAAAAAAATGAAAATGGCCTCATGGATTCTCAATTATATGTAGTAAAATACATCCCTAAATATCTTAATGATATTATTACTTTTCTCACTTATGGATTTGGTCCCAATAACCTTTCTCCAAGGAAAATAAATAATTGGTTGTTTGCACCACCCTTTATCAGCTCAGTAAGGGTAAAATTTACAAATTCAAGTGCAAGAAGTCTTATACAGATGTGTTTTAGAATATGAGCACTCAAGAGTGATATAAGTGGGACATGAATGCATTTCAAGAGGATATTTTTATGGAGAAGCTACTACATGCAAGATCTTATTCTTTAGGCTCTAGTGGCCTATCATGTTCCATGATGCCAAAGAACATGCATGCAAGTGTGATATATTCCTGTGAATGGGGAACCCCATCCATCATAATGATATTTACCTAATCCAAATTATGGCCCAAGATCCCTTTAAAAAATGAGCTATTGAATTTTTGGGTCCAATATCTCCATCTTCATAAAGGAATGGTACACACATATTATTATATCCAAAAACTATTTCACTTTGTGTGTTGAAGTAGTGCTAATGAATAATTGCATAATAATATAGTCATATAAAATGTTCAAATTGCTATTTTGAGTGTGGTTTGTGACATCTTATCCATAACTCCTCTTTGCATGACCTTATGACCCTTTTAGGTAACTTTTTTCTTATTCCCAGTCATTCATAGCCTTCCAAGCAATCATTCTAGTTTAACTAGACTCTATTTCCTAGGCCAATCCTATCTCCCCTAGATCCCAAGCCTATAGGATAGGAGTGCCATACCTAGCCTATAACGTTGAACACTAGGGTGTCCCATTTTTAGTGCTCCTCTCCAATCACATTTTGAGCCCAAATGACCATTTTCATTTGATTCTTATCCTTCATCATGTCATCCTAGTGCAAATATATCTAACCCTTGACTCATAGTTCCTTATAAAAGTCCATCCAAAGGTCATTTACAGGGGGAGGTTAAAAAATTTTACAAAGCAAGAATACAAGCAAACTACTATGGTAAATTACCCTATTCTCTACATATAGTCACCCAACACAACTACAAACACATTCAAACTTTCATACCAATCCTGAACCACCTCAAGCACTCTTAATTTGGTATTTTTACATCCACATAACACTATTTCACAAAGCAAATTTAAGTGGGAGAACTACATATGGATTGATCCCTCTTCAAAGTATTGGTATGTAGGTAGCATACCCATACAAAGGGTGTGGATCACACGTTCAGTGCATTTTACACACACTAACCCCCCTCTATATTAAGTTATATTCAAGCATAATTAAGGTCTAGGATTTGAATATTAAATCAGCTCTACAAGGATCTCCATAGACATTCAAAACTTGAGATTTCATAGGTAGATGTATCCATGGACAATGAACAAAACCTAGAAAACTCAAATCTTTGTGACTAGTTTGGACAAAAATGATAGGAGTGGACTACAGTGTCAAACCTTGAAGTGTCCTATTTTTGGTGCTCCTATCCTTTCATCAAATTAAATCCAAATTCTGATTTGTGACATTGTCCCAGTCCTACATAGCTAGTTTCAACCTCTATCTCAATCACCTCAGTCTAGTTTTGGGCTAAGATGTATTTCTCCTTATTTATTTCTATTTTTAGAAAGGTTTAAAAGACACATAAATTATAAAAATTAGTACTATAATTATGATAATATTATTTACTGATTCATTATTCCATACCCTTAACTAAAATAAGAATAAAACTCCAATATTCCCAAAAAAATTAAATCATTTGGTGAACCTGACTTACTTTGTTTGTGCATAAAAATCCTAAAAACCCTAGGGAAAATTCCTTGCTAATTTTTATAGTATTTTTTTATTTTTTTTGCATATTTTAAATCAAAATTTCACATTTAAGTTTTTTAAATTACCATAGTAATTTTAACAATTATTTCTTTCAAACCCTGGTTGCCTATATTAGGTCCTGACATTTTTTCCATATTTTTCTTATTTTCTTCCTGCATATATAAATCAGATTTTCACATTTAATTTTTAAAATTTACCATATTAATTTTAAAAATTATTTATTTCAAACCCTGGTTGAACTTACTAAGTCCCTTTGCTTTTGGAGGTATCACCTTACATCTAAAATTAGATTTCACATAAAAATAAAAAATGGATCTCACTAATTTCAAAACATTTCTTGCAAACAAAGGAGTTCATAATAAGCCCTATCATGTATATGAATGATGAAGTTTATTATATGTTAATGAAAAGCTTCATTCTTTCCATTTCATTCTTACTTTTTATTATAAGGGATGATATTAAGGAATTTATTGCTAAGAATGTTAAGATACATTTCCTTCAAAGCAATGCTTACTTTTCTTTAATACAAGATTTCATTACTTCTTTAACATGTTTATCTCTATTATGTGTAATTCAACTAAGAATAAACTTATTACATACTCAGAGGATCCATTGCATAAGCTAAAAACCACATGTCAAGTTTTAATGGCATATCTTATGCACAAGAAAGAATTTCCTTCTCCTCCTCTCCCCCAAGAGGGTGATAGATAATTTCCCTCTAACCAAGTCCATGTTATCACCCCTCAAAAAGGTGAGGTATCCTATACTATTATTTTGAATGCATACATTCAGCTTATAGTTTCTTCAAACCCTCTTCAACATATGTGCTTACATGTTCAATCGGAAGCAACTAGGGTTTACACTTGTGAAACTCTAAGGGATCAAATCACCAGTATGAGAAAATTAATTTTAGATTTACAAACATAAAATCAGATATTACATGAACATATCACAACATTATAAAATTATATTATAATATAAAAGCCTCAAAGGCACCCTAGTGCCAATCATGTATATGCACCTTCACCTAGTCAACTGCTCACAAGTAACATTACATATCAAAACAAGAAATCACAACAAAGTAACTCTAAAACTAGTGATTCAAAAAGCATTCAAAGATTAAATAAGATTTAAAGTGAGGTACTAAGTTAAATTATTAAATCTAAGTTGATCAAAGTACCTCCTCTATATCCAGTGAGAAGATCTATATATTATTGTGCATATCATAGAATGCATGGGCATCACACAAATTCATGTTTGGCATTACAAAAACATATACAATAGATAATTTCTAATTAGGACCCTATACAAGGTAAATTAGTCAAGAAATCCATAGTGACATAGGAACACATTCACAAAGGGTTAAATTCAAAAATAGTACAAAAGTGGCTACCAAAGCATAACTCAAAATAACAAAAGGAAATAAAATCAAAATCAAAGCAAGAAACAATACCACAATCATAGGTAAAGAATGAAAAAGATGCAAATCTACCCCTCCAAAATGAGGCTCAACTTTCAAATCAGTATGGGTTTGATCAGAAATATCTACAATAGTTTGATTATTAAGGTCAAGGGTTGAGCAAGCATGCTCAAGGCATCACTACTCCTATTCTAGCAGTTGATAATGTTTATCACCAAAGTTTGGGATTTATTGAACATCCTAAGGCAAATCATTCATAGACACAATTTATCAAAGGAAAAGATCTAGATACAACAAAAGTCAAGACTAGCATTCCATTGGTTCAAAATCAAGATGATAATGATGAGTAGAACAATACAAGTTATTATGATTTCTAAGATATCGACAATGAATTTGAATATTCAATCATATTCATAACCATCCCCTCATTATTCAAAATCACGTATGATTCCTTTATTTGATATAGGACACCATGATAGGGAGTCTCTCATGAGACTCATCACTTAGTATCAGTTCTTCTCAGTTTTTCATGTACATAGATACTTTTTGCTTACTTGTACATATTTTCTCAGCCTTTCATGTACATAATTTCCTTATGCTTATTTTTACATAGCTTATGTCAAAATACAAAAACAATATAACCTTTCAAAATATAAAAACATTCAAATATTTCAAAAATACCAAAAACATTTCCACTGTATGCGTTATCCATGCTTTACATTTCTACTACCATGCTAGACTTACATTTTGTTGTTCTATATTATTTTTTGTCAATTTATCTACATTACCATTCTTTACTTGATCTTCTTTGAGAGTGTGCAGTGACACCTAGATCCTTGATTGCTTCACTCTACCCATTGAGGGGGCATCTTGCTTATACATTCGAGACATACATCGACACATCTACCCACTGGGGGCATCTTCTACATGACTACACCATTCAGGTTATGTCATTCCTACACCACACACTCTAGTTATCATGTTGTTATACATTAATTACTAGCTTACATAGATTACTCTATCGACACTCACAAGTAAATAGCACTTGTGTATTTCTTAGCATCTACCTAGTCTTGTACTACATGCCTTACATACTTTCACTTCTCACTTTGATTAGTTAGATGCACTTATATTTTTAGCTTTTACATGCCTTCCTTTCTTGATTTGAGTATCTAGATGTGATTGCATTTCTTAGATCCTATTTTGTCTCTTGTATGTGTCTTAGGACATTTACCAATGTCCTTTTCTTGTACTCTTATATGTGTTTATGGCCTTCATGCCAACTTGATTATATTTAATTGTATGTATATTTGGGAATTTGAACATGCCTTGTATGCTTGATTTCTAATTTGAGTGACATGTGCCCATGTCTCTTATTTTCTTCACCCTTTAGCCACTCTTGTGTTCTTCTCACTTCTTACCTTACATATTTATTTGATTGTTTCTTCTCAATTGTAGGCAATGCCATGATCCACATCATGCACTATCTTGATTTCTTGGATGCCATGATGGACATCATGTTGCATCCCTCCTTGAAAACTAAAAACAAACAACTAACATTTTAGTTTTAGTTCAATATATTACACTTGATATTACATTGTTACATCTATCTAGGCATACCCATGCTGATCTAATAATCTCCAATACTAACTATGTTATATCTTGAGACATATTTTCAATTATCATTACTATATCATGTATTTTATAGCATAAAACACTTGTAGGAATATTTTTTCTGAGGTAAGTCATTGTAGAGTCTTCATTCCTACCCTCAGAAGAGGGGGTAACAAATAGGGGTTTTGTCATAGAGATCGGATCCTTCTACCAATTGAAAAATTAGTTTTCAAAAGACTTAGAACAACATCCAAAATTCAAACTAGGTATAACATATCAAAAACTAGTGATGATTACAGAATAATCTATAGAAATAGAAAAATACAATAATGCCATACTTGGAATATAGTGTTGGATAGCAAAGTGTCCTATATTTGGTGCTCTTATCCAAATAACAAAAAACCTAGATTTTCTAGCAATAAATAAAAAGGTAAGTTTAGTTACAATTTTGTTAGCTACAATCTAGTTTAGATTGGGTAGTTTTAGTAAAAATTTTCTCAGATAATCTAGATATAGGGGGCATCATGCGTGTCATGATGGATCTCACTTCCAATTTCAAAGTGGGTAGTTGGTATAACTTCCAGATTAGAATCCATGTTATAAACATCAGTGATTGGGGCAATATGCATAGCACATTTACCTTCCCTTCTTTCTAATTCATTACATTACCCATGTATTCTTAGTAGTTATGTGCCTTATTCCATATGCAAGTGGTTGCAATCATTCTCGAGTGGCTTTCACATAATCCTAGTTCCTAGTTTTAGAGTGGCTTTCATACAAGCCTAATCTCCACCTCTTGAAGTGGCCAAAATTGGCCTAGTTTCTAGTACACATTCAGCTATCCATGCCACCTTATCAGATTATAGAGCATTAATGGGCTTCAGGATCCATCTCATATGACAAACATTCATATCAGTATCAGTTTATAGTTCTGTAATTTATAGGTAATAATGGAGCCAAAGGACTAACTAGCCTTTATGTTCTTGAGCCACCTACTCAAAAGGTTTAAACACATAGTCCAAACATCAATTAACACATGCAAGATCACGTAGCTTCACTTAGTGGGTGATGATGGAGCCAAAGGGCCAACCTTTGCATTCTTGAGCCACTCTTAAGGAATTGATCACTCAGCTCCACTCATGATAGTCCTATTGGTACATCACATACCCAACATGTAGCTATCACATACCTAGCATCATTTATCATCATACATCTCCATGGGTTTCACACTTACAGGTAAGTTTAGGTATGCTTTCTACTTTTTTCTTTATCCCATTATTTCACTTTGTTACATCACTAAAATAAAGCGGGGTAAATGTAGTCATATAAAATGCTAAAATTGATAGTTTGAGTGTGGTTTGTGACATCCTATCCATATCTCCTCTTTACATGCTCTTATTACCCTTCTAGGTACCTTTTTGCTTATTCCCAATCATTCTTAGCCTTCCAAATGATCATTCCAGCTCAACTAGACTATATTTCCTAGGCCAATCCTATCCCCCCAAGTCCTAATCCTATAGGATAGGATTTCCACACCTGGAATATAGCATCAGACCCTAGTGGTCCCATTTTTGGCATTCCTATCCAATCACATAGCAAACCCAAATGATTGTTTTCATCTGATTCATATCCTTTATCATGTCGACCTAGCATGAATATATCTAACCCATGACCAAAATTTCCTTATAAAAGTCCATCAAAAGATCATTTAAAGTGGGAGATGATAAAATATTATAAATAAAACAAGAATATAAGCAAACTACTAAGGTAAATTTCCCTATTCTTTGTATACAATCACCTAACATAGCTGCAAACACATTCAAACTCTCATACTAGTCCCTAGCCACCTCAATCACTCTTAATTTATCATTTTTGCATTTTTATAACACTATTTCACAAAGCACATTTAGGTTGGAGAACTATATATGGCTTGATCCATTTTTGGAGTATTGGTATGTAGGTAGTGTGCCCACACAAGGGGTGTGGATCACATGTTTAGTGCATCTTACACACACTAACCCCCCCTCTTTCTTAAGTTTTATTCAAGCACAATTAAGGTATAGGATTTAGAGATTAAATTATATCTATAAGGATATTCTTCAACATTCAACACTTAACATTTCACAAACATACTCATTCAAGGACAATGAATAAAACCCATAAAATTTAGATCTTTGTGACTAGTTTGGACAACAGCGGTAGGAGTGGACTACAATGTTATACCCTAAACTGTCCTATTTTAGGCACTCTTGTTCTTTCACCAAATGAAAGACAAATTATAATTTATGACACTATCCCAATCCTACACAGCTAGTTTGAACCTCTATCTTAGTTGCCTTAGTTTAGTTTTAAGCTAAGTTTTATTTCTCCTTATTTATTACTATTTTTAGAAAGGTTTAAAAGACACATAAATTATACAAATTAGTACTATAATTATTGACATATTATTTATTGATTTATTATTCTATACCCTTAGCTTAAATTAGGAATAAGACTCCAATATTCCCAAAAAAGTTAAATTAAATCAAATAACCACAAAAATAAATTTTATGTGGGATAATATCATCAGCTATTATAGGTACCCCTTTTATATTAACTAATGATTATGGTACCTAATTCATAAATGATATTATGTGTGCCCTATTATTTGATTACATGATTGTGTACCATAATACTAACTCTTACCACACCTAGGCAAATGATATTGTAAAGGTGTTTAAAATGATACTTGGGAAAACACTTACCAAAATTTGTGATGTCAGGCATAAAGAATGGGATGACCATGTGTTAATGGTATTTGGTCTTACAGGACAAGCTATAAGTGCTTTACTAATTCCACTCCCTTCCATCTTGTGTTTGGATTATAAGAAATTCTCCCTATGTAATTTATAGTTTCATCCTTATGTATTACACATATAGGACAACTAGAAGATAAAGAGTCACTTGATGCACACCTAGAAGACCTCATGTAGTTGGATTAAAGGTGTGTTATTACTCATTGGATTCAAATTTTGGAGAAAGATTGAAATAAAACTTGGCATGATTGTAACATAAAGGGAAACATATTGGTTGAATGAACCCCCATCCTACTCTATGATTCTAAGTACTTGAAGCATCCATGGAAGATTCAAATCCATTGGTTAGGGCCCTACATTATTTATGAAATTTTAAAAACTAGCATATGTAAGCTACACACTTTGGATAGGAAAATTATTTATGGGAATTTTAATGGAATTTGGCTCAATCCATACCATGATTAACATGTTTGAGCAATATTTTAATAAATATTATGCCATTTTATTTCTATATCATGTGTTTGATAGGGTTAGTGTAGCTTATCTTAGGTGTTTGGCACAATCGATGTGCATTGTTGTTCATAATAATATGTGCATCTTCATTTGACCTATTATTTTTATTGGGTAAATGTTATTGCTTATCTATTTTTTAATAATCTCTCTCTTAATGAATGTCAACTTGCTAGGCTCAACAAGTTAAAGAGTACATGATACCAAGATTGTTATCAATAAATCTATACCTTAGAGACCATTACAATTTTAGAGGACTAAAAAATACAAGTACACACTGTATAGGGTTTAATATGGGGTGGGAGTATCAAGTTTGAGTAAAAATATTGAATGTGTGCAAGGGGAACTAGCGAAGTATATGGATACATGAATAATTTTAGGGAAATAAAGTGCACTGGTATAATGTAACACCCAAGAATGCAAATATTTGGTCACATGATTTTTTTGTGGGGAAAGGAAGCATGTTAGGAGTAACATAGAATCTAAGAGCACATAAAGTAAATTTGTGTGGAAAGGAAGTGTGCTAGGGATAGAAGTGCAGTGCCTATGAATACATTAAACAAAGGAAAATGATGTGCCAAAGGAAATATGCATAAGGTGTCAACAATTATTAAAATTAAAATTTTAAACTCTATATTCAAATGGTAGAAAGACCCCACCTAAAGGATACACAAGTTCCTATAGCAAGAGAAGGAGAAATAAATGATGAAAATACTTAAGGAAAACCATATAATGAGGTGTAAGATAATGAATAAGGGATATGTTGAGAAGAGACCTTGAGCGAGTAATGTGTTTAGAACTTAGATAAGATTCAAGGCTACACTAGATTTTAAGGTAGGAATAGAAGTAGTTATGAGTAAAAGTAGTAATCTTGAGATAGAGAAAGAAGGGACCAGTGGACCTAATGAGCTTGAGGAAGAAGAATTTAAAAGGTAAGCTAGCATATAGAATGGTACCATGATATAATAATAGGTGCCTAACACCCAAAATGGCTCAGAGAAAGAGGGAAAATGTGAGTTGAGTAAATAATGAGAGGAAGTTGGTAGATTGTGACCTAAACTACTAAAGATCAAAACATCAAAAGAGGTAAGGCTAGATAAAGGGAAGGGAAAGATCATCGAAGAATACATCATCCATAAAATTATCACCAACAAAAATTTATTCGAGATTTTCAAGAATCTATAGTGTCAAGTAGTAGAAGAGGAGATTGTAATAGAGGACACACTTAAGAAAATGACCAAAAGGGTCAATAATATAAATCATAAAGCTGAAAGGAGTTAAGATCCTATCAAAATTCAAGGTTTAGATGCATGAGTCTATAATTTCACAAAAGAATAAAAATTTTCACTTGTATGTTGGACCACCTTGAGGATGGATTGAAAAAGGAGGTACCAAAATTTCTTGTTAATAACTAGACCATTGGTAGGTTATCTGAGGGTAGCTGACTGAGTTAGTGTGGGGTGATGTTGACCACCAAGTTTGACTAGCCTTTCCATTTTTGACCAATTATCACATGATGTCAGTACCGCTAGGTTACATAGCATGGTGCATGCTAATAGAACCAACCCTAAAAATGCCTAATAGATGTAGCTAGCAAGCATGTCATGCACCAAAAATACTATTCCATGTACATGCACCTAAAAGTGTAGACAAGAAGACATTAGAAGTGACCACATGTCAATGTAAAACCTATAAAAGTTAGTGTAAATTTCAAGGACAAATGATGAAATTTATGATTGGAGGCTAGCTTCTAATAGATAGTTGAGAAACCTAAAAAAACAAAATAGTTGATTTTGAGAACAATTTTGCATTAATTACCAAGTTGATGATAGTTGTATTAATTTATGATTGGTAGTAGTTGAGATACTTGATGACATGTAGATCCTTTTGGAAGTATATAAAAATTACACAACATGAAAGGAAAAGGAGAGATGGTGAACCAATAGGAAAATGCTTCTAAATTTTTGACAAAATTCTAGGAAAGATGAGCAATGTTACTGAATTGGAGAGAGGGATAGTAAGGATAATATGTGGCATTCCTAGTGCCATGGAGAACCTTGTAATTCTGATTTTCTAAGTGTTTAAATGGTTATTTATGTTTTTATTAATGTTTTTGTCTCTATTGATCCATGAAATATTACTACCATGCTTCAAAATGATGTTTTTCTCAATGGTATTAAATTTAGTGATTTATTTATTTTGATAGGATAAATACTTGGGTATAATGATGAGCCTAAGTTGTAGTTTTCCATAGTTGTCTTATGTTGATACAATAGTGATTCTATTCTATTTTTCATATGTATGTTCACTTGTTACCATGTGATTTATAAAATAACATATAATAGTGCAAATATATTTATGCATATGGGTATGCATGAAAAAACAATACTATGATGCCATTGCCAACTAACCCTAACCTGCCCTAGTTTCTCTTTATGTCTCAAGTGAGTGTGTGAGCATAACTCAAGTGATATTCTAGTTTGGTTAAATAGTGTTGGGGGAATGTAGGTGTGGTGCAATACTAGTGCACATCCTAAATTCTAATCCAACATAACTTAAAAGTTATAAACAACTTTTTGAGAAGGATTGTAAGGACTTGAATGAAGATTATTTAAACGGAGGAAGTCATATAGGTACAAAATCAAGTACTAGTTTCATACTATGTTTTTATTATATGAAAAGTCTCTGAAATTAGGTGTATGATTGTGGGTAGACCAAATAACATTTTATCTAAATATGAATTACAACATTTAGTATAACTAGGTATATCTAGTTTTATAAATATTTTTTTAATTAATTATCCAAAAAGTCCATGTTTTTAATAATTTTGATGACTATAGAGCTATGTCACTTATATGCATCTGGATTATTTTTATACTTTGCCTAACACCAATGAACACTTTCATGCATATACAATGTATGATAGATTATTTTTTATTACTCACGCAATATTATAGTATATTTATCTATCTTAATACACATTATGTAAATAATTATGAATAAACTATTTGAATTCTACTTATTTACACAATGACTTGAGTCTTAAATCTATTTGTACCTTTTTGTGTTTAGTTATGTATTTATTTTAGTTTATTTTCTATTATATAAGTTTTTAAAAAGTTTAATATCACATTTATTTTTATTTTTTTTGTGGATTAACATTACACTTCTTTTCTCCTTTATTTTATGCTCTTAGCTTAGTTGTTTCCTTATCATGCATGCAATTTAATTTTATTGGCATACCATCTTTTGTATTTTCATAAGTAATGTTAGAATTTATTACATATTATTGTTTTCCCCCTTTTTAATTTAGGGTTTATTCATTGTGATTTTTTTATCATTTGTTTGAGACAATGTGATATATGATAAAAATTAAAAGTGGAGAAGAATAGAAGAGTAAAATATCTATTTATTTATTTTTTAAATTTTATTATTTGAATATTCAAGAGGATATTGCATCCATAGGTACCACTATGTCATTACATCAAAAAAAGAGAAATGACTTATACACACACACACACACACACACACACACACACACACACACACACAGAGAGAGAGAGAGAGAGAGGAGAGAGAGAGAGGAGAGAGAGAGAGAGAGAGAGAGAGAGAGAGAGAGAGAGAGAGAGAGAGAGAGAGGAGAGAGAGAGAGAGAGAGAGAGAGAGAGAGAGAGAGAGTCAAATATCTAATATATTTTTTTTAAATGTTACTATTTGAATATTTAAGAGGATATCACATCCATAGGTACCACTGTGTCATTGCATCAAAAAAAGAGAAATGACACACACACACACACACACACACACACACACACACACACACACACACACACACACACACACACACACACACACACACACACACACACACACACACACACACACACACATCTATATGTATATGGATACATACACATACATACATAGATAGATACATACATGCATACACATACATACATACATACATACGTACGTACATGTTTGTGTGTGTGTGTGTGTGTGTGTGTGTATAGATAGATAGATAGATATGAGATTGAAGAGTTAAATTATGAGCATTCATTTTATTTTATTAAAGAATATTTTACGTTGTAAAGTGATATTTTAATAAATATTTTTATTTGTAAAATTGAATGAAATTATTAAACTAATTTATATTCCTCGATCCTTATAAGTATGTTTGAAATTAGCATAACCCTTAAACACTTAACATCCAAAATACCCCTTATGCAAGCCTATGTACTATATTTTGGTTAATAGGTACCTATGATTGAACTGACCCGATTTTGATTTAACCCTCATGATAGGGGAAAAGGTTGATTAGTTAATTGTTAAAAAAATTAATGTAAACAATTCCCACAAGTTAGTTTTTATTATGGGAGTAAATTAATAAATCATAAAGGTCAATACATCATTAGAGGTGGATATATATCACATCTATCATATGATAAAATTTTCTAGTTTTTTAAGAATTAGTCAAGATCTCCAATGAAAAAAACTAGAAGCAATAGAGATTTCCCTTTGTCATCAAAATAAAAAATGTATTCACAAGAATGGAGATTTTAAACTTGATAAAAGACAATTAACCACCTAACCACATATCTAGACACAAAACACACATGAAGAATAAAAGAAAAGGTAAAAAAAAATTGACGGTTAATCATCTCAATTTTTACAGAAAAAAAGTTGAGTGCAAATACCAAGTTATTTGTAAAAAGGTTGAAATTATAAAGGAGGAGAGACAAGTTGCTAATGAACCAAAATTAAGTCAATATGAGGGTGAGAAAGTTTTATTTTTATAACAAAGGATATATTTCCCACTAAGAAAATAATCTGCAAGTATGCCTAGTAATTCTCATTTTTCTAATCAAATGTATGTTTCTCCTCCAACTAATTGGTATATTAAAAACCCTTCGAATAAAATTACATACTTAATACCCCAAGCTTATAATTTTCCAAACTAATACCATGAACCATAAGTATATTTGAAACAATACCAAAGAAAATAATAAAAACCATAACCTCAAAATCAATAGTGTCAACAACCCTCCAATCAATGGCAATAAAAATGGAGGGGGGATCAGCCTTGGAAATAACATAATAATGGTTACCAATTAAAAAAAATGACACTAACAAGATTATATGGCCCAAAACCCCCAAAATTCCAAAACTCCTACCCAACAAACCCTTCAATCATAACAACTGCTTGATCAACGTATATCAAACCTTTAATAAAAAACTATCTTAGCTAGTGTCTAATAACAAAAATAGTGACATTAAAAGTAATTAATGTATTTGAATGATTTAAAACTCTTTTTATGGAAGGTATGAAAAAACCTCACCTCACCCCTAATAATAGAACCCATTGAGGAGGTTTAACATAACTAACACACCACCACTACCATTGAATAATGTGTATAATCCCAAAACCAAGTCCATTAAAAAATCAAGTTATACCATCTATTCCTCTTTTTCCTCTATGTATTAACCATCCATGAGAGGAACCTAAATTATAGTTTGAATTTTTAAGATAACTAAATAAATTTTATGCTTGAATCACATTGTTACAATGTATAAAATATATACCCATCTAAAACAAGATAGTTTGAGAGTTACAGTTAAGGAGAATTGGTTAGAAAAGGAAAGGTCCTTAAATGGTCCAAGTAATTGGACAAATTAATTATTTTATGTTGGGGAACATCATTTTTAATCTATTAATATTATCTAGGTAGGCCTATTTCAGATGTGCACAAAGCTGGTCTACTCACTAAAAATAATCTTATTAACTTAGGATAAAATATTGATTTATGATCAAAGAAACTATGGAATGAATTAAACCCCAAAGCCTTCAATAAACCACAATTATACTTCAAATGGTAGATAAATAAATACTTATACCTAAAGGGTTTATAGAGGATCCCCTCATTTTAGTGGGTTTTAGAAAATGGTATAGTATGAGAGACTTCATCGAATTAGTGATGTGTTATGTGTACTTATGCATTCCATATGGTCAAAGGTCTTAGATCAGGGTCTAAATGTGTTATATCAGAGTATGATCAAGGATTTATAATACAATAAGTCATGCCACATGTACTTCCATACACCCAAAGGACTGTACACCTAGAAAATTACCATTGTGCCAAATTATAAGCATCACCCATTGGGACCACTATAGTACAAGTGACATTTGGATGACTTTGAATACATCTTGGGTTCCATAAGGGCCAAAATTAGGCACCTTCCTACCACATTCCCTACATTTATTATCCTATTTGGGTAGGTCATGATTTGACACCTTGATAGGTCTCATCACCACTAACTGATCTAATTAAATACCATTTTATAAAATAAAATCTAAGCAAAAATACAAAATGACTAATTAAAAATCATGCACTCAACTCATAGATAAATCACATGCCAAGCACCATCAACACCATTACTACAAATATATTTCAAAGCCTTATAAGGTCAAATCCAAATTAAGCTCACAGTTATCCATTTTCTTTGATCTGAACTACTAAGAGCTCTCTATTTGAGTATCCTCAAGACCTCCTATGGTATATATCTGAAGAAATAATGCATGTGAGAGAGAAATTTATATGATAACTATGAAAGTCTCAATAAATTAAGCATACTGTAATGGTAGCTTATACCTCTAACTCTAAGCCAAGTAATATTTTATGGACACCATGTTCCTCCAAGGGATCACATAGTATAAACACTATAATGACATCTTCAAGGTAATTTAATACATCTAGCAGCCCAACAATGATTAAGAGCTGAAGGATGATGATTTGAATTCATCAATGAGTTCATTACACTCAAAAATTTGGGCCTCCATAAATCTAGTGCTAATCTTGAGCTTTTCCCCTACAAAGATATTTTCACTATCCTATTGAGGACATTGAAATGCACTAATGATATTGTCCACTCACCCATAAATAAACTTTAAATTGCATACCTCTTATGGGATGATTTCAAAATATACTATGATCTCTTATAGTTTGAAATTTCCTATGATAATGAGTTTACTATTAGGTGGATGTAAACACATAACATCTATGGCACTCTAAAGGATTGGGCTAAGCAATAAATAGGATGTAGATTCCTACACCATCAAGACTTCAAGAGAAGGTTTTTGAGTGGGAATTTTGTTTATTAATAATTTATATGGGGAAATTTACATTTTTCACATGAAAAAATATTGTGTCCCTTTGCTCAACATCATCCTCAAAGATAAGTAGGTTCCAAATTTATAGGAAATCATTACCTTCAACATATCTCAACAAGTCCCTAGGGTTCATTTTGGGGGTAACTTCTACATGATGTATTATCTATTTACACTACCTATTCCACCATTAATCAGTGTAGGTAGGGAGGAATCAATTTAAAATATATTCAATAAAATGCATTGTCTTTTGTACATAGAAGGTAAGCTTAAAAAATCCTATGGGAGAGTTGGTTAGGAAAAACCAACTCATAGGAAAAATAACTAACCCAAACAACAAACTAATTAAACCATAACATTTGGATCATTAAAAATAATCTAACAAACTCCCCCTTGATCCAAAGGGGTATGAAAGATTAATGAACTAGATCAATGACTCTAAAGTCATCAAAGGATCCCTATTGCAATTACAAGTGGTGCACTGTACCTTTGGTACTAACCAAAAACTAGAGTCACTCCATAAAGAAACCCACCCCTACAAGTTTTTCAAAAAATGGTTGATGAACATGATCAAGGATTTCCCATCCCCAATTATCATCATATTTTACTATAGTAAAACATGATCTAGCATGTCCAATTACATCGACCCACATAAGGTCCCACATAAGAACCTATCCAAGTGATAAACCTATACTATGTATGACACATCTCCCTAATGTCCAAAAAATTTTGATGACCTTTTCTCAACATTAAAGTTACTAGCAACCCCTATCAACTCATACTATCACTGATGATTGATTGAAGTCCAACCAATACTATATCTTCTCCCCTATCAAGTGAGAGGTGAGAAGTTGTGCATTGTGAGAAATAAAATCAAATAATCATGTCTGCTCCATGTCATGAATATAAATGAGATAAATCCAAAACTAAAAAAATTGAAAGAATAAAACTACTGCTACCAAACTTTCTATTCAAGCATGATCCCAAACTCCAAGTGAATAGCTAACTGGAGAAGTGAATAGTCCCTCTAACCTCTAGCTGATCTTCCAACCTCCAGTCACTGATCACTCAAAATATGTTATCAAATCCATCAAGACCATAGACCTCAACCATTAGGGAAATCTCCTGATCAAATGAAGTGTCATAATATCCTAAATAACTAGAGTAACCATAAGATATGCTACTAGAATGACCCACATAATTTTATTCAACTTTCTTTTTACATGGAGAATGAGGTCATCAAGAAGGACATACATCTGTAAGATGTCCAATACCACCACATTTGAAACATCTAGGTTATTTATTTTGTCTTTGAGATCCAAAAGAACTTTAATCACTAGAATAAATATGAGAAGAGTGCTTATGGTGATGTCTGCATTTGGAAGACCTTAGAGAGTGTCGATGTGAATGTCGTGGAGACCATCTAGAACAGTGTGGAGAGTATCTTGAATAATGAATCAAAGAGTGTTTCAGAGAGTGATTTTAAAACTTAAATTGTACATGGTGATGATCTCTATGTTGGGACCTATTCTTTACATAGTGATCCTCTTCAATAGGCATAGTTTTATTCTTTACAAATTGTCTCTCATACTGAGTCAATAACTCATAGATGGTGTCAAATGTGGTACCATTAAGCTTATCACTAAGCTATGGCATTTCAATAAAATTGGTGTATGTATAATTAATACCATTTAATGTGATGGCAATCAACATTTCATCATTAGTTTTACCTCTAGTTGTGCATTATTCTTGTTTTAATGTTTTCATGTGAGAAAGATATTCAGAGACATCCTCATTAACTACTAGTTTATTATTCAATAGTTGCATAAGAAGGTCAATATTCTTATATGCATGTTTCTTATCATACAAATATTTTAATGATTTATATTCCTTCCATGTACCAATTTTAACTACCTTAATATGAATGATAACATGTTCAGTACAAGATGATTTTAATAGGGCAAGAACACTCTTATCACATTTCTGATATTTAACTAGTTTCATTGCTTAAATTGGTGGTGTGGTTTATTTCTCAATGATTTACCACAAATCATTAAATATGAGAGTGTTTTCCATGTTTCTACTCCATTCTTTATAATTTTTAGGTAAAATTTTTCCATTTTTAGATATGAGACTGAAAAGTTTAGCCACGATACAAAAAGTACAAGTCAAGGGAATGATATTTAAAGTTTTGTATTTAACTTAAAAAATAGCTTCCATTTACAATAATACAAGGATTTTTGTATTTTGTCAAAAAAATACACCTCACAACTCCTAGTACACTCTTATATCACCATTTTTATTAAAAAAATTATTTTAACCTTATAACTCCTTTGTACAAAATGATGTAAAAAAAAATGACCAATAATATCAACCTTATAGCTCCTTTCTACAAAATAATGTTAAAAAAATATTTTTTTGACCAAAATTAATGTCAATGTGTTTTTAACCTATGACCCCTTGTTTAGTATGTGATTACCAAAGTATATTTGCCAATCCTTTCATATGTAAGCTTGGGATATAATTAAATAGTATTATAAATAAACATGATGTTCCTATATATCCCTTGTTTTCAATTTGTGAAAAATGATATACGGCAAAACAAATTACTTGTATTATGTTATCTTTATTACTTATATGAAAAAAAAACTCATTTCCTTATGTGGAGCCCTTTCAAATATTAGGTATTTAAAAAAAATTGAAGTGATAAGGATTTTTTGATTGATATCTCTACTAAAAATTTGACTAGATCAATTTTGATTTATCTGGCTTTCTTCCACATTAACAAAACCTGTCCATTCACATTTCATCCTTTGTAGCACCTAGATGTTCTTCTATTAGAGCATGCCCACTAACCACTATGTAATAATTAATTTATTTGTAGGATGTCATATAAGTCTCATGCTACAGTCTACCATATTGGGCTTTTCATTATACACAACAATATGCAACTTTGTTTTCTATGCCAAATTTGAAATGGTTGTGCCTTAATACCATAGACTAAGCCAAGTTAGGGATCATTCAATTTATCATAACATTACTTATTCAAGCCTCCTTGAGTAACAAATGCTTTGATACCATTGATCAGTGTAGGTAAGGAGGAATAAATTCAAAATATATTCAATAAAATGCATTATCTTTTGTACATAGAAGGTAAGCTTAAGAAAGCCTACGGGAGAGCTAGTTAGGAAAAACCAACTAACAAGAAAAAAAACTAACCCAAATAATAAACTAATTAAACAATAACATTTTGATCATTAAAAATAATCCAACAACCATCAATTTAAAGAGCATTGAATTCCCATAGTGGAGTCCTATAGGTTCCCCTATTCATGTGGTCTTATCTAAATTATATATCCATCACTTTAGGAATCATATCAGGAACATTTTTAACCATTTATACCCTCTATATACCTAGTGATCAATGAGAATCCCATGCCAAGATTATCATAAGAGATGAGGGCATTTATCCTTGCCATTATAACTTGATGGTACTACTATGACCACACAGTCAATAGGTTAAAAGGCATTCAAAAACCTCCCTTAAAGCTCCCTTACATTGTCTTGAACTAGATGGTATAACATGATATCACTTTCCAACATGTCAATGGAATAATTGGCCTCTACCTTGGTAGGAGACATAATTCCTAGACCCCAGTCTCCATCATCATAGGGCACTATGAGTATAAAATATTTATTGTCATTTTAGCCTTATCTATACACATGGACTCATTTAATATCCCCATTAATAATGATAAGTAATGGGATCCTTATGACTGGGTGAATTCCCATGTGGATTATCATCAAACTAAGATAGAAACCAATTGCCACCCAGATGATACCTGCCATCTCAACCCCACTAATGCTGATGAGGTGATTTCCAAGCTTGAAGTAGCACAACTTAGCACGAATCAACATGCACTACTTGAACTTGTGTTGGAGGAGAGGCCCAATCATCCATAACATTATATTGAAGTCTTAATTACTAGTAAGAGATATCCTAACTAATCATGTAAGGGATCCCCATAATGGCCATTTTCTCAGCTTTTGCATCAACTTCACCTTTGGAGACCTCCTAGGTAAGCCAACCTCATGTTGTTATTGCCCTTAATGTTTATAGCATCTCATAGTCTTAATATAATTACCATGGGGATTAACCTATAGGCATCCCTAAATCCTTAATCTCCCACGTCAGGCACATTAAGGCAAAAATATGTGGTCCCTCTTGGTTTTTCAACTTAAGTTTAACCTTTCATTATGATTTGGCTTGCACTTTTTTCTTAGGGTTCACTTGTTTCCTTGGGTTTTTCATCTCTTGGTGTTATTTTTTTCATCCCCCTCTATTTTATATTGTACAAACTTGGTCCACTTATAAAACCATTCCTAGGCTAGCTCATATGATTGGTATGGTCATTGTTAGTACTCTACTTCTTAGTTTAGCTATCACAATGACTCTTGCTATCTTGGTTCCTCTCATTACTCATCTTTAACTTGTAATTACTTTGATCCCAAGTACATATTTCTCTCCTAGTTTTTTAGCCTCTAGTGCTCCAACAAGTTTAATTATGATAGCCATGGGTAACCTACCAAATTTAGGGGTTATCAAGGTATACATTAGTCACATCTTTGCACATCAGGATCCTTCTAATTCTACTCCTCTAGGTGTATAAAAAAAATAAACAATACCTCAATAGAATCCTACCAAATTCCTAGGGTTTATTTATCATATCCATCAATGTAAACTCACCCTATACCAACAACATCATCTTGTGCCTCCATCTCCCTCATACCTAGTTTTTAGGATTAGGCTTTAATAGACCCATTTCCTCATTTAGGGTGAACACTCAGTTCTCAGGTGTCATCAGTCCCCAAGTCTATTTGACTCAAGACTGACTCAGATCATACTTATTTTCATGTGAAGCTCCCTTGGACACTCTTCCCTTTTCACCCATGATCCCCCCTCCATATTCCATCTTATTTCATATCCGTCCTCCATTCTTACCACCCTCACCCATTCCTCCACCATATACTTTATATTTTTCCTTATCTTCAAAAAACATGAGACCAAAGAGGGACAAGGCTATATTGGTACATAAGAAGCTCAATAATCATACAAACCTTAAATAGTCTTCCATGATAACCTAGACATCTAGCTCTAATTTGACATAGATTTTGGGAGGATGATGAGGGTGATGATACGAAAATTCATGCATGATGGAGACACTATTTTATGGAGGAGAGAACATGACCTCTTGTCTCTTATGAAGAAAAGTACTATGATTGGAGAGGATAAATTTGTATAGGACCTAGTCTCTATGATGTAAGCCACAACTAAACTAATAGAGAGGCTCATGGAGGACTTCAAAGAGTAAGTGATGACCTTAGATTCCCAGGTCAAATTATCATTCCTAGTGGGTGTAATTATCAAGGTGGATACTACACTTTAATATTTATTTATAGCCTTGGTGAATGTCATTTTAGCTCTTTCAAAGAGAAATGTGTTATTCCAAAGATAACTTGTAAGGATCAACAAGTACAATAAGATGGAAATGATCATCAACAAGGGGATGTTCCTTGAGCTCAAAATCATGCCCCTCATATATCTTAGCTTATATCATACATTTTTAGGAAGAAAGACAACCTCACTTGATGATTGGGACATTCAAGCAACTGTTAGGCCTTTAGAGAAGAGCAGAGACCATATCCTTGATTATTTTAAGGAGGTTAAAATTATTTTTCTATTCCATCTTTATGGAAATTTTATTAGCACAAATGAATTTAGAGTCTACCTCCAAAACTTTAAAATAGCTATAAGGATAAATGTGGTAAAGGAAAATAAGGATGGAACTCAGACTATTATGGATCTTGTCATGCAATCCATAGTTAGCATCAGCCAAGTCAATGCAGTCAAGGCTTCTCTAGAGGCTCATAAAATGGGGCAAGTTAAATTATTTACATAGGCTAAGGTTAAATTTAAGGAACCACCATAAACATGTTCAATATTGACATATAATCAAATATAATTGCATAGGAATTGATAACTCAATAAGGAACCAAGATGTATTTGGGAAGTGGTCCTCCTATAGGCACTAACAATTTATCTTGTTATTTATCGCATGGTCCCCAATAGGAAAGTATTTGCCATGTTTTCTATGTCTTTATTTTATTTTTTCTCTTTTGAGGCATGTTGATGTAGTATTGTAACAACTTAGACATGACAGCTTGGAGTGGGATTCTATGAAAATAGGTGGTAGATATCTTATCTTCTTTATAAATACTACCTTGTAGTATTTTTAAAAGGTTGAAATTTTTATAACATAAGTCACAATGAATTAATATACTTATAATTTTACATTATGTTGGTTTCCATTACATTTTACTATTTATACTTTATGAATACCTTCTAATCTTTATTGTGAAAATAAAGAATATTGGTGTAAAAGACTATAATATGATTCTCTATATAATGCATAAGTATAATTAGGATGAGTTATATCCTATTCTAGTAAATTCATATGTTTTATCTAGATTTTAAAATAATTATAAGCCTGTGTGTGTTTAGCAACAATCTTATGGGTGTTTATTTGTGGGATAAAATTACAATAACTGAGCACAAAATGTTTCCTTTGACTCATTCCCTTGTATAGTTAAAGTTCAAGCAGATGTAAAACTCATAATATAGTGGTAAAATTATAGTTGGGCTCATAATTGATCTTAGAAATTGGTGTCTCCATACTCACCCAAAAAACCTTCTCTTTTTGCTTTACCCTTTCCCCTCATTTTCTGTTTACTTTTTAGCATTATAAATCAAAATCCATGTACTAATAAGATGTAGGTACTAGATTATTAAGATGATGGATTCTTAGGTTGGTTAGTTTGTTTTAAAAGTGTTGAGATTCTGGTAGTAGTAATACATATTTCAAAGACTCATTCCAATTAGGCTACATAATGGATCCCAATACCTAATGCCATGGACTGCACCAAATATAATCCTAAAATGAGAGGGTGAAATCCCATGAATGCTATCTCTTTGTGATTTTGAGTGTGTCTAGTTTAATCCCAATAGAGAAAAAAATTGACACTAGAAGGGAACACACACTAGTGCTTAAGGTCATAATTTAACTCAAGAACAACCTAGAGAGTTTTGTATCTAACACTAGATCTAGGTATAGTATAGATCAGTTTTTCATCTCATCCATATAATTTCATAGGAGAAGTAGGTCTAGGATATGAATACCAAGACCTATGGTAACCCCATCTAATTTGTCCACCCACTCTATTCCAAACAACCATATACCCATGTCCAACCATACACCTGATAGGTTGTCATTATACCTTTCATTTAACTAATCAAAGGATTGGTGTTATTTTTTTTACTAGGGCTAGTGTCTAAGGCTATATGCAATGAGATGTTAGATATTTGAGTTAACAGTTCTTTATTTAGAGGGTGTTTACTATGTTGTTGATGTCCAAATCCTAAGGTCAATAAACAAGATTCTAATCCTATGCTATAGAAAAGGTAAATCTATAAAGTTTTGCTAACTAAATATCCCATATGGCATTCTTTGTTAAAAGGATTCTTTGGTTCACACCATCAAAATCCAAAACTTAAACATCTGGTATAAGACATTGTAGTGTCCTCACTTGACTTATCTGACTGGGTAGGATAGTGTTATATTTTAGAATGTGCAAATGTTGATTGCCTATTGTCACCTAGATTACTTCTTGATAGATTCTGAATATGAAGATGAGTTTTTTTATTCAATGAACTTTCCTATTAGATTTACTCTTATAAGAATTGAAAGACACACTTTACATAGAGGAAACACACTTGCATTGAACTAAAATAAACTTTTAATTTAATGAAATCACACTTGCATTAAAATAAACACACTTTGTGTTAAAAGGGAAATAACACTTTGCGTTGAAATGGAAATCACACTTTGTGTTAAAAGGGAAATCACACTTGTAGTAAAATTAAATATACCTTGATCAAAAGAAATACACTTTTAAACTATAAACTAGAAATATCAATTATCCTGATCTTTGGAGAGAAGTGGGCCCTTGATCCTTCCTTAGAATAGGATTAGTTTTAACTCAGTAGTAGAATAGAATGTTTTAATTTATTAATAATTCATTATCAAAAGGAACATATACAGATGCTATGAATTCTATTGTAAAATTACACTTGAATGTTTCATAATTTTCTTAACTCTCTATTACCTTGAAATGAGGAGACATGTACTTAAATCACATCTCAAAAACCATTCTGAGAATAAAAAATATGGTGATATAAATATAAAAATACACTTATTCTAAATAGAAGATATAAGAATCATATCCCATGCTTATAGGAGGCATTGGAACTAATTCAACTAGCAATAGACTGAGTATAACTAACATATATCTGAAGAGATTATGTTTAGGTTCATAAAATAGAAATACATTTATATCTAGATCATTTTAGACTATTTCTATGAATATCAATGTCTAAAATAAGATATCTAAAGAGGTAACATATATGTATGTATAGTAGATATCTCTAGAGTTGCTATATTAATCTATAGGGTATAGTTGGGCATCTTCAGAATGCAACTAAGCATCTTCGGAGCATGAAAAGATAAATCTTCAAAGTTTCATCAGAACATATTCAAAGATTTATTAGAACATCTTTGAAGCTGCGTGGGTAGATCTTCAGATCTTTGACAAAACATCTTTGGAGTTGCCTAGTAGATCTTTGGAGCTTTAACAAAACATCTTTGAAGTTGCTTACACATATCTTTAGAACTCGACTAAGGATATTTGTAGCTCACTTTGTTTTATGTCAAGTATTTAAAATTGTTTCTAAAACTATTGATGACTTCTCAAAATAATCTTTCCATAGAGATGTATCTATGTATGCAAAATTGTACTCATTTCATCTAAGTTAGACACAAATACCAAGATAGAGAATCAATAATGTATCACATACAAGTAAAATATGATTTCACTCATTTAATACTTAGATGAGACCTTAACTATTAAATTTAATGCAATATATAACCAAAAAGCAACACTTATGGATATTTTATATGAGATATAATGAGCTTTATAAAATGCTCATCATTTTTCCTCCACACTTTACCTTTTACAAGTCCTCTTTTAAACTAGGGGATAACTATTCTTTAATCTAGGATTCCTATTCCAACCGTTGGTTGAGATCATAAATTTGAAAATGATGTTCCCAATTATAGTGATTTCTAGGTAGAAACCCAAAATATCTTACCATAGTGTGTAACCATGATTGAAATTCTTCTTTTGAATGATTATGCCAATTCTACCAAGGAGACATGGGATAAATAATAATAGGTGGCCGAAATCTCATGCCAATCCAAATATCTGACCCTTCTTCCAAGATATAAGTGATAATCTAATCAAGTTCCCTATCTCTTTGGAGACTCTAACTGATGGTAGTGGGAGTCATGAATTCCCTATGTTTCAAGGTAAAAAAGAAAAGTCTCTCATCTAGATATAATTGTTGTGATAGAGATGGAGGAATGTTCGCTAACAAAAGCTCAAAAGGCTACTACATTTTATATTAACAACTCATGATACTTGTCTTTCATGAACATGTGATATAAAAGATATAAGGTAGTAAGAAGTTTGCAAGCTTCTAGAAACTAGGGTTTTATACATAAGCCTATAGTATTCTATAGTTCCAAATATTGATTATGTGTTTGATCTCAATCATCTTTATTTCTCATAGTGGAAAGGAAAGCATGTAATTGTATTTATCCCACAAACAAGTTAACCAAAAATCTAGACCGGTGTCCCAATAACATGTTACAAAGATAAAACTCACAAATTTGATCTTGTCTTTCTGTAGTGCTTTTAATAAATATATCCATGAACATGTGTTCATATTTAATGACATGGTGGAAACCAAGAGAAATAAATTGCTTTTGCCACTTATAAAACTATTCATGAAGAAATAAAACATACATAGAATAAGGTTTTCTACAAGATAATAATTTCTCATCAATTTCACAAATAGTTTGAATAGAAGTCTGAGCCTACTGCAATTGTTACTGAAACTTTGTTTTGATTCTATCATTCTCTACTTTTAACTTATGAATATTGCTTTGAAATTTCTTCCAAATTGAAATAATCTCATTAAGGTTTAGAGGAAAAGGATAAATAGCTCATTAAGGGTTAGAGGAAAAGGATAAATAGCTCTTGTGGTTTCTTTAGTTTGTATAGCTATCTCCCTCGTTTCCTTCTACATAGCCTATAAGGCCATTTGTAAGTTAGTATTCTAAGTTGTCAGCTCATGTATGTGATGTTTCATTGACCAAGTAATGTATATTTACTATCAATAGAGTGTTGTATATTATCAATCTAAGCATCCTTATTTACAAAGGAATTTTAAAGTGCTAAGTTCATGAGATTATAAGAACAATTGATTATGAATTCTAGTTTATTCAGCATTAACTACTATTATAATCACTTCTTGTGATCAAAATTTGGAAATATAATCTGCATATCACTTTTATAAACTATAAATGGTTTGGTCCTTACCTTTCAAGGTCAATCTAATAAAATACAAATCTGCTTGTTATTACCAAATAGTTTTTTCATGTCATGATAGGGTTATAACATGCTGAAAATCTTTGTCTTTATTAAAATGCTGAGGAGAAGATGAAGCTTATTCCATGAGTGGAGCTTTACCCTTGTCAACTATGGAAGATAAGGGTCTTTCTTATTTAGGTGAAATATCTTATGCAGGATTTTTTTTTCTTCAACTATTTGTTAAACATCTATAACTTATGTGGGAGAAGTAAAGCTTAAACTACCCATAATTTTAGTTTCTTGTACCTTACCTTCTTCTTCCTCTTAGAGAATCAACCGATGACTTCACCAAGGTTTCACATATGGGGTAGGGTTTTCTGACAAAACCCTCATTTTCCTTTTTCACCTCGTTCACAACATCTTCAGAGTTACATGCATAGAAGATGGACATTCCTCTGTTCTTTCTATCATGGGAGGATAAACAAGATGTTGTGATGTCTTTCTAGGAATTTTGAGTGAATTTAAAGAAATGAAGACCAATTTTTCTCACCCTTTGGTTTCCTCAGTAAATGGTGTTGATAGATGAGATGAATTAAACCATGATGTTTAATAGACCCAGTACCCCTTTTCAATTTTTCATCTACATAATGGATAGCATGGTGAAGATAAGAAGGTAGGTTTACTTGGCACTCAAGTTTGGTAGCTCCTTCTTTAGATGAATGATAAGTTATAAAATGTTTCCACAAACCATAGTGAATTGTCCATCACAAGTGAGGTATTTCATGATCCAATATGTTACATTATGCCATGGAGGTGGAATACTATCCCAAGTGATCCCTTTAGCAATGCCTTATGGAGTCTTGGCTAATATAGGATGGGTTTCATTGCCATCAATGAAAATTTGAATCAAATCAATAAAACTCAATTTGTTAATAAAAGCCATGACTCCTTCAAGAATCCCTAAAATTTCATTGATAATAGAGGAATCAAAAGGAATATGTTCACCCCATATTACAAAATGATCTTCATCAATTTTTTCTAAAAACTCTTGAATAATGTTCTCATGAAAACCCTAAAATGTCTTCATAAAATTGAGCCATCCTACTATTTCAAAAACAACCCTAGGAGATTCATCTTATAAAAAAAGTTCTACTGACTCTAGTTCACTTCTCTTTTTACCCTCCATCTTTGTATCTATCCATAATATTCTCTAAAACTTGCTTGCATAATGCAAAATTGAGTTCAAACTGCATAGAGTACTGAGTAGGGTAAGTTGGGACATGATGCAAAAATGAATAGCAATAAAAGGATAAAAAGGGTGGTACATGTATAATTGATAATAATCACCATGAAATTATAGTATAGATGATGACCAATCACTTTAGAACAAGTAAAGTTGTAATGAGGGAGTACTTTTGGAGTCAACACCAATTGCATGGCATGAGAGATCATACTTGGTGGCACTTGAAATGATATTTGAAATTATTTATGCATTAGGATTTATCTTTTTAAAAGGTCTTTGGAATAACCCCACATAAAGTCTTGAAATTAGGAAATAGTACCATCTTCAGTCACATCCAAATGGCATCAAAGGAACTTATCCATATTTAGGAATGTTGTCCACCTAATGGTCATACATGCATAACATAAAATAAAAAATGTCTAACCTATTGGGAAGGAAGTAAAATTTTAATTCCAATGTAAGTATTCATGCTTATCTCCTAAATTTTCCATGTGTCTTGCAAGGATAAATAATTTTGAGAAGATAAGTTAGCTAACAAGACAATAGTTCATATTTATTGCATAAGTTTCATCTGAAACGTATCATTTCTAGTTTTCACTTTTCAGTGTTTTTTTTTTTTTTTTAATTTTTATATATTTTTTTATTTTGAATTTTTTAAGGGAGGAGAACTATCATTTCCTTGTTTTCATCACTCCCCCTCCTTATATGATTGCTATAAAGAGCATTCAACCTTAGTGGAAGAACCAGGTTTTTCCATAAGGTCAAATTGGTCTTGATTATGTTCAATGAATTATTCCTTGCTGAGAGGTATCCTATACACTTTAAGTCTATGACCATTGACAAAAAGTGTCATTTGGTCACCATTAATTGATTGAAGTTAGATATATCTATTGTTATTGATAGTTTTGATCAGGTATGGCCCCAACCATCTTGTCTTGAGCTTACCTTTGAAATGCTAGAATTTACAATTAAATAGAAGTGCCCAATCACCTTCTTGATATCTGATATAAGCATCATGCCACTATTTTTTCTACTTCTAATTCATGTTGGCTTGAGTGAGTGCATATATTCTTAATTCATCTAGCCCATTCAATTGCATGATTCTTTCTTTTTGTGTTTCATCAAGATTGTTCCCATATCAGTTATTATTTTTAGTGTCTATAGTTCAAACTCTATTGGCAACAAAGGTTTCTTTCCAAACATAAGTTCATATGGAGAGACTCATGTGTTAGTCTTCCATGTTATATTATATGCCTAAAATGTTTCACATACTCTATCTGCTTAATCTTTCCTACTATTGTTCACTATTTTGGTCAGAATGTTTTCAAGCTCTCAGTTGGAAACCTCCACTTGCCCATTAACTTGGGGGTGATATGGTGAAGATTTTTGGTGATTGATTTGGTAAAATTCTATTAAATCCTTGATCATGTTAGACATGAATTGAGGCCCTTGATCAAAAATAATATATCTAGGAGCTCCAAATCTTAACATAATCCTTGAATAGGAAATTAGCAACCATTTTCTCTCGAGCAAAGGTGAGTGCCTACACTTTAGCCCACTTAGTAACATAATAAATACATAATAATAAATTCTCTTTTCATTAAGATTATGGGTTGATTAGTTAAAAAAAATACAAATGCCATTTCTCAAATGATTATAAAACTATTTGAGGATGTAGAGGCATTTCTGAGGATAGAGTAGGCTTACTCATCCTTTGGCAAAAATTACATTGCCATACAAACCTTTTTATAGTCTTATAAAGAGATGGGCAATAATAACTTACACTAAGAATCTTATGAATAGTCTTTTTTTCTAAATAATGTCCTCCTCCTAGTTCACTTTGGCATGCTCTTATGATGTTAAATATTTCATCTTCTCTGACACACCTATGAAGCAGATGATTAGGTCTAGTTTTAAATAACATGACATTAAACCATTTGAAATGAGAACTAGTTATAATAAAATGTTTGATTTCTTTATAAGTAAAGGAATAAGGAAACTTCCCTGTTGCCAAGAAATGTGCCATGTCTACAAACCATGGGGAGTATATAGATATATAAAATAGCTGTCTATATAGAAAATAATCCTCCACAAGTTCATCTTCACCTGTAGTGATCAATGTAGATAAAAAGTCAGAAACAACATTATACTTTCTAGGTTTGTCTATAATGGTAATGTCAAATTATTATAATAATAGTAGTAATCTAATAATTCTACCACATACTATAGGTTTATTAATTAAGTACTTAATAGTTGAATGATCTATATATATAATAACTACTTGATAACCAATAATGTAATGTCTAAACTTGTTTATGCCATAAACAACAACAAGAAATTCTTTTTCTATGGTAGTATAGTTTTTATATGTGGGAGTAAGATTATTGATTATATAATAAATGTCATAAATTTGTCCTTGTTCGTCTCTTTCTCCTAGAACTGCCCCTAGTAAATTATTGGAAGCATCAATATAAATATGACAATTTTATTCCAAATTAGGTCCTTTCAAAATTGGAGCAGTCATAAATTTGTTTTTTAATGTTTCAAAATCTTCTTGACACTTATTATTCCATACAAATTCATTTTATTTTATTAACAAGTAAAATATAGGTACAACTATTTTACTAAAGTCTTCAATAAATATTTTTTAATATCATGAATGACTGATAAAACTTTTGACATCTATTTGCATTTGAGGAATAGGGAGACTAAAAATTGCCTCAATCTTCTTGGGATCCACTTTTATTCCTTGAGAAGAGATATGATTTCCTAAGACTATCCCTTCATCAACCATTATTATACACTTCTCATGACTCAAAGATACTTGGTGTTCTTCACATATGGTGAGCACTTTATCTAAATTGCTCAAGGATACATTAAATATGTTACCATGGATAGTGAATTCATCCATGTAAACTTATACATAATCATTTATAAGATTATAAAATATATCTAAAACTTCTCTCTGAAAGGTAGTAGGTGCATTGCACAATCCAAAAGGAAGGAGTGTATAAGCAAATGTTCCCCAAGGGTAGGTAAATGTAGTTTTATCTTGATTTTTAGGGTCTATTCTGATTTGATTGTATCCATTGAACCCATATAAGAAATAAAAGCACTATTTTCCAGCCAAGTTATTCAAAACTTGATCAATAAAATGCAAAGGAAAGTAATCTCTCATAGTGGCTTTATTCAATTCTTTGTAATCTATGTAGGCACTCCATTTTTCATGCTTATTAGGTACAAAGAATAGAGGTAAAACCCATTGACTATCAGATATGGGGTAAATAAAACCAACTTCCAATAGTTTTTCTATCTCTATCTTTATGGTTTCTTTTAAGGCTGGGTTAATTTTCTATTGTGGTTGTCTAACTGGTCTAACAACTTCAGTGTAAATGTGATGGGTATAGACACTGAGATGTATTATTTTCATATAATTTTAATCCCAAGCAAAGGTTTTTTTGTGTTGTATCAATACATCAAATAATTTAATTTCTTGTTGGTCAGTTAACCATCTTTTGATATTTAACAGTTTATCAGGATGGATTGCACTTTGTTTAGTACCTGGAATGCCATACGGAATTTACCTTCTTGTATTCACTCATTAAAACATTCAATGGACATGAATGTGGTAATAGTATGTGAAATATATCCACATCCTTATAAAATATTTCACTTTTGGAGAGCACATTGGTCAATAGACAATGAAAATCATTTAAAAATGAATTAAACTGCTCTTGAGCCTAGTCAACTATGGATTGTTAGATATCTTGTAGACCAGACAACATGTTTGGGAGATTTATGGCATTGCCTTGGTTCTTAGTAGTGAATTTAAATTCTTCCCATTCATGATTGTCCATCTTTGGAGCTAAGTTATTAGTCTTCAGAGTTAAGCTTTCAGTATTCAGAACTAAGCTATTAGTCTTTAGAGCTAAGTTATCAGACTTTAGAGCTAGGATATCAAAATTTGGAGCTATGTTATCTTGGTCCAAATCTTCTATTATATATTACTCAAATTCTTGGACATGTTATTTTCTATTAACCATGGCTAAGGAAGACACACTATTATGATTTTGTTCAGGCTGATCCACCCATATCTATTCAAAAAGATCCATTGAAGGTCTAGCATGCAGATAAAAGGAGGTTTGTTTGGTGTGTATTCCATTATAAATGGTCATATTACTAGATCTATAGTCAATTTTTTCTATGACTATAGCTAACCAAGGTCTTCCAAAAATAATAAGATACCCTACCTTCTTGGGTTTAGGTTGAAGGATCATGAAATCTATAGGGTATTCCCAGGATTATATGGTGATTGAAACATTTACTATGGTTCTTTTAAGTGCAGTAGTAGATTGATCTACCATTTTTAAAATTATAGTGATAGGTTGAATCCCTATGAGGGATAAATAGTCTATTATTTTGAAATTTATTATGTTGATGGTAGTACCTAGATCTATAATCACATTTGGTATGGGCTTGTTCCCAATTATCATAGTCATCACGGGACTACCAGGGTCTTCATATTTGGGAATAAATATGTTTCCTACTAGTAAATCAGTAATTTTCCAGTTACCTAAATTATTTCAAGATATTATTTCTTTCTACCTAATGATTTGATGCACAATCCTTTAATTATTAGATTCAATTCAATAATATCGTTAATAGCTCTTAATAATGGAATTTTTATCTTCATCTCTCTTAATACTTGCATCAATTCAGAATCCTCCCTAGGTTTTTATTTCTTAAGTCTCTTAGGAAATGGAACAATAGGGGGATCTTGACTTATGATTGGTGTGATTGGAGTTGTGGTGGCGTCTACATTGTCTTCATTTGGTTCTTAGAATATAAGTGACTCAAGAGTGTTTTCATCATTGGGAATTTTACTAATTGTAATGGGTGAATCTCCTACTACCTTTATTGACCTGAGCTTAACATTATTACACTCAATTGAACCGATTTCAACACTACTTTCTTAGTCATCTCCATAAATAAGAGTATTTTGCCTATTGTTAGGATTTTCCATTGGTTAGGTAGGTAACTATAGTTGGTTAACCTAGTGTTCAATTCTTGGTGGTTGAAGTTATGAAGGCATCAAATCCTATTGTAGAGTAAACCTTCTCTGCATTTGATTATGAGACCATTTTTGATTTGGCCATTGAGGTGGTGACTATTGTATCCAATGTGGTTGTTAATTTTGTTGTTGTGCTTAGGGTTGTGAAGGATTTTGAGGCATCCCCCACATTTATGGCATCCATTCCTAAGTACTCCATGGTTATGGTCCACACATTTATGATTTGACTTGTCCATCCCATGGTGTCATCTATGGATTGGGGGAAAATCTTGGACCAAATTAATTTTGAGGTTGGGAGTATTGGTTTCCTTGTCTTTGGATAAAGTTCACTTACTAAATTTCATGTACTACTTATTTTACTTGATTTCTCATGGTAAGAAGATGATTGAAGTACTTAGTGTCATGGTCTAGGTCAAAAATACTAGATACCTCTATTTTATCTAAAGGATAATCTTTTATCGTGTGTTTAAGCCTATATCTAGGATAATATATTGACAATTATTTAGTGTTGGTGGAATTAGCCTTTGTTTTGAGACCATATAATGTGGTTGTTAATTTTAATAGAATAGCTATTTTAAAATTATAAAATTCTTCCCTTAATTGGCCAACTTTAGGTGATTTTCCTAACCATGATTTCCTTATGCTAAGTCTTGTCCTAGAATAGTTAGTACATAATGTTGAAATCTGATAAAAGGTTAATTGTTAATGTTACCCTTTCCCATTAGGTTCAAACAATCACATGCATATTCATCTATGACTTTAAGAAAGACTATCTTGATGACCTCCTCTATGAGTTGGTAACCACTCTACTTATGGGAAACTATAAACCTATTAAGCTAATCTCCTAAGGTTTCATCTTCATTTTGTTTTCTCTTGAAAAAATATTCTTTTCATTATTTGACTCTATAATAATCCTGATATTTATCAAAAACTTTAGTTTCCATTTCTTTCAAAGTACTTATATAATTACCCTCAATGCCCATGAACAACCTCATGGCTACGTCCTTAAGTGTAGATGGGAATAACTTCAACTCTTGATTGTCAATCACATAATCATATGTTTCACAGAAAACCTAAAATTAAAAGAGGAACTAATCTAGATCCTCTAAGGATTTACATCTAAAATTAGGTAAAATGGATGGAAAGATATTATTCATGGATTTTTTATCATCAGGACCCAAGCTAATTGGATAGGAAAAAGTTTTGTCCTATTGAGGTTGCCTATTAGGGTTTTTTACATTGCATGATCATCTCCCATATTTTATACCCAATTTTTTTTATTAATTCAATTCAAGTTCTCTTCTTGGGTTCTCAACCTATGGTCTACTGGCTCAGGAAGAGAATATTCATTGGTGATTAGATATTTTTCTTGTAGAACTTATGGATCGAATCTGACTGTTCCAGAAAGGGAATCCTTAAGATCATTTCTTCCTATGGGAGAAGATGACCTAAATAAAATTATTCTTGTAGGCTTTTTTTATGATGAACCTTTTTTAGGAGAGGAATCAGAAAAAAAATTATACGGATTTCAATTGCCTTTATTTCACTTCCTAATCTTTCTAGCAAGCATAAAATTCTCTCTTCTAGTTTTTATTTGGGAGTCTTTAGAGATAAATCATAATTGAGAATATATTGGTGGTTCATAAACCTAAGGAGTCCTTATTTTTTGTGTTTTTAGGGTTTATGAATGTTTTTAAATTTACCTTGTATAACTCTAATATAGGATCTCACTAACACTTATTAATTATCGATTAAGATTCCCTAGAAATGATACCAAAAATGATAGGTTATTTTTATACCTTTCATTTAACCAATCAATAGATTGGTGTAATTTTATACCAAGGCCAGTGTCCAAGGCTATATAAAATGAGATGTTGGATATTTTAGTTAACAATTTTTTATTTTGGGTTGTTTACTATGATATTTATGTCTAAATCCTAAGGGAGCAAACAATATTCTAATCCTATGTTGTAGAAAAGGTAAATCTAGAAAGTTTTTCTAACTGAGTATCCCCTATGGAATTATTTATTAAAATGATTCTTTTGTTTACACAATCAACATCCAAAACTTAAACATATGGCATAAGACACTACAACATCTTCACTCGACTTGATTGCTTGGGTAGGATAGTGTTGTATTTTAGAAGGTGAGAATGTTGATTGTCTACTGTCATCTATACTACTTTCTGATAGATTTTGAACATGGAGATGAGTTTTTTTAGTCAACAAACTTTTCTATTCACTTTAATCTTATGAGAATTGAAAGACACACTTTGCATAAAAGAAAAATACTTGTATTGAACTAAAACAAACTTTGCATTTAATGAAATCACACTTGAATTAAAATAAACACACTTTAGATTAAAATGGAAATCACACTTTGAATTTAAAGGGAAAACACATTTTGTGTTAAAAGGGAAATCACACTTGAAGTAAAATGAAATATACTTTTATCAAAAGAAATACACTTTTAAACTATAAACTATAAATACCAATTGTCTTGATCTTCAGAGAGAAGTGGGCCCTTGCTCTTTCCTCAGAATAGGATCAACTTTAACTTAGTAGTGGAATAGAATGTTGTACTTTATTAATAATTCATTATCAAAAGGAATATACACATATGCTATGATTTTTTTTGTAAAAATACACTTGAATGTTTCCTAATTTTCTTTACTCTCTATTACCCTATAATGATAAGGAGACATGTACTTAAAGCACATCTCAACGACCTTTCTCAGAATACAAAATTTGGAGATCTAAATAGAAAAATCCACTTATTATAAATAAAAGATCTAAGATTCAGATCCCACTCTTATAGGAGGAATTAGAACTAATTCATCTAATAATAGACTGAGTATAACTAACATATAATTGAAGGTAATATTTCCAAATTTACAAAATATAAATACATTTATATCCAAATTATTTTAGACTATTACTATGAATAATAATGTCTAAAAAGAATATCTAAAGAAGGAATATATATATATATATATATATATATATATATATATATATATATATATATATATATATATATATATATATATATATATAGTAGATGTCTTTAGGGTTGCTATATTAATCTATAGAGTATATCTTGGCATCTTCAGAGTGTGGTTAGGCATCTTTGGAGCACATCTGGATAGGTCTTTGAAGCTTCATCAAAACATCTTCAAAGCTTTTTTAGAATGTCTTCAAATTTGCCTAGGTGGATATTCAGAGCTTTGATGAAACATCTTTGAATCTGCCTAGCAAATCTTCAGAGCTTCAACATAACATCTTCATAGCTTGATAGATCATCTTCAGATCTGCTTACACAAATCATCAGAGCTCGACTAAGGATCTTCATAGATTAATATGTTCTATGTTAAGTCTTCAAAATTATTATCAAAAAGGTGTTACCAAAACTATTGATGACATCTCAAAACAATCCCACTATAGAAATGTATCTCTATATGAAAAATTATACTCATTTCATCCAAGTTAGACATAAATAACAAGATAGAGAATTAACAATGAATCACATATAAATAAAAGATAATTTCACTCATTTCCTACTTAGATGAGACCTTAAATATTAAATGTAATGCAATATATAACCAAGAGGCAACACTTATGGATAGTTTATATGAGATATAATGAGCTATATATAATACTCATCAATACCCATATCATGCTTAATCATATCTACTATTAATATTCATGGAGTTATATACAACCTACCTATAAACCCAAAGAGATATATTCCATGGTTCACACCCAGTGGGGGATGCACTACTAAATAGCATGTGACTTCATATAATATGGCCCCTAGGGTATTGAGCATTGAACATGAATACGTAGCTTGTAGGCTCTTCCTATTCACCCTTATGAATGTTGCTTAATTAGTTTATAAAACTACTCAAGAAGTCCATTTTGGGATGGAATTAGTTTAACAACACTTTCTTAGCCTAGTTTAGGCAAGTCTTGTACCAAAAATTCACTATCATAAAGAGAGAAGTGAATGAACCCATCCAAACATTCAATGTTATATTTTATAATATGTATAGTTGGGTCACTATACTATAAAGACTAAATTCCCAGCTAACTTTGGATATGTAAAAAACACCTTAGACCCTTGGACTATTATGTTTTTGTGTAGAGATCCCCTTATATTGTATTTAATAATTTCCCACACTAAATCCATCAAGGTGGAAGGTATTTGAACCCCCAAGGCTAAATGGTGGCAACCATCCCAAATGTACTACCAAATTTTCTAGCCTTGATCCCTATCATCAATATCAATTAAAATGTATAATTGTCACATCCTATGCCAATGATCAACCATCTTCCCTTAGGACATGATACACCTAAACAACATTCAATCTTCCTGTCCCAGTTGATGGTTAAGTAGTACATTGATCTTCCAACCAAGTATTGGCCCCTATTATAAAAAATATCTACGACATACCTCAAAATTATACTAAGAATGAGTTAGACATTGTATAACGTATGGTGCAAACTATCAAATTATTACTTCATAGGCCTTCAAAATTAGGTTGGTAATGTTAGTGGGGAAAACTCCAATAATAATTTTACCTACCAAAGATATAACCATCCTTTTAACCAATCTAGTAACCAACCAGAGCCTTCATCTAATAAACTACCAAAGGTCAATATATGTTAGACGACCTTACCAAATTGGTTTTGAGTGCATAAAACTACTTAGCATGAAGTATTTAATTGCATTGAGTTTTAAAATGCCTTCCAAATTCTCCAAGAGTATATGGAAAGATATGAGGTAGTTAATGACCACCATAATGTCACCAACCCATCTAATACCCCTAGTATGTCAAGACCCCCAAGCACTGCCATGGTACTAGAAACCTTAAAGTTTGATATTTAATAAGATAATAAACCCAAAGAGGTCACCAATGAGGTGAATATTTTATATCAATAATATAAAAATAATTATGCACTTAGGTGTCAAACATAACAATAACCCCTCACTACATCCACTCCTCTAAATAATGGTGTAAAATACCTCTTGATCCTAAGGCTAGAAATGATCCTCCACCTCCAAAAGGCCAATGATCCCAAACCTTCTATATAAGTACAAATTGTTCTTAAAAAAACTCACTACAACATTATAGAATATATGAAAAATATCAAAACAAACATCATGTTACATGAGTTGGCCTAGATCACCAAACAACATGATTTCATCCTAAAATATTTAATAGACAAACTGACACAATCTACGTAAAATAATGCACACACCATTGTGATAATACGTAAGAATAAATTTTAGGTTCATCCTTTCCTCCTCAAATTCTAACTATTTGGGAAGAATTTACATAATTATTTGGTCAATTTTTAAGCCTAAAAAAACATTATGCCTATTCGAATGTATGAAAATTTGGGACTAACCCCTATCAAATATGATAAAATAGTATTCAAAATAGATAATTATAAGGTCAAGGTGGTGGTTTAACACTTGAATATATGTGTACTACTATAATATGAAAATAGATTCCAACATTTCATAAAATTTCAAGTGGTAGAGCTCCTTGAAGCATATGGGATATTAATCAGTAAGGACTAGTCAAAAACCTTAAATGGGTATATGGACATAGACTTCTCACACATGTGGATTCCTTGGAGACATGTAGATAATTATATTTTTATTGATAAGTAACCTCTAATGAATCATGTGATCATAAAATATAATGCCATAAATGAAAAAATAAACATAATATCTTCTGACATGGCATTTACACTCTATCCATAGAACATGTGAAGGGTAAAATTAATGAATATCTAGAATCACTAAGCTTATGGTACTTATAGTTTTAAGGGGCCTATTTGAAGCAATTTTTTAGATTTGGAATTATGTCAATCAACATACAAAGAAAATAAAACTTAATTGTCTATAGGATACAATTACCTTGTTTGAACAATCTCCTAGAATATGAAACTTTAATCCTAGGCTTGTATTTTCCATAAATCATAAGATAAAAAAGTTAAGAGTGTTTTTGGATATTGAATTAATGGTCAGCCAAGTTATAAGTAGGTTTCAATTTAACAGAAGCATCTAACACCTTAAACATCATCCCTATCCCTAGAGAAATGAGGTCCTTGATTCCCTAGTAGATTATATTATGAATATATCTCCCTTAAATGACTTAGAGTCACAATTCCTTTCCATAGAGATCATACCATGCCCCTCAGTCTAAGACAACATTGAAAATTTTCAATTTTTAGATGATGAATTCCACATATTAGACTTCCTAAATAGTTCTAGAGTCTTTAGTGATCAAAATATAGATGTAAAGGATAGAAACAATACCCTTAATGAATATTGTGATAAGGATGGTATCATGAATTCAATAGAAAATTGTATTCTGAAGTGTTTAACCTAGGTATGTCAACATTGGTCTTCATTTTACTCCAAATAAAATAGGGTAGCTCAAGAGATGTTATTTCTTGGGCATACAAAGACCTTAAGTTAATTGAAAAAGTTAAGATTAAAAAGTTAAGAGTGTTTGTGGATGTTGAATTAATGGTCAGCCAAGTTATAAGTAGGTTTCATGTAACAGAAACATTTAACACCTTCAACATCATCCCTATCCCTAGAGAAATGAGGTCCTTGATTCCCTAGTAGCTTATATTGTAAATATATCTCCCTTAAATGACTTAGGGTCACAATTCCTTTCTATAGAGATCATACCATGCCCCTCAGTTTGAGACAACATTGAAAATTTTCAATTTTTAGATGATGAATTCCACATATTAGACTTCCTAAATAGTTCTAGAGTCTTTAGTGATCAAACTATAGATGTAAAGGATATAAACAGTACCCTTAATGAATATTGTGATAAGAATGGTATTATGAATTCAATAGAAAATTGTATTCTAAAGTGTTTAACCTAGGGATGTCAACATTGGTCTTCATTATACTCCAAATAAAATAGGGTAGCTCAAGAGATGTTATTGCCTGGGCATACAAAGACCTTAAGTTAATTGACCAAAGTGAAATAACAAACACTATCCCACTTAATCTAGGAAATAAACCATTTATATAGAGACAATGACCAATAACCCTAGCTTTAAGTCCCTTATTCATAAGGAAATTCATATATTTCTCTTAGTTAAGATTATTTTACTAGCCTGCCATTTACTTGGGTCACCAACCTAGTTCTTATTCATAAGAAAAATGGAGAAATTAGACAGTGCATTTATTTTATGAATCTAAATTGAGCCTCAAAAAAATATATTTATACCTATCCCTCATTATATGAGTTGATTAAAATGGTAAGTGGCTCTCAAATGATGACCTTTCTAGATGGATTCTCATGTTACAACCAAATATTGGTAAACCAAGGAGACAGAGTGAAGACTAGATTTACAATAAAGCGGGGCACCTTCATCTAAAAAAGGATGCCCTTTGGCCTCATTAATGTTGGGGATACTTTATAAAGAGCTATGAATATTACCTTGAAGGCTTTAATCAGTAAATGCATATTAATATACATGGATGATCTAACTATATTTTTAAAACATTGGTTTGATCATGTTCACCACTTGTATAAAATATTTGAGAGGTTTAAAAGGTGTGGTATCTCCAAATCCAAAGAAAAGTATTTTGGCATCATGAAAGATAAGCTTCTTAGTCACATTATCACAAAGTAATCTATCTATAATGATCCTAAATGAGCTAGTGCAATTTTTAAGATATCTCTCCCTAAGAGAAAGAAAGAACTAAAGTCATTATTTAGAAATATTAAATTTTTACACAATTTTATATATTATTTTAATGATATTTTTAAACCTCTAAATGATTTTTTGAAATAGGAAGCTAAAGTGGAGTGGATCCCCCAGCTAAAGAGGCCTTTCAAGACATCAAGAATGCCATCATTCAGGCATTAGTCCTAATCAGCAAATACTACACAAAGGATTTCCACCTCTATCCCTTCACCTTTAAACATACCTTCGCTAATGTGCTTACTCAAAAAAATATTGAATAATAACATATTATAGCCTTCATGAGTATGAATTTGAAGGATGTATAATTGAAACACTCCACTTTGGATAAGCACACTTATGCTTTAGTGAAGGTTGTGATTTTTTTTTTGGAATTATATTCTCATAAATAAATTGCATTGCATTATCCTTTACCCAAACATAAATATCATGTTAGGAGATAATTAACTAAGGGAACATAGAGGGCAATGGAAAAACACATTTTAGGAGTATGACCTAGAAATTAAATCTACCAGAATGGTAAGAACTCAATGCCTTAGTTAATTGTAAATATTGACCCTAAGATCATTGTGGTACAGTTAGAAAAAATAAAAATGACTAGCCAATATTGGTATGATCCAATCATCCACTATATACTTTATGGGAATACCCTTATGAGACTAAACAAATCACAAATAAGAGATATTAAGCTAAAATCAGCTCACTACATGATAAAAGGGGAGTGCTCTATTACAATAACTATGAAGGTACATATCTAAGATGTTTATCAAAACAAAGAGGCCAAGGAAGTTTAAACCAGATTATATGAAAATTTGGGTAGTATCCACCCCTTGGGAACAACAATGACTCAAAAAATCTACAAGATGGGTATTATTGTCCCACCATATTGAAAGATGCATATAACCATGTCTGGACTTGTCAAAAATGCCAAACCTTTTATAAGAATGAGATTCATAGGGAAATTCCACTCTAACCTATCGTAGAATAACATCCCTTTTCCTAATGGGGACATGATTTCATGAGGATCATCAATCCTATCTCCTCAACTAGCCAAAATTTCTTACTCACTATGATTGACTATTGTATAAGGTGGACATAAGCCATAGTCAAAATGAAAAACATTGTTAAGGAAGTAATAAAGTTACTTGAAGAGAATATAAACATATGATTAGACATATTGTCTTATTGGTATATGATAATGGCCTTGATTTATAATCAACTAAACTCACTGAGTGGGCCTACCAAATTAACATCACCCTAAAGTTATCATCAAATTATTATCCACAAAGGAATGGGATAAATGAGTCCACTAACAAAAATATGATGAATGCAATCACGAAGTCAGCTAAGAATTAACCCAAAGATTGGCACTCATTATTGAGGTATACCCTCTGGGCCAATCACACCAAATATAATCGATCCCTCAGAAGTTCGCCTTTTCTACTAGTATATGGTCTAAATTTGATATTCCTGGTGACCCTCAGGTTTCCTATATATAAGTTCATGAAAGAATACATGGAGAATAATGAGAAAGTAAATATTGTTGTAAATTTTTAAAATTAAAGACACGTGAGAAGAGGCCCTTTAGATTTTCAAAAAACATCAAGATACAATCAAGAGGTGGTTTTACATGAAGGTAAAAGTAAAATCATTAAAAAATATATGATCTAGTCCTAATATGGAATAAGGCTCATGAAAACAAAGGTAAAAATTCCAAGTTATATCCACTTTGGATTTACCCTTATCAAATTACTGAGTTACCAGGGTGAAATGATTTTAGACTAAAGGATCTGTAAGGAAATAACTTCTTTCTACATATGAATGGATAGTTTCTCAGCTATGCCATCCACAGTCATCTCAGAGTCTTTATAAGTGTAAATTAAAAGTAGCGTAGTCTTAGAATAGTTTAATTTTGGTTATGTGTTTACTTTCAATGCTTTTTAGTGTGTTTTCTTATTCTTTCCTTTGTCACTTTATTTATTCAAAATTTTCCTGTGCCTACCCCTAAATGCCTTCCTATAACCTCATTTCTAAGTAGTTGCTTATGTTACCCCAAGATTATGTTACCCAAATCCATATGTCCCCTAATTTTTCCCACTCAAATGTCTGATAAACCATTGGAAAATAGTCTATAAAACAAGAACCACAAAATCTTGTATCATTATTTACCTTTTGATCACCATGATAAATCCTTTACATTATCTAGTAGGAATGAATTCATTGATTCAAAACTAAGCACGTGAATTAAGAACAATTTTATTATTGAAAAGATGTCAACTCTTACTATAAATATACTAAGAATTCACATTGAATTCATAAAAAGTAAAGAGTCCGCTCTGGTGGTAAGAATTGGTTGAATTAATAATTTACCTTGGTTACATTGGTTCCCAACCCTCTTAGATAGAAATAGAATAAAATATCAAAACAAAAGGAAGTTTGATAATTGAAAATAAAAGTATAAGATTTATTACTAATAATGGGTGATTTTGGAAACGTCCATCATAGGTTTTATGGCCTGGTAATGGAGTAAATCCTAGAGTGGAACCAAAGGTATTTCTATCAGGGCTATAGACACCTAACTAGTAGTAGAGAAATCCCTAAGGCTTCCATTATCTAGCCAATATCTATAAAAGGCATTACATTTTAGGAGTTATAAACACCTCAGTAACCTCCAAGATCTATTATGAATTTAAAATGGAGATGAAAGTAAATGAATCACTTTTTTCATACAAGATGACTCTTAGAAGATATAAAACCTAGTATGTTATGTGTTGAAGTAGACTTAATCACTTCATATATTATTTTATCCTATTTAAAGTGGTTTCCATTAGACATATATATATATATATATATATATATATATATATATATATATATATATATATATATATATATATATATATATATATATATATATATATATATATATATATTTACGACGTGAATATGTAATTCTTGGTTCTAAACACTAGTTAATAATTTACTTGGATAGTCACCATTTATTGCGACCAACATGTCCATTTTCACAAAAAAAAGGGGACCCCCTAAAAACAAAAAATATTGAAAAATTATCCCCTTATTGAGTTGAGTTTGAACCTCATCCTATTACAAAACTTCAGTCCTAATCCCCAAAAGTGAACACCAATCAAATTTAAGTTTTTAATATTTATGCAAACTCTGATAAATCCCCCATTTATTTATTATCTATATATCTTTCACAAGCTTTTTTTTTAAAAGGTCAGTCTCATCGTGCTTCTAAAACATTTCCATATTTAGTTTTTTTGGGCACTAAATTTTTATTCTAGGAAATAGTAAACATCCTAGAGTCTCAGAGTCAATGTTTCTGCATCCCAGAGTCAACATCTTGGAGTTACATTGGCACCCTCCTAGAGGCATTTTCTGATAGGTAAGTAGCCATTCCTTTGCAAAACACTTTGTAATGACGTAGTATTTTTTATGTTTTTTAGGTTTCCAAGTTGTTATGGAATGGTATAGTCTGGAAGTCTTGATCTAATTAGGGATCACCACATGAAAATTCATACACCCAAGAGATAGTTTTAAAATTTAGGCTCTAAAATTGTCAAAGAATGGTATGAACTATGAGACTTTATCTAGTCAAGGATTACCAGGTGTAGTTTCATACACCTAGGAGATAATTTTCATAGTTAGGTCCCATAAGTGTTAGATAATTGTATGGCCCCAAAGAATTCATCCAATCATGGATGTGCCATATGTACTTATATACACCTAGAGGACCATACACCTAGAAAATTCCCACTATGCCAAATCAATAACATCACCTCTTGGGACCACCATAGTAAAAGTGACACTTGGATGAATTTAAAAGCATCCCAGGTACATAAGGGCCAAAACTAGGCACATACCAACCATACTCTTTGCATTTATTATCCTATTTAGGTAGGTCATGATTCAATACTTGTTGGGTACCATCACTGCTAGTTAATCTAATTAAAACCCATTTTATAACATCAAATCTAAGAAAAATACAAAATGTCTAATTCAAAATCTTACCATCAACCCAAAGATCAACTTATGTATCGCAAGCCCTCTATGCCATTACTATGGAGATATTTCAGATCCATATAAGGTGTCATCTAAATTGAGCTTCTACTTATCCATTCTCTACAATATAAACTACTAGGATCACTCTACTTGAGTATCATTGAGATCTCCTAAAGCACATATCTGAATAAATCCTACATGTGAGAGTAGGTTGTAAGAGAATTATGAAAGTCTCAAGAAATTAAGCATGTCATAATGGAAATTTTTATATCAAAACCTAATCTAGAGCAAGAGTTTAGGGACACCATGTTCCTCCAAGGGACCACATGATATAAGCACTATACCAAGATATTCAAGGTAATTGAATAAATCTAGCTACCCAAGAAAGATGGTGAGCTTGAGGATGATGTTTAATTCACTAATGAGCTCATTACACTCAAAAATTTAGGCATCCACAAAGTTGATGCTAAGCTTGAGATTTCCCCATTAGAGATATTTTTGCTATCCTAATGAGGGCATCAAAATGTACCAATGATATCATCAACTCACCCAATAACAAAATCTAAATTGAAGACATCTCTAGGGTCATTTTCAAATTATACTACAATATCCTAGAGTTCAACATCACCTATGATAAAGAGGTTACTACCATGTGGATGAATATTCATAACATATATGACACTATGAAATATTAGGCTAAAGGCATCGACCACTAGGTTAAAATTGAGGTTGTCTATTCCCACACCATCAAGAATTTAAAGAAGGGGTTCAATTCAGCATGTTGTTTCTCAACCATTTATATGGAGCAAATAATAGTAATCATGTGAATAAGTATTAGTTTCCTATACTCAACATCATTCTCAAAGGTAAGTAGGTTCTGACTCTTGGGGACACCATTACCTTCAACCTATCTCAACAGGTCCTCAAGGTTCATGTTAGGGGAACTTATACATGATGTATTATTTGGTTGATGTTACATGTATCACCATTGATTTTAAGAGCATTGAGTTCCCTCAATGTAGGCCTATAGGTTCTCATGTTCACATGATCATCTTTAAATTTTATATCCACCAATTCAAACATCACATTAGGGACATATGTGACCATTTATGCCCCCTATATATCTAACAATAAATGAGAAGTTGATGGCAACATTATCAAAAGAGATTAGGGATTTCATCATGGCTTTGGTGCCTAATGGTACTACCATGACCACATAGTCATCAGGGTAGAATACATTAAAGGACCTCATTTCAAACTAACTTACATTATCCTAAATAGATTGGTAGAATAGGTGATCACTTTCTAGCTCATCAATGGCATAGTTAGCCTCTACCTCGGTAAGGGACATAAGTCATATCCCCCACTCCCCATAATAATAGGGCATCATGAGTATATAATATTTATTTCCATTCAATATTTACCTACACACATGGAATCATTTAATATCCCCCTTATTAATGATAGGTAATGGGGTCCTCATGATAGGGTAAAGGTTCATGTGTAATATCACTAGGTTAGGGTGAACACCAATTACCACCATGAGAGTCATCTAGATAATGCCTTTCACCTATTATGCTGAGATGATTGGAAAACTTGAAGTAGATAAACTTAGTAGGGATTAATAGGGATAACCCAAGCCTATGTTGGAGTAGAAACCCAATCATTTCACAATATTATGTTGAAGTCCCAACAATTGGTAATAGGTTATCCCAATTGATCCTAAAGGGATCCATACAATTCCCATTCCCTTATCTTCCACTTTAACTTCACTTGTAAGGAATTCATAGGTAAGCCAACCTCATGTTTATCATACCCTTTATTTTTATATTAGCTTAGAGTCTTAGCAGAGTTTTTCTAGGGCTCAACATATAGCATCCCCAAAACCTTTATCTCTCACCCCAAATACATTGAGGCAATAACTTGTGTTACCTCCTAGTTTTAAAACCTAGGTTCAACCTTCCCATGTGGTTTCCCTTATACATTATTCTCAAGTTTCCCTATTTCTTTAGGTTTTAGAGCTCCTTATACTCTTTGTTTTCATCCCCCTCTAGTTTATGATGAACAAAATAGGCTCACTCCTAAAATTATTCTTGGGTTATCTCCTATGATTGGTATAATCTCTTCTAGTATTTCATTTCATAGCCTTGTTGTCACATTAACTCTTGCTATTTTGATTCCTCTCATTTGTTTTTATACCTTTATGATTCATTTAATTGCAAGTGTATAGGTCTCTCCTACTTTTGTATCCTAAAATGCTTCAAAATTTTGAATTTTTATAGCCATGAGAATCCTACCAACTTTGGGTCTCAATAGGGTATACACTAGGGATGTTTATGCACATCAGGTTCTTACCAATTCTGCTCCTCCAGGTAAAACATTATAACAAATAAGCCCTCAAAATAATATTTCCAAGATCCCAAGTTTGATTTCCCCCAAGCCATCAATGATCATCTTTGGCCTCCTTCTACCTCACACCTATTTCCATATGAATGGGTTTTAATAGACCCATTGCCTCTTTCAAAGTGAACACTCAAATCTCAAGTGCCATCAATCCCTTAGTCTATATGACTTAAGACCAGTTGATATCACACTTGTTCCCATGGGAAGATCCCTTGGCCACTCCTTTTTCACCCATGCTTCCCATTCCATCTTTCATCCCATTTAATATCCATCCTCCCTTATTACCACCTCCACCCATGCCTAAACCATCCACTTCATCTATTATCTCATCTTCAACAACCTTAAAATCAATAGAGGGATAAGGATATATTTATCCCTCAAGAGTTCAAGATTCATAGATACCTTAGATGTTCTAGCATGGGGACATGGACATCTAACTCCATTTTGACAAAGATTTTGAGATGATGAGGAGTGTGATGACCCAAACCTTTATGCAGGATAGAGACCTTATTATATGGAGGAAGTAATAAGACCTCTTCTCTCTCATTAAGAAAAGGGCCTTGACTAGGAATGAGAAATTTGTAGAGGACCCACTCTCTATGGTGTGAGCCACAAATGAACTAATAGAAAATCTCATGGATCACCTCAAAGAGTTAGTGAGGACCTTAGAGTCCAAGGTAAAGGGCTCATTCCAGGTGGGCCTAATTGTAAATGGGGAGACCACACTTTCAAAATTGTTTTCATACTTAGGGGAGGTGGTTGGAGATCTTTCAAAGATCAATATGCTAGTATAAAGAGCACAATAGTACCTGGAATAGATTATAAGGATTGAAAACAAGTGTAATATGATGTATTTGATCATTAATAATGGGATGTTCCCTGAGCTTAAAATCATGAACCTCATGGATCTCAACTTATATTAGACATTTTTAGGGAGAATGAGAACCTCACTTTAGGATTGGCTCAAGTACATTCAAGCAACCATTGGGCCCTTAGAGAAGAGCATATAATAAATACTTGATTATTTCAAGGAGGTAAGCATAATTATTTTATTCTCTCATGATGGAAATTTGATTAACACAAATGTGTTTCGATTCCACCTTCAATACCTTAAAATAAACATGAGAAAGGTGTAAAAGGCCAATAAGCATGAAGCTTGGGTTATTATGGAGATTTACACATAATACATAGCTAGCATCAGCAAGTCAATGTAGTCAAGTCAACTATAGAGGCCCCAAAAAGGACACAAGATAAATTATTGATGCAAGTTATGGTTATATTAAGGAAACCACCTGCCAACCTACCCAAACTTGAAAAATAATTAAATCTCATTGTGTAGGCACTAATAAATTAGCAAGGCACCGAGATGTAATTGGGAAATGGTCCTCCTCTAAGAAATAATTAATGATCTCATTTTTTCTCTCGTAGTCCCTAGTAGGAAAGTTGTTTTCATTTTTTATGGGTCTCTCTCTTATTTTTTATCATTTGGGGCATGTCATTGTAGTATTGTAACAACTTAGCCATGATGTCTTGGAGTGGATTCCATGGAAATAGGTGGCATATATCCTCTCTTTTCTATAACTAATGACTTGTAGTATTGTTTGAAAGTCAATTTGTTTGTAACATAAGGCACAAGGAATTAATATATTTATAGTTTTGCATTCTATTGGTTTCCATTACATTCTATTGTGTCTACTTTATTAATGTATTCTCATATTTATGGTGAAAATGGATAATATTACTGTAAAATACTATGATATGAGTCTCTCTCTAATGTATATGTATAATTAATATGAGTTTTATGTTATTATAATTGATTCTTTTATTTTGTATAGCTTTTAAAACAATTATAAGCTTGTGTGTGTTTAACAAAAATCTTATAGGTGTTTATATGTGGGGTAAAATTACAAGAATTGAGTACATGATGTTTCCTTTAACTCTTTTCCTTGTATTACTAAATTTTGGGCTGATTTAAAACTTAGTATATAGTGGTACAATTATAACTAGGCTCATAATTAGTCTTAAACATTGGTGTCTCCATATTCACCCAAAAAACCTTCTCTTTCTACCTTACTCTTTGCCCTCCTTTTTCATTTCTTTAGTTATCATTCTGAATCAAACTCTCTATACTGATAAGTTATGGGTACTATATTTTTGAGGCAATGGATTGTTAGGTTGGTAAATGTGTTTTAAAAGTGTTGATCTTATAGTAGTAACAGTGCATATTTTAGAGGCTCATTCTACATAGGCTACATAATGGAGCCCAATACTTACAACTCATGCCCTAGACTTCACTAGCAACATTCATAAAACAAGAGGGAAAAATCCCCTTAAATATCTATGTGATTTTGAGTGTACCTAGTTCAATAGGTACATTATGATGTCCCCAAAAGTGGGATCATGGGTATACCCTATGTATTTCTCAATGTTTCAACCCAAAGCTAACTTTGGAGGTTACCTCCTTATCCTAGGGAGACCCTTTTTGGCCACTTGAGATGCATAATCAACTATAGGTTATGGAACACTAACATTTAAAATAAAAATAAAAATAGTAATCCAATTTTATTACCCCCCATAGAATTCACTTGAGATAAAAATACCTCATTAGCTAGAAACATAGGAATATGATCAAGTTCATATCCAACCCATATTGACCATTGATAATATCTTATACATGAAAGAAATAGATGAAGACATAATGATCTTTAATTTTTTTTTTTAATTATATATTATAAATGAACCTATATATAACTTCTTATAATTCATTAACAACCCACTTAGCAATATTTTCCTAACTATGGTATCTTCATATCCTAATTGGGATGATTTTAATAATATCCTACCTCATGATTATAGCCTTACCAACTTACTAGGTAACATTGAGTCCATGGCCTCACTTGTCAAAAATAGTTGACATTTTTCCTAGATGATCTCTCAACATAAGTAACCATGTAGAATAAAAATAAAAAAATTAATTAGCTTACATGCTTCAAAAACATAAAAATACCTTTGCATGTGACTATCATGACATATGAGGAATTCATCCATACTAATGCACCCACTAAATCTACATGAAAGACGAGTGAAAAATCATTCAACAACTATAAATACATAAAAATATTCCTCTTAGATTGATTGAAAAGATTTAATTACATAATCTCCAAGATTTTATATTCATCTATCCTATTTATAAAAACTAGTGGGTATCACCTCTCATCATTATACCTAAAAAGGGTGGAAAATGGTGCATTTTTGAAAGATATAGAGAGATTAACACTGTTACTTGTACATACCACTTTCCACTACCTTTAATTGATCAAGTCCTTAACACACTCTCTAGGAATAAATAATTTTATTTTATTTATGGTTTCAATGTTTACAAATAAATCAAAATTACACCTGAATACCAAGATAAAACCAATTGTGCATGCCCTTTGGGAACATATGCATATTATTTCCTTCCCTTCGAGTTATGTAATGCTCAAAATACCTTCCAAAGGGTTTTCTAGAGCATATTTTATAATTTATCTCTTGAATTTATATATATTTAATGGATTAATTTAATATCTATGGATATTCCTAAAAATAACTCATCTCTAACTTAGATAAATAATTTCAACATTTCAATAATAGTAGCCTCTTGTTAATCCATGGGAAGTGATATATACTCATGAATAAAGGAATTGTGTTAGGCCACTACATCACACCTAGAGAAATATATGTAAACCCAACCAAGATCGAAGTGATAAAAAACTTGCCCATACCATAAAAGAAAAAAACATGTTATAAATTTTCTAGGACATGTAGAATATTACTAAAATTTCTTTAAATATTTTAGAAAAACTGCATCTCAATTATTATTTTTGATTTAAAGATGCTAATTTTATTTAGATTGATGAATGAAACAAAGGTTTTTAGGATTTTAAGGACATACGAGCGTCAACACCTATTCTATGATTTTTGTATTACAAACTTCCATTCCATATCCATATATATGTATTTGACACAACATTAGGGGTCATCCTTGGTCAAAGAGGAGGATAATTAAAATAAACTTTGTGGCATGAAACTCAAATATAAGGCAACTAAAAAATAATTCCTTGTTTTATTTTATGTTATAAGTTTCTCCACTATATTATTGCTTATACTATTTTTTTACATATAATTCATTAAATTAGTAAGTATTTATGGACATACTAGTAATGAATGGTAGAATCATGTTGATGCCTGAATATATATCAAGATGCCTAGAGTGTTCAATAACATTTCTCATTTTAGAATTACAATAATTTAGAGTATGATTTGCAAGTTGTGATAATCCTATTATATGTTGATGGAATAAAGGCAAAACAAGTGATATGTTTCACAAATTTATATTGATTTGGTTATTGGAAGCCACCATGGCCAAATAGCTGATCTATGGAAAATATGAAGTATGTTATGCTAATAATATTGAATTATGATCAAGAAATAATCTAAGATAGATATTTATAATGAAAATTAAGCTAGATCAATCTGGTTAAAAAGAGCAAAAAGAAGGGTAAGATAGAGAAGAGATGTTGTTGATCTTCATTCTAAATATCATGTCAAAGTTCAAATATCATCCAGGCATGCACTTAACCAATGTATGACATGAATTAGCATAAGCTCAAATCCTATCATACATCATGAAAAAATCTAAGGAATGTGGAAATAATGCAAATAAGAATCAAGTTCACTTTAAAGATTTTCCCCTATAAGCAAACAACATTAGCCCAAATGCAATAAGAGTAAGGAAATGAAATGAACCTAAGAAATTTTAAGTAACCTAGCATAGGCATAAGTCAACAATTCTACATTTAAATATACACACTAAGAACTCATAATAACAATTCAAATCTAGAAGTCAAAACAAACAAGTGAGAGAGAATCTAGGATAACAAAAGACACAAGCAAACTTGGACAAACTTTGCAAAAATCCTTATATTAATTGATCAAAAAGTTAAAAAATAGTTTTTGGCTCAAAAACTCTCTCCTTTTACAATGGAGATACCTCTTTATATAGCTTTTTCATGAGGTATGTTAGTTGATGTCAAAATTTAAGGACAATTATCTTTTTACAACCTTTTTGAGAAACTTCTAGACATTCTAAATGACTAACCTAAAGGCAATGTGCTTTACAAGTTGTGCATGCCTTTACAAAAGAATATTCTCTTTTTAAAAGTACACAAGTTTAATTACAAAAGAATATTCCTATCTTAACTAACTTGGAGACCTTTGTGATGTCGTAGTCTTTTGTCTTCCCTGTCAAATCCTCATTCTATAATGTTGTTCACTGATGAGATGGAGATCAATGATAGGTCTCATGAACAATTCCTTTTCTAGATCTTCCAAGCCCTTAAGGTCCCTCTTAGCCCTTTCCAAATATTTTTTGATGTTTGTGATAGCTCATATCTTCTACTCTAATGATAAAATTAGGCTCATGACCTTCTTGTTATCAACCCCTACTTTTCCTTATCCCTGGTTCCTTACCTCTTGCATGAATTGAGTAGTTTCATGCTTGAACTCCTCATCAATTATTAGACCCAAGGGACTAAGTGTGGTACGATATTTGATCAAACTATCTAATATGTGCATCATTTTATCTTATTATTGCTTTAGGTCGTTAGAAATTTCCTCCATCTACTTGGACTAGTTGCTTAGAGCTTTGATCTTATCAATTAATATAGCCATAGCCATATTAAGGTGGGCTAGGCTGATTGTCTTAAATTTAGGGATTTGATTTTTTGTCAAAAATTTGATCAAATCCTTTACTTTGTATTTCAAAGCCTATCATTGGCCAACTTGGCTTGTAGCCTTAGTACTTTATTTATTTATTTCATCCTCCATAGTCTTAACTATCTTTAAAGAAATGAACAAATCAGTCATGATGTCCTCAAACTACCTAAATCTATCTGAGCCTGAGCCATTTGAAGAACATTTTCTTTGAATATTGGGTCTTCACCAAGATTTTGTCCTCCAACTAGTGGCAATCCAACAAAAGGTTTCATTTTTTGAAAAGTGAGTTTCTCTCCTCCAACCATGGCTTTATTTTCAGTTACCCTCTACAAATTGTCTATGGTTAGGTCAAATTTGATACCAAGTGAGGATTCTAGTAACTTGGGAGCTGGGATCTCCATCTATGCTCTACTTGATTCTCCTAGAGCATCCATTCTTTTCTCTTACTCCTTATATAATTCAACTATCCATGGCTTGACTTCTTCATGCACTGGAATATTAATTTCTTTCACCATTGCCTAAGGATGTTGTGCACTTGGTACTTTATATAATTTACCATAAATGAACAATTTAGGAATAGTTGGACCCTAAATCAATTTTTCCTCACTGAAGAGATTAACTTCACTTAAAATATGAGTGAAGGTCACCTTAGGTTTTTTTCTCTTAACTGGGACCATGACTAATTCAAATTTTCTTTTGGGGGGCCTATAGGAAATAGGTCCAACACTTCCTTCCCCTTTTCTTATTTGGCTTCATCCATTTCTTCATCCCCAAACTCATAGGCTATTGATAATAATTTTAAATCATATTCAATTATTTCTATAGGGTCTAGTGCTACCATGAACCTCTTTCACTGGTGATCCTTGCTCATCTACTTGAGTTGAAGAATATGTAATTTCATTAGGCCTTCTCTCGTTTGGCCTTTACTTAATTTTTGCTTCAGGCCTAGACTCTATCTATAACTAGGCTAGTGGATTTTTAGAATGTGTACCACTCAGCAACTGGTACTACCTTAGCCCCAATTGCCCTCTGTCATCATTCCCTTTTACTCCCTCTACATTCTAAACTCTAGGGTGATGTTGTGCTTCTTCAAGCTAAAGATGACCTCAAAGAATGAAGAGGCCTTTGTATATATGGGGTAAAAATGACCTAATTGATGATCAAAAGGGATATTGATTCCCTTGGATTTTAAGAATTCTTTGATTCTATCATGTGGATCCCATTACCTCAGCTCATCAATTTAGAGATTAAAGGAGGTCCTATGTTTGGAAGCAGCTTCAATATTATCCCATTGTGAAAAAATAGTCCTACCAATGGTTATAGGGAGGATATGAAATATTCCCTTCCTATTGGTCTTACAAAGACCATCTATCCCATTGCATAATTGGTAAGCCACCTCCTGCTTTGCTAGTTTGATTAGCACATGGACTGGCAGTGACGGGAGTGTATTATGTTCCTTTAATATTGGTGATTATGTAATTAGGGTATAACCAGATATCCCCCATGGCCTCAATTGACTTTTTGATCAAGGGGTCGACTCTGGACACTGGATTCCCATTTATGGCTTCTACTAGGGCTAGATAAACACAGTCACATATGAATTGGATGTGGTCCCTATATTTGAATATGTGAAATTTTGAATAGTATTGGGAAACTATCTATGTCCCATTAGGTGACCATTCTCTGAGGTTTGGGATCTTTTTTGTGGCAATCAAGGCATCCAAGAGTTATGACATCATGAAGAATTGGTTCCTTGTCTTCTTTTTTACTACAAAAAATTTTCTACTTAAACAAGTGTTGACCACTTCACCAAGGGGAGGGGTGAGATGCTTCTCAATCATAAAGTAGACTAAGGGCACCTAGATTCTATCCACATAGGTAGTGATTGAATTTCCACATAGCCTATTCATCATAGTCATGACCATTCTTATCCTAGGTCTGAATTAACTAATGGGGATGTTTCCATTAAAGTCTAAAAATACCTAATTTATAGAATACATCAATAGGGCAAAGATGTTCTCAAGTCATTTTTATTGGCCCAATTATTGATAGTGGTTTGGTCTGCTTGGAGCTTAGGAATCTTATAATAGTTTTCAAATGCTATAGTAGAGATATAAGCAATATTCCTAAAACTACCCTCATGAATAATCATGCCTTTGTCTATTTTTACATATTTAAAAATATGAGAGAGAAGGTATATACAATTTAGTACCTTGGGTTTAGCTATAGCATAATAGAGACCCATCATCTAAATGGCAACTATGTCTTAATAGAGCCTTTTTGCTAAAATATTCTTCTCCTCTTCTCTTGTGATGGCATGTTAGTTCATAATAGTTCAAAATTGGCTCCACCAATTATTGTCCCCGATATTTAAAGTTATGTCATAAAATTATGTGTCCTTGAAGAATCTTCTTTCTACATCTAAGGTCAAATAGATTTCAACATCTTCTCTAGAGACACTTTTCCATGTTGCCATGGTTGTAAGTTCTATAAATTGCTTGCCAATGGTTGATAGTTCAACTCCGAATCAAATTATCCTTATATATATGGCAATCCAATCTTCCTTAGCTAGATTATGACAATCATAGGGTCAAAATAGGGCTTTTAGATGTGTTATAATTTATTTAAAATAAATTTTATAGTGCTTTAAAGGTAGATTTGTTTGAACCTATGTGAGATTCATGACTTAGATTGTGCTTAGATATTCATATTTGTACCTTTACAATATTAGGTTTACAATGTCTTCAATTTGGCATATTAAGCTTATGTGGCTCCAATGTGGCATCATCGTGACATTTTTTATGGCATTTTATTCATTAATATTTAAAAATTGACTGTTATCCTTTGAAAATTTTACCCTGATCTCGCACCATTAGATTTATTTACATAAATCAACATAGTCAATTGATCTTGATCCATAAGGTCAAATGCCATTGGTCCCAAGCTTTGTTGAAATGTCAACATTGATCTCATACCATTGATTTTATTTTCATAGATCAATTGTGATCCTTTGATCTTGATTGGTTTAGCTATACTTCTTGCTCTACAAACTATTGATCAAAATGTATATACTCTTCTAAATACCATCAATCTTTAAAATATTCTCAAGCTTTAATTAATTACCCTTGGCTATGTCATGTGCCTTCTTCACATTCTTCTTGACTTTTCAACATTTTTTGTGCATCATCTAATCATCTTCATCCAAGCAAATGGACACCATTGGATCTTGATCCATGAGGTCAAATACCATTTATTTTTTAATGTTCTTTGGCTATGAGTGTGACACTTCTCACCTTCTCACTTGTCCCTAATCTCCATTAAAATTTTGACTTATTACACATCGTTGATTAAAATATGTATGCTTAGATACATACCATCAATATATGGGGGCATGCTTAGACCTTAACTTTGTAGTCATGTCTTGAATTTTAACTTTGATCATGTGTCATTGGATATAGATCATCCAAGCAAATTCAATTCATTGATCCTATGAATGAAAATTTAATTTAATTTAGATCTCAAGGAATATAAAACTTAAGATAAAGTCTTAGACTAATGCTTTTGTTTGTATTAAAAAATATGAATAAATATTTAGGCTAAAGTCTTAAGCTAAGTTAGAAACATAACAAAAGGGAACCCACATATAATATAAAGACATGGCATAAAGTATTAGGACAAGACTATAGACATAACAAAGGTCCTAGTGGTTAGTTAGACCATGTAGAATTAAAAGGGACCAAGGGGGCTTGTGAAAATAAATAGACTACACATAAAAATTTTAATCTAAGGTTTGGTCATGTTAAAAAAATATGACTAAACCTTAGGATAAAAATATAACTAAATCCATGGCATAATAAACCATTACCATGCAAATTATTCCCACCAAATTTGCATTTGATTCAAAGGGATCTGAGCTAGGTTAATTTGAATGAGGCTTTCAATATGACTTTAGTCTGATTCTTAATTAATCTTTGATAGCCTAGAGGCTAGTAAAAGATAAATTCAATATTGAAGTATAAAATCCTGAGTGTGTTTATTCCCAAATGAGATTGCATTGAACCTGCAAGACATAAGCCACAATTTTTATCAATAATGGAAGGGGTGAAACTATGATCATCTGAAAATATGTTCATTAATCCAAATGAGAGTCATGAATAATGTGTAGACATGTTAGTGGTATTCTGATCAAGTGATTTTTTAATATCAAGGTACAAAATTTGCATAATTTAACACAAGGGTCCCCATTTTTTAGGAATGGGGGTATGTTGACCTCAACAAATGGTGACTTTTGGGGGAAACATAACAATATGTTAGAATTCATAAACTCTACTTCAAACTAATAATTAGGTTAATTATTCCACTTGATTAATCACCATTATTTAGATCAGTTCATGGTTGAAACAAGCCTTGCACATTCATAATTTGGATCAAACATCAAAACCTAATCATGATGTGTGTGTGTTTTTATTCTCCCTACTATTTGTCATGGGATTTAGGTAAATAACTTCCAGACTTCATGGCTTTGATCATTAACACTGAATTTCAGCATGTTTGGATATTCACTAAGAACCATGTTTTTAGCTCAGGAAAGGCTTAGGCATTGCTCTGCTACTAGCCAGGCATCCATAGCTCTGACAAATATGCCTTTAGCTCCATTCAAGACCTTGATCCACTACCAGCCAGGTGTCCATAGCTACAATGGATATTACCAGAATCACCTTTGCCTAGAAAGCTTTTAATTTTTTTAATAAATCTCTTATTTTTTATATTTTTCAAGTCATTTTGACCTTTTAGCAAAGGTTGGGAACTAGGTTAGCCAGGTTTAGGTATTTGGTTGAATGTTTGATCTTTAGATAATCACCTATGGCTGCAAATTTTATCCCAGGCAATGATGTTTATTAAGTGCAAACATGGCTGTGTTTCAATAGTTTAAACTTTCATCCTACATGTGTAATTTTAATCAAAATCAAGTTTAGATCAGAACAAGGCTTAATATTTTATGGAATAGTTAACCTATCCACTAGTCCTTACTAGTTTCTCCAAACTATAACATCAAGCTCAAATTTCAATAATCCATGATCAATCAATTATGAGAAAACATACCTGCATTTCTAAACTATGAAGTTCTTTTTGAGAAATTAGGTGAAATTTGAGTTGAGGGTTGTCCAAAAGGACTTATTATAAGAAAGTAACAAATTAGATAAAGCAAACACACCAAATAGAGAGAAAATAAATATAAAGTATAAAAATAAGTAAACAAATATATACAAACATATGTACAAATAAGGGACAAGAAGGAAATAACAAAAAAGACTAACCTAACCTACCTACACTAACTATTACTAGTCTTACAGTTCATTCCATGAAGACCCTAGGTGGGACAACAAAGAAGTAGTGCTTAAGATACTACCCAAATGTGGGTAGTGTGAACTCTATTCCTTGTAAGTCTTTCAGCTTGAAGGTGTTATCTCCAAGTATTTCAATAATTTGATAGGGACTTATCCATAAAGGTGTGAACTTCCCATGTTTACCTTTAGGTTCAGATGCTTTGTCCCAAAGAAGAACTAAGTCTCCTTGCCTGAACACCATTATCTTTGAATGGTCATCAAACCACATTTTCACTGTGGTTTGGTGCATATTAAAATTAGCAAAATCCTCCTCTTTTATCCTCCATCTAAATAATGTTAAGCAACCTTGAACTTGCAAATTATTGGTCCTCCTTCATGTATTATTGCATGAACCTATATGTTGATAGCTTGAGGGTGATGGGGAAGATGGTTTCTTGACCTTAAACTAGTAAAAATGGTGATTCCTTGAGATCTTGTTATATTCTAGTTCTATCTGCCCAAATGGCATACCTAAGTAGCATATGCCATGTTCTAGGTTTGTTAGTTTTAGACTTTTTTATAGTCTTCATCAAGTTTTTATTCATTGATTTAGATACCCCATTACATTGAGGATAATGATTTTATGAGAACTTGAGAATGATGTTGTTATCATATGCCCATTTAGTCATCTCAATGGATATAAAAGTAGATCCATTATCATAGACTAGAGATATTGATGTCCCAAACCTTGTGCATATGTTTTCTTCTAAAAAATTCATCACATCTTCAATCCTACACTTTTTAGTTACCACTACTTCAATCCATCTTGTGTAATAGTCAGTAGCAGTTATAACATACTTGTGACCATCTGAGGAATCAGGGTTGATGACCCCCATAAAGTCTAGTCCCCACTATGAAAAATTCTTGTCAATCATGACTGGTTTTTATGGCATGGCTACCTTGGGATATTTGGTGTTGAAGAATTGACAATAGTGGCATTCTCTCACATGCTTATGAGCATCTTTGAATATTTTAGGCTAGTAATAACCAACCCTTAATATTTTATGTGTTATTATCCTTCTAGATGGATGTCCACTTCCTAGCTTTTCATGGAAGGTGTTCATGATTTTAGCTACTTCACCCTTTAAGACACATCTCAAGTATATGCTTTCAAAGTTACTTCTATAAAACATTCCATCTTTGATCAAGAAATGAGTTGCCTTGAGACTTAGAGCTCTTATTTGTTCTTTACTTAACCTTGTAGGACAATAACCATTGATTAGTAAGTGGACAATGGGATCATACCAATCATTGGGTCTAAAACTTTGTTGTTCTACCTACATAAAACTCAACTTGGGGTTAGTATTGGAAATCAACTAAACCAAACCTTGGCACCTTACCAATTTATTAGTCTTCATCTCAATGTCATATTCTTGGAGCATAGATATCCACTTACCTCTCGTTTCTCCTAGTTCATTTTGACTTAGCATGAGCCTAGTGGCAGGTTCTGGTAGGATCACATGCACCTTATTCCTAAGAATATAGTGCATGAACTTTTTCAATGCCTTAATCAAAGAACATGCTTATTTTTCAATGAAATAGTAGTTTAACTCAGCACTTTTAAGGTTAGTGTTCATAAAATCCACTGGATGGTCACATCCATCTATCTTCTGAGTTAGAACTGTAGCTATCATATTATCTAAAGTAAATGAGTAAAGATAAAAATATTTAGTAAATTATAGACTTATTAGGACTAGAGATTGTCCAATTGCCTCTTTGATGTCTTTGAAAGCCTTCTTGGTCTCTTCATTCCATGATATTATGACATCTTTCTTTAGCATATCATTCAATGGCTTTACAATTTCTGGAAAACTAGAAATGAACTTTCTTACAAAGTTTATTTTACCAAAGAATGATTTCAATCCCTTCCTAATATTAGGGGGCTCTATATTATATATTTATTCTACTCTATTAGGGTCTATAGAGATTCCCACCTTGGTGATAACATGTCCTAATAGTTTTCCCTCGATAAATAGAAAATACATTTCTTTGGGTTGAGAGAAATCCCATACCTTCTACATCATTCAAATACCTGTTGTAGGTGCATAAAATGATCCTCCCTATTTTTATAAAATACAATTAAATCATCCATGTATATGATAATTCACTTACCTACAAGACATTGGAAATCATGATCCATATCCCTTTGAAAAGTGTCTCATATATTTATAAGTCTAAATGGCATTCTTTTTCTAGCAAAGGTACCCCACTTACTAGTAAATGCAATTTTAATCATGTCCTCTTGGTTCACCATCACCTAGTTATACCCTAAAAAACCATCAAGAAAAGACATCGTATCAGAACTAGGTACCATTTGGATCACTTGGTCAAGAGATAATAAGGGATAGTTATCTTTCTCATATGCTCTATTTAGATTTCTAAAATATACACATAGTCTGATTTCCCCATTTTTCTTCTTAATTGGTACTAAGTTAGCTACCCAAGTGGAGTGCCTAATGGAAAAAACTATCCTTACATCTAACAATTTCTTGAGTTCTTTATATATTAGAGGTTTTAGGATGGCGTTGATATGCCTTTGTTTTTGCCTAAAAGACTTGTAATTTTCCTATAAAGGTATGGTATATGTTATGACCTTTGGATCAAAGATATTTAGGTAATCATAGGACCATTTTATGATATCTTTATATTTGGTCATCGATTTTTTGGCTCTTTTAAACTCAATGCTAGTTGTGGTTGTACCAATATTAACTAGCTAAGGTTGACCTTGAAGTCTAAGATCAATTGCATTATAATATTTCCCATTTACTTTGGGGATCGTAATACTCTTAACTAGTCTATCAAATTCAAAGAGCCTCTCCAAGGCTATCATGACTTTGGGGATCTTATTATAAGTTAAAGAAATGACCTTGTCATTGAGTTTTCTAACTTTTTCAAATGTATTTTCATTGGCCTCATCAATGACATGAGCTTCAAATGCTCCTAAGATAGTCATGAACTCTAGGATCTATTGGTCATCACTAAATACCTAAAGATGGTTTACATTATCAATGACTAAAGGGCATAGAATTACATCAATACTGAGGTTTTAAGAGTCTTGTCCTTACATAATATTGGTAGTTGTTGAGGCAAGCACATTAGTAGCCTTGATCTCTTCCCTAGGGATGGAAATAATGTTAAAAACATCAAAATATTTAATCAAATCCCAGAATCTAAACTTTTATCTTTTAAGATATGATAACTTGTACTAGTACTTAATTCTTACTTGATTAACCACCAGCTCTAAGTCACCATATACTAGTAGTTCCTTGAATTTATACTTGATGGCAAGTTTCAGTCCTAATATCAAATATTCATATTATACAAGATTGTCAGTGTCAGGAAACTAGAGTCTATAAGAAGCATGATATTCTTTACTAACTAGGTTAGTTATAACAAACCCTAGTCCTGATCTACACTTACACTTAGCACCATCAAAATGTAGTTTCCATAGTCTAGGCACAATATGAGAAACTTTAGAGTCACATACCTTAGAAGTATCAAGAGTGTACACTCTTAAATTAGAGTCAACCATGTTAACCCTTTCATTGACATCATTATACTCGATGATCATGTGATTCATTTTATGCTTTCTTTATATCTTGATTTGGTTGGGTACTCCCTACCAAGGCAACCACATATGTGAACAATATATTGACATATAACCATTTAATCTCTTAATCCAATCTTTGCTCAACAACATCCCATAAGCATCAAGGATGTCCACCACTTAGATATCAATGAATTATTGTATTCTTGACTCTGAGGCAATCTACATTTGAACATTTAACAACTCACCAATTACTTTGACTCTTCACTTATATAATTGAGTTACAACTCTATTAGATTTGATTGGAGTCAAACCTAATCATTCACAAATACCTAAAGGCATGATGTTTGTAGATGCACCTAAATATAATAAATAATTGTACAAGTTCTTACCAAATATTATGACTGTCAACAAGAAAGGTGGGACATCTATTTTTTTCTTGTGTATTGCAACATTGACATGTGCAATATTTTTTGTTTTAGTAGGTCTTTTACTCAATGAATCTAACAACAAATCTCTCTATTTAGTTCTTTGTGTAAACTCATGCAATGTAATTTTATCCTTAATATTTTTCATGTCCTCTACAATATTATATCTAGTCCTGTTGGAAGAATTAGATGCATCATAATTATGCTTAGAAGTACTTCTTTTAGGAGGCTCTAGATTATTGTCTAAAGTGGTATCAGAAGGGGTGTAAAATTTATTTAGAGGAGTTTAAGTGGTCAAAGGTTGATTATGCTCCCTATTTATTAGAGGATAAGTCTTCTCCAAAAAAAATTGAAAAGCCTAAATCTCTTCAAGAATATCCTCAGGCTCATTATCCTCTTGGAAAGGGAACTCAAATGTCTCGACCATGAGAGTTGGATTAGATAATCTAGATGACCTTAAAAGACTAGATGTACCTACATCACAATCCTTATTAGGGACAACTTCAAAATTATATAACTCTTCTTGAAAGGTTTCAAAAGCATTATAAAATTCAGCACAGTCTATTTCCCCATGCTTAAAAGTTTATTGAACTCTACAATAATTAGGTAAATCAACATCAACAAGATTTATATCAGGCACATTATTTTCATCAGATGGCTCATTACTCTTGTTATTATGGTAACTATCATTCTAAAATTTATTAGTGGGCCTATTGAACCTTTGAAAGGAGAAGTTCCTACTAGAGCACTCTCTAGTATTACCTACTTGCTTTTGCAACTGAAGGAAGTTAGTGCTAAGCTTTTAAACAAATTTGAGGATATATTCACTCTCATTATTTGGTGCTTCATAACTATGAACTTGAGTATTAGCATTATTTTTAGGAATTAAAGCTTTATGATCATGTGGATGAGATCCACTAGTAGCATTATTCAGTAATCCTAGGTTCTGAGTAAGATGTGCATGTCTCAAAGGTAGTTGGTTAAAGACTAGAAGTTGGTTTAGGGAAGGCATATTTTGGTTGGCATTGGGAATGACATTCAGAATAGGTAAATGTAGATTGAAATTGAGGATAGAGTAATACAATTTCCCTTGAGGTTGTATCTAGTTAGTAATGATCATGACCTCAGTATAAGACAAAGCTAATGTGTTCATGGGTCCAACAACTCTTTATAAACACAAAAGTCATGGGATCCAAAGCATCCTTATAAATTTGTAAAGCTAAAGCCTCATCAGGTCTATAAGGATCTATGGTCCTACTAAACATCTTTTGAAACCTAGCATTGAAGGCTCTTATGGGCTCATTTGCATCTCTTTTTACCATGGTGAATTACTAGTATAAGACATAAGGACTAATGATTTTACCAAATTGATCAATGAAAACATTGTTAAAATCAACCCAACTGGTAATGTAGTTTTTAGGAATGTTAATTAACCATTCATATGCAGCATCTTTAAAATTAAAAGGGAATAGTCTACATGTTACATCTTCATGAGTCACATTCAGCAATCTTAAAGTAGCTTTGAAACTCTTAATGTGTTCTTCAATGGTTATAATGCCACTAGGACTAAATGTTGGCAAATACTTTTCAAGATTTCAAGGAAGGTCATGTACTATACCTAGCACATTAACTGAAGAACCACCTAGCCAAGCCATACCTTGATAGGGATCGAATACAAGAGCACCCTGAATTGGTGAAGTTGGCAAAGACTTTGAAATTCTGCATTTACCTTTGTCTCACCTAACTCTCCTATGAACTTAAAATGAAATTAGAGGTTCTCTAGTCTTTGAATGTGACCTTATCCTAATTCTTGGTAATTATAGCTTGTGGGCTTTAAATCCTATTTGAAATATAATGTGTTAGTCTTATCTTTACAAAGAATAATGATCATACTTGCAAATTAAGCAAATTTTGTAAATATTTATATAAAGGATGACAAAGGGCAATAATCTTTAACTAAGTTAGCTCAAATATGTACCTAAACACACAAGTATAATTGATCTTTACATGTTTAAGATCGAATAAACTCAAATTTTCAAAGGATTCATCAATCTTAGATCAAAACAACTATTACTAACCTCAGACTTGTTGAATTGACAAAGATTAAGCCATCTTTACCATATTTAAGCATATATCTTCAAAAAACATTGATCTTTATCTAAAGGAAGCACAAAGATTGGTATAAGACCATAAAGATCAATTATCTTTACACAATTGAGAAAAGAATGACATAATTGTGCAAAGGTTACACCAATCCTTGAACACAATTCACAAGAATGAGCAAAGATACTTCATTTTTACAAAGATCTAAATAGGCCCTCCTTCTAGCATTAGCAGAGCCCCTCTTGTTGATGCCTAAATATGTATCATAGGTGCCCAGAGTATTCAAGAACACTTCTCATTTTAAAATTCTAAGAATTCAAAGCATGATTTGTAGGTTGTGATAATCTTGTTATTTGTTGATGGAATAGAGGTAGAACAAGTGATTTGTTTCACAAATTTATATTGATTTGGTGGTTGGGAGCCACCATGGCCAAATAGATAATCTATGCAAAATATGAAGTATGTTATGCTAAGAGTAGTGAATTATGATCAAGAACTAATCTAAGATGGATATTAATAATGAAAAGTAAGCTAGAGTGATATATTTAAAAAATATTAAAAGGAAGGGTAAGGCAGAGAAAAGATGTTGTTGATCTTCATTCCAAATATCATGACAAAGTTCAAATACCATCCATGCATGCACTTAACTAATGTATGACATGAAGTAGCCTAAGCTCAAATCCTATCACACATCAATCAAACATCTAAGGAATGTGGAAATAATGTAAATTAGAACCAAGTTCACTTTAAAGATTTACCCCTACAAGTAAACAACATTAGCCTAAATGCAATAATAGTAAGGAAATAAAATGAACTTAATAAATTTCGATTAACCTAGCATAGGCACAAGTCAATAGATTTGCATTCAAATATACACACTAGGAATTCAAAATAACAATTCAAATTTGGAAGTAAGAACAAACAAGTGAGAGAGAAGACAGGGTAACAAATGATACAAGCAAACTTAGATAAGCTTCATATAATTCCTTGCTTATATTAATTGCTCAAAAAGTTGAGAAATAGTTTTTGGCTCAAAAACTCTCTCTCCTTTTATAATGAACAATAACTCTTTATATATCCTTTTCATGAGGTATGTCAATTAGTCCTATCAAAATTTAAGGACAATTGTCCTTTTACAACCTTTTTGAGAAACTTCTAGACATTCTAAATGACTAACCTATAGGTAATGTGCTTTACAAGTTTCACATGCTTTTACAAAAGAATATTCTCTTTTCAAAAGTATACAAGCTTAATTACAAAAGAATATTCCTATCTTAACTAACTTGGAGTCCTTTGTGTTGTTACAGTCTTTTGTCTTCCCTATAAGATCCTCATTCTATAATGTTGTTCACTAATAAGCTAGAGATCAATGATAGGTCTCATGAACAATTCCTTTTATTGATCTTCCAGGCCCTTGAGGTCCCTCTTAGCCCTTTCCAAATCTTTTTTGATGCCTATCGCAGCTCCTATTTTCTCCTTTGATGATAAAATTAGGCTCATGACCTTCTTTTTATTAGCCCCTATTTTTCCTTGTCCCTAATTCCTTACCTCTTGCATGAATTGAGTAGTTCTATGCTTGAAATCCTCATCAGTTATTAGACCCAAGGGACTAAGTGTGGTAAGCTCTTTGATCAATCTATCCAATATGTGCAACATTTTATCTTCTTATTACTTGAGTTCCTTAGAAATGTCCTCCATCTGCTTGGACCAACTGCTCAGGGATTTGATCTTATCAATTAATATAGCCATATCCATATTAAAGTGGTCTAGGTTGAATGTCCTAAATTAAAGGATTTAATATTTAGTCAAGACTTTGATCAAATCATTTACTTTCTAGCTTGAAGCCTACCATTGGCCAACTTGGCATGTAGCCTTATTACTTTGTTTATTTATTGAATCCTACCTGATCTTGATTGTATTTAAAGAACTGAACAAATCAATCATGGTGTCCTCAAACTACTTGAATCTATCTGAGCCTGAGCCATTTCAAGAACATTTTCTTCAAATATGGTGTCTTCACCAGGCTTTTGTCCTCCAACTGGTGTCAATCCAACAAAAGGTTACACTTTTTGAAAAGTGAATTCCTCTCCTCTAATGATGGATTTCTTTTCAATTACCCTCTACAAACTAGTTTTGGTTGGGTAAAATTTGATACCAACAAAGGATTATGGCACCTTAAGAGTTTTGATCTCCATCTATGCTCCACTTGATTCTCCTAGACCAGCCATTCTTTTCTCTTCCTCCTTCTGCAATGCAACTATCCATGGCTTGACTTCCTTATGCACTGGAATATTGATTGCTTGCACCATTGCCCAAGGATGTTGTGCACTTGGTACTTTCTAAAAAAAATCATAAATGAACCATTTAGGGATAGTTGGACCTTGAATCAAGTTCTCCTCACTAAAGAGATTAACTTCACTCTAAAGATGAGTAAATGTCACCTTAGGCTACTTGCTCTTAACTGGGACCATGGCTAATTCAAATTTTCTTTTGAGGGGGTCTATAGGAACTAGGTCCAACACTTCCTTCCCATTTTCTTCATTAGATTCCTTCATTTCTTCATTTATAGACTCATAAGCTAATAATAGTAATTTTAAAGCATCTTCAATTGTTTCACCAGGGTCTAGTGCTACCACATGAACCTATTTCACTAGTGATCCTTGCTCCTCTGCTTGAGTTAAGGAAGATGCAATTTCATAAGGCATTCTCTCCTTTATCCTTTGTTTAATTTATGCCTCAGGTCTAGACTCAATCTATAGCTAGGTTGGTGGAGATTTGAAAGGTTTACCACTCAGCAAATAGAACTTCCTTGGCCCCAATTTCCATTTATCATCATTCCCCTTTTACTCCCTCTACATTCTAGACTCTAGGGTGATGTTGTGCTTCTTCAATCTAAAGGTGACCTCAGATAATGAAGAGGCCTTTATATATATGGGGTCAAAAAGACCCAGTTGATGATCATAAGTTATATTGATTCCCTTAGCTTTCAAGTGTTCTTTGACTCTATTAAATGTGGATCCCATTGCCTTAGTTCATTAATTTGGAGATTGAAGGAGGTTTTATGTTTGGAAGAAGCTTCAATATTATCCCAATGTGAAAAAATAGTCCTACCAATGGTTATAGGGAGGCTATGAATTAATCCCTTCATCTTGGTCTTACAAATACCATCTATGTCATTACATAATTGGTAAGCCGCCTCCTTCTCTACTAGTTTGACTGGCACATGGATTGATAGTTTAAGGGGAGTGCATTGTGTTCCTTCAATCTTGATGATTTTGAAATTAGGGTATAACTAGATGGCCCCCATGGCCTTAATTGAATTTTTGATCAAGGGGTTGACTTTGGACATTGGATTCTCAGTTATAGCTTCTACTAGGGTTGGATAAACATAGTCACATATGAATTGGATGTCATCCCTATATTTGAATATGTGCAATTTTGAATAGCATTGAAAAATTATTTAAGTCCCATCAGGTGACCATTATCTGAGGTTAGGGATCTTTATTATGGTAAGAAAGGAATCCAAGAGGTATGACATCATGAATAATTGGTTCTTAGTCTTGTTCTTGACTACAAAAAATTGTCTACTTAAACAAGTGATGACCACTTCACCAAGGGGAGGGGTGAGCTTCTTCTCAATCATAAAGTAGACTAAGGTCACCTAGATTTTGTCCACATAGGTAGTGATTGAATTTCCACATAGCCTATTTATCATAGTCATGACCATTCTTATCCTAGGTCTAAATTGAGCAATGGGGATGTTGCCATTAAACTCTAAAAATACCTCATTTATAGAATATAACCATAGGGAAAGGATGTTCTTAGCCTAATTATTGATATTGGTTTAGTCTACTTGGGGCTTAGGCAGCTTGTAATAGTTTTTAAATGCTATAGGAGAGATATAAGCAATCTTCCTAAAACTACCCTCATGAATAATCATGCCTTTGTCTATTTCTCCATCTTTAAAAATATGTGAGAGAAGGTATATACAATGTAGTACCTTGGGTTTGGCTACAACATAATGGAGACATGTCATCTAAATGGCAACCATGTCATAATAGAGCCTTTTTGCTGACACATTCTTCTCCTCTTCTCTTGTGATGGGTTTTCAATTCTCAATAGTCTAAAATAGGCTCAACAAATTGTTCTCCCTAGTATTTAAAGTTATGGCATTGAATTGTGTGTCCTTGAAGACTCTTCCTTCTCCATCTGAGGTCAAATAGAGTTTAACATCTTCTCTAGAAATACTTTTATTGTTGTCATGGTTGTAAGTTCTATAAATTGCTTGCCAATGGTTGATAGTTTAACTTTGGATCAAATTATCCTTAGATAGATGCCAATCCAATCTTCCTCAGCTCAATTATGGTAACCATATGGTTAAACTAGGGCTTCCAAACATGCTAGGGTTTATCTAAAGGTTGTTTGCATTGCCCTAATGGAAACAGCTATTTGAACTTATGTGAGATTCATGACTTAGATTGTACTTATATCTTCATATTTATACTTTTGATTTAACAGGTCTATAAGATCTTTAATCTAGTATTTAAATCTTATGTGGCTCTGATGTGGCATCAACATGGCATTTTCTATGGCACTTTGATCATTAATATTTAAAAAGTGACTGTTTCCATTTGAAAATTCTACCTTGATCTCACACTGTTAGATTTATTTACATAGATCAACATGGTTTTTTTATCTTAATCCACAAGGTCAAATGCCATTGGTACCAAGATTTGTTGAAATGTCAACATTGATCTCATGCCATTAATCTTTTTTGCACAGATCAATTGCACTATGTCAATCTTGATCAGCTTAGATGTACTTCTTGCTCCATGGACCATTGATCAGAATGTGTATACTCTTCCAAATAATGTCAATCTTTAAAATATGCTTGAGCTTTAATTAGTGGACTGTAGTTATGCCACATGTATTCTTTGCATTCATTCTTAAATTTTTAATGTTTACTATGTGCAATTCGATCATCTTCATCTGAGTAAACTTACATAGTTTTCATGAGTTCGAATACCATTGGTTGATGAATTTTCTTTGGCTATGAGTGTGACACTTGTCACCTTCTCTCTTTTCCTAGGGCTCCATTGAAGCTTTGACTTATTATGCACCACTAATCAGAATATATACACTTGTTCATGTATCATCAATCTTTGAGGACATGCTCAGACCTTAACTTTGAATCTGTGGCTTGAATTTTCAACTATGATCGCATGCCATTAGATCTAGGTCATCTGAGTTAATGTGGGCCATTGATCCTATGAATGCAAATGAAATTTAAGTTAGATCTCAAGGAATATAAAACTTAGGCTAAAGTCTTAGACTAATATTTTTGTTTTTATTAATAAATATTTAGGCTAAAGTCTTAAGCTAAGTTAGAAACATAATAAAAGGGACCCCGTATATAATAAAAGGACATAGCATAAAGTCTTAGGATAAGACTATAGACATAAAAAAGGTCTTGGTGGTTAGTTAGACCATGTGGAAATAAAAGGGACCAAGGGGGCTTAGGAAAATAGACTACACAGAGAAATTTTAGACTAAGGTTTGGTCATGTTGATAAATACAACTAAACCTTAGGATAAAAATAAAACTAAGTCCATGGCATAATAAACCATTCCCGTGTAAATTGTTCTTGCCAAATTTGAATTTGATTCAAAGGGATCTAAGCTAGGTTAATTTGAATGGGGTTTTCAAGATGACTTTAGTCTGATTCTCAATTAATCTTTGACAAACTAGAGGCTAGTAAAAGATCAATTCAACATTGAATTACAAAATCCTAAGTATGTTTATTCCCAAATGAGATTCCATTAACCTACAAGACACAAGCCACAATTTTTAGCAACATTGGAAAGGGTGAAACCATAATCATCTGACAATATGTTTATTAATCCAAATGAGAGTCATAAATAATTTAAAAACATCTCAGTGGTATTCTAATCAAGTGATTTTCAATTTCAAGGTACAAAATTTACACAATTTAACACAAAGGTCCCCATTTTTTCAAGAATGGGGGTATGTTGACCTCAAAAAATCATTAGATGGATATTGTTATTTTAGGAGTTTGATATTACCATCTTTGATAATTTTGAGAAAGATAATACAGATATTGATTTTATTTCACAACTAACATCTAAAGAACAAAGTCTATAGGTAGATGATTCATTTCCAAATTAATAGCTCTTTGATTTTTATTTGAAATATACTTATTTTGATAATATATCTAACTATTTGGATGAAAGGAAGTGTTCCAAACATTTATCACTGAATAAGAGGTGTAACTTGGTAATCCATAGTGGACCATTTTCATGCAGATATCTATAAATATTTTTCTTAACAACCTTGAATCACTCATGCACAAGTGTGTAAGAGAGGATGAGATATTTGATATCCTTTGAGCTTTCTATGATGACATCTATAGGAGAAAGTTTTTAACAAAGAGGAAAACCACCAAGATCTTCAATTAAGGGTACTATTGGAACACATTCTACAAAGATACCAAAGTGTATACCCATTAGTGTGATAGATTCCAACATATGGGGAAACCCACATGTTCTTATGAGATGCCCCTTCATATTGAAATTGTTTGTAAGACTTTTAAGAATTAGGGGATTAACTTTGTTAGTTACATAGATCCTCCTTCTAACCAAAAATAATACATCAAGGTTTACAGATATTATCTCACCAAATGGGTGAAAGTAAAGGCTCTAAAACTTACAAGAGATGAAAAAGTAGTTATGTTTATTTATGAGGAAATATAAAAAATGTATGGATTTATATGAGTGATAGTCATGGACCAAGGATCATAGTTAATATTTGATCTAATTTCAACTATTGTTTGTGAATATGAGATTCCCCACCAAAAACATAATCCATGTCATCCACAATCTAATATCTAATTTAAAGTCACAAACCATGAAATGGAGAACATTTTGATCAAGATTGTAGCTTTACACTACTATGATTGGTCACATCATATTCCAAAGGTTGTTTGGGCTTACATAACTATATGGAATACCAGTACAAGTTTCACAAGTTATGAGCTAGTCTATGTAAGAAGGTTTTTCTCCCATGAAATTTTAAATTAAAACTCTAAGGACTGCATTAAAACTGGGTTTAGAATTATCTGAAGCACAAAAGAAAATGATCATTCCATTCAATGCTTTTGATGATCTTCATTAATAATAACTTTAGAACACAAATTCATTCAATAGTAGAAAATCATGTGCCATGATAAGTTCATACAAAAATGAAGATTTTAACTTAGAGATTTGGACCTTACTTTATGAATCCAAGTACAAATATCACAAAGTCAAGCTATAGACAAGATGGATTGATCCTCATGAGGTTTAAAATGTGTTTGACAATGGACTAATAAATCTATGTACTATTTATCATCAAGGTTTTCATTAAAGTTCACTAATCATTACCTCAAATTATACAATAAATCATAGACAAATGAATAATTCAGTTTCACCCTCAACTCCCAACTTGATTTGGAGGTTATAGAGGCTATGGTATAACATTTACCTAATTATTCATGATTTCATCATCATTATATATACAAGAATCATCAAAAAATTAAGACTCATAAGCATTATTTCCAGTCTTAGATCATAAAATTAGCTTTCTAACTGACCAAGTATTGAGTAAATAGTCTTGATTGGAAAAATAGTTTGCTAGCCACTCAAATGCAAAAAACAAAAAAAATAAACAAGCAATAATTACTTTATTTATCTCTTGTAGTCTTTAATTTGCATTCCTTTTATTGATGTATACCATTTCCACATAGCAAACTCTTTTTTTGTACTTACTATAAACTCTATCTAAGTGGTTATGATCTTCTCATACCTTATAAGTTTTTTATCATAGAGGCTATGGATTCGGTATATTTTTCTATGGATTTATACTTGTAGTGCTTAAGAAACATCACTAATTATGCATATAAATACATAATTTCTATGATTTAGGATCCTTACTTTCCATTCCACATGTTATATAATCAAACCTCCATTTCAACCATATTATTGTGGCCTATCATATGTTGCAGAATCATGTTTTATTATGCCTTCCAAATGATGGATACATGCTGCTACCAAACACTTTCCTTAGAAGCTACATATTAATTTATTACTGTGTCTTCCACCTAGTGGCTACACGTTACTTTATTCTTTTGCATAAAGTATATGTGCTTTCATTCACCCTGTAACCAATAACCTTGAACTTCACATTACATAGTTATGTTTGTTCTCTATTTATTAAAAATAACTAGAGAGAATTATATTAGTTCATGGATATTCAAGATTTTTTTCTCGAAAATTAGAGGATGTTTTATCTATTTATTTAATTTTATTACTGTCCATTCAGTTGAAAACTAAAATTTTAAAAATGGTATTGTCAAAATTAATGTGTAGATAATGATCTTATATAATTTGATGTTATGATGATAGCCTTTTTATTTAGCTCTAAATTATCCTAAATGAGTGCACATCAGTCAAATTATTAATTTTTTAATCCATCAATTGAATGCATTACTTGAATAACTACATGTTGCCACTCCAATACACATTTTACAAGAATATTTTATAGCATCGATTAAGATTGGTAAACTAATGTGAATTTTAGGTAATTATACTCATGAATTTTCATATAAATAATAATATTTTAAACTCTATTATCCTTTGTGCTACCTATGTCACTCCTAATTGGTACATGTCATAATTCCATAAACACTCATCCATTACATATGTCCTATCTACCTCATCTCTATATCATGACTACTCATTTCTCAATCACCTAATTTAGGTACCTTACATTACCATATTCATGATGTTATCCTTCCATCCCATCACCCACTTTTTGCATTCAATACAATTCAACAAAAGTGTTGCGTGTACCCTTATATCCAACCATATTCACAAAATCTACTCTTTTTATACACTTGAGAAAAAATGTCCACCTTTAGTTAGGGGGATGGAACCATAAATTGCATTTATGTCTCTTAATGTGATGCATTTTTTTGCATTAAGTTGTGAGGTTGGATTTTCGAATTGATTTATGAGGTGTGGTTACAATCAATTACACACATAGAATGGCCAAGATATGACATCCCAATTATTATTTTAGATTTTATGATGGTGATATATGCATTCCATTGCTAAATATAATCCTTTAGTATCTCAAAATACTTTTAATAGGTGATGAAATATAATTTATTCCCCTTCCATAACACATTTAATTATCACTCTCTAGCTTCCAAAAATCTATGAGACTTGCTATGGAGTGTATTTATACTTTCCCTTACTAAGTTTTAGTTGCTAGAAATAGTAGAAAGAGTGTGTATTACAAAAGTGGGAGGAGATGTAGTAATGAAGGAACCTTAAAACCATGTAGTTCTCATTATTAATATATAAATTCTCACCTTGATCAAAAGGCAAGATGGATGTCTTTAAGTGAGAATTTTATAGGGTTCAATGAGGAGATAACACAAGATTTTACATAAATTTTGACTAATGATCTCACATGGTGAATTTTTTTAGAGATGTTTCAAGAGAATAGTTGTTCAAAAAAGTCATTGGCATTTCCAAGATAGGAAAACATTGGCCTTAGGATAAACCTAATACTACAAAGACAGAAAAAAAATTAAATAGGGGAACTAATCTCATTTGATGCTTAAGGAACATAAAGGCTCTCATTGCCTATACCACGGAGGGAAGTTGTTTCTTTAATCATGCATTATATTACTTATAAAGGTAGGCATTCATGGATATTTAATATTCATTTCAATTTATTTTTTTTTTAAGGCATATTCTCCATGTCAATATTCCAAATTATACATTAAGAAAAATGTCTACGTAGAATATCAAAAAGATAAAATTAGGGAAATAACACATCAATTTTTAATTCAATTAGTATTCTAAAAGTTTTTGAATGATAATAGGACTAAATATTCATGGGAATATTTTGTACCCATGAAATATATACCCTCACATATTGAACCTACAAAACCTAATCACACTAAATATAAGAAAAAAATTCACCTCCAACTAGGCCTCAGACGAAACAAAAAGTTGCTCAAGAACCATAGAGTAATACAAAGAGACATTCTCATAATTTGAGAAATAAACCAATTAGATTAAAACCATTAAAAACACAACCTAATATAAGATTCATTTATGTGGTTTATATAACATAAAGTGTTAATGAACATCTCTCTAAGTGGAGTGAATCTTTTAGTAGTGCAAAGAAAGCTAAACCTTCATATTATTCAAAATGAGAAGAATAATCTAGCTCTAATAATTCTCATGAAAATTTATAAGAACCAATGGATGAAAAAAAAATTGATGTAATTGAATAAAAATTTGAATATGTATAATAATAAACAATTAAAGATAAAAATTCTAAAGAAGTGAATAAGATGTTACACAAAATGTAAAGGAGGAAATATGTAAACAATGTCATTCTCTAAAGTCTCATATTTTTTATTGTTGATGATATGAAGAGTGAAGAATTGATTTTTACTTATAATTAAATTAAAACCCTCAAATTAATAATTAGATAACTACATAATATATTAGAATCCTTGTCTATGGTGGTAGAAGAGGAAATAATAAATAATGCTATAGAAGAAAGTGAACAAGTTGATGAGACTCATGCATCCACATATGTTCTTAAACATCAAAAAAATTATTATACTACACCTAAAACAATATATAATCCTAAAATTTTATCCATGTAAATCCATACAATAGATAAATAACAGAATCAGTGTGTAACACAAGAACTAGTGGATGCAAATCACATGATTTCTATGGTTAGTGGAGCTCAAAATACTTTGATTGTAGGCCCATCCAATTATTGTACTGTATAAATATATAATTCACCATAACACCTCCTACATATGTTTTTTATATAATAAATCATTATAGTATTATACATTATGTGGGGAAAATGGTGTCTTTTATATGATGAGAAACATGCAAAAATTCACCAAATTTTAGAAAAGAAGAGAACTGTGCATAATAAATTAGAAATGAAAGACCAAGATCTTGAGAAGATAAATGTGGAGATTAATGGATTACAATAATAAGTTATGATTATTTATCAAATATTCATGGAGATGATGGGTTATAGACCACCTGGTAGAGTATATGCTTTGTATTTGGAACATCTAATCTAATATTAATAGGTAGGATCATTCATGGACACAAAGATATGTTAGGTTATCCTAATTATTTCCATGAAGATTATTTTTCCATCTTGGTGGAGATACAATATCTATTCTATGAATTATACCAAAATGGCTATGTTGTGATATTTGATAATGAATAAATCCCTAACCTTATGATTGGAGATATTCAAATTAAAGTATTACTATTCTTATTTGAGAAATGAGTTAATAATAAAGTGTCTAAAATAAATTAATAATAAAAAATATGCCAAACCAAATATTAGGGTTGAATTTGAGAAACCAAGATTGATCATTGCTTATTTGGAATAATAAATTCAATTTTCAAAACTAATAGCTCAAATAATCATGAATCACCTTTATGAGGCCCTCAATCATTATATATATCATTCAAATGAAGCTCTTAGGGAGGTTTTTGGTTCATGTGGTGATAAATGGAAATAAAACACCTCCATTTTCAAGAAGAACTTTATTATATCTAAAACTTCATAGATATAAATGTATGATCCAATACAAGTGCTAATAGAGTGAAGAGACATAACACTGAATACATTAGATTGGGAATCAAAGATATTATATTATAGTATCCCATCTTTGACTAGGTAGGGAGATTTTAGACAATTTTGTAAAATGAATAAAAGAGATAGCCAAAGATTAAGAAAAATAAAGGGCACCTTCCTAGGCTAGCTAATGGAGATACCGAACCATGTGACATTAAAAGAGAAAATGCATGTTTCATGTCCTTTATTTTGAACTAATCAAATGAAATTTCATATGGGCATGCAATATACTGATTTGGGGAGTAATGATGAGGCATGGAAATTGTAACAACCCCTTAGGGTTAAACTAGAATTAGGTTAATTTTTTTTTAACTCAATAACAAATTACCTTAACTAAATACAAGTACTAATGATCTTTAACTAAATGCATCATTTACGAAAAATAATCTATTAACCATTAGGTTAACCATATGATTCATTTAGATAATGATCAGTATATAAATATATTAATTTGATTTCACAAGTAAAATATAGAATAATACTAAATTACCCAAATTAATAAATTAGTAACTACATGTTTAAATATAAAAATAGTTATAAATATAAATACCCAACTTTTGTTGTTATAAAATTAACATAAAATAGTACAAGTATACAATATTACATATCCGAATATCAGATTACAATTATATAATGTTACATAGAACATACGAATCTAAATGAACTCGCTAATATCCATAAATAATCATGAGTAAAGCCTTTATCAGTTGATTATTGGAAGGGGAGGGAGAGTATCATCTTAGTGTTTTTCCACACCAACCATGGACCATTGATCTACTGCATAATCTATCAACAAGGGAATGGCCTTCCCTTCACATATGGACAGAAGGTGATGATGTAGAAATCAAGAAATTCAACTAGAAACCCATGTGTTATAAGATAACTATCCCATGCATCATATCATAAAGAAATACATTCTGACATGATATCATGTAATACATACAAACTAAATTAAATAGGGGAATTAACAATGTTCAAACCATAAATATTACTTTGGCCAAAGTATTTAATATAGTCTTTTAGATCTCAAGATCAGTCAAATTTACACACACAAATCATTTAGATATCCTCTATTTGTCTATTAGTGGCATTAAGTCAGTACGTGAAGTTTGTTTCACCTACTTAATTAATATCATTAATATTAGATAAGCATATTAATTCTAAAATTCACATATTTCAAACATATAAAGATTCTTATAACGAATGACACAACATGTATGAATACAAAGAAATCATATAACCACATATATTCCATTATATGCATCATAATAGTGCAAAATAACTAATTGATTAAACTCTTAGCCATTTATTTAGCTAATTATTCTAAACATAAGCACAACTATAATAATTGACTATTCCTCATTTAAATAATGGTATTACATTAAAACCCAAATATGCATAATACTCATGATAACCCTTAAATGTTATTTATGCCCATACTAAGTTTCTTTCCATGCATTAACCATATATTAGTCTACTCAAATTTCACAAAATCTTTAAATTTTATTATGTAATGAAGATTCCATTTTACATTATAAATCCCTAGATATAAATAATATTTAAATACTCATACAATAATTTCCATCGTACAAGTATTTATGTGAAGTACATCAAATAGAAATTTAATTATAGATAACACTCATAAGAAAATATAAGAGTATACAACCCTACTAAAACTTCAAATGTTATAAACCTTTGTACTATTAGATATAACAACTATACACACACACACACCCTACAGTCTTAATGGAATTAATCCATTGACCTTGTGTGTGTGTGTGTGTGTGTGTGTGTGTGTGTGTGTGTGCATGTGTGTGTGTGTGTGTGTGTGTGTGTGTGTGTGTGTGTGTGTGTGTGTGTGTGTGTGTGTGTGTGTGTGTGTGTGTGTGTGTGTGTGTGTGTGTGTGTGTGTGTGTGTGTGTGTGTGTGTGTGTATTAAATTCATGGTTTGAGTTTAACAAACCATATAGGCAATCCACTTAAAATTATAGGTTTTAAAACAAAATTTTAAATACCTTAAAACATCAATCACAAAATTAATTTTTCCACCTAACTGTCCAATCAAAAACATAATTTACAAACATCTCACATTCATAATAGCTATAGGATCGACTTATTAACACAATATTTTCACATCTCATTTGATCCCCTAACTATTGTAATAATCAAAGAATATTGATTCAAGAACACATATTGTTTTGATAAGTATACAATCACATATTCATTAATAAAATATTCAAGCTACAACTCAACATGTTCATATTTGACTTTATATCAAAACCAAATTTCATAATCAACTCTCAGCCAAAACTTATTTCCAAAATAATTAATTTGTATACAATAATTCAATGTTTATGTATAAAATAATCATCAAAGCATAGTTAAAGGTTTGAATCCTTTAAAATATCATAATTGAAATAACATATTAAAAGATTGAGTGAATAATTAAAGCATAATATAGCCATAATAACCTCCAGCTATAGGTTTGACCTCTTATTTACTCAACATCTAAATATTTCAACACATAGCTATAAGTTTTAATAGGAATAATTTTTAATGAATATAATCATAAAACCCTAAATATATTTTTTTCTTTGCTACTCGACAAGCACAGTCTTTAAAAGAAAGGGTTTAGGGTTCATTTGTACTCGACCCTGTGGATGGGATGAACCCATCCCCAGGGTCATTTATAAATGACCCTTCTATAATTATTTTATCTCAAAATCTTTCCAAGACTAATTACAAAAATAATCAAATACAACATTTCAACCCTATGGATGGGCCATACCCATCTTTAGGGTCGAACACATATACCCTTATTTTAATATATATTCAAATACAATAACCCATTTCAACAAAACAATGACAATAACCAATGCATTCTAAAAAACATTCCAAAAATATTAACTTTGAATATAATTTTCAATAAACCCTACCTAAAAATGCTAACTAGGTAGTGCAAATTTGAATTATTTCTCTTACAACCTCTTCTCCTCCATTTTATTCCTTATCCAAACCATCTACCTCCATATATCTCCATGTGTTCCTAGTATACATGCCAAAACCCCTTAAAACTCCCACAAATTTGGGTTTTCACTAACGAATCTCCAATTCTGCATTTATTTTCTAAAATTTTGGCATGGCAGCTCACCATAACTCATCTACAGTCATGTTAATCCAACATAAACATAATCATGGCAAAATAATGAAACTAAACAAAGTCCACTTTTTTTTTTTTTTTCAATACTCATTACTTCGAATAGTCTAGAAACCCATTAGTTCAAAAATCCTAGATTCCTAGCATATTCCTAATTACATAATCATGTTAACATTATAGTTTGAAAGATTGCCTTTGACCACAATAATCATGCCTTGTTTTAAAACTATAACCTTTATAAACTCTAACATGGTCCAAGTTTACCCATCGACTTTCTAACAAAAACAATATGTCATTGATTAATAAAACAATCATTTTAATAAAAACATGTCACCCATTAAACATCAACACTTCAATAACTATTGAATATATATATATATATATATATATATATATATATATATATATATATATATATATATATATATATATATATATATATTCCACACACACTTGACACTATTTATTAAAATATCCAATTATAAATATAAAATATTTAAAACATGCTTTCCCTTTAAAACATCAAACATTCCACCTATGGTATTCAAAATGGGTAAAATAAATCTTAAGTTCAAATCAATACCAAGAAAATAGAATAAGATAGAGATATCGTTTCACCACAAATTATAATATTTGAATTCACATTATATCAAGATCATAAAAGGACATCAATGCACAAGTTATGATAATTAAATGCATAAATTATACCCCAACAAAATGTTAGAAATATGCAAGCAAATCCTAAACATTTCAACAAGGGTTAAAGTGATATGCATAAATGATAATCAATCATTACCAACAAAGGAAACACATTAGTAATATAATGCATGCTTCAAACCATAAGTATTAACCAATCATAAACACACATAGTTTGCTAATAAAGTGGTGTGTGCAAGGTTTTAGCTTCATTTTGTCATCCCCCATTCATCTCCATCTGCTACATCCTCTCTGATGATACCCTCCCTCATCATGGTCAAGAGGGTGGACTCCATCCTACATCCACATCAATGTAATAAATATTAGTTAGATCATATCATGAAATAATCATAGTAAACTATTGTAACTAAACAAATTGAATAACCATGATCATAATATACCATAACAAAATTTGAATATCTAACAAAAAGTTAATGATCATGATCGTAAGTAATAAATACTATCCACAATTAGCATATTACTAATCCAACCATTTAACATAATAAATTAACCAATCATCAACCAAAGAATCCAAAAAATAATAGATTAATGAGTTTAGAATAAAATCAAGATGTAACATCCTTCCCCCCTAAAGTCGGTCTTTATCTCGATGACACTTATTTCAATAAAAGTTACAAAATAAAATAGTGTTTAATATTAAATAGACATAATATCCATCAAAATACTAAGTAAACAAATGTGGAAATAGCTAATGAAACTATTCATAACATTCCTAAGTGGCACTATCTTTAGAATATTGGTCCCACTAGACCTTGTGTTATGACACTTCTCTATTACACAGACTAAGTTTGTGAGTTTTAATTATTTTGACTAGTTTTATTGTGACCACCCAGGATCCAAAACTTGTAAAGCATTCCAACAATACATGAGAAGGATCAACAACATACTTTTTAAGATAAGACACATGAAAAACATTATGCATGAGTGCTAAAGTAGGTGTCAAAGTAAGCCTATATGCCACAAGATTGAAAACTTATAAGACCTCAAAGGGTCCCACATATATATGTGATAACTTGGCTAATTTTCTAACTTTAATTGAGATTTTTGTGGAGTAACCCACATAAATTCTTTGTCTCCCATGAAAAATTGCCTAATTATTTTTTTCAGATCAACATAACTCTTTTGTCTATCATTGTCTTTAGCCAACTTTTGATTTATTATATTAACCTGATATTCCATTTTCAAAATTATATCTAGACTAAATACTACCCTATCTTCTAACTTGTCTAAATTGATTGGTGTTCTACACCTTCTTTTATATAATGCCTCAAATAGAGCTATTTTTAGAGTTGATTAGTATGAGTTGTTGTAGGAAAAATCAACCAATGTAATATATTATTCCCATTTTTTTTTTTCATGAAATATATTCTTATTATATCTTCTAAAACTTGATTCACCCTCTTTGTTTATCCTTTTGTTTTAGGATGGTACATTGTACTAAAGTTCAACTATGTACCCAAATGATGCAGGGGCATCAATAAAATTATATAAATTTGATCATGTATAATTTTTTTTGGTATCTTATCATGACTTAGATGGAATTTTAGTCATTAATTTAGTCCTACTAGTGTGTTTTTTTATCCCTTTGGCTTTTCTCACCAAAATGGGCATTTGAAAATTTGAAATTTAATTAGGGTGTTAGGTGTCTTTTTTAGTAGTGTCAAGTAAGTTCTTGTTGTCAAATGTTTTCATAAGTTATAAATGAATCTATTTAGGTTATATAAAGTGTTTTTACATAAAAATAATGAATAAGATAATAATAACCAAGAATGTTAAATGAAATGTCAAATTTAGGGTAGTTATCTTAAGAAGCAGTTACTAATAAGTAGTTACTCATGTGTATAAGCTCTATGTAACAAATTTTGGATTAAATTAGGTGTTGGTGTTAGAGTTATAGGTTAGAGTATGGATTTATAATAAGTGAGGATTTTGTTAGATGGTTAGAGGAGGAAGAGTACATAGTAGTATGGGGAAAGAAAAAGATTTGAACTCGGTATTCTATCCCCAAGATAGAGTTGTTAATGTATTTGTATAGGATCAATAAAAGTTGAAAATATTCAAGTGAAATATCTAAATCTATATGTTGACATGGTTTTATATATGAATTTTGACATGTTGAAACCTTTTAAACTTTGGGAATAATCATTCTATAATGTAAGTTATGGAAATTATGATTGTGTGTAGGTTTATGTGTGTATTCAATGAGGTAAGAGAGTAATAAAAAAAGAATCATCTTAAGTAAAAATATAAGTAGTGTCCATGTGACCTTATTTATGTTATTTTATTAATTTTTTATTCATGCATATGTGTTTTTATTGATTATAACAAAGAAGCAAAGACTCAGATAATGTGAATGTGTAGATACCCTATTCCAAGACTTGGTCAATAACACTTTACTTAGATGATTGTAAAAGGAATCATATGGAATTTTTTTTTTATAAATGTAAGACATAATAGAGGTAATAAGACCTTAAATAATTTTTAAGGTGTCAGGTAATGAAAATGTTCATTGTTAACACTATTTTGTTTACACACAAGCAGATTGTGTAACACTAATCTATAGAACCCTAAGTTAAAAGGAGTTTAGACCTTAGTCAAGATTATTTGAAGCATAGATAGGTTGAATTTAGGTCATATATACCTTATCATAGTCATTTAAATCTTTTAATACAATAAAAATGTATTTAAACCCAAGATGGAGCCTCTCGGGTCTATACAAGCCCTACAAACCCTAGTTTAGGGTTCAAAAGTCAAAAAGTGAAATATCTATTATTTCCCCTAGTGAAAGTGAATGAAACCTTGTATTATAATTTTATTTATCTTTTAGAAATATATTTTCATGGTTTTATGGTAGTACGGACTTTGTCTATACTCATATAGGTGATTGTGTTGTAAGTAGGGTTAAACAGGCCTAATAAGGGCTAGTAGAAAAGAACAAGAGGCTAGAAAGAGTATCTAGCAAATGACTTGGACCTTAAAACTTCATGTATACCTATAAGCCAATATAGGGTGTCAATATGACCTTTTTTTAAAACTCAGTGGTACTGGTCCATACAACTCAGAAAAGCCTAAAAAAAGGCTACTAGGACAATGCTAAAATGGGTAGAGTTACACAAGAGATAGAAAGGAGAGAATGAGGTTAGGAGATGAGATGGTACAAGTTAGATAGGATCAATAAAAAATATTAAGGGGTGTTAAAGTGTTCAAGAAGATTAGATGAAGAATTTAAGGTTAAGAGCAATGGAACCTTCATAAAAAGGACTAGTGAGAAGAAGAAAGTGAGAGTGCATTTAGTACATATGATGATGATTGCAAGTGACAGAGGTTAAGAGGGAAATGATTCAAGAATAAAAAGGAGTGTAAAATAATGAGTCCAATAAGTTTTCAAAGAATATTTGAGGGTTTATAGCATCAAGATCTAGAGAGAGTGGATAGGTAATTGAATATTGTAAAGAGTGAATGCAATAATTGTGTTTACAGGTATCAGAGTTTGGGTTTAGTATAGGATGAAAGAGTTCATCTACATAATTTGGTATTAGAGTAGTAACATGATTCATTAGGTAGCAGTAATGGATAATTAACAAGCAAAGGTACATGTTTTGTTTCAATTTATGTTTTTGATTTGCTCATGAGATATTATGAAGTGTGAATGAATATAGAGATTGGTAGTAGCCCTAAAGCTAGTGAGGCTTGTTGAAAGTGAGAGCTATTGGAAATATCAAGAGATTGATCTCAAAAGTGATATTGAGGAGAGATAAATAGGTGTCCTAATGATAGGACAAGAGAGAGAGAAGATAGACCCAAGTGAGAGGTCATGAGGTGGAAAGTAGAGGAGGCTTATCAAAGAGTTATAGGTCTAGGTGAGACCAAAATATTGAGAGACATATTAGATAAGATGAAGAAAGAGAGACAGAGTGAGAAAAGATACCATAAAGAGAAGATGGTGCAAGATGAAACCAAGAGAATAGATATGGAAAAATAAATGTAAGAGGTGAGGTAGCAAATAGATGATTTGTTGACCATGATAGAGTAGATGAGAAAAAGTGAGTACCCATGTTGTGGATGGGTGATTAAAAATAAGACATTCAGGTGGCCAATATGGCAACATATAAAGAGAAGAAAGATGCAAGCTAAGAAAGAGGAAATAAATAAATAAAGGTTGTTATGCAAGAAACTCAAGATGGAGATGCATAATCTTTGGTTGAGTGAAAAGCCAAGTAAACAAGAGGATGAGCAGTACCTTGAGATGGATAAGGTGATTTTAAGTGTAGAATAAGAGGATAGTTGCAGCCAACTAGGTGTTAAGAAGGACAAAGAAATATATCAATTTGAGGGCCTCATTGAAGGCTTAGAAAGAGAGGTACAACACATAAAGAAGGTATGTAATCTAATTATTTGTTTATTTATGAGAGTTTAGAGCAATTATATAGAGAGATTGCTTTTCAAGGTGAGAGTATGGAGAATGAAGAGGAAATGAAAGTTGCATCAATTTAGGACCTCTTGAAAGAGGACAAAGAGCATGGAAAAGAAGCATTTATGGTAATAGAGTAGCAAAATGAAGACATAGAGCCTTTTAGAGTCTTTAATTTCATTGAGATAGAAGGTAGGCATGATATTTCCATTGTTTTTGCAAAAATCATGAAGATATTAATAGAGGAATTTTAAATTACAAGTGTTGTAGCAGTGTATTGGGGCATGTACATCCCATATGATAGAGGTAAAGAGGAAAGCCTAAGTGCACATCAAGTGCAACATGAGACAAGCAAGCAAGGAAGGACAATGGTCTTTGATAGAGGCAAACATGAGAATAAAGAGGAGTAGATAAATTATGAAGGATCATCAAAATCAAGAGATGATCCCACGAGCATGAATTGGAAGATAAGGAAGAAAGGTAAAACAAGCTATTGGAGCTCAAGTTCTTTCTTTCCCAGGAGTATGATGTAGGGGCATCAAGAAAATTATACAAATTTGATCATGTATAAGTGATTTTTGTATCTTATCATGCCTTAGAAGGCATTTGAGTCATTAAGTTAGTCCTACAAGTGTGTTCTATTAGCCCTTTGTCTTTTCCCACCAAAATAGGCATTTGAAAATTTGAAATTTACTTAGAGTGTTAGGTGTATTTTTTAGTAGTGTCAAGTAGGGTCATGTTTTAAAACGTTTTCATAAGTATTAAATGAATCTATGTAGGTTAGAGAAAGTTTTTTTATGTAAAAATCATGAATAAGATGACAAGAACCAAGAATGTTAAATGAAATGTCAAAGTTAGGGTAGTTGTCTTAAGAAGTAGTTATTCATATGTGTATAAGTTGTATGTAATGAATTTTAGCCTAAATTAGGTGTAACTATCAAAGTTATAGGTTATATTAAGGAGTTATAATAAGTGAGGATCATTTATATAGATACAGGAGTAAGAGTATGGAGTAGTAGTAGGAAAGAAAAAGACTTGAATTCTATATTCTATCCCCAAGATAGAGTTGTTAATATATTTGTACATGATCAATAAAAGTTGAAAATTATTTAAGTGACATATCTGAATCTCTATGTTGGCATGGTTTATGGATGAATTTTTACATGTTTAAACCTTTTAACCTATAGGAATAAGCATTATGTAATGTAAGTTGTGGAAACTATGACTGTGTGCAATTTTTTATGTTTATTCAATGAGGTAAGAGAGTAATAAAGAAAGAATACTCTTAAGGAAAAATATAATGAGTGTCCATGTGAAATTCCATATGTGATTTGATTAATTTTTCATTTGTGCATCTATGTTTGTATTTGATTCTAACAAATAAGCAAGGACTCAGATAACCTGACTATATAGATACCCTCTTCCAAGACTCAGTCAATAACAATTTACTTGGATGATTGTAAAATGAATCATATGGAAGTTTTTGTGGCATAAATACAATAAATCATGGAGATAATAATACCTTGAAGAATTTTTATGGTTTCAATTAATGAAAATGTGTGTTGTTAACCTTATTTTGTTTACACATAGGAAGATTGTGTAACAGTGATCTATAGAACCCTTAGTTAGAAGGAGTTTAGACCTTAGTCAAGATGATTTGAAGCATAAAAAGGTTGAAGGTAGGTCATATATACATTATCCTAGTCACTGAAATCTTTTACTATAATAAAAATGCATTTAAACACAAGATGGAGCTTCTCGAGTCTGCACAGGCCCTGTAAACCCTAGTTTAGGGTTCAAAAGTCAAAAAGTGAAATATCTATTATTTCCACTAGTGAAAGTGAATGAAACCTTGTATTTTTATGGGATTTATCATGTAGTAATATATTTTTATGGTTTTAGGGTAGTATTTCCTCCACCTATACTCATATAGGTGACTTTGTTGTAAGTAGGTTAAATAGGCCTAATAAGGGCTAGTAGAAGAGAACAAGAGGCTAGAAAGAGTATCTAGCAGATGACTTGGACCTTAAAACTTCATGGAGACCTAGAAGACAATAGAGGGTGTTAGGATAATTGTTTATTTTTTCAAAACTTAGTGGTAATAGTCTGTACAACTCAAAAAATCCTTAAAAAGGCTATTAGGACAATGCTAGAATGGGCAGAGTTGCACAAGAGAGGAAGGAGAGAATAAGGTTAGGATATGAGATGGTCTAAATTAGATAGGATCAATAAAAAAAATTTAATGGGTGTGAAATTATTCAATAATATCATATAGGGAATTGAAGTTTAAGAGCAATGGAACCTTCATAGAAAGGACTAGTGAGAAGTAGAAAGTGAGAGTGTATTCAGTGCACATGATGATGATTGCAGGTGATAGAGGTTAAGATGGAGATGACTCAAGAATCTCAAGGAGAGTACAACAATTATTCCAATAATTTTTCAAAGAGGAGATGAGGGTTTATAGCGTCAAGGTCTAGAGAGAGTGGACAATAAGAGAAGATTACAAAGAGTAAATGCAATAATTGTGTTTGCAAGTATCAGAGTTTGGGTTTAACAGAGGATGAAAGAGTTATTATACATCACCAAATCTAAATTGAGAGTCAACCAAAATCTATAAGTCATTTTAGGGTCCCTATCAAAAATAATATTTTTCAAAAACCCATGCAATATATACACTTCTTTCATGAATCTCTTTACAAGCATAGGTGCATAATCTAAAATAATATTAAGAATGAATTAAGTTATCTTGGTGATTTTATCAACAACCACCAAAATCATGTCATGTCAGTTTTAAGACATCAAAAAACCTTGGACAAAGTCCATGATAATGACCTACCACTTTTAAATTAGTGTAGTATGTGGGTATAGTAACCCAATGGGATACACATTCATAGATTTAACTCACTGACATTATAAACATCATGAAATAAAATTTGATACATGTTTCTTAATTCCATACTAGAAATATGACTTCCTCAGCTCTACCAAGAGCTTAGTCAAACATAGATGACCTGAGTAAGGAGCATTATAGTACTACACTCCTAAAATTATCATTATTTGGTATATAAATCCTTCCTTTATACCTAAGCAAACCATCATCCTCAAAATTGAATCCATCATACTTAGGATCCTAAGAATTTTGAGCTAATTCCAACTTTACCTATTCATAAAATTCATCTCCTTGAAATAATTTTACCTAATCATGAAAATTACTTTTGATAGTAGCTAAACCTATTATATATCTTCTATGACTAAAGGCATTTACAACCATATTTTATTTAACTTTTATGTAGTTAATTTCAAAATCATAATCTAATAATAATTGTAACCATCTCCTCTGATGTGCATTCAAGTTAGGTTGGGTAAATTTATACTTGAGCTAAAAGTTATCAATCTTTTGCTTAAATGGTTTTCCCAATAGATAATGCCTCCAACCTTGCAAGGCATAAACTATTATAGCCAAATCTAGATCGTTTGGGGCATAATGTTCCTCATAAAACTTCAAATTTCTAAACTCACAAGCTACAACATAACATTCTTGCATGATCACTCCTCCATGACCATCTCTTGAATCATTAGTTACTCCCAAGAATTGGCCATTTAGATGAGGAACTCTCAATATTGGTGTCGAGGTAAGTCTTATTTTTATTTCTTAAAAATCTTCCTCACTCTTTCCTAACCACACTAATTTCTAAATTTTCCATTGAAGAGAGGTAATAAGATTTGTTATCTTGGAAAATTTTGGCACAAACTTCTTATAGTAACCAGCCAAACCCATAAAACTCCTAACTTCATGAACATTTTTTGGTGTCGATCACTCCATAATGGCTTTAATCTTCAAAGGATCCATGAATATTCATTATAAAAATATAATGTGCCCAAGGTATTTTACCTTTTCTTTGAAAGAATACCTTCTTTGATAGCTTCTCAAAAGGTTTATGTTTCCACAACCATTTCAGAACCAACTTTAAATGCTCTAGATGTTCCTCTTTAGATTATGAATAGATGAAGATATCATCTAGAAAGACTAACATAAAACAATATAGATAATCCCTAAACACATTGTTCATGAGATTAATAAATGTTTTTGATGTATTCATTAGCCCAAAAGGAAGAACTATGAACTCATAATGTTTGTATTGAGTGTTGAAAGCTATTTTTAGAATGTCTTCCTCATGAATACTTAAATGATGATATTTTTCTCAAAGATTAATCTTAGATAAATTTGATGATCCACACATTTGATCAAATATATCATCAATGTAACGTAAAGGATACCTATTTTTTACTTTTTCCTTATTAAACATCATGTAATCAATACACAAGAGAAGGGTTCCATCCTTCTTTTTAACAAACACATCAGGTGTACCCCATGATGACACACTTGGTTGAATCAACCCTTTAGACAATAGATATTGTAGTTGAGCCTTCAACTCTACCAATTTGGTTTTCATCATTCTATATGTGGATTTAGACTGTAGTTCAGACCCTAAAATAATGTCAATTGAGAAATCAAACTCTCTCTTAGGGGTAAACCTAGAAATTCTTCAGAAAAAACATTTCAAAAATCTTAGAGAAAAGGAAAATCTTTGATGGAAGGTTCCTTTGATTCCTCCCTCTCATTTATATTTACAATAAATTCTTGACACCCTTTTTTGTGTTTTCTTCAATTGAATTGCCAAAATCTATCTAAGTTTAAGCTCCCTTTTTTCTCTTTAGATTTGGGTTTGTTTTCCCAAATCATCTAGATATTCAACATTTTTTAGAAAATAATCTACCTTAGATTTATACAAAGTTAATTAGTTTACTCCTAGGATCACATCATATAACCCTAGTGGTGTTGTAAATAGATCCATTATCATAGTGAATCCAGGTAGTTTGATCTTTGCTTCAACCAAACATTTATCAACCTTGACCTTAAATTATTCTTGTATTTAACTGACCATGCCATAATTCTATCTTTTCTCAATAATTTTCTAAGTATTTTAGGATAAATAAAACATTTAATATCTATTTTTTCAATAAAAATTAAAATTAGATGACCAAATAAAGTACTTAATAGCTCAATAGGATAAGCCTAAAACTTAGCTTGATGATTGTCAATAGCTACATGAATTCTCTACTAGAAATATCCTTGTTGAAGAGAGGAAACCTTATTCTTATCATATAATTTCCCCTAAGTACATTCCTTAGAGTAATGATCACCTCCATGTATGAAGCATCCACTAATTGGTCCTTTCCTATCAAATCGTTGATTTCCCTTGAAACCTCCCTTAAAACCATTTCCTAGTTTCTTGTTCCCTGAATCACTGCTAAATTTTGCAATCTAATTCTTGAATTGATTTTTAGATTTTCCACTACTTTTCCAATTCTTATTTTTGAAATTTGTTTTAGGACCTCTAAAAATTTATTGAATTTCTCTCTGATCTTAGCAAGTGACTTTAGTTTCTACTGTATCTTTACTACATTTTCAAAGACCTAATCCATAGTGGATGGCCATGCACATCCACCTCATAGCTAATTTTGATTTCTAATCCCATAATAAATTTCTTGATGTGAAACCTCTCATTTTCCTGATACTAAAGAACATACTTTAGGAGCTTGTTAAATTGATCCCATTATTCATTCACTAAAATATTTCCTTGCTTCAGATTATAAAATTTTGTCATCTTCTAGTCAAAATAGAGTTGGGGAAACCATCATGATCTGACCAAGGTCATAAATTATTCCCATGTGGTGGTATTAGGGTCAAGATTCATCCCTAATTTCTTATTTTCCCACCACGCTGTTACTTCACCAACCAACTAGTAAGCTCCCAAAATTACTTTTGTAACTTTACAGTAATTTTGAGTCTATAATTACTTTTCCATCTCAGTTATCCATGCTTCTATTCCATCTCCAAAAATGGTTCCATCTAGCTTGAGTGGATTAACTTTCTTCATTGCTCATGCAAGCTCTACAGCTACACATGCTCTTGCATCTTGAGGTACCTCCTATTGCCTAAGTTTCTAAGGAAATTCTTTCTCAGTGGGATGATCTTCAAGTTCATTATGATTATATTCTTGTACATGAACATAAACTTCATGTTAAATTATAGTTATCTGGTCCATAGTTTCATTCATGGTTATGAGAATCTGATCAAGCTTTGCATCTTATTTAACAACAAACTAATTTAGGTCAACTGGAGGGTTAGTATTATTTGGATTCAATGTACCCTCATGAACTGGAACTCAATCTAGTATTCTTCTTGATGAGTAATAAAAGAATAAAAATACATTAGTGGACTCATTAAGTCCAAGAGTTTGAGCCTCAACTTTGATATCACAATGTAACAACCCCTCAGGGTTAAAGTAGAATTAGGTTAATTTTTTTAACTCAATAACAAATTACCTTAATTAAATATAAATACTAATGATCTTTAAATACATTCATAATTTATGAAAAATAAACTATTAACCATTAGGTTAACCATATGATTCATTTAGCTAATTATCATTATATAAATATATTGATTTGCTTTCACAAGTAAAACATAGAATAGTACTAAATTACCTAAATTAATAAATTATCCACTATTGGTTTAAATATTACAATAGGTACAGATAAAAATATCCAACTATTTATGTTATAAAATTAACATCAAATAGTACAAATATAAAATATTACATATTTGAATATCAGATTACAATTATATAAGGTTTTACAAAATATATGAGTCTAGATGAACTCGTTAATACCCACAAGTAATCATGAGTAAAGCCTCTATAAGTTGAATAATGGAATGGGATAGAGAGTATCTTTTGAGTGATTTTCCACACCAACCATGGACCATTAATCTCCTACATAATCTCCCAACAACAAAATGGCCCTCCCTTCATAGATGGGTAGATAGTGACAGTGTAGAAATCAAGAAAATCAACTAGAAACCTATGTGTTGTAAGATAACTATCACATGAAACATATCATAAAGAAATATGTTCTAACATGATATCATTCAACACATGCAAACTAAATCAAATAGGAGAATTGACAATGTTCAAACATAAACATTGATTTGGCTAAAGTTTTAATATAGTTTTCCAGATCTCAAGATCAATCAAATTCACACACAACTCATTTAGATATCCTCTATCTATCTATTAGTGGCATTAACTATGTACATGAAGTCCATTTCACCTACTTATTTAATGTCATTAATATCAGATAATCATATTAATGCTAAAATCCACGTATTTCAAACTTATAAATATTTTCATAAAGAATGCCACATGTATGAATACAAAGAAATCATATAACCACATATATTCCATTATGTGCATCATAATAGTGAAAAATAGTTAATTGATTAAACTTATAGCCATTATTCAACTAATTATTCTCAACATAAGTATAACTATAATAATCATCTATTCCTCATTTAAATAATGGTCTTACACTAAAACCCAAATCTACATAATATTCAGCATAACCCTTAAATGTTATTTACTCCTATACTGAGTTTCTTTCCATGCATTAACCATATAACACTGTACTAAAATATCAAAAAATCTTTAAAATTTATTATGTAATGAAGATTTAATTTTACATTATAAATCCTCAACTACAACTAAATACTCATATAATAATTTCCATCATACAAGTATTTATGCGAAGTACAGTAGATAGAAATTTAATTATAGATAACACTCATAAGTATATATAAGAGTATACAACCCTAGGAAAACCTTAGATGTTTTAAATCTTCATATTATTTTATATAACAACTAAATATATACATATATGTGTGTGTATTAAATTCATAGTTTGAGTTTAACAAACCATGTAGGCAATCCACTTCAAATTACAACTTTTAAAACACATTCAAATACCTTAAAACATCACAAAATTAATGTGTCCACCTATTGTCCAATTAAGAACACAATTTCCAAATGTCTCACACTCATAACAACTATAGGCTTGACTGTATTAACATAATATTTCACATCTCAGTTGATCCCCTAATTGTTGTAATAATCAGAGAATATTGATTCAAGAACACGTTTTGTTTTGACAAGTATTAAATCACATATTCATTATGAAAATATTCAATCTAAAACTTAACATGTTCATATCTCACTTTATATCAAAACCAAATTCCTCAAACAACTCTCAGGCAAAACTTATTTCCAAAACAATCATTTTGTAATACAACAATTCAATGTTTATGTATACAAAAATCACCAATACATAACTAAAGGTTTGATTCCTTTAAAATACCACAATTGATATAACATATTAAAATCTTGATTTAATAATTAAATAAAAATGTAGTTGTAATAACCTACAACTACAAGTTTGACCTCTTCTTTACTCAACATCCAAAGATTTTGACACATAGATACATGTTTTAACAAGAATAATTTTTAACCAATATAATAATAAAACCCTAGATATAATTTGTTCTTGGATACAAGACAAGCATAGCCTTTAAAAGATAGGATTTGGGGCTCATTTTTACTCAGACCTATGGATGGCCCAAACCCATCCCTAGGGTCATTTACAAATGACCCTTCTATGATTATGTTCATTTTTGTAACAACTCAAAATCATTCCAAGACTGACTACAAAAATAATCAAGTACAACATTCCTTTAAAACACCTGTACCCATTTTCAACACAAAAATAGTAAAAAAAATACTTTTGTGCACAAAGGTTCAATAGGGTTAAAATAAAGTCGACCCATTTATATTACATCAAAAACAACCTATGCAAAGTATGAAATAAGTATTCGAGCAAAATACAACATCAAAAATCAACTCTACATCTAGTCATGACCTAGCTCCCACATTTATTTTATATTAAGAAAAAATGTAACCCTAATTCCATCTATATATATCCAAACATAATGAAATGCATAGTTGTTTACATATGGGTAAGGTTTATATGTGTTCAACCATGTGGATGGGTTTTACCCATCTTTAGGGTTGAACACATATACCCTCTTTTTTTTAAATATATATTCAAATACAATAACCCATTTCAACAAAACAACAACACTAACCAATGCATTTAGAAAAACATTCCAAAAATATTAACTTAGAAATATAATTTTCAACAAACCCTATCTAAAAATGCTAACTAGTAGTGAAAATATGCATGCTTTCTTTTCCAACCTCTTCTCCTCCACCGTATGCCTTCTCTAAACCCTATACCTCTATGAATCTCCATTTTCTCCAACTATGCATGCCAAAACCCCCAAACTCCCACAAAATTTGGTTTTTTCTAATGAATCTCTAGTTCTATATTTATTTTCCAAAATTTTGGCATGGTATGTTGTCATAACTCATCTATAGTCCCGTTAATAAAAAAAACTCAATCATATCCAAAACATGCAACTAAACAAATACCACATTTTTTTTTCTAATACTCATGCTTTGAACAATCTAGAAACCCATTAGTTCAAAAACCTTAAATTCCCAACATATTCCCAACTAAATAATCATGTTAACATTATATTTCAAAATATTGCCTTTGACCACAACAATCATGCCTTGGTTGTAAAACTATAAATTTTATAAACGCTAACATGGTTCAATGTTAGCCATCGACCTTCTAACAAAAATAATATTCCATTGATTAATAAAACAATCATTTTAATAAAAACATGTCACCTATTGAACATCAACACTTTAATAAATATATATATGCCACACACACTTGATACTATTTATTAAAATATATAATTATGAATATCAAATATTTAAAATGTGTTTTCCCTTAAAAACATAAAACATGCCACCTATGGTATTCAAACTAGGTAAAACAAGTCTGAAGTTCAAATCAGTACCAAGATAATAGAATAAGACAAAGATACCATTGCACCATAAATTATAATATTTGACTTCACATTCTAACAAAATCATAAAAATACATCAATACAAAAGTTATGACAATTAAATGCATAAATTAGAATCTAAAAAAATGTTAAAAATATGCAAGTACATCCTAAACACTTCAACAAGGGTTAAAAAAATATGTATAAATGATAATCAATCATTGCCAACGAAGGAAACACATCAATAATATAATGCATGTTGCAAACCATAAGTATTAACCAATCATAAACACACAAAGATTACTAAGTGGTGTGTGCAAGGTTTTAGCTTCGTTATCTCATCTCCCACTCATCTCCATCTACTACATCCTCTCTGATGATACCCTCCCTCAGTCATAGTTAGGAGGGTGGACTCCATCCTACATCCACCTCAGTGTAATAAATAGTAATTGGATCATATCATGAAATAGTCATAATAAACTATTGTAACTAAACAAATTGAATAACCATGATCATAATGTAACATAATAGAATATGAATAATTAATAACAAGTTAACGACCATGATCATAAGTAATAAATATTGTCCATAATCATCATATTACTAATCCAACAATTTAACATAATAAATTAACTAATTATTAACCACATAACCTATAAATTAATAGATTAATGAGTCTAGATGAAAATTAGAATGTAACAAAAATGGAATTCATATTATTATCTGATTATTTTTAACCCCCCATTATCTTGTTACTCCATGGACTCATCATATCTTATTAAACCATGTTGTGTGTGTGTGTGTGTGTGTGTGTGTGTGTGTGTGTGTGTGTGTGTGTGTGTGTGTGTGTGTGTGTGTGTGTGTGTGTTATACATGCTTATGGTTATGGTTAAAATCTTGTGATTTTTAGATATATTGATATAATTCTTGGTTTTAATAATTTTTTATTACTAATGAATTAATAAAAATGCATTATTGTTTACGTTATTAACTATTTTCAAGACATTTTATATCCATAACCACTAAGGTGGACTTACCCATAGCCACTTATAGTCTACACAATACTTCACTATGTGTTAACTTCTAACATTTAGCTACTTACTATCCCAACCTGTCACCATGGTTGTAGTTGTTCATTTACTTATTGTAGGAAGTTAAGGATGCTTTTATGGGTTATATTAAGATATGCATAAAACGGATATAGGAGTTAGATGTTGTCTGTAAATGAAAGACAAAGACCACTTTATAATTGGAGATGGTTGTGACTTTTTGTTACATCTCCTTTATTTCAATTGGACTATGATTTTCAAGATAACTTCCATAAGGAAGTTCCAACAATTTATTTCCACTTATAGCTTGTTTTTTGTAAGGTTTGTTATTCTAAGATTTTCTACATATTTTTAATGTAACCACTAGTTGTTAGAGGATTTAAAATAATCTTTTCCTTATATATTTAATGAAGACATTGTAAAATTTAAGAGGGTTATAAATCCATAATCATAAATTAAAAGTTAGAATTAGTCCAAATTTATTTACAATAGAGTTTATAATAAAACATGTATTAATTATTTCATTGTTATGTGTTAGTTCTATCATTGAATTGAAATTGATTTAGATTAATAAATCTTAGTTCAATGAAGGAATCCAAGATTCAATCTAAGTAAGAAGGGAGCCACTCATGAGGACTTATTATAAAACCTTCCAATAAATTTTTACATATATTATATTATTTATTTCTATAATATAAATGGAGGAGTGGAGTGGAGGAGAAGGGGAGGCTAAGGAGAAGTCAAAATTTAAACATAGATTCTAGTGGGAAAATGGGATCCAAGAATATATAGTAGGAGAATCTGATAATCCACTAGCAGGAACTGTCACAATCGATAAGACAATGGAAAGAATATGACCACATGTTTCAAACTCAGGGTTTAAATACCATGTCAAAGAAAGGGTCCCATAGGTGGGAGAATTGAATTTTATAATCAACACTCCAAAATCCCCATTTTCATGGGTAGACATGGCATTGGCTACACGTTAGCCAAACTAGGTGATGGAAGATTACTTTCTGGACCCCACAATGGAAAATGTTAGGTATGAATAAATGTCCTTGATGTTATTGTTGAAAAAGTTGATTTTAAACTAGAAAATTATTTATTGGCTAGATTCAATGGGTTTAGGCCAAACATCTATTCCTTTAGGAAATGGACTAACAAGCAAGGATGATGGAATATTTGTGGAAGATAGAAGAAGAAACTAGCAAGGATGAAGGACTATTTTAGATAATATGGACTTATGTCCCTAAATTGGACTAGAGATAATATTTGAAAATGAATAGTTTTTGGTTTGTGCAAGTTGCATGTGAAGAGTATGGTAATAATTTGGATCTATTCCCCATTTATTATATTGGAGATAATTTAAAATTATAAAATTTTGAATATTATAGGTGTATTATTGATATTTGTTTTTTAGTTGGACTATAGATAAGTCCAAATTATCTAAAATAGTCCCTGATGGATCAAATGATCTTTTGATAAAACTAGAAAAAGGATCTCCTAAACACATTTCATAATCTAGTTTCAAAAGAAGAAGTGTTTTGGAGATAAAATTCAAGATGTTTATGGTTAAAAGGAGATAGAAAACTAATTTTTTCTATCAATTAGCCTCTAGGAATAGAAATTCCAACATAATTAGTGAAATTATATAGGATTATGGAATAATTTTTAGGGAAAAATCTAAGATGGATTAAAAAATCATCCTATCAAGAACGTTCTTTTGAATATATCCTCCAAGGACTTTGGCAAGGAAGAATATATTTTAGGGATCCTTCTAGATATTATAAGCTAGTTAGAAAATTCTACCATCCTCAAACCTCCTTCTCTAGATGAAGTTAATATTGTATTATTCTATATGGAAGGGTACAAATCCCTAGGCCCTAATGGTTATCTCATGTTATTCTTCCAACAGTATTTGGAGTTGATTCAACCAAAGGTGGTGGCAGTGGTGATTGAATAATTCTTACCAGGGACTATTCTTAAGGAATTGAATAACACCTTATTATCTCTAATTCCAAATAAATTGAAGGATAATCAACTTAAATATTTTATACCAATTAGCCTATGTACTATGTTCTATATAATATGTACCAAAAATCTTATTTACGGATCCAAATCTTTCTACAAAAGATTGTAGTTAAAAAATAGGGTGCCTTCATCTTTGGGAGACAAATCATAGATGGAATCATCATTGTTCATGAATCATTCCACTCCATGTCAATTTAGACAAAATAAGGCATGTTCATTAACTTGAATATGAACAAAGCCTATGACAGGGTTTATTGGAGGTTTCTTGACAGGGTTCTAAATAGTTTTTACTATAATGCTATAGTTAAAGTGTTTATTTTTGCTTGTATCTCCTCTCCTATGTTCTCTATTCTTATTAATGGAATCCCCAAAGGATTTCTTACTACTAGAGTAAAAATACAAGGAGATCATCCATCTCCTCACATTTTTATAATGATGGCATAAACACTTGAAATAATCTTAGAGAAAGCTAGATCCCTGGGAGAAATAAAAAGTCACAAAATTTACCCCATAAATAACCCCAATTACCCACCAACAATTTGAATATAACACCTTGTTTATGGGAGAAGAAATGATAGTTAAAGCAGAAGCATTTAAGAATATACTTTTGGATTATGAGGTCATATCTAGTCAATGTATTAATTTTCCCAAAATTTCTCTTTTTCATGAACACACCAAAATGATTACAAAAGAAGCTATATAGAATTATGGGATGTCAAATTACAAACCTGCATTCTTCTTATTGAGGGTTACCATTTTTTAGTGGGAGAATTAAATTGGACCTCTGGAATCCCTTCCTAGATAGAATCCAAAATAATTTGGTATGGTGGAAGGTCAAATTGATTTCTCGGGCAAGAAAACTTTAGCTCCTCAAAATTTCAATCCAAAGTATTCCATTATTTTATGTCAGTTTTTAGTACTCCCAGTAAAATTGGAATGAAAGTGGAGTGACTTGAGAAAATCTTCTTGTGGAAAGGCTCCGAAGATAGAATTAGATTTACACTATTAGCTTGGGAAAAGGTTTGTCTACCCAAGGGTAATGGAGGAATTGTATTGTAGAGAGTAAAGAAGATGAAAAAAAATCTAATTGAAAAATAAGGTTGGAAAATTATTAAGGAGGACAACCAATGGACCAAGATCATTAAGTCTAAATACCTTGTGGTCAATGAAGAGGACAATTTTTTTATTAAGGATCGAATAATGGCTATACCTTCTAGAAAACCCTCACTAGTAGCATAAGTATCTTAAGGAAAGGAAGTAAATGGTGTGTTTGGGATGGAAAAAATATCATTTTTTTGGATGAACCCTATTTATTCCATTACCACTTAGCCTCTAAATCACCTTGGACTGAAATCAACAATGAATTCAGGGAGGCCTATGGTTCAAAATTTAGATATTATTGGGAGGATTCATATGGTAGATAGAGATAAAAAGTGTTATATAAGGATGCAAAAATCAAATATATAGTTCATAACATACAATCTCTTAATCTAAAACTTCAACAACCCCACATTAGTATTTTTTCCAAAAAGGGATGAGTTTGTGTGGACTACGGATTCCAATGGAGAGTACTCGATCAAATTAGGGTACCTAGTAGAGCTAGACCTAGAACAAGATGGATTCCATTAGAAGGATATTTGGATTAAGAACCCACCCCCAAGGTTAATATATTATTTCGGTTAGTAACCTAGAAAAAGTTATTCATGATTGATAACCTCGCCTAGATAAGAATGCCCATTCCAAATAAATGTGTTATTATGTAAATGTAATGAGGAAATAGTGAAACATTACTATTGAAGTTCTATTTTTATTCCAAAATAATAGGTTTTATATTTCAAAAATTTAATAACTTATGGGTCAATCTAGACTCTCTTCTTGACCTAACATAACAATGGAATCCACCCTGGAAGTTGCCTACATTGGAATTTATATGGCACATTACTCTACCCCATCTCTTTTTGGGAATTTATAAGAGTAGGAATAACTACATCTTTGAAGATAAAATAGTTTTCTTGAAAGCTACTATTCAGTGAATTTATGATTCCATCCAAGAAAGATAAAAGATGTTCACTCCAAATAACAAGCTTCCACTCAACGAATCAATCTCTATCATTTTAAAAATTTATAATATCATTCCTTTAGTGAATGACCAACCTTTTAAAGTTGATATATCCCAAGTCAAGTAGATAAGACCAATGAGGGCTTGGTTAAATTTGAACTTTTATGGTGTAGCCAAAGGAAATTCAAGCATGACATGAGGAAAAGGGGTCATAAGGGATTCATGAGGTCTAGAGGTGTCAACCTAAGTAGGGTCATTGGGGGTGGAAAATAATCATGTTATTGAATTCAAAGCATCAATATGGGGTATCCAACTAGAAGCAAAGTTGAAAATTTAAAAACTTGCAGTTGAAGGGGATTCAATGAATATCCTAAATTGTTTGTCAGGAAAATCTAAACCCTCATGGTCTATCCAAAAGTAAATAGAGGATTCCAAAAGGTTTTTATAATAATTTAAGGAAGTTTCAATATCCCATGTCTATATGGAAGGGAATAAAGGTGAAGACAACATGGCCAATTTTAGATTCTAAAACGTTTGATTTAATCAATGTTATAAGATAGAGGACCTTCCTAGCCATGTAATCCAAGTCATTTCAAGTTATTTAGAAAAATATCTAAGATTATAGGAGGGATTAAAATTCAATCTTTTTAAATATAAATGGCTAGTTACACAACCCATAAAATCTGATCTAATGATGGTGGTACTCATTATGAGGCAAGGAAAATAAGTTTGAGTCATGGAAGAAAATATTCAAGTAAATTATTCATTAATCATTTTGTCTCATCAGATGTTGAGAGAGTGGGTGTTAATCTATGTTCCATCTACATCAAGATTTTGTGGATACAAATATTTATACCATGGGAGGTGAATGAGATAGGCTTGAACCATTATTTTGTGTTGAAAATAAGGAATACCTAGCTATGTGCTTGAATATTATGAAAAGAGGGCTCAAAAACTTCATGTTGAGTGTTGTCATCTTATAACCTTATATATATAAAAATTTAAGTAGGGGTTTGGATGAGAGAGAGGTCAAAATGAGGGGCATGTGGATAACTATTACGAAATAAGTCATTAGCAAAGTCCTAGGAATGGACTGCAAAGGAACGTAGGTGTTCAAGGATAAGAGGCACAAGGAATAATTGATGAAAAATTATTCAAGTGTGATGATTTAATAGAATCCAAGAAAAAATTATTCCTTGGATTAGAGCTACTAAGGAAGTGGCCTAAAATATGTCTCCAAATCATGAAATACATAACATTAGAGGGTAAGCATAAAAACATTTACTCTCATCACTTCCTATTGATGAACCACTTCAAAGGGCATAAAATTAACTTTCCCTATTTTTTACTGAGGTCATTAGGGAATTCTATAAACTCATATAACTCTAATCTTGTTATCAAGATCATACATCAAGGTCTTATATTCCTATTTATCAATAGCAATAGGCCTTTGTGGGGGAAATATATCATCAAATAATATAATTCATTAGTGGAAAGGAAGATATAGAAGTAAGTTATGAAGAGGACATAGAGACTTAAGAGGAATATTCTCAAGATCCTACAAACAACCTCAAGAGTACCATGAGGAGGATTCCTATGACAAGCCCACTTACACTCTTGTTGGGAAGAAATGTAAAGGTAAATAGAAAAATTTGTAAGTTAAGGTTAAGAAACTTAAGAATGAGATGTTTTTAAGAAATAAAAACCTATATCCCTCCATAGAAGTAAAATGGAGAGACATAACAAAAAATATTGAGGAAAGCTATTAGTTTCCCATGGCCAAGAGCATAAAAATCATAGACTTAGAGGATAAAATAGAAAATATGGAATCTAAAATCTCTAAGAAACAACAATTGTGCAATGAGAGAATGATAAAATGAAGGTATTGAGGATTAAATTGGCACTCTTATATTTTTAAGGAACCAACTTGCATGATGGAAGGGTGGGAAAAGCTCAATATGTTGATAAAGAGCTACATGCAAGGGAAACCGAAGATGAAAAGGCAACCCAATCCAAGAAGAATATCCATGAAAAGAGTGTTGAAGGCCTATTTAATCTGACCAAGAATAAAGAGGGGTAATTTTTGGCTAAAATTTGGAGAAAAATTACTCTAACAAAGAAGAGTGAGGTAGAAGTCTCAATTGAAGGTGAAAATAAGTGAACTAGGGGTCACCTCAAAAAATGATGAAACATGTAGATGAAATAAATAACCAAGGCTACAACCCTAATCAACTACTCAAACTCTGAGGAGTCTTACCCCTAATATCATGTTGGTCACTTGTCTTTTATTTTTTAAGATAGGATGGGTCCTAGCTTCTCTACTGAAGACTAGTGAAATGTTATCAAAGGTTTAGTGAATTTTTGGTTGAAGTCTATCTTATTGTATATGTAGCCCCTAGGGCTATTGTGTCATGCTTTTTTTATTTATTTTAATCTCTACTTGAATATATTTTGTCTATTTACTAGTTACAGGACCCATTAAAACCTATTTATTAACCTTATGAAATAAAAACTACTATTTGTTTCTATCATGAGTATTATATTTTGAAAGATCATTTAATAATTTCTTATCAATTTGAATTTTTTATTTTACTTATTAGCTTAATATTTTATTTCATTTTAAACTTTTTAAGTGATTGAATTTTGTTTATGCATGTTCAATTCTATTTTTAATGGGAATCTTCCAAAAAAATCATACTAGTGTTCATTTTCAAGCAATTCAATTCAATAATTACTTTCACAAGAGTGATTTAAATTTGTTACAAAGTGTGGTTTCTTTCAGCTCAATATTTACTTCCATTTTAGTTTTCATTTCCATATATGAATAACACTAGAATAGCCACTTGCCCTAATTTGATCAACATATAAAATGCAGACCCTAAGTAAAAACTTACGATCATGGACTAACAAAAGTAAATGCACTCACATACATCCCTAAATGAACTAAATGAGTAATTAGTTTAATTAGGGACTCAATTTGGATAAAATGGATCCAAAAATCATATTATGCAGTCATAATTATGCTCACATGGCTTAGTTTCCTCAAATTACATCATTCATTAAACCAAACAATCAACTAGTTCAATCTCAGATTCAATTGGGGGAAATTGAGCTCTGAGTCACATTATTTAGTTGTAATTTGAGCTTTAAATCACTAAATTATCTTTAAACACAATATTAAATTCACCTTTAGTGACACCCCAATGTCAACCCTTAGTGGCAAAAATAAAGTCATGTAAGCTAGATTACGTACTACCAAATGGATGTGGGTAGATTTAGAGGAAATTTTCCATATAATAGCACTATTGGTCATTATATCTTCATCTAAGAAAAATAACTAAACTATGTTTTGATTAGGTGATTTTAGATACATGAAATTGGATTTGGGCTAAATCAGGAATGTTTAAGTGTCATTTATTGTTATTTTGTGATCAAATTTTATTATTTGAGAAAACATTTGAATGGATTAGGTCCTAATTAAATACATATATCTTTTAAATTACATACAATTGGGACTTAATTCAATAAACATTTCTCAAATAATGACATTTGATGTTAATAAAATTAAAAATAGTGCTCTCAAGTATTAAATTAGGGTTACTTAAGTCATGTTAATTAAATTTATATTTTAAAACATTATATATAGACACAAAATTTGTACTTAAGATATATTCAATTAGTGTGTATGTGAATTCATGTGTCAAAATCCTCTCAAGTCTCACTATTTTTGAGAGATGTGAGATTTATAAAATTAAATATTCGAGAATATAAAACTCCTAAAAAATTTAGACATCAATTTAGAAGACACAAAACCCTACAATACGAACATTGGTTTGCTTAAAGCAGACATCAGGGACAAAAGTTACACCCAAAGAAAGTTCTGTTTAATATTAAAATCCTAAAAATAATTAAGTATTAATAAAATTAGTTTTTTTTTAATATTTCTCCTTAACAATAAATCCTAAAACTATGAAACCAACTCCAAAATATGAAAATTGACCCTAAATTCTTGTATTTAGTAAAAAAAATTAAAAGTATAAAGAATATAAAATGTAATATAAAGGTAAATATAAATTTATACTTGTATTTATCTTTATATTACATTTTATATTATTATACTTGTATGTTTTTAATAAGTATAATACATCAAAATGGATATCTATAAAATATTATTATATGTCCTAAAAATATTGTATTCAAAACAAATATTCATTTCCCTTTTCAAAAACTTTTCCCTCCACTTTTGGCTCAAGTATTTATTTGGTTTTATGTATGTGTACTTGATCAAGCCTGACTATTTTTGGTACCCATGGAAAACATAAAATTCATGGATTTTTCCTTTTTACCTGCATTTTTCATTTAGTTATTTATCTATGCATTTAAAATAAAATATTGGATTTGTCAAGCAAAATATATATATATATATATATAATTTGCTAATTAATATTAACTTTTTACTTAAATAGGTCTTATTATCAATATATACACACATATAAAAATGTTAAAAAATATTGATACATTATATATTTTTGAAATTAAAAAGTACCTCAAAATTCTACATTTCATCAGTTATAATAATAATAATAATAATTTTTTTTCATGCTTTCCTCGATCTATAAACAATGTTCTTTTTTTTTAAGTGCTCAAATAAATAATCAATATAAAATTATTTACTCAAAAATAAGACAAAAATAAGGAAACATCCATCATCATGTCATCCACATATCCACAAAAAATTATGAAAAAATTTAATCATTTCTTTCAAAAAAGGTTCAACGGGCACGTGCTCACTTTTTATGAAATTATAAAAATATAAGATCAAAATTAAGGTATGTCTATTTTATGAAAATTCATTGCAATTTAAATCCCCATTTTGGCCCCTCATTACCTTGCACTCACTTTTTCTACAAAACAAAGGTGGGAAGTCCATAAAATGGATGTAAAACATGATTTTATACATGGTTAATATCAATAAGGTATTTACATGTCCTAGCCTCTTGGGTTTATTAATAGTGAGAACTCCAATTATGTGTGATAATTGAATAAGTCCTTGTATGGTTTGAAACTAGTTCCTCAAGCTTGGTATGAGAAAATAAATTAAGGTGTTACACAGAGTTACTCCAACACAAAAATCAAATACAAGGGGAATTATTGATTTTTATCCTTTGTGTGGATGATCTAATCATTACAGGGAGTTACACCAAGCATATTCATGATGTGAAAACATGGTTAGTGAAGTATTTTTAAATGTCTGAATTGGGATTGCTACATTATCTCCTTAGACTTTATAATTTAGAATTTGAGCATAGAAAATTTTTCAGTTAGTCCAAGTATGATCAAGACATACTTGTATGCCTCAACATGGATAACTACAAGTTCACATCAAATCCTTATTTTTTTGAAGTCAATATTTTTTTCAAGTGTTTTTCTCTGTCACATGATCACACACTTTGTATAAAATTGGTGGTAATCCTTATCTATTTAATCCATACTCATATTGATATGTCATTTGCATATGGCCTAGTATCACACTATAATTAGGATCCCATCATACCCATTGGTAGGTATCCAATCACATTCTAAGATATCTTCATAATAAATTAACAAGTATGGGATTGAGTATTTGTCAATCAAAAAAGCATCGGTTGTAGTTTACACTTATAGTGATTAATCAAGTGATCTAGATGACAGCGAGTCAAATATATGATATATCTTCATGAAATAGGTCTCATGACTTAATCTTGAAATAAATAATCTATTATTTCCTTATCTATTATGGAGGCTAAGTATGGTGCAACTCTTGGTGTTAGTTATGAATTTGTTTGGGTTTAATGCATGTTATATAAGTTTAGATTTATGGAAGTCAAACCCACAAAATTGTAGTGCTATAATCAAAGTGTCATTCATATTTCTCATAATCTAATGGATTACAAATGCAAAAATCACATTGAAACCCATATGCATTGTAAACACTAGCTCAAATAAGTAAAGATTGTTGATTTTAAGTATTTCTCGATAGAAAATCAAGTTGTAGACATATTAAAAAATCTCTTGCTTGAGGCTTGATTTATTCACCTTAAGATTTTTTTGGGAGTGAATGAAGGTGTTTAGAGGAGAGATAGTTATATGATTCGCACATCCTTGCCTTTATTGAGTACATATTAAGTTGAGTTGTTAATGTATTTAATGACTCATATACTAATGTATGGTTTAATATGCATTTTTAATATTGAATTATAAATATGGATAAGCATTAATTGTGTGCAAAATTATCTGTATCTTATTAATTATAAGATTATCAATTAAATAATTGTCTTAATTAAAATTTTATAATATAATAAAATCTTATTTTAAGAAAACTTGTTGTGCAAGTAAATTACTCTAAAAAATCCTAACTTTATCCCTAATCTTATTTATTTTATACATAAGGATAGATAAGCCTAATGTGAAATATTCATCATTAGATGAGAGATTTAATTCGATAATGATGGAATTTATGTGAAATATTTTAATCTAAAAAGGTTGTCATTTTACCTAAATAATTCCTTGTCTTTTGTCTTCCATTTTTTTATTGTTTTCAATTATATATGCATGTGGGTGATAATATTAGTATTATTTCAAAGACTGAAACATTTCATATCACTTAGAGATGGAAACACACCTTTTATAGAATAATTAATTTCACCCATATTTATTATATACAAAATTAAAAATTAAAATATTGATCATCTTAAAGATATGAAACATTTTCCACCTAAATTCATGACACAAATTACCACACTATCCTCCATGTATGGATAGTAGAATTAGTTTGAGGTATTAATATCTTAGAATGTAGTTACCTTCTATTTGAGGCATCGATTTTGTTTATAATTTCAAAAATTATTTTTAAATTTAAGTTTTCCATTATTCTCTATGAAATTTTTTTAAGTTGTTCCCTATGATGTGGATGATTTTAAGTAGTTCAAATTGTTAAATGGTATAAAGTGAACCAATTATGTTTTTCATATACATATTTAGTATATATCCAAAATTTTGAGCTCTGTGAATTATATAAAAGGCTTCCATCTTGACCATGTGCAAAGTTTTATATAATTACATTATTTGAATTCTAGTTAATCCTAAATTGTAAATAATTGATTTACCATTGAATTATGTCATGTAACAATTTGAATTATTAGATGTGATGCACACTACTTATATAAAATTTAATTTAATACTTAAAAATTTGTGTGGAATATATTTTAATACTGACGTGACATAATCTTTTGGACTTTAAGAGAAAAACATGATAAAGTTATAGTTTTATAAAAATGAATGTTAGGTTACAATAAATTCCTAATCTTTTTAAATTATGTTATAATAATATTAATTATGATTATGGAATTCATCAAGATATAAATGATCTCTCTTATATGTAATTAATCATTATAATATGTTAAAATATAACCCACCCAAAAAAAATCTCCTTTATATTTCAAATATATTATAATTTATATTCCCTCTAAATTTAATATCACATAGAACTTATTGTCATCTTAAGAAAACCTTTGTAGAGGTATTTAACAATGGACTTTATCAAATTTATAGAATATTTATTAAAATAATTTTTGATGACATATCATATTAAAATTTAAAATGTAAATATGTTGGCATATTATGCTTTAATAAAAACAAAGCATGGTGGTGATGAAAAATTTACAACTAAGAAGAAAATAGGGGAAGTTGAAATCTCCGACATATATCATAGGAATTAATTAACTTAATCATATAGTTATTTTTCACATTTTCAATTTTTTTGGCTTAAAATATTATTGAAAACATTTGGAAACAAAGTTTCTATAAAGTCCTAAAAAGGGCCTTTAAGCATTATTAGTTAATTAATTATATGCTTTTAGGATTTTTTTTACTTGTTTTTTATTACTCCAAAGTAAGCATTATTGGTTTGTTTTTTTTAAATTTCAGGAGGTCTCTCTCCCTTCTCCACTACTCTCACATTATCATATTATCTCTCCTTTGAGATCTTATTGTTATGATATCCTTGTCTAGAGCATCTAGATTTTATTAGGGATTATTCAAATCATTCACACTATCATGGGTCCTTTTGTGGCCCCTTATGGATATATCTCACTCACTTTCTTTCTCACCTTTTTCACCTTGTGACTATTTGATGGCAATTTGCATGTCATTACGGTCCTAATTTTAATTCAAGTTTTATATAAAAACACATGTATTTTAGTTCATTTACATATCAAATAATATAAGTAACGTTCAAGATAAATATATAAAATTCATCATTCACATATATCTATTGAACACTTACAATCATTCTATATAAATCAAGAAAAAATTATAACATTAACTGAAACATTTAATTATAAATATACACTACATTACATTAGTTTTCATTCTATTAGTGCTTCTTTAATTATTGAGGTTTGTTTGATCACTTTTAGTTTTAATATTTTATAGGTTAACATAGGCCTCAAAATATATTATGTTTTCCTTAAGTTTTAAAATATTGACTCACAATTATGGAAAAAAGATAAATTATGTGTTGCAAGTGATTATAGCGAAAGTGCATGAAACTAAAAAATATTATTAGAGATAAAAATGAGGTGAACACAATCATCAAGTAATATCTATATGTCTAATTTTTTTTCCAAAGTGGATAGATCCATTGTACCTTGTTGAGAGTGGAGAAGGATAGACCTGGGAGACTTATCTAATCATAATAAAATTTATGGGTCACATTCTAATGAATTTTAACCTTAAATGTACATTATCACATCTTTAATATTACCACCATATCTTGAGATATAATCAAATATGTCTACACTTTGCATCTTTTTATCTTTATTTAACTTTGAAACTAAATAGTTAGAGTTAATTATTACTTTACACGTTAGTTAGCATAGTTAATTTAAATTGGGTATTTGTGTTATAATTCATTGTAAAACCATTTACCCATATTATATTTTTATAAAATGTTTCTCGCTTACACAAATTATAGGGTTATATTGTTTACCCCAACTCTAATTTTTAATTAAAAATAGGAATAAAGATGATGCAATTATGCAGATCTAAAAAATACATAAATGAAATACATATTTTAGATATACTTAGATAGATAAGTAATAGAAAAATCCAAAGTGTCGCAAACATAATTTAAATTAATGCAATAAATTAACAAAGAGGTTAATAAATACACACAAGTTGACTATTCTATAAATATGAGACTACAATGGATTATTGAATGTGTTTGACTTATTTCTAAATTTATAGATCTGAATTGTGTTAGAAGACAAGATTTTAGTTATACATGTTTATCTTGTACATGCTCAACTATATCAAGCTTAAAATAGCAATCATGCATTTATGGTATTGATCATGTTTCTATGTCATTAGGTGTGTCTCTTTACAGTTTCATAGTCTAAGATTTTTGTTAAAATTTTATTGATTTTTTTTTTAATTATGAAAGTACCTTCACTTTGTAGATGTGAAATAAATACTATGATGTATTGTTGAATCTTTGATTTGCCCTAGCTTTTACAGTCTAAACAAGACAATAATAATAAATTAGATAAACTACCAAAGTAATGCTAAAAACTACTTATCCCACATGTTTAGAATCATAACTCCATATAGTTTTATGGTGTGTGGATGGAATAACTCAAGGGTTTCAACATCATCTTCCGTAGAAGTGATCAATAGAAATAGTGAACTCTAATTACCCTCTTTGGTCATAGGGGATTGTGTAGAGAGACCAAGATGGATAAGTGTCACAAATGTGCAGTATTGTGAAGCAAAAAATGAATGGATAAGCTTGGTTCTAGGCTTGAACCTTGATGTGATGGATGATATCTTCTCTTTGTTGATTTTTTTACCTTTATATGTATTGGTAAGACTTTATATTTAAAGGCAAATCTAAAATGACTCATGTGTGCTAATTGAATTTTAAAAAAGTAAATAGGAAGGGTTTATGTGTAAGTTTATGACAATGGGTTCAAGGACCTAAAAATCTTAAGGGGAAAATCCTATAGGGATATAGTGTTATCTAGGATAGGCTTGTACAACTACAACTTCTTCAAGAAGATAAATATGGATATGTTTTCAAGCTAGGTCTAGATAACAAGTGATAAATATTTCAAATTTACTAAAAGATACATTTTAGATAAGTATTGAGATGATTTTAAATTTAGTGGACCAAATAGATATTCATGTGGGGTTGGGACCATCATTTAAATGGGTTAAAATGTACAAATTTTGAAATAAGCCAAAAAATAAAACATATGAATACGGGTTTTTTGCCAGCTTCAGGTGTATATATAATTCCCCCACTTTGACATGGGTATGTGAAATAAATGCTTACATGTGTTAAAATATACATGTCAATAATTTGAAACACAAGCCTTTGCTTACGTAGGGAAGAATCAAGGATTCTACCTTGCTCTTTCCAAGTTTCCATCCATAGCTGATTTATTTGATACAAGTGCCACTTTATAAAGATAGTTAAATTGATCATGATATACCTATGATTATTTATAAATTTGATTGTTTTAAATTACCTCTTAAAAATGAAATTTAAAGGAATCATAAGAAAGTATACACGTGTTTGGTTTTTCCCCCAAATTCCCCCATAATTTATCCATTACTAAAATTTTGATACATGTTGAAAACATAGCCCAACACTTTCTCATGGGAGTTATTAGGACCTGACGTACAAATTACAGACATTTAAAAAAAAAATGAAACACAAAAAAGACACTTTTCAAGGAGTCACCAGTTATCCACCCCACTTATTGATTAAGGAAGTAAATAATTAGTTAATATTAAAGCATAATGGACATATCTTGAATTTGTAAAATTCCTTAATAATTTTCCCCCCATTTGAGGTACGGGATGAATACCCTATTATTGAAATCACTCATCTCAAAATAACACATTAAAATCACCATATACAAGAAAAATAATATAGTTGTCACATGTTATTATGCAAAACATATATAATTGAAAAATTGAAATCATATGTTAGAAAGTAATGTATCATGTTATTTTATACACATACAGAAACCTTAAATTTGAATTTGTATTTTGAATTTTTTTTATTTATTAGTATCTAGTCATGTTAAAATAGATCATGAAAAATCCCAATTTTGTAATCTGAGTAATTAGTATAACCATATAAAATTATATACAAAAGGTGGGCTCTAATAAAATAATGAAAACATATTCAATAATTATTCCCCCATAGATGCGGGATAACCACCATGAAAACATAGGCATCAAATAAGGACCAAACAATGTTATTGACCACATCCAAGTTAGTCGATTGAAAAGTTAGTGATTTTACTTGTGGTATAACCCAAAAAATAAGATCACAAGAGGATCCTCCAAGAATAAGGATGCAAAAATGATGAATTCATAGTAGGGGGTCTTATAAAGGGATGCCCTTAATTGTGTAGCCAAAGTCACATAGTTAAAAATAAACATCATTATTTTTTATTAAATGAAAACAAGACTTAACAATATCTAAATGCATAGTGAATATATAATGTCCACTCTATCTCCATTAGCCTCTTGGAATTTATAATCATGATTATTTAATTACAAACTCTACAACTTATCTTCTAAGATATCCTTCCACTCGATGGCCTTCTCTCTATTTTTTGTTGACTACTCTCTTAAATATGTCAAATCATCCTTTATCTCTAAATATATTTGTTGATTGTCTCTTTTAAGAGGGAAAAAAATCCTTTTAATTCATATCCTCATATCTTTTCATTTTCTTGTTCATTGATCTTATCAAATTCTCTTGCCAACTTCCTATTATTCCCAAAGAATTGTTTTTGTAATAGTGACCACGTGGGACCTAATGTAGTTGAATTGCTAAAAAATAGTTATTGATTATTTATCCATGAAAAATTATCTTCATATTTGATTTAATGACCAAAAATATATCATCAAAGTATTTCAAATAAGACAAAAAAAAATGCATTTGGTGATCTCTAGATAGTGAAGGATGTGGCCACAAAGGTGAAAAGTGCGGTGCCAGGAGGAGATTAGGGTTTTTATGTTGTAAAAATATTTTCATACTTTTAGGTATTCTAACCACTGATCCATAAAACCATTAATCTTAATTGATCTAGGTAATATTTATGTGGTTTTATTGCACAATTATTATGTTGAGTTGGGTTGGCACTCTACCCTTTGGGAGCATTTACAAACCCTTCATTAAATGGAAACTACCACCATTTATGCATCTTTAGATGTAGGCTAAGCTAATAGGAGAATGAGTTTCAATGGTGCCAAAATAAGCACATAATTTTGTACCAAAGGTATATCATGAGGTATTGGTTCTAACCCAGACACTCCTTTACCTGATGTTGTGCTTGATTTAATAGAATTTTATAAACTTGTAGTTATTTTGAAGATTTCACTCTGGTTTCTTATTTTTTGGGTAGAGTCCATCCCAAGAGCCTACTTGAATAATGGGTCCAACACCATCAGAAATGACATGGTGTGAAACTTGAAGGAGTCCAAAACCTTACCAAGGGTTTTTTCTTGTTTATATTTACCAACTCAAAGCACTACAAATTTATAGTTAGCTATGACCCTAGTTTATTCATAACACTATGTTTCTATTTTCTTACTAAACTCAAGACTTTCAGCTCTTTGAACACACCAACCTTAAGATCCTGATCTTGATAGAATTCTTGGGATTACCTCTCCCCTTGTGGGGCTTCAATTATCAACTCATTAAACCTCTTAGATAGTTCATTTGCAATGAACAAGATAAGTTCTATGTAGCATGTCCTTATAAAATATTTTGTGTTGAGATTGATTTAGTAAAATATATTAAAGATTTTGTTGACCAAATTTGAATTTTATTCAAATTGGGTCAACCCCTACATATTTAAACTTTTCACAAGTTCTCATATCTCTAATAAGGTATCATATGTGTCTAAATACCTTACCTATCCCTACTCTAGCCTTGGTCTAAGTCCATCTTCCTTGTGCTTGTATAGTCAACCAAAGTCAACCCTAGTCAAACATGGTAAAGTTCCAAATTATCTTTAAATGTGATAATGTGATCATTTAGGTGTTTTAAAGTGTTCATAGGTCATAAATTTGTCCTTCACCATGTTTCATATGCAAAAAGGGCCTTTTGGTCACATTTTTTAGCTCATTTAATGGCTTGTACGATTTGTCAAAAAATAAAATTTATCACTAAGGAATATTTAAACATGGAGGAGGTTATAATATGTCAGGAGGTAGTCATAGTCAGTTCAATAAGTAGTTTCATGTAGAAAGAGGTGATTTTTCATTAAAAATAGGCCTTTAATGGCACTTCAGACTTGGGAAGTCCACCTTCAGCTAAAAATTTTGGAATGTACCTCTTCATGTCCCTAAGACCTTACCATTCCTAGTGTGTAGATATTTCATAAAATGGATTGATTTTTTTTCTTCTTTCTTGCCTTTGCAATCCAAGGAGAGTCAACTTTGGATGCATAGTACTGTCCATACAAGTGGAGTTGGGAGGAGTGCTCTTATGGTTTGAAAGAGGTATAAATTAGATTCAATTCCATGCAAATAAGTTTTAGTTTCATGGCTTATCCTTTATGAATAATTTCTAAGAAGCCATGCCACTTTTTATGCTTCTTCATTGAAGAAGGGTCACTGTTTGAGCTAGTTTCTGAATACTATGTTTTGGTTTGATAGCTTTGATGATCTCATGTGTTTCTCATGGTCTCTCCATATTTTTTCTCATTTTTATTTTGGTTTTGGATTTATCAAATGCCTAATAAGCATATTCTAGGCGTGTTCTTGGTCAAGATCACCCTCACTAACTTGTAACTCAGAATTCGCATCTACAGGACCCTTATTTACATCATGTTAGTGTATAGAAGGATGAATGTGCATTCCAACATCTTGGTTTTTATATATATGCATCATTTTTTTAGATGGAATCATAAAAACTAATATTTATGAGAGGTCTCTATATTGCTCATATTGTAATTCACTACCTATGCACCAAGATAGTCACCTACAGGTGGTCTTTAAAGAGGTTAAAATGGTCATTTTGGAGCTTTGAATCATAATATGAATCCTAATTGAGGTACCAATATGGGGTGAAGGCATGACAGACCTCATGAAGTGATGGGTTTCCAATAAAAGTTGAAGGTTATCATCAAAGAGTGTTGACTATGATTTCAGGCCTGTCTACCCAAAAAACACCAAATAAAGGCCCAAGAGATTTTTAAAGATGGCATATAACATGATAAAAAAATTTAAAAGACATCCAATTTAGTGAATCTTATATTTTTATCATAGGGTAACACCCATGCCAAAAATGGATGTCAAAAGGTAAGATAAGGTAGGTTTTTGAAGGCTTCCAATATGCTCACAAACACATTGAATTCCTGCAATGATATCTACAGGCTTGAGAAGTAACTGAGACCTTTTCACCCAAAAGGTAATTATACTTTGATAACTAGTGTAAGTACCATAAATGAGTAATATAACATTAATTAACTATAAGGAACCATAAAAAAATTTGATTTTCAATGTTTCTAATTCATGTACACCTATCAGTCCATAGACAGGGCAAAATCAATGAGTACCTACAGCTAGCATAAGATCAGGCTTGAAAAAGATGGTATTTTCATTATAATACATGAATGTTTTGAGATTTTTGGTGTTTTAAATGATGAAAATATTATTCAAAGTTTTCAAGGAAAGGTTATGACCTTCATAACTTATCCACACCTACAAGGACATCTACAAGTAAGAGCCTTTCAAACAGGAAACATAGTCATGTTGGAAATAGGATTTATGATTATAAAGCATGAAGGGTACACCAAAGGGCATAAACATGATGGTTAACTTTTAAAATTTATGTATTACCTTATAATATTTCAAATCAAGTTTTTTAATACTAGTATTAGGCCTCAAATCATGCAATAGACACCTGCCGGTGTGACTGTGGAGGATGTCTCAATCATAGTCATGATTAGATAAAGATCAGACTTGATTAGGTAAATGAGTTAAATTTCACTAAATAGCCTAAATGGTTCTCATGATTCATTTAATATATTTTAGCATAAAATCTAATCTAATTTAAGGCTAAGAATACCGCCTATAAGGGTCTATCAAGAAGTCTACAGTCAGGGTTTTGTAAACCCAGTCTTGGTCAAGTGAGGAAATGTAAGGTCTTTGAGTGATCAAGGTGTTAAATGGGAGTTATAGACACTATAAAATATCTATACCAATATAAAAATACTTTTTTCATTGAAATTCATGTAAAAAAGGTAGTCTAAGAAAGGAAACATAGTTAATGTTTCAATAACCCTGTAGGTAGTTTCCTAGGCAAAATCAATCTTGGAATTTGTGTTATTTAAAGGGTCAAATATTGGATTTAGGAGATAATTTTTTTTGGATAGAATATTTGTGACTTAAATAATCCCCTCCAATTTTTTTCTTGGTGATAAAAACTAGGGAAGTGACCCATGTTTTGTCTCAGACAAGGGGCATTTCCCTAGGCTCATAAACAAGCAGTTTTAGGAGAAATCATAAAAGAGGTGAACTAGAAGCTAGGGTAGCATTTAAATGTGGTTTAATATGATATAAAACACATATTAAAATATTGGTAACCAACATATAAATATTTAAACTAGATAGGGTGGTCTAGACAAGAAGATTTGCAGGCAGACTTAGCTAGGCAAAGTACAAGCCTAACTCCAAATGAGAGGTCATTTCCTATGTCAACATTTGGAAACCATTATAATGATTTGGATAATATTCATGTAAGTGAAACTGATTTTCCTAATCCATATCATAGGTATGAAAGGATACCAAATAGGTTTGAACCACCAAGTTGTAGGCAGACACACTGAATAAGGTCTAGGCCTATTTCAAAAGGGGTATTTTCATTTATAGCTCTTAATGAGATATTATGATGATTAAAACATGTTTTTTGGATTTTTTTGGAAGTTTTTAGTCCTTTATTATGCATGGTAATCCACCAATAATCCATTTATTGGCTTAAAATGCACATAGACCTATGCAGAACTCAGAAATGAATCAAATGGCCATCTTGAGATGCTTATAACTTTCATAATACTTTACATGGTGGCCTAGGGTGTTTGGAGGTGTTATGGAGGGTCCCTAAGATGATCTCAGAGGATTTTTTTTATATCTTCAATGTTCCAAAACTATTAATAATTCCAAAAACTTTAAAAGACTATAAACCCTCACAAAATTCTCCTTTAGGATCCGATGGAGAAAATAAGGTAATTGAAGCATCTATATGGAGAGTAAAGACTAGTGAAGTGATTGAAGATTTAGAGAACTCTCTAGGGTTCCTCCCCATGCAATTGAGTTATACCTTACATGTATATAAAAGGTACAATGGGACTTATTTTGACAAATTTGTGTGTTTTTTAGGCATGAAGAACTTTCAAAAGATGAAACCACCTTTGGGAGAGAGATTAGGACTTTTTATAGGTCCTCATGTTCATAGATTGAGTTATTTAATCTCCCATGTGTGCCTACCATATTCCTCATCTCAACCAGTCATAGTGAATGAGTAGTGAACACTTAGTTAAAATGGTGAAACTCCGATTGGGAATACTTTTAAGGCTTGATTGATGAACCTGATGACTTGGACACTCTTGGCATGTGTCATCCCTCCTTATGCATGGATCATATTGTAGAATTAGAATCATTTTGATTGCCAAGTGTGAGAGGTTCATGAGAAGGAGTTATTTATGACTATCATGGATGATTTCTCATGGTCAATGGAATATGAATGATTAGGGACTAATCCAATGCATGTGGAGGATTTTTAGTAACCCCTCCCCTTCAGATTAATCATCAAACTTGACCCTATGTAGTGATGATGCCATTTTATGAAGGCACATCATGAGACCAGTTTATTATGAAAGTAAGAGAGAATTTATGCCACATATGGAGGATTTTAATGACTTGGGAGACATTTGTCCATATTTTTCATGAAAGAGATATCTGATGCCTAATTATATGACTATTATAACTCCTCCTTGCTTGAAAAGTGTCTTAGTGACTCTTAAACTTCCCTTTCTCTCTCTACTCTCATAATTTATATAAATATTAGCCTTTTTGGTTGTTTTATCCATCTCTCCACCTAGGTATGGTGAATCCCTAATAAAAATTCCTTGAACTAATAAAGAATGTTGGTTTACCTCATTCAAGATTTCACTAAGTGCATGTTATGGTTGTTGGTCTTGTGCAAGTGCATTTTACTTACCTTCACATGCTACTCTTCCTAGTGACTTATGTATATTTAAAGCTCTCTTTTTTGGTCATATCCCCAAGGAGTGAAAGTTCAAGTGACAACAGATTCCATAGAGATTAAAGTGGGAAATAATTAGTTCACACAGCATGTGCTTTATATTAATTTGTCAAACACTTGCTTTAGATGCAAATCCTTGGACCATATCATTCAATAATGTATTTTAATGTTACCCAACCCTCTTATTCCTCAATAAAAAAATTGGTTCTAAACTTAAAACCCAAAATTGGAACTCTGATGATTGAACCACAGTCACTAATAATAAAAGTAGCTTGGCCTGTGGCATTGTTAAACCTCAAGCCATTGTGTATCGACCCACAAGTGGTCTTATCCCTTCAACCTCTTATAGAAAAATTATTTATCATACCCCTATTAATGAACCATATTTTTTTCTCACACACCTCAATCAATGGCCAAATTTGTTTCTTCTCCACCTCCTACTCTTTCAGTTCCTTCTTCACAACCTCTTTCTAGTGTGAAAATACCAAACATTGAGGTTAATATTATTATTCTGAACTGCAAAGTTATTCTAATACATTCCCATAATCCCTCACCTTATGTGGATAAAGAATATGTTCCAAATAAAAGGCATATTTTCTATCTCAAATATATTTTTGATTCAGAATCCTTCTTTCAACCAATTTGTAACCCTCAAAGATATTGCAGAGTGGAATGACATAAATCTTAATGTTTCCTAATGTTAGTCTACTCATGGAATTTTTGAGGTATTATCAATCTAAAACATAATTATATGGTTAGGAAAAGTTGTTAATAATTTTCTCATATGAAAATTCTTTACATGTAAGAAATCAATATCTTTGACTTTCTTCTCTAGTATGTTGTTCACACTATTTGGTCAAGTGACCTTTGTCAATACACTTATCATGAATCTATATGTGGAGGTGTTGTCACCCTTTTAAAACCTAATATTTATAAAATTATTATTTCCATGGGCTTAGACCCAACTCATAGGGCTATCTGAACCCTTTTTATTTTGGTAAACACATAATTGGGCTAGTCAATCTATACGTATCTAACAATGTTGTGGAACAAACATTGTTATGGATATGGTTAGCATATTCTCTTCCTAATTCCCATTAGATCTTCTATGGAGACTAAAATATGGTTAAATACAATGAAGACAATTAAATATACCTACCAATGCATTGGTGTGTTGGGGAGTGGGAGGCATGGTTCTATATGTGTAACAAGATTGGGGTGTGTGATACTAATCAGCCTCAGAGGAAAGATTTAGATGTTCTTTGGTTCATCTAGTCTAATTTATAAAAATTATAAGATATAGTACTTAAGCATCTTGATCGCACTCTCCTTGAAAAATAAGACCTTTTTTATTTTCTCATGTTGATGATTGACCAATTTTTGTGCTTCCTAACAATTTTTTATATGATCATCATCTTATTTGCTTTTATATTGAATGGAATGTGCCTCAAGTTAGACCTTCCAAAACATAGTTCTATCTCAACACTACTTATTCCAAGCATTAAATAACTATTGAGAATGTTATTTGAATTTATAATTTATCCCCCAGACCCATTAGGGATACTAATTTGATTGAATGGTGGTCCAATGCCATTTCTCGCACCACTAGTTTTCTTCAAATATATGGAAAGCAATCTACTATATTTTGACAACACCTTCACCATGTTAAAAACTATAAATTCCTTAGGGTTTCATATTAACTTAACACATCATATTTTTATTTAGTTTCAAACTCAAGTATCCCTTTGGAGACATAAAATATAAATTAAAGAGGCATATAAACCTAAAAGTGCACATCTTCAAGCTTGTATGCATTGGGTGAAAGTTGGAGATAAAGTAACCAAGGAGTTCTTATCTCTCCTTCATTAAATAATGGTTTTAGATAGAATCAAGGTCATCAAGGATGATTTAGTTAGAGTTACCAAATTCCTTGATATTCTAAAATCCTTTGTACATCACTATCATGGTGTTTTTTCAACTCAACCCATTACTTATGCTCGTGAAGTTGTTCTCTCAATACCTTGGTGTTATCCCTTGCAAGCTCTCTAAATATTAGAGAATGAATTATGATAGGACCCTCAAATTGAATGATCTTAATGAATTTGTTATGAATATGGCCACTAAAAAATGTTGATGGTTTTCATTATGAGTTATATTAAACCCTATGGGATATTATCGACCCTGATCTTCACAAAGTATATTCCAAAGATATTTTGACTAATTATTTGGAACCCTTATCAACAAAGGTAATATTAGGTGTATTCCTAAGGTTATTTATCCTTAAGTCATCACTAATTGGAGACATATCACCCTTCTCAATGTTTCTTACAAGATTTTTTTTAAAGCTCTGACCCTCAGAATTAAGCATCTTTTCCCCTTAATTATTAGAAGTGAACAAACATGGTTTATTTAGCATAGATACATTCTTGACAATGTTTTCCTTAAATATTATTCACATACTTCATGGACTATGTAAATACTAACTCGTATATAGGATGTAATTTGGGGGTCAATTGACCCCAATATCATAACAAAATAAATTAAATAGTTCATAAATTAAATAATGAAGTAATTTGGGTCTAATTTGAGCCCCTTAAACCTAACTACAATATGAGGACATGATTTGGGGATAATTCAATCATGAATTCATCAAATTAGTCAATTGGTGTAATTAGATATCTAATTTGGGCCAAATTAAGCCCTGTAAACCTAAATTATGGCTCAATCAATTGTATAGGATGCAACATGTGGCTTAATCAACCCTTTAATTATATCATAAATGTAAATATATATTTAATTTAGGTCAACATGAACCTATTTAACCTAAATACAATTATATTATGTGATTTAGGGCTATAAAGTAGCTCATATTTCTTCACATGTCAATCTAATTAGTCAATTATTACAATCAGTGATGCAATTTGGATGAAATTTAACCATTTGAACCTTTTTTTGACTATATAGGATGAAATTTGGGGGGTTAATTGACCCCACTATCATAACACCCTAAACTGAATAGTCCACATATTTAATCACAAAGGAAATTGGGGCTAATTTTAGCTCCTTCAACCTATCTACAAGAGCAAGACGTGATTCTCAATTATTTAATTGGTGTAATTAGAGATGTGATTTTGGCCATATTGAACCTCATTAACCTAAATTATTGCTTAGGGTTTATGGTTACAATTATTTGAAACAATTTGGATGAAATTAAACCCAGTGAACCTAATTTTGACTTTATAAGATGTAATTTAGAGGTCAATCAACCTTGATATCATAACAAAATAAATCAAATAGACCACCAATTCAATCATGAAGGAAATTGGAGCTAATTTGATCCCCTATAATCTAAATAAATAAGAAAAGGACATGATTTATGGATAAATTAATCATGAATTGGTCTAATTAGTCAATTGGTACAATTAGAGACATGATTTGAGCATAATTTAGTCGTGAATTGATCTAATTAGTCAATTGGTGCAATAAGAGACATGGTTTGAGCTAAATTGATCCCTATGAACCTAAATTATGGTTCAATATATTGTATGGGATGTAACATATGGTAAAATAAACCCTATAATTGTATCACAAATGTAAATACAGAGTTAATTATATAGGATTTCATGACATAATAATATTTAATAATCTAGATTGCATCACATAATTATATAACATAGGATTGCATCACATAAATATATAGCATAGGATTGCATCACACAATATAATAATTTATCATAACAATATGATATATGACTATATAGATATAATAGTTATAAATTTCATCACATAACATAATCATATATCAAACAATATGATTTATGACTATATTGATATAATAGTTATAATGTGTATGTGTTATTAGCAAGAGACAAAAAATCTTTGTCCAGCATTTATTTTTAGTGTATTTTGAGAATTTTGACCCCACTTAAATTCTCTAAATCATTATTCTCTTTGCACGATGAAGACAAAAAGAATGAAATTATTCTTTGGGAACCCACCATCAAAAGAAATCAAATTATTCTTTGTCTAGTCATGGGTGATGATTCTCATTCAATGAAGATGAAGAAATTAAAGCATAAAACACAAGATTAATTACAAGAGTTGAGAGAAAAATAAAAGGTATGAATTGAAACATTAACCTTGAGACAAGGTACAAACACTATCCCTAATGAACCAAATGTCATAGATAATGATGATAAATGTTTACCTAATAGTTCAAATTATGTTACAAGTCCACATTCAAAGTCTAAATTTTTTAATTTTGTTGATGATGAATCTATGCATGATGATTTATCTCTTAAAAATGAATAAATTTCATGGAAACACATAATGATGAAAGTGATAATGAATAAAATGTCATGGAAACACTAAACAATGAAAATAACATTGAAGAAACTAGTAATGAACATAACGATTTTGAAACACTCTCTCAACAAATTCTACCATTAGCAACACCTCCAAGGATTATGTGTAAAAAAATAAAGTACTTTGTTAAATTTGATGAAAATATTTTGAAACCAATGCATAAAAAATGTCTAACCACCATTCAAGAAGACTAGCTGAAAAGAATTGGGATGATTTCTTTGCAAAATTAGATTTTGATAGTCAAAAATGTCATTTTTTTGTTTCATTGATGTAATTGATTAATATGAGACCTACAATGTACACCCTAGGAATAACAACATCTAACATGGATGGTTAAAACAATGAAATTATTAAAAATCTACATGATGCATAACATATTATAGGTGCAACATCATGCAACAAAGATTATAATTTTGCCTGACATATGATTACAACTTGTGCAGTAAGTTGTCAAATACAAAAAAAAACTTGATTTCAAAAACTAGCCAAGAACTTAACATAATAAAAAAACATTTATGAAAGTGATTGGAATATGCTAAGGACTGAATGATGTCAATACCAATGAGCTCTAGGCATTCTCTGGTAAACTTCCATGAAAGGACAAGGTTGTATCCAATTCTCTCAAAGATTTAATTGCATAATTTTAGAAAGACAATACAAGAGTTTCACCCAATACAAGAGATGTAGTGAAAATAAGAGTTGGTTCTCTCAACCATGAATCACATCCAAAACATTATTTGGATATGACCCAAACATAATTATACTCTAAGTTTTTTATAAAAAATCCATAAATATTTTGAGATGGCTAAACCCTTTTATGTGAAAATACATCATGCATGCACCACTTATTGTAGAAAAAATGTTTGATTTTCAATGCAATATAATGTTTTTCACCATATATGTTGTACTTTGCATCTTGAAAACATTTCACAAGAGTGTGGCTTAGAAGTTCTACCAAAATCAGCTAGGGAATTTATTCCAACCATTTTTTGTGAAAAACCAAATGGATAATTCTTTTATAACAAACCATGTTTGGATGGAAATTACAACATTTATGGTGGATTTTCAAAATTAAAAAATTGTATCTATGAGGAGAGTACAAGTGAAATTGCACAGGAATGAGTTGGTTTGATTAAATACAAATCTGACTTATCAAGGAAAAGATGGCCAAGAATCTAAAAGGTGTAAGCTTGTTATAAAATAGATACCTATTTCAGAATTTAGGGATGAAATTTTTTGAGTATGTAAGGCACACACATAGGGATAAATGGTTGGATGAAATTTTCAAGAAAAGAAAGGACACATTCCCACTTGGTTCTATTGTTTTAGTAGTAGACTTTGTTGAGAATTACACATTTAAACCATAAATGGAAGTTCAATCATAGTATTACAACTTAGTACAAATTACCATATTCATGCATGCACTTGACAGTATAGACATATCAAGATATAAAATAAAAATATCAAGGGAGTACCATTTCTATGTAAGTAATGCCAATCATATTGTACAGAGTACATGCAAGGTTGTTTTGAGATATTTTATGGATAGTTGATTGAGAGGGACATTGTTCTCAATCAGCATTACATTTGGTCAAACAATTACACATCACAAATCAAAAATACATAGATGTTTTACTATTTGAGTAGGATGCATGTTACCATTAGCGTAGAACATATTTAGAGTTTCATTGAGGCTAACCATGGAAAAGGGGAGCATGATGGTGCTAAAACATGTGTAAAAAGAATCATTTAAAGAGATGAGTTAAATTTAAATATGGTGTTGTTTTTTTTTATGCAATAACCATTGTTTAATGGTGTAATGATAAAATAGTCCATGGTGCTCAAAATAATTATACTATTCATAGATATTTTTGGTTGATGGAGAAATAACACTTGGCAAAGTATGAGGATTGTATGACTGTAACAAGTTCAAGTGAGCTCAAATAATTTCATAGATCAAATACAATTTCTTGGACTATTCATATGAGCACTTTATATACTTTTGTTCTACATGCATGGATTCTGTTTGGAATGAGTGTGAATCACAATAGTGGGTGGATGAATGGAGCTTCACATCTCTAATTATAATCGACACATATTAGATTCTACTAGCATTACAACTTAAATATATGACATTATCACATGATTTTGACCATGTATCTGATCTAGTGTAACCAAGTAGAAGATTAACCATTGTGTATTATTTATTCTCATTATTTATCTTGATAGCATCATTAAAACATGTTTTTTCTGAGATATGGCATGTTTTTATAGTTATTATTTAATATTAAAATTAAAATGCAATAGATTACTACTTATATCAATGTGTAGAGGGAAAAAAACTAACTTCCCTAGTCATAGATGGAGAAAACATTGACTCTCCCACTAGGTATGTGGTAGTCACTAGAACTTGGATTCAACCATATCCTATCAAAAATTCAAATGTATGGTTGTTTGAAGAAGTTTGAAACACATAATAAGATACTACACTATTCAAATTTAGTTTTTGTAATAACTATTAAATTAGTCAAATATCATGGAAGGCCATTAAACAAGATTCTATGAAAATTTCAAGAGTCATACCATGAAGCTAGTCTTGCTACTATCAATATTAGAGTAGATCCTAGTAGTTTGTTGGATTGAAATTCCAAGGTATGTTGAGTTTTCAACTATAGATGTATTTAATTTTACCAAATTTTATTGATTTATAAGTAATAATATAAATTTATTTTTTAATTACTTACTAAAAAAGTTAGGTTAGTGGTGATAAATAAGCTTCCACCTTCACATGAGTGGCATTGTTAATAAAGAATTTCATATTCTTGAAGTTAAGAGAAACTTAGTATAAGTACTCGATGATTATAAAAAGGAAATTTTTTAGTCCAGAATGGGTAGTGGTTATATCTACCAAGTGTGATGGGAAGACAAGAACCTAGTCTTAGATGGTATATGCCACTTTAGATGTGTTGTAATTACCATTTCAAGCCATGATGCACCATAGGTAGAGATATTAAATTGGCCCTTCAACTTTGACAACATTTGATGTCAATGTTTCCATGCTCCTGAACAGTACTAAAAACATGCATCCATGTGGATTTATATGTTGTGTTCATGAGAGCATGTGTCATTTTCCTATCTATATGTGTTTGAAGTGATGGAATTGCACCTAAAGGTCCTAGAGGTATGAATGTTAGGGAGAGGACAAGAACTTGTCTCTTCACTATAAAATAAGTTACATTTAGGACCCGTCACTACAGTGTGTGCCAAAAATGCATTTCTAAGGTTACATTGATGTGATATAGGGTGAAATTATATGTCTTCAACATGCATGTGGTTATTCTTTCTATTAAGCCAAATGACTTACAATTTTCATTTTATGCAAGTCTGAAGTTAGGCCAAAAAATGACAATTTTCTTGTATTGGGAAGGGCATTCTTGAGGCCAAAATAGGTAGTGGGTCTCTCATTTAGGCATGATGGGATGAAAATAACCTGGTCCTAGATGTTATCTACCACCCTAGACATGTTGGTAGATCCATTTTCAAGCTAAAAATCATTAGAGGTAGAGATCTTGAATTGCCCCTTCAACTTTGACAACATTTATTGTCAGTGTTTTCATGCTCTTGAACAATAGTGAAAACATGTATCCAAGTGGATTTGGAGGTTTTAAACATGGGATCACATTTAATTTGACTATCAAATGTGTTTAAAGTATTGGACTTACACTTGGAGGTCTTGGAAGTAGAAATGTCAGTTAGAGGATAAGAACTTGTCTCTTTACTATTAAAAAGTTGCATTTTAGAACCCATTACTACAGCTTGTACCACAGATCCATATCTAAGGTTAGTTTGAAATGATCCAAGATGAATTAGAGGGATTCAACACACATGTGAACATTCTTTTGGTTCATCGAAATGACTTAAGATTTTTTATTTTATGTACATTTAAATTTAGGCCAAAAACTACAATTTTTTTGTATTGGGAAGGGCATTCTTGAGGTCAAAATGGGTAGTGGGTCTTTCTACTAGGTGTGATCGGAGGCCAATAACCTAGTCCTAGATGTTATCCACCACCCCAAATGTTTTGGCAGTGTCAATTTTTAGCCATGAAACACCAAAATTGGAGATATCATATTGTCATAGATGTAAAATCATATATTGCCCCACAATCGTACATGAAGACATTTGCTTTGCTAATTTTGCACGTCATAGGGAAGGGTTTACCTATTTAAAAACATCCCCATACTAACATTATAATAGGAATGACTTTATTTTGCTCTTTCATTGTTATGGGGATGCTTTTCTAAATAAATCATGTTGATATTTTTTGATAGTGCAAGTATATATACATTGAGTGAATATATGATGAGAAGAGAATACATGGCCAAATTAAATGCAGTGGAGAGGGAGATAAAAAAGTTGAGGAAGTAAGATAAAAGATCTATAACCACCAAAATATTCCAAGGCTTCAAGATACATGAGAATTACAATCTTACACTACTTCGAAGGGCCAAAGAAGAGTCTCTAAAATAAGGGTAGCAACTCTATGAAGAAAAAACAACATCAGTTCATGATTAATTGAACCCATTTACATGAGAAGGGAAGGATAAATTTTTATTTTCAAGGGTGAATATGGAGTAGCTATCAAATCTATTTGAGAATCATAAGTTAGATCAGCCCATGTCATCAAAGAGGCTGTATCATTTTTAACATTCTCATGTTGGCATATGATGAGAAGATAAGAAATGGTCAAGTTGAGTGTAGTGGAGAAGAAGAGAACAAAGTTGAGGAAGAAAAACAAAAGAGATATATCCACCAAAATATTCCAAGGCCTCAAGAGATGTGAGAGTTATAATCTTTCACTAATTCAAAGGGCCAAAGAAGAGTCTCTAAATTAAGGGAAACAACTCTAACAAGGAGATAGCACAACATCACTTCATGATTAATTTACCCCATTTGCATGAGAATATAATGAGGAATTTCACTCTTGAAGGGTGAATATGGAATAGCTATCCACATTATAATAATGATAAATATTTTAGCCAAAATGGTGTATCCCAACCATGAGAGGCACTTCACATTATTATATGACTCTGTCTTGAAATTATATTATTTTCTCTCATATAGTTTTAATTACAACACATATTTAAGGATTGTAAGTTAGTTTTAATAATTAAACAAAGGAATTATTGAAGATAATCATATCAAAATATGGTAATACAACCATCAAATTTAGTTTTTCAATAATAATGTGAGCCAAATTATACATGAAGAGATGATCACCACAAAATCTGAACATATATATATATATATATATATATATATATATATATATATATATATATATATATATATATATATATATATATAAACCATAAAGGAATACAAAATAATGACATAATAAAAAGTCGATTGAATGCCATATATGCATACAATGCCCATAATGCATATATTTCCATATAGGCATACAAAAAATTACATCATCTAATAACATAATATAATCTTGAGTGAATGTCATATAAGCATGTAATGCCAAAAATTCTAACATTTCCATATAGGCATACAAATAAGTACATCATATAAGACACCCCAATCATCAAATAGTCTCCCTCTCTTTACATTCCTTGAAGAAGACTCTCTCAGGGATACCTTGCTTGTATATGTAGATCCCTTAAATGCCTTAGATTCCTCTAAGGTCTAACTATAGGTCCTTCTACACTTATGCTCACGTGTAGTTGAACATGTTCATATTCAAATATTATTAGAAACTTTACATACTAGACATGTAACCCAGTTCATAAATTAATTTTTAACTAATCTAGAAAATGTTTAAACACGTACTTACTACAATCTCATGGTCATACTCAATTTATGCTTGACACTCAAAAGGGTTAGTGGCAATTCAAGTTACATGAAAATATGTGTTAAAGGGGGAGAAAACATGATGAGTTTCCCACTAAGCATATGAATGGGAATATCAGATGTCATCAGACAACCCTACATACACAATATATTCACATAAGTTATATATCCCCATGTATAAAGTAAAATTATTAAAACAAATCAATATTTAAAATTCAAAATTACAAGTTAACATGTACCTTAGTGAGTGCCTATGCATATGACATTACAATAGCAATGCCTGTGTCTATCTCAACCATTAGAGATGCAAGAGTCTCCACTTTGGTCATCAACTGAATAAATAATATATGATTGTTAGCTGAGTATATATATAGAGAGAGAGAGAGTATACTATTATTTAAAAATTACCTCTTTATATTTAAGCATCAGCCTAGTAACATCAATAGATGCAGTAGTAAATGTCCCACAAACTAGTTATGAATATGTAAACATTGGTTGGATAAGATCAGAAAATGCAATAGCGCACCATGAAGATGATGACACCATCTGCTCCTATAACATGCAAAATTACATATATATTATTAAATTTATATGTAAATTATTATTATCCTTTAAATACAAATACAACTAAAATTTAACATGTCAAATATATAAGATACTTGCATATGTGTAGTCAATGTGTGTACACTAAATATGTGTACTAAAAACTCATCACTCAAAATTATATCATCTAGGCCCTTATAAGCACCACCATTATCATCTCAAGTTCTAGTGCATATAACGCCACAACATCTACAATGATGAGGTTGGGTATGCATAATAGGTGAAGTATCCCTATGTCCACCCTCTTTAGTATCAATCTCAAAAGTTTACTCATATGTTGAATGAGTGTGTCAGTAAATGCACTAAGCACATGCAAATTTTCAATCTCCATGACCCCATTCACTATAGATGGGATCTCAAGCTAAAGTGGCTTTTGGGTAGGGACTCTTGCATGTTGATTAAGTTCATAACATGTATCTGGTTTATCTTATTTATAGCCTTTCCCTCAGTCCTGAAACTTTGAGTAGTCAAAATAGTTAGGAATCTCCTTGAGGACAAACTCACAATAGATTTTCCTCAAAAATTACAATGAAACTTCATGGTTGTTTACAAGGTGGGTAATCAAACAACATCCACCATCAGTCCCAAAAATTGTTTCTAATCAAATTGTGTTAGCATCGATGGATTTTGAATCATTTTATGGATTGTGAAAAAGGTGCATTAGTTGTTGGATCAATGAATAAGGAAAAAATTAGGTCTTTTGATATTTTCTTTACCTTCACCTCACATGCTAACAAGTTTTCAGCATAGTAATCCCTACATTTATCCCTATATGATTTTCATTTGTTAATTTGACATGTTATTGATTCAACTTGGCCTAATATTGACTATAGGATATTATCCAAATAGGTGTGGTGGGTGTTGGTCAAAGTGGGGTCCCTCATTCCTCTAATTGTTTGTTCAATTTCTATTTTATTCATGACTATGTGTGTATCCAAATCCTCTTGACTACCTAGGGGGTCTTGTGGATTTGTAAGAGTGATAGGAGGGTTAGTAGGGTTAGGTGGAGGGTTATGAGGAGGGTTATCAGGTTGTTTCCTTTCACTTGAATATATTATTCAAAAAAAATAGTTTTAACAATAAAATAATGTAAATCAAAAAAAAATGTTGAAAAAAAAAATATTTTTAACAATAAAACAATGCAAATCAAAAAAATGTTTAAATCTAGTGTTATTAGGTTTGGTTGTTGTGTGTTTACCTCCCATATATGATGGCATTATCAATTTGTTGAAGAAACAAGTGATGGTCATTTTTTTATCCTCCTCCAAGCACAATGTGAACATGGTCTAGGAAAAATAAGCTCAAATGAAATAATAAAACAAGTGAGAATGATAATGGTTATGGGTTTGGGTCTTTTTTTAATTCATAGAGGTTATAACATGTATGCATCATGTGAAATATACATAACAATGTCTAGTATACATAATGTATATTGAACATAACCTATACACGTTATGACTCAAAAAAAAATTAATCTTGAATTTAAATAACACATATGCATTATAGTTATTACCTGTATGCATTATGGTAATATTTCCATATAATTATCCATCAATTATATGCACTTACCCAAATACATAGATACATACATAGATGTTTATAGATGTGTGTGTGTGTGTGTGTGTGTTTGTGTGTATTTATAAGTATGATAGTTATTCCATATCATTCTTTACATGTGTATGTTGTTGATGTTAATCTTGATTTGATTTGAGTTCTAACATGATGTTACAATGTTATCTAGCATTTTTCATTCTTTCATATAATAAATGTGAGCATGTATATGTGTTAAAATAAAATATTGAAACACCAAGTGACAAGGTAATAAGATATTAAATGTAAGTAGATAGGAAAATTTAAAAAAACAAAAGATGTGTAAAAATGAAAAGTAGTAAGATGTTAAATGTAATTAAATAGGAAAATTTAAGCAAATAGAAGATGTGTAAAAATCATAAGGTGATAATACATCAAATTTAAGTAGAATAAAATGTAAGCAAACAAACAATGTGTAAATGTAAGGTAGTAAGACATCAAATGTAAGTAGATAGGGAAATCTAAGAAAATAGCCAATGTGTAAAAATGATAAGGTCATAATATATCAAATGTAAGTTGATATAAAAATCTAAGAAAGGGAAATGTGTAAAAAATGAAAGCAATGAATGAGATAGAATCAAATCAATGCTTATCCTAGAATTTTTTGTTAGGATAACATGATTGTCGCATGTCAAAACTAAGATGACACAAAATGTGTGGATGTAAATTATAAAAATAAGAGAGATGATAATTTTTAGGAAGACATGGTTGATTCCAAAATGTATTATTCTATCAAACTCATAAACCTTTATGCAGAACTAAAACATAGGAGAGAAAGTGAGATGAATGTTTGTGAGGAAGGCTCGGTTGATCCCCAAGGGTATTACAATCTGAAACTCACAAACTTTTAGCTCAAACCAAAATGTAAGAGTCAAATATAAATGATGATATAAATTAGGAACTTAACGAAGAAGGATGTGGTCAACCAACAACAATATACATCAAGGGGATTTTGGGAATAAAATATGTGAAAGTAATGAGGTGAGGCATCACAACGGAAATGTAAAATACTTAGTGGAGATAACTCACTCTAATAAAATGGGTAAGAGTAAGAGTTTTCAACACTGATAGGTTTAAGAACCATGCCTATCCAGTCTAAATATTGGGATAAGTAGTGGATTATATAGATTATCCCATGAAGATTATGCAAAAAATGTAAAGGTACTTACATTCACATGTGTTTCCTATTACATAGGACCCTAGTAGAGTCATTAACCAACTATGAGGATGGGTACTTGCATAGAAATGTATGTAACATGAATGATATATATGGTGCCTCTTATCCCAATCTACTATCCTACTACACTCCAATGGACCTTTGGATCTACTGTGAGGCCATTTGTGGATTTTGAGCTTCAACTAGGATAGAGGCATGCCAATTATTTGATCACATATTTTATGTGATTTGAAATTGGAGATGACATTTTCTTTTTAAATTTAAATTTTTATTTTTATTTGATATTTTTATTTGGATTTTATATTTTTGTCTTTTTCTATTTTTTCTCCTTCATACAAATTTAGAAGACCGTTCTAATGGGTTTTAAGATGACAATGCAAGAAAGTGTATATCTAGATGCTAAAGAGGTTAACCTATAACCAAGACACATAGATACTTATAGACCTACACTTTAGAATAGAATGTGATCTTATCTCCAACCTAAGTGTGCCTCAAGTGAAAAAAAGGGGTGAGAACTATTGGGGTTGTGATTATTTTGTTAAAAGATAAGGTTATACAATGATGACATGTTATTAGTTGACCATGAAAGGGGATATTGTTCTTCAGAAGAGACTATGAGTATAGGTATTTGGAAGTACATGTGAATGTGCATAAAATCACATAATATACATTAGAGTGTATAGATAAGCTCAAGAGGGATAGTGATATGTTGGGTTGTTTAATGCAAGTTATTTTGCTTAGTTATTTTTGTTTGTATAAAGGCATGTATTTCATATGAAACACCCTCTCTAGCTTAATCTTATGTTAGTAGGTTAGGCTGATAAATATATGTTATAATTAGTGCTGTTAATAAATAAATTTTAGTAATAAGTTGATAGTTGAGCCTGTTGAGAGGTTTGGTAAATAACTCAACCACCTTACGTAAGTTTATAAAGGCTTACATTGCATTGTAAATATCAAGTTTGATCATTAAATATATTTTACTATTCCTCGATTTGATGCCCTATTAATTATATCATAGCCATGTGAAGGAAGAGAGAGTGAGGTTTCTTGTGAATGAGGAGAGAGAAAGAATTTGAGAAGGTATGAAGCTATGAGTGTTTTGAGTTTTCATTCTCCAAAATTTTATTATGCCTAAAAGTTCAAAAAATGTTAGTTTGTATAACCTCCCAAGCCCATAAAACATCATGTTGTATGTTGTTGTATGGCCCAAGAGACTCTACAATTTAAATTGAAGCATCCTTTTGTTGTTTATATAAATTTATATGGCTCAAAGCCCTTGTTGAAGTCATTTATATGCCCAAGAAGTCTTGTTTTTTATTTTTAATCACCAAAAATCAAGTAGTACGGATGCAAACATTATTTCCATCACTTTTTTTGGGTCCCATTGGTTTGCACAGACATCTTAAGCATTTTACATGATGTTGTATAATGTTTTTTGTTAGTAATAGTTGTCTTGAATGCATTTATGATCAATAAAACTTGTTTAAATTAGATTTTTATAACCCAAAAATGGCCTAGAGAAGCAACAATATGGTAAAAACTTAGAAAATTTATTTTGAATGTTGTTGTGGCTAATTATATAGTATTTTGTATCATTGTTATGCATTTATATCTTTTGGAAGTATTTCACTATGTTAAATAGCCAATTGTACTGCATGTACCACATTTGAAGCAACATATAGCATATTTATCATAGGTATAATGTGGCTTGATTATTTTTTATGTTTGAATATTTACTTTCTAAAAAATTGATGAAGTTTGGGTCCCTTCAAAATAAGACAAACATACAGTTTTTATAGGCATGTGTAAAGTTCAGTGAATTTATCTTACATGCAAGTATATTTTTATTTTTGAACACATAGAAGAATCAAGATTATATAGAAAGTATTCCTTGTAGAACTCAAATATGCTTCTAGTGGAGTTGGTTATATAAGTTTTTTAAGTCACATGCAAAGGAAAGGTCTAGGTTCAAAACCCATGGAAACAACTTTTTGGTCATAATTACTTTTTGACCCAAATTGGTACGTAAACAGAATCTTAGATGCAATATATTAATTTTAAAAGTTTTGTAAAGATAAAATAAGTGACATGGTATGATTTTAGAGATATAAGGGTGTAACTTGTGCAACTTTAAACAACTTATGACTTTTACAAATAAATTTCCATAGGTCTTAGGATTCACATTATTATGTTACAAATCTACTATGAAGGTAAAGGCAAATCCCAAAGTAGAATTCTCATTCTTTTTGTCACAATATTTGGTGTGTGATTATGGATAAAATTGTAAGCCTTATTTCTAAAATTGGGTGACTAAGTCTTAAAAATTATAAGGAGTAGAACATGAATATGGAGAACACCTTGATTTTTAACGACTTATGGGAACTAGTTAAAAACCAACCCACGTCTCTTATTAAAGTAGTTAAATTGATTGAATTTCATAAGTGTGATAAATGTGTACTTGCATTATTAAAATCATCTTGTTTTGCATAAGTTATCATTCAAATTGACATTATTAAATTTGATGTTTGGAAAACATGGAAAGCACTAAAAATTTTGAATTATAAACAACCTACATACAAGAAATTTTAACTCCTCATGCAGCTATTGAATAATAAAATAAAAGATAATGAGTATGTATCTAAATACATTCATGAATGAATAATTTGAAATAGGACTACACCATTACAGGTGGGAAAATATATGATGATATGCTCATTTCAATCACTCTAAATAGACTTAATTCTACCTATGTAAATTTTATATAAATGTTACAGCTTAGTCATAAGCTCAAATAGAAAAATTTAATTATATTTTTAAATTGCTCACCTAGAATGAGTGTTAGTCCATAAAAAATAAAATTTAGCCTATAGAATATTCCTATTTCACAAAGGCAAGGAAACACCAACTTAAAAAAAGACATGCCCAAGGTGTTTTTAGAAACTTTTTTTGGGTCATTCTCTATGACATTCTCTTATACATGCTCATTGTCATTATTCATGGAATTCTCTAGAGTCATCAAAACATAGACATTGACATAAACATTCTTATCGATCTCATGGTTGTTCCATTGATTCCTCATATTTTGGTTCTCGTAAACACAAGAAAGAACTCATATGTTAAAAATATGGTGGTATTGGTGTAACAACCACAAAAAAATTATAATACCGAGATAAATAACTATGGTATAAATTATTAATCAAAGTTTAGCATGGAAAGACATAGTGAGTTCAATAATTATGTCAAAGTAAACATAGGAACTAGACCAAGTCCATAAATTAACAATGACTTCATTAGGAAGCATTTTAACCACTTAGATTCGGATATAACTAGGTCAATGTAGAAACACTCACACACATCTATCCACGTACTTCAATGTGGCCTTCTTAGTAAATCCATTACTAAATTATACACTTATTTGAGTACCTACATAGGCTATAAAATAGCGAGTACCTCAATGGATAAATCAAAAAAGTTTAGCAAACAGCTATAGGAAGTAACATAAATTCATCAGAAGAATCACCATACTAAGTTTGTGTATGTAATATCTACCAAACTCACATGCAATAGGTAGTGATCATGAAAAAGATTATTTCCAAAATCAATGCAAAGATTTGGTACACTTTAACAAGAACACAGCACATGTAGGATGAAGCAGACATCATCCTATTAGGTAGCTTAGATTGGTTGGATTTTTTATTACTTAATTATCACAAGAATAAGTGTCCCATGGAAGCCTATCTGATTATGACAGAGTTTATACTTTAAAAAATTTCAACAACCATGTTTGTATTCCATTCAGGAACAACTTAACCATTTATCATAGCAGGATTAGCCTTACGGCCTTAGCCTAATTGTTCAAGTCAATACATGTGTTAATTTAGCCAGACCTTATACTAGGTCATGCACACACTGTTGGGGATCAACCAACAATTTGATTACACTTATGAAAGCAATAAACCATAGAATTAAATCAAATAGATAAGTAACTAGAATGATAAATAGCAAAGAACAAGAGATACAAGAAACCACCCTGAAAACTTGTATTAAACTCTTTACAAAAGGAATACAATTGAAGAAACTTCTTTCTTCCACACCTCTCTCAGATGTATAGATCTCTCTCTATATCTCTTTCCCTCAAGAGCTCTCTCTCTCTCAAGTACAATAAACTCCAACAACCTGGAATGATTCACCTATACAATTTTGTATTGTTCTTCAACATTCACATACAATACTACTCATATGTAATAAGCTAAGAAGATCTTTCCTAAATATAGAATTAGGAAACTTGAGCATGCACTTACAACCAACAGTTATGCCTCTTGAACAAGGGCTCTAAAAATAGTCTTACTAATAATAGAGATGCAGACTTAAGACTACAACTTAATCTCATCATGCAAACACTCGGTTCTATCCTCAAAAATAGCTCTCTAGACGCACAGGTAACGAACATCGGTTCCTGCCTGCTTGCCTGTGACCGACGTCGGCCGATCTCTGTCGATGCTAGCATCTCTTCAACTGCTCCTGACCGACGTCGGTCACTCCTAACCGATGCCGGTGACTGTGTAAACCTACAACTTTAGTAATGCGCTCCTTGGTGAAGCTTTTAGGCTCCACACCTTAACAATCTCCCACTTGGAGATAAACAGCTACACCAGTACCTGTACAGCAACATCTTCTAGCTCCTCCATCTTCAACTCAATCATGAAGACCAACAGAAGTTGAATGAAGATTCAACTTCTCCTTTGTAACTGGCTTGGTTAACATATCCGTAGGATTCTTATCTATATGGATCTTCTCCAGCTTCAACTCACCATCCTCCAATACATGTCTTATGAAGTGGTACCTAAGTTGTATGTGCTTTGTTCTTGAATGAAAGGCCAAATTCTTAGCCAAATGAATGGCACTCTGACTATCACTGTATAGTCTGCAACTCTCTTGCTCCTTTCCAAGCTCTTCCATGAACCATGTCATCCATATCATCTCTTTGCTAGCCTCCATGGCTGAAATATACTCTGCTTTTGTAGTTGACAAGGCAACAACCTTCTGCAACTTTGATATCCAGCTAACCGCCATTCCACCAATAGTGAAAACATAACCTGTGGTGCTCCTCCTGCCATATCTGAATCTACATAACCATGTAGAGAATTATCTAAACCTCCATAGCACAAATGTCTACTGCTAGTTCCTCTCAGATATCTAAGGATCCACTGAACTGCTTTCCAGTGTTCCTTCCCTGGATTGGCCATATACTTACTTACAACTCCCACTGCTTGGGGAATATCTGGTCTAGTACACACCATTGCATACATTAAACTCCCTACTGTGGAAGAATATGGAACTTTACTCATGTACTCTACCTCATCATGTGAATTAGGACATTGTTCTTTACTCAACTTAAAATGTCCAGCCAAAGGTGTGCTTACTGGTTTTGCATCCTGCATATTGAACCGTTTCAACACCTTGTTCACATAATCCTCTTGAGACAAAATCAACCTGTGATTTTTCCTGTCTCTCTTAATGCTCATGCCAAGAATTTTATTTGCTGCTCCCAAATCCTTCATGGCAAATGTTTGAGCTAATTTCACCTTAAGCTCAGAGATATCTTACATGTGTGATCCTGCAACCAGCATATCATCTACATACAACAATAAGATAATATATCTACCATTATCCAATCTCTTAAAATAAACACAATGGTCAGATTGACACCTACTGTAGCCATGCTCAGTCATAAACCTATCAAATCTCAAATACCACTGTCTAGGAGCTTGCTTGAGGCCATACAAGCTTTTCTTCAATCTGCACACTAGCTTCTCCTTACCTTTGACCTCAAATCCTTCCAGCTGATCCATATATATTTCCTCATCCAAATCTCCATGAAGAAACGTTGTCTTAACATCAAGCTACTCAAGATGCAAATCCTCAATAGCAACTAAAGACAGTACAATCCGTATAGAAGTCATTTTAACAACAAGAGAAAAAATCTCACCAAAATCAATACCTGGCTTTTGTGCAAATCCTTTCACTACCAACCTAGCCTTATATCTCATCTGTCCATTCTCACCTTCCTTCAACCTGTAGGTCCATCTATTCTTCAGTGTCCTCTTACCAGCGGGCAACTCAACCAAATCCCATGTTTGGTTCTCTCTCAAGGACTCTATCTCCTCAACCATGCCATGTTTCCCACTGACTCGTAGACTCCACCTATATTGTTTCTTCAAAACTCTCTGGTTCTCCACCATTAATTAGCAATAAATAGAATAATGAAGGGGAATATCTAATTGGAGGCTTACTTACCCTTTCTGACCTCCTGATGGGCATCTAAGACTCATTCACAACACGCTGTCCACCCAAATTCTCTGACAGTGACCGACCTCGGTCACCTCCAAGCCTGTTACTGGTCGACGCTGGTTCTTCCTGACCGACGTCAGTGCCTGTCATGCCGATGTTGGTCTCTGTATGACTGACATTGGTTTCTATTCTGTCGATGTCGATTACTAACCTGTCGACGTCGGTCTCTGTGTTTTCCTGCAAGTGATTATTTCTTTTTCCCGCAAGCTCATTTTGGACCATCATCTCATCCAATTCTCCATTGCTCTACCCAGATTGATTCAACTTCTTCATCTGATCACTATACATCACTTTTTCATTGAAAACAACATCACGGCTCCTAATTATCTCATTAGTTCCTAGATTCCAAAATCTGAAACCAAAATCATCTGAGCCATAGCCAATAAATGTGCACCTCATAGACTTAGCATCTAGCTTCTTTCTATTTTCCTTATCAACGTGCACAAAGGCTTTACAACCAAAATCTTTGAGATATGAGAGATCTACCTTTTTACCTGTCCATGCCTCTTCTGGAATTCCACCATCCAGAGCTATAGAGGGTCCTTTGTTAATCAGGTACACTGCAGTGTCAATAGCTTCTGCCCAAAACTCTAAGGGTAAACCAGCATACAATCTCATACACCTTGCATGTTCCATTATTGTTCTGTTCATCCTTTCAGTAATTCCATTCTACTGAGGTGTCCTTGGAACCATCCTTTGCCTATGGATTCCATGCATATAACAATAATTTCTAAACTTATAGCTGCAGAACTCACCACCATTGTCAGATCTCAAGCACTTCAATCTTCTACCTGTTTCATTCTCAACCATAGCTTTCCAAATCTTAAAAGTCCCAAATACATCAGATTTCTTCTTAATACAATAAATCCATACCTTTCTTGTAGCATCATCTATGAACGAAACATAGTACTGTGATCCTCCAATAGAAGCAACTTGAGCCGGTCCCCACACGTCTGTGTGAACAAGCTGCAACTTATCTTCTTCTTTATTGACCCAGTCTTAAGAAAACTCACTCTCTTTTGTTTTCCAAACACACAATGCTCACAAAATTCCAGATCTATGTTTTGCAAATCTGAAAGCTTATCTCTTGACTTAAGAATTGACATCCCCTTTTCACTCATGTGGCCAAGCCTTGAGTGCCACAATTTAGCATCCACATCTGAAGTAGATAATATAGAAGGAGAAATATTAGTAACACAATTACATAAATAGAGATTACCTACTCTCTTACCTCTAGCCATTACAAGTGCACCCTTGGTCACCTTCCAAGATTCAGCTGTGAGAGTTACTGTACAACCCTCATCTCCTAACTTTCCTGTAGAAATCAAATTTCTCTTCAAGCTGGGAACATGCATCACATCTCTCAACACCCATGTGTTTCCATTCTACATTTTCAGCTGCACTTTACCTTTGCCAATAATTTTACAAGGCTCATCATCCCCTAAATATACTATTCCAAAATCTCCATGGATATAGTCACTAAAATATTCTCTATTAGGGGTAGCATGAATTGATGCACTAGAATATAACACCCAAGATTCTATATTATTATGCAAAGAGAATATTAAAGCATCTTGTGCAATACCTACAACCTTTGCTTCTTCCTTTCCTTCATGCTGATTGTCCTCCTTAGGCTTTGACCAACAATCTCTGCTTATGTGCCCCATCTTTCCACAATTCCAGCATTATGGCTTCCTACCATTTCTGGATTTGGATCTACCTCTCACCTTTGACTTAGACCTTGATCCCCTCTTGCTCTTCTCTTTTTGCCTTCCTCTACTCTCAAAACTTAAAGCGTTCCCTGATGTTTCCTCTATGCTTTTCCTGCGAATTTCCTCATTCAAGATAACACTAACAACATCCTCTACTTTTAAAATATTCAAAGCAGATGCAGTATTAGAAACTACCATTACCAAGCTATGCCAGCTTTCAGGCAAAGAACATAATATTAAAAGAGCTTTTATTTCATCATCAAACACAATATTGATTGAACTTAATTGATTAACAATTCCATGGAAATCATTCAGATGATTAGATACAGATCCACCTTCTTGCATATGCAAATTAAATAATTGCTTCATAAGATATACCTTATTGGAAGCTGAGGGTTTTTCATACAAATTTTCTAAAGTAGTCATCAACTGTACCATTGTATTTTCTTGTGATAAATTAGATATCACAGTAGATGCTAGACTCAGTCTTATAGACCCCAGAGCCTTTCTATCAAGAACTTCCCATTCTTCATCATTCATGTCTTTGGGCTTCTTTGCAATCCCACCTAACGGTAAGTATAGATATTTTTGATACAGATAATCCTCTATCTACATTCTCCAATGTTGATAATTCTTGCCATTGAACTTCTCCATTCTCAGTTTACTTTCTTCTGCCATTGCTTCTCCCACTCAAATAGAAATCTCTGCAGAAACCCCTATGAGCAACCTGTAATCAATACACACTACACAGATCTAAAACACCTGTTAGTGAACCTGAGCTCTGATACCACTTATTGGATATCAAGCTCAAAAACCTGCAACCAAGCTCTGATACCACTTGTTGGGGATCAACCAACAATTTGATTACACTTATGAAAGCAATAAACCGCGGAATTAAATCAGATAGATAAGTAACTAGAATGATAAATAGCAAAGAACAAGAGATACAAGAAACCACCCTGAAAACTTGTATTAAACTCTTTACAGAAGGAATACAATTGAAGAAACTTGTTTCTTCCACACCTCTCTCAGATGTACAGATCTCTCTCTAGATCTCTTTCCCTCAAGAGCTCTCTCTCTCAAGTACAATCAACTCCAACAACCTAGAATGATTCACCTATACAATTTTGTACTGTTCTTCAACATTCACATACAATACTACTCATATGTAATAAGCTAAGAAGATCTTTCCTAAATATAGAATTAGGAAACTTGAGCATGCACTTACAACCAACAGTTGTGCCTCTTGAACAAGGGCTCTAAAAATAGTCTTACTAATAATAGAGACGTGGACTTAAGACTACAACTTAATCTCATCATGCAAACACTCAGTTTTGTCCTCAAAAATAGCTCTCTGGACGCACAGATAACCGACATCGGTTCCTGCCTACTTTCCTGTGACCGACGTCGGCCGATCTCTGCCAACACCGGCGTCTCTTCAACTGCTCTTGACTAACGTCGGTCGCTCCTGACCGATGCCGGTGACTATGTAAACCTGCAACTTTGGTAATGCGCTCCTTGGTGAAGCTTTTAGGCTCCACACCTTAACACACACATCTTCAAACCTTCATTATTTTAGTTTCCTCATGAATTACAAAGAACTCTATGTGCTTATATTAAGTTTACTAATTAACCTCTATCACTTAAGTTAATTAAATGTCATCTTAGATCCATGTCATTCAAACTAAGTGTTTTGTCAATGATAATGCCTTAAGTATTAGCACATTTCTCTATATTATCTTCCAATGAAGAATTACTAATTCCACTTAATCATTAAAACTCAAGTTATTGACCTTTAACAATTCTTTGTCATTAAATGAAAATAGGAGAAATTATCATTATTTCATAAATTGATTCTAAATAAAGAGTAGATGTTCCTCGATCACATAATACTATAATTGGAATAACCATTAGAATTCAAGACATTCAATGGCTCATATAATTATAATATTATTTCTAATTTAACTTACTTAAATGTATTATATGCATAAGATTTGAATATCATTAATCGTATCTTAGATTACAATTACTCATTCCAACACTTTTAATTAATTAAATAAGGTTGTCATAATAATCCTATCACATCAATAATGATATTATGGTTTCCATGTAAAATCAATGCCTTCTAATATAATAATTAAGAGGATATTAAACTTCAATAACTATTTAAGTTCTTTAAAAGGATTCTAACATAGTCAATTTAACAATTGCAGCTTTTCATAATTTAAGGTAATTCTTATACTTTGTTATAGTCCAATGAAGACTTAACATAGTGATATAAGAATGTGATTAACACAACTTGATTGTGATATAGTAGTACAATTATTAAACTTAATAAACATATGTTCAAACACATATATTAACTTCCCACTGAATCATATCAACTCAATTTAAAAGTAATAAATCAATTATTTCAATAACCAACGAACTCAATGCCATTTGTTTGAGATTAGAAGACTGATATTATTGACTAATCATATGAACTTTCAAATAGTTTCATGAAAACTTATTCAATATATAAAATAACTAATGAAATTTTTCCAACTATGCAAAGAGATGCATATGCATTCTCCATTTATGCCTAACACTTTAAAGACTCAATTATGAGTCTACATATAGTAAAATGTTCAAACTAAGTAATATGAAACTAACAAATGAATCAATTTAACTCATGTATCTATAGGTTGTAAATGTCACAACAAATGTTCATTATATATATATATATATATATATGACAACTTAAGGAATGATTTAATATTTCTTTTAAAGATCAAACTTCAATCATAATCATATGTCAACTTTTATAGACTAATTTAATTATGAAAATTAAACATAATATTAATCTTGCATCACATAATTGATAGACATCAATATAATAAATATTTTAATTATACAATAAATAACCATCTCATTTTATAATTAATATTGTCAATATCTCAAATCTTAAAGAAGTACAATTAGTAATCTTCTGCATGCAAATCCAATAAAGAAAATGTCCACCTCTCTAGTATTAATAAGCTCAACCATAAGTGGTCCTAGACTACCCCATCCATTAGTTGGTTGTGATTCTAGCTAGACAAAACAAGTGAGTAAGGTAACAGTGACTATTGAGCTTGAATTACAAACTTAATTGATAAAAACATTTAAATAATAATGTTTACATTCATGGTTAACAACACTTCCACCTTTGCATTTATTATAACTATTTAAGATCATGTTAGAGATTTTAAGATTGAATATTAAGAGTGCAATCCAAGCTATTGCACCTACACTTGCCCCAATCAGTTGTTAGGGTATAGCACCCAAAATAAATGTAATTGTATTGCTACTAGTAACCTCGAATATAATAGTATTCTTTAAATATTTTTATCTAAGTAAAATGAACTTAAATGATTCAAATATATTTCAAGAATCAAACTAATAGCATGGTTAAAATAACATCAAACCCCTTTATGAAGAAGACTATTAACTTACAATAGTCTAGATGTCATCAAAACTCCACTCAAATTATCATGTAAAATAATACATTCACCCAGCTAGTGCAAATAAGGTCAACTACACTATTCAAAGAAAAACAACCTCAAAATCATATAGTGCCATCTCAATTTTGATCAACATGGTTAAATGAAAACCATGATAAAAATATCCTAAGGTCATTATCAATAATTAGTAATGATAATAACAATAAAATCCATCCATACGAATGATTAAAGTCAACCATTTGAAGCTCATGATGTATTCCAAACATCAAACTAATCTCTAACCTAAAGTCAAATAATCATGAATAGTAATGAAATTGAAGGACCAAAATAGACTTACCATATAAATCGAAAACCTCATACTGACCAAATCAAATATCCTGGTCATATGGCTTTTGGATTAAACACAGTAAAATAATAAAGAAATAATGTTTTAAGAAAAACCTAGATAGTATTTGAATCCCACATACAACACAAGTATTTCATTATATTCTTCTAAGGTCACAGCCTATCAACAATGCACGAGTTTATTATAATAAAAAAACTCAAAAATAAAAATTAGGGTTCCAAAATAAACAAACTCATTTCTAGTTGTTCATGTTCATGGCCCAATGACCTTTCAAATACAATAAAAGAGTTTCCATAAATAACAAATAGACTACATAAAAACATTATACCATTTCAAACTTAGCACCAACATAATCCATATTACATGTTACAATTGAGGCCACAATGGCTTCTATTTTTTTTCCTTTTTATTTTCAAAACAAATGGAAACTATCCCAAAACAAACCCTGTAAGGTTCATTTCAACATTACAAGCTTTTACAAACAATATTTTAGCAAGCCATAGAATAAATAAATATTGCATTCATTTTCATCCAAAACTCAGTTTAAAACCAACAAGGTTGAACCATAAAACAACACAAAATTTGAAATGCAAAACTATTTGGATATCAGTTAATAGAATGCAAAAGAATGGCGATCTTTTCAAAAACTTCCAACCTTTTTTCCTCCCTTGAATACAAGTACAATCAAGCCATTTTAACCAAATCAAACCACCATAAAACTCCACAAAAACCCATTGCATGGCCAATAAGGCAAATAAAATACTATAGTTTGAACTCTGAAAAAACCTCATGCATCTAACTACCTCTTTATTTCCCTTGGCCACCATGCATAAAATTTAACATAGTTTAACAAAGTACAAGGCTTCAAAATGATAATGCAAAAATGATCAATCAAGAACCCTATTAGGGTTAGAAGTCTCTCAACTCATTTTCATCGAATGGTGAGCTAATGTCATCAAACCAAGCCAAACAACCAAATAAACACCTCAAACTAATGTCATGCCCCAAGGTGGGTCATGGTCTCTAATTACCTAAGCAAATCAAACCTAAGACTTAGTCTAATTAAATAATGAATGCAACAAGATTCCCATATAACAACGTCCCTATATGCCAATAATCAAAGATTAATGACGTTAAATCAAATTCAAAATAGGATTGTGATAAAAACTAAATTCCACTCATAAACCAACACAAGTCAAAAGACTTAAGTCATTTCTAGCAATGTTGACAAGCATTAAATCAGGATTAAGAATTTAAATCAAAAACTGAGTAAAGCAATCAACAAGCAAGGAGTTAAAATTGACTCAACACTAATCTCATTTCAATATTCATATGAATATAAAAGATAAACTCATCGCAATAAGTCAAGTATATAAAAATGACTCAAACACATTATAAATAGTTAAAGTTATATTTTTGCAATTTTAAGTTCACTATTTTTTTCATTCACTTTCTCGACCTCACATGATTGTTCAGAGTCACATCTAACCTAGTTCATATCTAATACCTATAGTCATAATAAACCATCATTAGTATTCATACTATATAAGAGTAATAAATGCAATAATAATATTGAATGCAATAATATAGTTGAACTAAATAATGAATCGGTAACTCATTAAACATAAAATATTCAATGTTACAATAACCATCAATAATATCCCACTAATCACTCACAAATCAAAATATCATAATATATCAAATCATATATCATAGAACTATATCACAATAGTAAAAATTAAACAATCATGTCCCAATAGTAAAATAAATGTAATCAACAAGTGAAATAAATATATCAAAATAGGGTCATGACATCCTCTTCCACTTGGAAGATAGTCATCCTAGTGATCAAAATAGCTAAGGATAGTATTGCTTGAAAATACTCTTATCTTTCTAAGTAGCACTTCTTTTTGATAAAAAAATCACATTGAACCATAATTTGAGAAATCTCATGATTTCACAAGCCAACACTCTGATGGTCTAAGATCCTCACTAGATCCAACTGCATCTTTTCCTCTTTTAAAACCTGAAGGTGAATCTTATCTAAAACATGAGAAAGATCAGGCATATACTCTATGAATAATGCAACATAAAAAACATCATGAATTTAAGATAGAGAAGGAGGAAGGGCTAGTCGATAGGCAATAGGACTAATTTTTTCCAAAATTTTAAAGGGTCCTACAAACTGAGAAGCTAATTTGGAAGACTTTCCAAACTTAATCAAATTTTTTTGTGATCTAATACACAAAAAAAAATTTATCATCAACTTCAAATTCATGTGGTGACCTCTTTAAATTAGCATAACTTTTTTATCTATCAGAAGCAGCCTTTAGATTTTATCTTATTATTTTCATTTACCTATCATAATCTTGTAAACATCAAGACTAGCAACTGTTCTATTTTATAAACTTTTCCAACCAAGTGGAGTCCTACACTTACATCCAAAAATCTTATAAATAAGTCATTTTAATAATAGAATGGTATGTGTTGTTGTAAGCAAACTCAACTAAGTGTAAATAGTATTCCCATTTACCTTATTGATTACATTCTTAACATGTCTTCCTCAACTTGATTTAATCTTTATGTCTGACCATCTATTTTTGAGTGATAAGATGAGTTAAAGTTCAATATTATACTAAAATTAATAGTCAATGTTTTCCAAAACTTTGTAGTAAAAACTTTATCTCTATCAAAAATAATAACTTCAAACATGCCATGCAGTCATATTATTTATTTCACAAACTATTTAGCAAACACATATGCATCGTCGGTTAAATTTTTAGTAATGAAATAACCAACTTTAGTAAAGTTATATATTACACCTAGAATAGAATCATGTTTGCTTCAAGATTTCGATAAATCAGCTATGAAATCTAAAGAAATCATAGCCCACTTACCTCATGGAACGTCATGAGGATACAACAGTCCACCTGGATGATAATGTTCAATTTTCACATGTTAAAATTCTAAATATTTATCCACAAAGTCAATAACTTCATGTTTAAAACTAGGCCAATAATATAGTCTTTTCAACTCATGTGTCCTCTTTGTGACATTAAGGTGATCAAAATGAGGTGCTTCATGCACTTCTTTCAACAAAATGTTCCTTAAGTCACCAGACTCAAGGACATAAATTCATTTTTTATGTCTGATTAAACCATGAGAATCAATAAAAAAAAATTAAAAAAATATATTTTCTACAAGCTCATCATCCAAAGTTGCACTTACCTCTTTGCAAAATTTATCAGCACATTGTTGTTCTAAAATTTTGGTTCTAAAATTGTTATGCACAATAGACAAGGTAGTAAGATACGTGTGTCAATTGAGTGCATCAGCAACATGATTTTTTTGACCTTTCACATATTAAATATTCATATCAAATTACTCTAAAATTTGAATCATCTATGTTGGTGAGCATTTAGATCATCCTGAGAAAATAAATAGTCCAGACTATGATGATCATATTTGCTTCAAAATGCTTATCAAGTAAAAAATATTTTCATTGCTTTAAATCAGGAACAATGGAAACAAGATCCAAGTCATGAGTGGTTTAATTTTTATCATAATATTTTAGTTTTTATGACTCATAATCTATAACTAAACTTTCCTGAGTTAGCACACCACCCAAGCCTTTTTTAGATGCATCGGTGCAGATTTTGAAATTACCATTAATATCTAATACAATAAATATAGATGTTGTGGTAAACAGTCCTTTAAACTTTTAAAAATCTTTTTCACACTCAAAAATCCAAAAAAATGACTTACCCTTGTACAAGAAAATTATTAGGTTAGCCAACTTAGAAAAAAACTCTACAAACCTTCTACAATAACAATTCAATCTCATAAAACTACATACTTTATGTACATTTTAAGGAGTAGGTCACTCTTGGATAACCTTAATCTTGGTTAGATCAATATCAATACCATTCTTAAATATTATATGATCTAAATAGTGAATCTTAATTTGAAATAAAGTACATTTAGATAGCTTACCAAATAATTTATGTTGTCTTAACCTTTGCATCACTAAACACAAATGTTATTCATGTTCAATTGCATTCTTAGAATAGATCAATATGTCATCAATAAAAACTAGAACAAACTTGTCCAAAAAAATATGAATACATTATTCATTAAGTTCATAAATGTATTAGTTACATTAGCTAACCAAAGGGCATTATCGTAAACTCGTAATACCCATATTGAGTTCTGAAAGTGATCTTATGTATGTCTTCATCCTTGATTCTCAACAAGTTATAACTTGGTCTTAATTCTATCTTAGAAAATATAGTTATATCATTCATTTGATCAAATAGATCATCTATCCTTGATAAAATATAAAGATTATCAATATTAGTCTTGTTAAGCATGTGATAGTCAACACATAATCGTAACGTTCCATCCTTCTTTTTCACAAAGATCACAAGTGCACCCCAAGAGGACACTTGACCTAATTTTATCATTTTATAATAGCTCTTACAGTTGAGCTTTCATCTCTTATAATTTTGTTATATTCATATGATAAGCTGTTTTAGATGCAAGGGCTACCCCTGACATTACATCAATATAAAAATCAAACTCTCTCTTAGAAGGCAAACCAAACAATTTTTTTGGAGACATTAGTAAATTCTTGGAAAAATGGATATTCTCAAAATGTTGTTTCTATTACAGGTATTATTTTATGCATTTTTAAAACATATAATTTGAAATCTTTATGCACTACTTTCTTCAATTGTAAGGCTGATAGCAACTTGCATACTTTAATTTCCAGCGAACCTTATATTATTACTAATTTTTCCATGTCATCGCAGTATTTTACTATTTTATTATAGCAGTCTTGATTAGATTTGTGTTGTTGTCACCAATGCATGCTTAGAATGACGTCAAAAGAATAGATAGGAGATAAAAATAGATTAGTTTAAGTCTTAAAATTACCTAAGCCTAAGTTTACTTAATCAAGATATTTAGAAATCAACACCCTTTTTCCTGAGTTAAAATCAACATCCCAACTATCCTTCAATGTCAGAGGATTCATTTTACAATAAGTTACTATTTCAAGATTAAAACTATTTGTTGCTCTTGAATAAAAAAAAAATAGAAATATCATTTAATTTATCTTTGAATTCGATAGGGGTTCTTGAAAAAAAAATCTATTATCCATAGTTGCATACATCTTATGGTTAGTTGATTGATCTAATTTTAGCTTGAGACAATCCTTATGATAATGATCATCACCACATTCTTGGCATACTAAAATCTTATAAGGTGACATAGGAATGGTACTTGATTTAGTGACAAGTACATTTTGAATTCTTTGGGTCTGATTTCTCTTAAATTTTATATACGTAAAAGAATTTTGATTCTTATAATTTTTATTTTGCCCTTAAATTTTTTTAAAACTACTCGTACACTTATTAAATATGTAGTTTTGATTAAAAATTTTCAAATTATTTGATGAAGGGGACAGGTTATTTTTCTTAGGATATTGTCTATTCTATTTAAAATATTGTCTCACTTTTTAATGAGCTTTCTTTTTCTCTTCTACCCTATGAGCATATTCAATAACAGCAGTTAGAGTCTTAGGATTAGTCATATTGACATCATGCATCAATATTTTATTCAACCCCATCTTGAACTTGGTTACTTTAATTTTTCATCATGGATGTAGTTAACATGATGTAATGGGATTAAAAACTTATTCTCATACTTAGTTACTAATATATTCTCTTTTTTTAACAACTGAAAATTAGTTATCTTTTGTTTCTTAAAGTTAGAGATGATATGCCTCTTCCTGAACTATCTTTGAAAAGTATTCCAAGTAAGAGTCATTGGTTGGAAACCTTCTAAATCATAGATATGGTTCCACCAAAGAGTTGTAGCTCTTACTAACTGATAAGTAGTCACTCTTAATTTCACATTAAAAGGCATATTATGAAGGTTAAAGTACTTTTGCAAGTGAACCAACCATACATCAACTGTATCACTAGATTCCTCATCTAAAAAGGATGGTGGAGGCAATATTTTCAATTCCTTGATGATAGGATCAACCACATTTATAAGGTGGTATTGGAGCTCTTATTCACCAACTTGCCCTTCTTCTCTAAGAGGCAATTTTTCAAGTAAAACACCCTCCAAGTTTTTCAATCTATGTTCTTAGGTGTCCAACTTGTTTTTTACAGCATTTAATGTAGTATCATATTTGATACTACCTCTTGGTTAGCATTAGGATTATTTTCATCGTGATTAGGGGCTCCAACATTTTTTAGAAGAGGTGCTTCTCTTTTAGTAGTATTGGCCCTACAACCTCTACATCTCTCAGATTTAACATCCGTTTGCTTGTTGTTTATCATTCTAGATCTTATTCTCACCATTATGAGGTGAAATAAACAACTCAGTAGAACAAACAATAATAAAATAATCCCTAAAGTTCCCTAGATCAATATAACCCTTCTCTGATACCAATATGTAACAACCAAATTTCTTTTTATAATATTGAGATAAATAACTATGATGTAAATAGTTAATCAAAGTTTAGCATATAAATATATAATGAGTTACATAATTATGTCATAGCCAACAAAGAAACTAGACCAAGTCCATAAATTAATAATGAATTCATTATAAAGTGTTGTAAGCACTTAGTATTCAAATAGAAGTGGGTCAGTTTAGAAACACTCATGCACCCCTATTTGTGTACTTTAATGTGTCCTTCATCGTAAAGTTGTCACTAAATTATACACTTACTCAAGTACTTTCATAGGCTATAAAACAACTGGTATATCAATGGGTAAATCAAAAAAGTTCAATAAACAATTGTAAGAAGCAAGACAAACTCAACAAAAGAATCATCATACTAAGCTTGCATGTGTAAGATCTACCAAACTCACATGTAACAGGTAATGATCATGGAAAGGACTATTTCCAAAATAAATGCAAAGCTTTTAAACACTTTGACAAAAACACAACACATGCATAGAATGAAACAAACATCATCATACTATGCAGCTTAGGGTGATTATATTTTTTATTACTTAATTGATCATAAGAATAAGTGTATCATGGAAGCCTATCTAATTATGAAAGAGTTTTTTAGCCTTTAATATGTTTCAACAACCATGCTTATGTTCCATTTAATAACAACTTATCTATTTCTCATGGCAAGTTTAGCCTTATGGCCTTAACTCGATTGGTCAAGTCAAGACATGCGTTAATTTATTAACTTAATTAGTTTAGCCAGACCTTATACTAGATCATTCACACACATCTTCAAAAATTAATTATTTTAATTTCCTCATGGGTTACAAATAACTCTATGTGCTTATATTAGGTTTACTCATTAACCTTTATCACTTAAGTGAATTAAATGTCATCTTAGATCCATGTCTTTTAGACTAAGTGTTTTTTCAATGATAATACCTTAAGACATAGAACATTTCTCTATCTTATCTTCAAAGAAAGATTTACCAATTCCACTTAATGATTAAAAATCAAGTTATTGACATTTAAAAATTCTTGTCATTAAATGAAAATAGGAAAATTTGTCATTATTTCATAAGTCGATTCCAAATACAGAGCAAATGTTCCTCAATCAAACCATGCTTTAATTAGAATAACCATTGGAATTAAATACATTAAATGGATAATCTAATTACAAGATTGCTTCTAATTTATCTTACTTGACTTTATTATATGTATAATACTTGAATATCATTAATTGTATCTTAGATTACAATTGCTCACTCCAACACTTCCAATTAATTAAATAAGGTTGTCATAATAGTCCTATCACTTCAACAGTGATATTATGGTTTCCATTTGAAATTATTGCCTTATAATATAATCCTTAAGAGGATATTAGACTTTAATAACTATTTAAGTTATTTAAAAGGATTTTAACAAAGAGTCAATTTTAAACAATTTCAGCTTTCATAGCTTAAGGTAAGTCTTATATTTTGTTATAGTCCAATTAAGACTTAACATATTGATATAGCAATATGATTAACACAAATTTATTGTTATATAGTAGTAAAATTATTCAACTTAATAAACATATGTTCAAACACATATATTAACTTCCCATTGAATCATATCAATTCAATTTAAAATCAACAAATCAATTATTTCAATAACCAACTAACTCAATATCATTTGTTTGAGATTAGAAGAGTGATATTATTTAGTAATCATATTAACTTTCAAACATATTCATGAACACTTATTCAATATGTAAAATAACTAATGAACTTGTTACAACTATGCAAAGAGATGCATCTGCATTCTCCATTTATTCCTAACACTTTAAAGATTCAATTATGAGTCTATATACAATAAAACGTTCAAACTAAGTAATATGAAACAAACGAATGAGTAAATTTAATTCATGTAGTTGTAGGTTTTAAATGCCACAATAAATGTTCATAATATATATATATATATATATATATATATATATATATATATATATATATATATATATATATATATATATATATATATATATATATATATATATATATATATATATATATATGACAACTTAAGGAATGATTTGATATTTTTTTTAACAATCAAACTTCAATTATAATCATATGTCAAATTCCATACACTAACTTAATTATGCAAATTAAACATAACATTAATCTTGCATCACATAACTGATAGACATCAATATAATTAAATATGTTAATTATACAATAAATAACCATCTCCTTTTACAATCAATACTCTCAATATCTCAAATTTTGAACAAGTACAATGAGCAATCTTCTACATACAAATCTAATAAAGCAAACACCCACCTCTCTAGTCCCAATGAGCCCAATAATAAGTGGCCCTAGACCACCCCATCCATTAGTTGGATGTGATTCTAGCCAAATGAGAGAAGTGAGTAAGGTAACAGTGACTACTTAGCTTGACTTACAAAACTAAGTCATGAAAACATTCAAACAACATTGTTTATATTCATGGTTAATAACACTAACATGTTTGCAATTATTCTAATTATTGAAGATCATGTTAGAGATTTTAATATTGAAGCTTAAGAGTGCAATCCATGGTATTTCACCTATAAGCCCTAAATATTTTAGGGTGCAATAATTAAAATAAATGTAATTGTATTACTATTAGTAACCCTGAATATAATAGTATTCTTTAAATATTTCCATCTAAGTAAAATGAACCTAAATGACTCAAATAGCTTTTGAGAATCAAACTAATAACATACTTAAAATAAATTCAAAACCCTTTATAAAGAAGACTATTAACTTACAATATTATAAATATGTCATCAAAACTCCACTCAAGTTCTCATGCAAAATAACACATTCACCCAACTAGTGCATATAAGGTCAACTGCACTATTCAAATAAAAACAACCTCAAAATCCTAAATTGCTAGCTCAATGTTGACCATCATGGTCAAATGAAAACTATGATGAAAGTATCATAAGGTCACTATCAATAACTAGTAATAATAATAACATTAGAATCCATCCATACAAATGATTAATGTCAACCATTTGAAGTTCATGATATCTTGTAATCATCAAACTAATCTCTAACCCAAAGTCAAAGAATCGTGAATAGTAATGAAATTGAAGGACTAAAACATACTTACCATATAAGTCAAAAAACTCATGATGACCAAATCAAATATTTAGACCGTATGGCTTTTATATTGAACACATTAAAATGATAAAGAAATAATAGTTAAAAAAAACTCATATGGTATTCGATCCCCACCTACAACTCAAATATTTCATTATATTCTTCTAAAATTGTGGCCTATCAATAATGCATATGTTTGTTCTACTAAAAAAAATCCAGAAATAGAAAGTCAAAAATAGAGATTAGGGTTCCAAAATAAACAAACTCATTTCTAGTTGTTCATGTTCATGGCCTAATGACCTTTCAAATACATAAAAAGAGTTTCCATAAATAAAAAACAAACTAAATAAAAACCCTATATTGTTTCAAACTTAGCACCAATAGAATCCATATTGCATGCTACAGTTGAGGTCATAATGGATTCTATTTTTTTTCTTTTTATTTTCAAAATAAAAACAAACTAACCTAAAAGAAACCCTACAGGTTTCATTTCAACATTACAAGCTTTTACAAACAATATTTTATCAATCCACAGAATAAATAAAAGACTACATTTGTTTTCATCTAAAACCCAGTTTAAACTAGCAAGGCCAAACCATAAAACATCATAGAATATGAAATGCAATACTTAATTGGATTCTAGTCAAGAGAATGCAAAATAATGGTGAGATTTTTTACAAACTTCCAACCTTTTTTCCCTCCCTTGATGCAAGTTCAGTGGAGCCATTTTAACCAAATTGAACTACCAAAAAACTCCACAAAAAAACATTGCATGGCTAACAAGGTAAATAAAATACTATAGTTCAAACTTTGAAGAAAATTCATGCATCTCACTACCTCTCTATTTCCCTTAGCTGCCATGCACAAAATCTGATATGATTTTCTCAAGCATAAAGATTTCAAAAGACAATGAAAAAATGACCATGCAAGAACCTTAATAAGTTTAGAAGTCTCTCGACCCATTTGTATCATATGGTGAGCTAATTCCATCAAACAAAGTTAAACAACCAAACAAACACCTTCTTATTAATGTCATACCCCAAGGTGGGTCATGGCACCCAATTACCTAACCAAAGCCAAGCTAAGACTTGGTCTAATTAAAAAATGAATGCAACAAGAGTCCCACATAAAAAAATCCCTCTATTTTAATAACCAATGTTATAAATATAGCAATCAAATATTAATGATTTTAAATCGAATTTAAAATAGGACTGTGACAACAACTAAATTCCATTCATAGACCAACACAAGTCAAAAGACTTAAGTCATTCTCATCAATGTTGATAAGTATCGAATCAGGCTTAAGAATTGAAATCAAAAATTGAGTAAATCAATCTATAAGCAAGGACTCAAAAATGACTCAAGACTCAAATTCATTTCAATATGCATACAAATCCAAAAGATAAACTCACCGCAATAAGTCAAGCATATAAAAATGACTCAAGCACATTATAAATAGTTAAATCTCAATTTTCAAAATTTTAAGTTTATTTTTTCCTTCGTTCACTTTTTTAACCTCACTCAACTGTTCGGAGTCATTTCTAATGTAGCTCATATCTGGTACCTACAGTCATAACAGACCATCAACAGTATGCATATTATATAAGAGTAATAAATACAATAATAAAATTAAATATAATAATATAACTGAACTAAATAATGAATCAGTAACTCATTAAGTATGAAATATCCAATGCTACAATGAAAGTACATAATAACCATTGACTCATAATAACCCAATGATCACTCACAAATCAAAGTATCATAATGGATCAAGTCATAGATTATATAACTGTATCACAATAGTAAAAATTAAGCAATCATGTCCCAATTATTCATAACTAAAACCATAATTAGTAAGTGAAATAAATGTATCAAAGCAAGGTCATGACAATTGGCCATCTTAGATGTTAATTTTTAGTGAGATATTTACTTGTGTATATTTTAGTCATTTACCAAATCAACCCCCATGAGTAGTCATTGGCCATCTTGTTGATGTATGTCCCTCTTGAAAACCATTAACCTGACACAGAAAAAAGGCTTAAGTAAATTATGTTAGTCATTATAGTGGATATTCTTCAGGTCACTCTAACTATTTTGACACTTCATCTAATCAGATGGCATCCTACATGGCCAAGATCTATGGTCCCATTGGACCTGATGATCTATTATGAGTACGTAAAGATTCACCCATCTTGAGTGCATTTCTAACTCAAAGATAGAATTTTTCTATAGTGACAGTTTTGGCTTAGATTTTTTTAACTTTTAATTCAATTTTGGTTTTCTTCCATTATTTAATGTTCCTAATGAGGAAAAAATATAGTTGTTTAGATTTATTTTTTGTTGCATACTTCTCACCTCGTGCCTGCAGGGGGAAAATAGTGCATGGCTTTTAAACAGCCACCAGTGGTTGTATCAACAAGTTTCTATGTAATACCTTATGTGGATCAATGCATTTGAGAAGATCTTGATCATGCTCTACTATAATACAGTACAAAATGGTCAAAGGGGATGAGCAGACCTTGATCATGTTCATCATTCATGACACAATTTGTAGGGTAATAAGCTTCTTGGAAGTAACATTAGTTGATTAGTATTTCGGTGTATAGTGTGTCAATTTTTAAATGCAACAAAAAGTTTTGACTACTTCATAGTCATAGCTCTAGATCATCTTCTTTTTTACCCCTTTGGATCAAGGGTGGTTTATTGGGTTATTTGATCAAATTTGTTTTACTTAGATATTTTTGTTTGTATAGGGACATGCATGATGTATGAGACACCCCCTCTAGATTAATCTTATGTTAGTAGGTTAGATTCATATGTAAATGTTAGAAATGGTGTTTTTAGTAAATAAATGTTAGTAATAAGTTGGTTGGTTGAATTTATTAAGAGGTTTAGTAAATATCTCAACCACCTTATGTAAAGTTATAAATGCTTACATTGCATTGTAAATATCAAGTTTAATCATTGAATATATTTTAATATTCCTCAATTTATGGTCCTATCATGATATTGGATGGACAAGGTAGTAATGTAACTAGATAGATAATGTAAACCTATGATAGGGCTAGCATAAGTAAAAAATAGAGGTAAACCCCAAGAGGGGATAGATAGAACATGTAAGGTAAACTCAATAAGGGAAATTTGAAAAATAAATTACCAAGGTAATCTTTAAGTTAATAAAGTAGGATAAACTCAAGAGGGAAAGGAAAATAAAAAGTAAATTATGAAATTATTACAAGGACACAATGGTCTAATAAATCCAACAGGGAGTAAATGCAATAAAAGTGAATTGCCAAAGGATCACAAAGATGTTGTGGCTAGTGAGATGGTAATACATAAAAATAATTTATTCAATGGTCACAAAGACACAATGGTTGAATAACCCCAAGAGGGAGGAAATGTAGTAAAATTCAATTGCCAAAGGATCACAACACTACCACATTTTGTGTGTATAGCATTGAAAATTGAGTCATGTTAGCATTGATTTTTTTTTTCTTAAATGACGCAAATGCAGTGCAAATCTAGTGCCAACTCAGTGCAATTATGGCAAACGCTGCATTGGGTTTACATTTAAAAAAATACAAATAAAAAAATAAAAGTAGGACGTATGGGCCCTCCCACTTCATTTTATTTTCAACCTTGAGAGAAATACAAAAGAGAAAGGGATAGTAGTGGGACAACATAAATGAAGAAGAAGAAGAAGAAGAATATGTTTCACCTTTACAAAACTAAATATTAGAGGTATATAGGTTTTTAGTTTATATCTATATGATTCTTTTAAAATAATCTTAGGTAAACACGTGGTAAAAACCTACAAAAATCCCTAGGAAAAACTATGAAATAAATTTACAAATCCCTAGGAAAATCATGAAATAAATGTACAAAACCCTAAGAAAAACCATGAAATGAACATGAAAAATCTTAGGAATAAAACCTTACAAATAAAACTTTTAAAAACCTCTAAAACCCCTACACACATCCTTCATAGTCACCTTACTCTCCTATCTTTTCCAATTTTAGTTTTATTCTCTTTTATTTTGTAGGCTGAATGTAAACTGCTTGAAGAAATTCTTAATTTGGTTCTCTTTTTCTTTTTAGATTGGAAGCAAAATTGTTTGGAAAAAAATCCCAATTTGGTTGCCTCTCTTTGCTTTTCAAAGTTGCATGCAAATTGTTTGATGAAATTCTCAATTTGGTGCCTCTTTTTTATTTTCTAGGTTGAATTCAAATTGTTTGATTAAATTCCAAATTCCATCTTAATTTGATTTCAGTCTAATTTTTAGCTTCCCTCATTGTTTTTAATAGACTTAACAATCAAATAGAAAAAATTATTATGAAGATGATAAAATGAAAATTTGATAGGAGGCAGCAAATCATATGTATTTTATACATATATATGTGCTTCCATGTCCTTAAAGATATGTACTTTTTATATTTATATATGTTTTGATAACTCTAGGTTGTCAAGCTTTGCTGACATTTTTTGTATTTGAGTCAAAAATTTCCTCCAGTGTGGATTATATGTCGTGCATTCCAACTAATCACCTTATTGTTGTAACCATCATTGTATATTTTTATTTTTTAATTAATAATAGTTATATTGATGTATTCTAATAGTGAATAAAAATTTGATTATGTACATTATATAAATATTAGACTTAACAAAAAGGATTAGTTTTTTTTATTTTTTACAAGTTGAATGAATGTTTTAAATATTAGGCACATATGGGGGTTAGTAGGCCATCCCATAGAAATATTGTTATGAGGGCATCACATAGTGTGGGTTGTGACAGCTCCAACATTTGTGTGACTGCATATTGTTAGATTGACGACAATTACCATACCCCTCAATTAGGGAGGCAGTCTTACCATTGGTACAAAAATCTCAAAAAAATATTTTATTTACTTTTTACAAATCATTTTTATTCCAATTTTCATTATTTATTAGTTATTAACACAATTATTAGTATTGATACAAAGAGGAGGTTATCAGGGAGGGGGACTCTGGGATGAGTCGATGCCCTTCCTCTACTACTAGGGCCCTGACATAGAGGTATAATTCTCAGTTTTGTTTTTAAATTGAAGTATTTCAATTAATTTTAATATTATTTTGTGTAATTTTGATAATAGGTCCACTAGTGAGATGGACATGTTGGAGGATGACATTGGACTGAGTCGACATCCTTCCTTTACTACTAGGGACCCAACACAGAGGTATAATTTTAACTCATATTTTTAAAATTGAATAATTTCAATTGATTTTAATGTTATTTTATTTTCTAGGTTTTAATAATAGGTCCACCAATTAGATAGACCTACAAGAGGATGAGACTAGGTCGAATCGACGTCTTTCCTCTACTGTAGGGACCCAACGCGATGGTATAATTTTTAGTTTGTTTTTTAAATTGAATTATTTCAATTACTTGGTTTTTAGCATTTACTTTTATTTCATGACCATGTCATTCATGCTTCATGATCACCCTACATCGAACTTAGCACAATAGAAGGATGACTCTCTCATCCTTCTTGTGTTCATCGTGCACGAAAGATTATGCATCCTCCAAATGCATGGAGAATGCCCTTCCACACCTTGCCCCTACTCCCTCCACTCCCTCAATGAACCCCGCCATCTAACATTGATGACATTTCCCCACCTAATTTCCAAGTGGATGTGGGTGCAGAGGCCCTAACATACTCAAACAATGATCATTCCTTTTATCTAACACTAATTAACACATACATTGAGTGTCTAAGACTCTAAAAGTGAGGTTATATTGAATAATAACATGGAAATAATGGAAGATGTTCTAATATTTTAGTTCTTCATTTTATTTACAAAATTATTGACATTCCATTATTTTATTTGAAGTATTTTAAACAAAGAATACAAATGCATTGTAAAATGCTACTTTGTGAATTTCCCAATCTTGCTTACAACAAGTTGCCAATGGAGCATAGACAATGACTCACAAAAATAATTGAAGGTAAATTTGGCAAAGGATATTATAACATAAATAAATTGGTGACTATACTCAAACTATGCTTAACATGATGATGAAGCATGTGAGGATAAGGCCACCAAATACATATAAAAAATATATATTTTGTATAGACTTTTAATATTTTTTCAAATCTATAATTTGTAGGTTGCATGCCAAGGAAAAAAAAATGTAGAGAGAAGCCTTCGACCTCTTGGCGTGTTATTTCTCAATTGGTCAAAGTTGTTTGATTATTGACTCAACATTGAAAAATGGGGCTATAATTAAGCTAACAAATTTAATGAAATGTGAGATTTTGTGAATTTTTTATACTAGACTAGTCTTATGTTTTGCATTTATTGCAATTAATGTAAGGATTAAGAGTATTCTACAAAAATCTCAAGAAGCGAGAATTTCTAAGGGGACCCTGGTGACTCGTCCTTGAGATGAATGAGCAAAAAAAAATCACACATAAATTTGTAAGTTTTTTATAAGTTATTTCACATAAATTTGTAATTAATTTAATAAAAAATCTTACGCCTCATTTTATGATATACATTTTATTGCATGACCAATGATACATAAGGCCACCAAGGAAATGAAAAAAAATTGAAAGAACTGGGATAGGACACAAAAGCTTTCAACATGTGGACCCAGACTAAGGGCTATGTGCCAATAAGAAATTTATTGTATAATTTGTAATTGTAATTAAATATGTAAATTATAACTTTAAGCACATATATGACAATTAAATTATGTCTAATTTACAAGTCGATAAACATTTTCCTAGTTCATTGTCCTCATATTGAGGATGATGATGACGATGACAAGGGACTCGATTATATTGAGTGTATCGATAATGAGGAGTTGAAGGATGCCTCACTATATAAGGTTGGCACCCTAATGATTATGTAGAATAAGAGGAGGATGAGTAACATTTATGATAGATTTGCAATATTTTTTTAATTTGAAAATAAATTATATTAATATGGCTCCCTCCAAAATCATACACCATCATATATATATAACTATCACAATTTATTATTTAAGACAAATGTTATTTTTTGGATATAACTATATAAAAAAATTAATGAAAATTGAAACAATAACTTATGAATGTTCAAATTCATAATAATCTATATATAAGTACACACACACTCTATATATATATATAGGTCCAATATTGTTAAGAGGATTGTCATCAGATCTTGGAAGGAGAAATTTTTGGATAAGAATGCATCATCTGTAGTCAGATAAATTTAGGTATGATTTTATGCTTTGCCTCAAAAAAATTTTGAATTAAAAAGTGCACTTTTATTAATATAAAAATATATAATACAATGCTAGTCATACAAAAAGACATAGATGGTAAAGTCACCCCAAAATCAAACCCACACCAAGTTAAACAAGCCTCGAGAAGAGTACAAAATTACAAAAGGGCCAATCCAAGGCCACACAAACCAAATCTAAACTAGCTCAAGTGCACATCAACCAAAAAAGGGTAGATAAAAGCATAAACAACAAGGAGATTAATAAGCAACAACAACGAACATGGCGGCATGCAAAGGATATTGTGAATTTCCTCCCCATCCCCCTTGAGGAGAGGGATCATCATCAACCAATAAGGGATCCTGACCATCATTTTGTTTTTTATTTTCATAGTCATCCTATCTGACAAATGGAATGGCAAGAGTCAGCCAAGAAAAAATTTCCCTGCAGAGTGGGGGCAACTACCCCCTCCACTATTTATGTTGGACCAATCAGTCCCATTATGGGGCATGCAGTGCCTACAAAAGAGAAGAGAGGGGCTCCTCTAGCTGCAAGACCATCGATAGTGAGATTGTTGATGCCGACCCCCACACCCAAGCCCCTAAGGGGGAGAGTGGTGGCATAGGAGATCGGGAGGCTCATCACTGACATCACATGGTGCATTCCCTCAATGGTCTAAGAGAATTTGTAGATGATGCAACTCTAGCAAAACTTTATCTGTTTGACTCTAGATCTCTAAGGTAACATTAAAAATCATAAAAAAATTGTTAGTTATAGAAAAAACTCATTTCCTTGTCTTCACAATTAAAATGTGTTTTATTTCTAGTTTTCCAAATCTAAAAAAGAATTTCAACAGGAAAAATCTATCAAAATCTGATGTATCTCATAGGAAGCAAGGCAAAGTCCCCCGAGATAATGATTTTCAAAGTGAATAATTCAAGTCGAAAGGGTTTGAAGAGGGTGTGAATCCATCTCCAAGCAAACTAAACATGAGTACAAAACCAAAAAAGGTGTTTAAAAGTTTTTGGGCCATGACAAGAGGGTAGATGGAGTTTGAGACCCCCATGTGCTTGAGTCGATCACCACCAATAAACCTTAGTGAAGAATACACCAAATAAAATGGGCTTTCTTAGGCTCAATAAGAGTTGTTTAATATTAGCAAACCTTTTAGACCAAATAAAAGGTAAAGATCTAAGATTCCATCAATGATCAAGGGTTTTGGTGTCAATGCACTAAAGAGCCAACAAATTATACCTCAGATGAGGAGAATAATGAGTAAAGGGTGTAATTGTAGGCTATTTCCAATCTTTCCACCAAGGCGTAAGGGAAGTAACACCAATTTTGTGTAATAACTCATTAGGTATGGAACTTTTCAACTCAACAATAGACTTTGCATCTTCTTTATTAAGATTAAAATTAGCCTTCACAATATTCTACAGGGGCCAATCCTGATTTATCTTGTAGAATGAATCTCCAATCATTTTAATATTCTTTTTGAATAGTCTCAAACCTTTGATCCAAGGGACCATGGCAAAAGGGACTTTATGATAATTGAGCATAGGAGACCACCATAGAGAATGAGAGTTTAGAGAAAGACCATTTTGAAACCATTTGTTAGAGGTACAATCACTAAGAGGGGGATGAATCAATGAACCCAAATATTTGAATTTCAACTCCAATCCTTTCAAACTATTAAACAAATAGCATATTGTTGAGTTTTGCAGCTAAAAGCTTCACTAATGAGCTAATGTGGAGGTTGTTGGGCTTACATAGTAACTGGCATCAGTCAGAACCAACCGACATCGGTTAAGGGTCGATTAGCATCGGTCAGAACCAACTGACATCGGTTAGGGATCAACCGGCATCGATCATCTTTAGATTGACACCGACTTCTATGCATTTCCAGCTTTTCTACTTTTAGAAGAACGGATTTGAGCCTTTGATTTAAGAGGTGGATCTAAAGGTGGCAAATGCATGGCTCATGAACCCTAGTGTTGTAGTGTACTATATAGTAGGGTTAGATCCTCATAGCATGTATAATTTAGTAATTGAGTTGATTGTAATTGATAGAGAGAGAGAGAGAACTCTTGAGGAAGAATTACTGTACATCTGAGAGGTGTGAGGAGAGAGATATTTCTTCATTGTATTTTTTTTTGGAAGAGTTTAATATAGATTAGTTGTTTCTTGTATCTCTTATTATTTGTTGTTTCTAATTTCTAGTTACTTATTACTTCTGGTTTCAATTCCATGTTTAGTTGCTTATACAAAAGTAATCAATTATACTCTAAGATCTTAACAATTGGTATCAGAGCATGTTGGTGTTTGTTGATTACAAAATTCACTCACAGGGGTTTCTAATTGAGTGGGAGCAAAGTAATGGCAGAAGAAATTAAACTAAGAATGGAGAAATTCAATGGCAAGAATTATCAATTATGGAGGATGCAGATTGAAGATTATCTATATCAGAAAGATCTGTATTTACCATTGGGTGGGGTTTCAAGGAAGCCCACAGATATGAAAGATGAAGAATGGAATGTTCCTGATAGAAAGGCTCTTGGATATATAAGGTTGAGCATGGTAGCTTCTGTATTTTCCAACTTATCATAGGCAAAGACAATGGTAGAGTTAATGGACACTTTGACAAATTTATATGAAAAACCCTCAGCTTTGAATAAGGTATATCTTATGAAGCAATTATTTAATTTGCAAATGTAGGAAGGTGGATCTATATCTAGTCATCTTAATGATTTTCATACAATAATAAATCAGTTAAATTCAGTCAAAATAATTTTTGATGATGAAATTAAAGCTCTCTTAATCTTATGCTCTTTACCTAAAAGTTGGCATAGTTTGGAAATGGAAGTTAGTCATACTGCATCTGCTTCAAATATATTGAAAGTTGATGATGTTGTTAGTGTAATCTTGAATGAATAAATTTACAAAAAAAAGCACAGGGGAAACATCAGGTAATGCTTTAAGTGTTGAAAGCAGGGGAAGGAAAAGAGAGAAGGGCAAGCAAGGGAAATCAAGGTCAAAGATGGGAAGTAGATCCAAATCTAGAAATAGAAGAATAACCTACTGGAATTGTGAAAAGAAAGGGCATGCAAAGAAATATTTTTGGTTGAAGGATAACAAAAAAAATTAGCATGAAGATAATAAAGAAGCAAAAGTTGCAGGTATTGTTGCATAGGATGCTCTTATATTTTGTTTGGATAATAAAGTAGAATCATGGGTTTTAGATTCTGGTGCCTCTTTCCATGCAATCCCAAATAGAGAATTTTTCAATGATTATGTCCATGGAGATTTTAGAAAAGTTTATTTAGGGGATGACGAGCCTTGTAAAATTGTTGGCAAAGGAAAAGTGTAGCTAAAATTGTAGAATGGCAACACATGGGTGTTGAAAGATGTCATGCATGTACCCATCCTGAAGAGGAATCTGATTTCTGTAGAAAAGTTGGGTGGTGAGGGTTGCACAATAACTCTCACAGCTGAATCTTGGAAAGTTTCCAAGGGTGCACTTGTATTAGTAAAATGTAAGAGAATAGGTACAATTTATCTATCTACTTGTATTACTGATTATTCTCCTTCTGTTTTATCTACTTCAGATGTAGATGCAAAGTTGTGGAACTGTAGGCTTGGTCACATGAGTGAGAAGGGAATGAATGTTCTTAAGTTAAAAGGTAAGCTTTCAAATTTGAAAAGCATAGATCTAGATTTCTGTGAGCATTGTATTTTTGGGAAATAGAAAAAAGTGAGGTTTCTCAAAACTAGGTCAACAAAGAAGAAACACAAGTTGGAACTTGTTCACACAGACGTGTGGGGACCAGCTTAGGTAGCTTCTATTGGAGGACCACAATATTATGTTTTTTTCATTGATGATGCTACAAAAAAGGTATGGGTTTATTGCATAAAGAGGAAATCTGATGTTTTTGACACATTTAAGAAATGGAAAACTTTGATTGAGAATGAAACAGGTTTGAGATTGAAGTGCCTTAGATCTAACAATGGTGGTGAGTACTACAGCAATAAATTCAATAGTTACTATTCTATGAGTGGAATATGTAGGGAAATGATGGTTCCAATGACACCTCAGATAAATAGAGTTGTTGAAAAGATGAATAGAACAATAATGGAGCGTGCACAGAGTATGAGGTTGCATGTTGGTTTGCCCTTACAGTTTTGGGCAGAAGCTGTAGATACTGTGATTTATCATATAACAGAGGACCTTCTACTACACTGGATGGTAGAATTTTAGAAGAGGCTTGGACAGGTAAAAAGGTAGATCTTTCATTTCTCAGAGTTTTTGGTTCTGAAGCTTTTGTGCACATTGATAAAGAAAATAGAAAGAAGCTAGATGTTAAATCTATGCAGTACACTTTCATTGGTTATGGTTTTAGAGATTTTGGATTCCGGTTGTGGAATTTAAAAATTAACAAAATTATTAGAAGCCATGATGTAGTTTTTAATGAGAAGGTCATGTACAGTGATCAACTCAAGAGGCTGAATAATTGAGCATGGCAATCTTGATTTGGAAAAGGTTATGATCCAAAATGAGCTCACATATAAAAATCATCACTTACAAAAAAACACAGAGACTGATGTCGATCAAGTGGAAATCGACGTTGATTATGTAGAGACCGACGTCGATCAGGTAGAAATTAGCGTCGATCAGGAGGAATCGACATCGGTCAGGTGTAGACCGGCATCGATCAGAGATGATCGGGATCGGTCACTATCAAAAGAAAATTTGGGCAGATAGAAAGCTATAAATAAGTCTCAAACACCCATAAGGAGGTCTGAAAGTGTAAGTAAACCTCCAATTCATTATTCCCCTTCTTTATATTACTTGTTGCTCACTGATGGTGGAGAACCAAAAAGTTTTGATGAGGCAATCCAGGTAGAATCCAAAAAATAGTGGGAGCATGGCATGAATGAGGAAATTGATTCCTTGGAAGAGAACCATACGTGGGATTTGGTTGAGTTGCCAGCCAGAAAGAAAGCACTAAAAAACAAATGGGTAAACAGGTTAAAAGAAGGAGAGAATGGACAAATGAGACATAAGGCCAGGTTGGTAGTAAAGGGATTTAAACAGAAACCAGGTATTGATTTTGGTGAAATTTTTTCTCCTATAGTAAAGATGACTTCTATTCAGACTGTATTGTCTTTAGTTGCTATTGAGGATTTTCATCTTGAGCAGCTTGATGTTAAGACAACATTTCTTCATAGAGATTTGGATAAAGAGATATATATGGATCAGCCAGAAGGTTTTGAGGTCAAAGGTAAGGAGAAACTTGTGTGCAAGTTGAAAAAAAGCTTATATGGTCTTAAGTAAGCTCCAAGACAATGGTATTTGAGGTTTGACAGGTTTATGACAGAGCATGACTTTAGTAAATGTCAATCTGACCATTGTGTTTATTTTAATAGATTAGATAATGGTAGTTATATTATCCTGTTACTGTATGTAGATGATATGCTTGTTGGAGGTTCACACATGTAGGAAATTACTGAGCTTAAGATAAAATTAGCTCGCATATTTTCCATGAAGGACTTAGGAGCAGCAAAGAAAATCCTTGGCATGAGTATTAAGAGAGATAGGAAAAATCATAGTTTGATTTTGTCTCAAGAAGATTATGTGAATAAGGTGTTGAAGAGGTTCAATATGCAGGATGCAAAATCATTAAGCACACCTATGGCTGGACACTTTAAGTTGAGCAAAGAACAGTGTCCTAAATCACATGATGAGGTTGAGTACATGAGTAGAGTTTTATATGCTTCAGCAGTTGGGAGCTTGATGTATGTAATGGTATGTACTAGACCAGATATTACCCAAGTAGTGAGAGTTGTCAGCAAGTTTATGGCCAATTCAGGAAAAGAACACTAGAAAGCAGTTTAGTGGATTCTTAGATATCTGAGAGGGACCAGCAGTAGGCATTTATGTTATGGAGGGTCAAACACTTCTCTACATGGGTATGTAGATTCAGATATGGCAGGTGACTTGGATGGTAGGAAAAGCACCACAGGATATGTGTTCACTATTGGTGGAACGGGGGTTAGCTAGATTTCAAAGTTGTAGAAGATTGTTGCCTTGTCTACTACAGAGGCAGAATACATCGCAGTCACAGAGGCTAGCAAGGAAATGATTTGGATGACTTGGTTCATGGAAGAGTTGGAAAAGGAGAAAGAGAGTTGTAAATTGTATAGTGATAGTCAAAATGTAATTCATTTATCAAAGAATTCAGCCTTTCATTCAAGAACCAAACATATACAGCTTAGGTACCACTTCATTAGACAAGTATTGGAGGATGGACAGTTGAAGCTGGAAAAGATCCATATGGATAAGAACCCTGTTGATATGTTAACAAAGCTGGTAACAAAGGAGAAGTTGAATCTTCATTCAAATTTTGTTGGTCTTCAAGATTGAACTTGAAGAGGGAGAAACAAGCCAGAGATGTTTAGAGGATTTTGTTGTACAAGTACAAGTGCAGCTATTTATCTCCAAGTGAGAGATTGTTGAGTTGTGGAGCTAAAAGCCTCACTAATGAGCTTATGTGGAGGCTTTTGAGCTTACACTATAACTGGCATCGATCAGAACCAACTGACATCGGTTAGGGGTCGACTGGCATCGATCAGAACCAATCGACATCAGTTAAGGGTTGACCGGCATCGATCATCTTCAGACTGACACCAACTTCTGTGCATTTTTAGCTTTTCTATTTTTAGAACAGATTTGAGCCTTTGATTTAAGAGGTGGATCTAAGGGTGCCGAATGCATGGCTCATGAACCCTAGTGTTGTAGTATACTCTATAGTAGGGTTAGATCCTCATAGCATGTAAAATTAAGTAACTGAGTTGATTGTAATTGATAGAGAGAGAACTCTTGAGGGAGAATTAATGTGCATCTGAGAGGTGTGAGGAGAGAGAGATTTCTTCATTGTATTTCTTTTTGGAAGAGTTTAATATAGATTAGTTGTTTCTTGTATCTCTTATTATTTGTTGTTTTTGATTTTTAGTTACTTATTACTTCTGATTTCAATTCCATGTTTAGTTGCTTATACAAAATTAATCAATTGTACTCTAAGATCCTAATAACTGGTATCAGAGCATGTTAGTGTTTGTTGATTACAACATTCACTCACAGGGGTTTCTGATTGAGTGGGAGCAAAGCAATGGCAGAAAAAAATAAACTAAGAATAGAGAAATTCAATGGCAAGAATTATCAATTATGGAGGATGCAGATTGAAGATTATCTGTATCAAAAAGATCTATATTTACCATTGAGTGGGGTTTCAAGGAAGCCCACAGATATGGAAGATGAAGAATGGAATGTTCTTGATAGAAAGGCTCTTGGATCTATAAGGTTGAGCTTGGTAGGTTCTGTGTTTTCCAACTTATCACAGGTAAAGAAAATGGTAGAGTTAATGGATACTTTGGCAAATTTATATGAAAAACCCTCAGCATCGAATAAGGTATATATTATGAAGCAATTATTTAATTTGCAAATGTAAGAAGGTGGATCTGTATCTAGTTATCTTAATGATTTCCATACAATAGTAAATCAATTAAATTTAGTCAAAATAGTTTTTGATGATGAAATTAAGGCTCTCTTAATTTTATGCTCTTTACCTGAAAGTTGGCATAGTTTGCTAATGGCAGTTAGTAATACTGCATCTGCTTCAAATATCTTGAAAGTTGATGATGTTGTTAGTGTAATCTTGAATGAAGACATTTCAGGAAAAGCACAAGAGAAATATCAGGTAATGCTTTAAGTGTTGAAAGCAGGGGAAGGCAAAGAGAGAAGGACAAGCAAGGAAAATCAAGGTCAAAGATGGGAAGTAGATCCAAATCCAGAAATGGAAGAATAACCTGCTGGAATTGTGAAAAGAAAGGGCATGCAAAGAAAGATTATTGGTTGAAGGATAACAAAGAAAATCAGCATGAAGGTAATAAAGAAGCAAAATTTACAGGTATTGTTGCATAGGATGCTCTTATATTTTGTTTGGATAATAAAGTAGAATCATGGGTTTTAGATTCTGGTGCCTCTTTTCATGCAACCCCAAATAGAAAAATTTTCAATGATTATGTCCATGGAGATTTTGGAAAAATTTATTTAGGGGATGATGAGCCTTGTAAAATTGTTGGCAAAAGAAAAGTACAGTTGAAATTGCAGAATGGCAACACATGGGTGTTGAAGGATGTCATGCATGTACCCATCCTAAAGAGGAATCTGATTTCTTCAGAAAAGTTGGGTGATGAGGGTTGCACAGTAACTCTCACAGCTAAATCTTAGAAAGTTTCCAAGGGTGCACTTGTATTAGAAAAAGGTAAGAGAGTAGGTACACTTTATCTATCTACTTGTATTATTAATTATTCTCTTTCTGTTTTATCTACTTCAGATGTAGATGCAAAGTTGTGGCACTATAGGCTTGGTCACATGAGTGAGAAGAGAATGAATGTTCTTAAGTCAAAAGGTAAGCTTTCAGATTTGAAAAGCATAGATCTAGATTTGTGTGAGCATTATATTTATGGGAAATAAAAGAAAGTGAGGTTTCTCAAAACTAGGTCAACAAAGAAGAAGCACAAGTTGGAGCTTGTTCACACAGATGTGTGGGGACCAGCTTAGGTAGCTTCTATTAGAGGATCACAGTATTATGTTTCTTTCAATGATGATGCTACAAGAAAGGTATGGGTTTATTGAATAAAGAGAAAATTTGATGTTTTTGACACATTTAACAAATGGAAAGCTTTGGTTGAGAATGAAACAGGTTTGAGATTGAACTGCCTTAGATCTGACAATGGTGGTGAGTACTGCAGCAATAAATTCAATAGTTACTGTTATATGATTGGAATACATAGGGAAATGATGGTTCCAAGGACACCTTAGATAAATGGAGTTGTTGAAAGGATGAATAGAACAATAATGGAGTGTGCATGGAGTATGAGGTTGCATGCCGATTTGCCCTTACAATTTTGGACAAAAACTGTAGATACTGCGATTTACCTGATTAACAGAGGACCTTCTACTACACTAGATGGTGGAATTTTAGAAGAGGCTTGGACAGATAAAAAGGTAGATCTTTCATTTCTCAAAATTTTTGGTTCTGAAGCTTTTGTGCACATTAATAAAGAAAATAAAAAGAAGCTGGATTCTAAATCTATGCGGTGCACTTTCATTGATTATAGTTTTGGAGATTTCAGATTTTAGTTGTGGAATTTATAAACTAACAAAATTATTAGAAGTCGTGATGTAGTTTTCAATGAGAAGGTGATGTAAAGTGATCAACTCAAGAAGCTAAACAATTTTGAGTAGGGAAATCTTGATTTGGAAGAGGTTATGATCCAAAATGAGCTCACGGGTAAAAATCATTACTTATAAAAAAATACATAGACCGACATCGATCAGGTGGAAATCAACATCGATCATGTAGAGATCGACATCAGTCAGGTGGAAATAAGCATCGATTAGGAGGAATCGACATCGGTCGATTGCAGACCGACATCAATCAGAGATGACCAGGATCGGTCACTATCAGAAGAAAATTTGGGCGGACTGCAAGCTGTAAATGAGTCTCAAACGCCCATAAAGAGGTCTAAAAGGGTAAGTAAACCTCCAATTCATTATTCTCCTTTTTTATATTACTTGTTACTCACTGATGGTGGAGAACTAGAAAGTTTTGATGAGACAATGCAGGTAGAATCTAGGAAACAGTGAGAGCATGGCATGAATGAGGAAATTGATTCTTTGAAAGAGAACCATACATGGGATTTGGATGAGTTTCCAGTCAGAAAAAAAGCACTGAAAAACAAATGGGTATATAGGTTAAAGGAAGGAGAGAATGGATAAATGAGACATAAGGCCAAGTTGGTAGTAAAGGGATTTGCATAGAAACCAGGTATTGATTTTGGTGAAATATTTTCTTCTGTAGTAAAGATGACTTCTATTCAGACTGTATTGTCTTTAGTTGCTATTAAGGATTTGCATCTTGAGCAGCTTGATGTTAAGACAACATTTCTTCATAGAGATTTGGATGAAGAGATATATATGGATTAGCCAAAAGGTTTTGAGGTCAAAGGTAAGAAGAAACTTGTGTACAGGTTGAAGAAAAGCTTATATGGTCTTAAGCAAGCTCCAAGACAATGGTATTTGAGGTTTGACAGGTTTATGACAAAGCATGGCTTTAGTAAATGTCAATCTGACCATTGTGTTTATTTTAAAAGATTAGATAATAGTAGTTATATTATCCTATTATTGTATGTAGATGATATGCTTGTTGCAGGTTCACACATGCAAGAAATTACTGAGCTTAAGGTAAAATTAGCTCACACATTTGCCATGAAGGATTTAGGAGTAGAAAATAAAATCATTGGCATGAGTATTAAGAGAGATAGAAAAAATTATAATTTAATTTTGTCTCAAGAGGATTATGTGAATAAGGTGTTGGAGAGGTTCAATATGCAGGATGCAAAACCAGTAAGCACACCTATGGCTGGACACTTCAAGTTGAGCAAAGAATAGTGTCCTGAATCACATGATGATGTTGAGTACATGAGTAGAGTTCCATATGCTTCAGTAGTTGGGAGCTTGATGTATGCAATGGTATGTACTAGACCAGATATTGCCCAAGTAGTGGGAGTTGTCAGCAAGTTTATGGCCAATCCAAGAAAGGAATAATGGAAAATAGTTCAGTGGATTCTCAGATATTTGAGAGGGACCAGCAGTAGGCATTTATGCTATGGAGGGTCAAACACTTCTCTACATGGGTATGTAGATTCAGATATGGCAGGTGACTTGGATGGTAGGAGAAGCACCACAGGATATGTGTTCATTGTTGGTGGAATGGCGGTTAGCTAGATTTCAAAGTTGCAGAAGGTTGTTGCCTTGTCTACTATAAAGGCAGAATACATTGTAGTCATAGAGGCTAGCAAGGAAATGATTTGGATGACTCAGTTCATGGAAGAGTTGGGAAAGGAGCAAGAGAGTTATAGATTGTACAGTGATAGTCAAAGTGCAATCCATTTGGCAAAGAATTCAGCCTTTCATTCAATAATCAAACATATACAGCTTAGGTACCACTTCATTAGACAGGTATTGTAGGATGGACAGTTGAAGCTAGAAAAGATCCATACAGATAAGAACCCTGTTGATATGTTAACAAAGTTGGTAACAAAGGAGAAGTTGAATCTTCATTCAAATTTTGTTGGTCTTCAAGATTGAACTTGAAGAGGGAGAAACAAGCCAGAGATGTTTAGAGGATGTTGTTGTACAGGTACAGGTGTAGTTATTTATCTCCAAGTGAGAGATTGTTGAGTTGTGGAGCTAAAAGCTTCACTAATGAGATAATGTGGAGGTTTTTGGGCTTACACAGTAACCAGCATCGGTCAGAACCAACTGACATCGGTTAGGGGTCGACCGACATTGGTTAGAGGTCGATCGACATTGGTCATTTTCAGACCGACACTAACTTTTGTGCGTTTCTAGCTTTTCTATTTTTAGAAGAATGGATTTGAGCCTTTGATTTAAGAGGTGGATCTAAGGGTGGAAAATGCATGGCTCTTGAACCTTAGTGTTGTAGTATACTATATAGTAGGGTTAGATCCTCATAGCATGTACAATTCAGTAATTGAGTTGATTGTAATTGATAGAGAGAGAGAGAGAGAGAACTCTTGAGGGAAAATTATTGTACATCTGAGAGGTGTGAGGAGAGAGAGATTTCTTTATTGTATTTCTTTCTGGAAGAGTTTAATACAGATTGGTTGTTTCTTGTATCTCGTATTATTTGTTATTTCTGATTTCTAGTTACTTATTACTTCTGGTTTCAATTCCATGTTTAGTTGCTTATACAAAAGTAATCAATTTTACTCTAAGATCCTAACACATATATCAACTTGATCAAGTAATATTAACAAGAGAACTCATTTATTTAATGCATACACAAGATCAAACATATAACACATAGTTCCTGTGGGAAACCCTCATGGGGAATAAAACCCACTCTCAAGCCAAAAACACATGGAATACTTGTCCTATAAAAAATTACAATCAAGAGACTGGTCAACTCCTTTAGACCAACAAACTTTGATCAAATCCTCCTGACCAAAGGCATTTAGTGAAACACCTATTTCATAAGGAGCAACTACCCCTAAGGAAGATCAAGTCTTTTAGACCCTTTTTTGAACACTTCCACCTTAGAACTAATGTCTTCAACCCCTGATAATGGATCTCTGATTATATAACCCTTTCATAAACACTCTCTACTCATACAGGCCTCTCACATAGGCATGCCATAATCTCTCCTTTACTCAAATTATCCTCATATGCACACTCAAAATTCTTCGCATATCCTCAAACTGTAAGAGTTTTATTTGGACATCAGAAATATGACCTATAGCTCATACACATAGTCCTCAATCTGATATTCTTATCAAATCATCAACTGGGCACTCTACCTCTCCTTCACTCTATAATTCTCACATAGACCTTACACTTGTCTCACAAAAATGTCATACCCAAGTCTAGAAACCAACATATTTGGTTTCACCATTTATAAAGCAATCATGAATATCAAGTTCATAATATTTCCTTATCAAACATAATACATGCCTTCATCCTTAAGGCATCTCACATGGGTCACACTTAAGCACAATCCGCTTTCAAATCGGTCTAAGCCACTTTTAGGTCCTATGGAGATCCATTCAGCTCTTTGACACTTCTCTGAGCAAATTAAGAAACACAAGAACACTTTAAAAATGTATGAACCCATTCTACATGATATATAGGTCCTCCTTAAGTGCCAACAACCATCATAATACCCTTCTGCTTAACCATTAATCGCTCAAACAAAATTTTGTGCACACAATCACTATGAGCGCATACATAGTCAACTTGTAAACCTTTGTTCATACTGCATATAATTTATCAAACTTTAATAATGAACATAGATAATCCTTATGGAGTCTAAAACATGATCCAATAGTTAATTCATCATTAAACATTGAAACAACATCAGAACAAGCTCAATTACCCTTCTTGGGTTACTTACAGAACATATTCAACTTTGAAGCTCAATATCTTTGTTTATACATAAATTCAAACCTTCAAATTTATATTTACAGATGCACCTTGGAGTTCTCTAAAAATTCTCTTTTTACACCATGGTCAAATTCTACATATATTGAAAGTTATGGTACAAAAACCAGACACTGATTTTTTTCTTTTTTAAATTCAAATATTCAAATGCAAATGGTCACAGTTAAACCTCGAACACCATGTTATCATCTCCAGTCCTCATTGCTTAGATTAAAAATGCACCATCAATCTTATTATATGAATCATGACCTTTAACACATAGTGTGCCAATGCTAAATTTTAAACCTTAAACATGTTGACCTCATCTCGTGCATTCTTGCAATATTGACTTAACACACACCATCGATCTTTGTGGATAAGTCAAGTCTTTATCTTATAGTGCTCACCATTCAATATCAATCAAAACCACCATGATCATGACACTTGTCACCCTCTCATGCCTTCTAAGCACTTATATTGTTAAACATCATGCACTTCTTACCATCTCACTCAACACGCACTATTAGATCAAAATTGTACAATCACCTACGCACCATTAGATCTTAGAAGAAGTTCGATCTTTATATATGTCAAAAAACAAACACTTTAACACCTTTGACTTGTTTCACACTATATATCTTCATTATATGATCATCTTCAAGCCATTAGATCTCCATTTGGTCTTGATCTTTAACATCATGCAAAAATGACTAAGTATGGGAACCATTGATCCTCTGCCTGGAAGGACAACTTTGCACCTTCATATGTTTTGCTTTGCTCAAGTGCATGTTCTCAAGTTTGGACCATATGATCTCTTCACATATGATAATCCAACTATGTGACAATCTGCTCCTAGAACCCTCACACGTGTGAGATTAATGACATTAAAATGCTCACTCAGATTTTTTTACCACAAAACCACCTATGTCAAAAACTTATCTGGGAGGCCAACTTTAAACATGCATATCTTTTGTCATGCTTCAGTACTTGCCCTAAAAGTTAGTACAAATCAATTAAACACAAAACTAAACAAATCCATATGATCACATTCTCCTAAAATGTCCACATGTACGAGATATTCCACCATCAAAATGCCTACTCAGCTTTTCTTACCACATTGCAAATTTGGCTGAGGAAAAATATTGTCAAAATACCTGAGAACCCAACTTTGCACTTGCATATCTTTTGTCATGATTCATCGCTAGACTTGAGATTTTATGCATAGAAACTAGGGACTAATTTTATCACAACCATATGACCAAGTCCCCATGACTCATCTACACATGGCAATTATAACATCATCAAATTGTCTACTCAGATCTTCTACCATTGGACCCAAAATGTGTAGATGAGAGCAATGATGAACCGAGTGAATTCCACTCATGCACTCAAATCATATAAAACCTCTTATATTACCCCTTGACATGCTAAATACTTCATACACATCCCTAAACAACTCTAGCCATGTCAAAACTAAATATCAACCAAGCCTCCTTCAAGCATACTATGACAAACACATTTCACACTTTATCATTTTCACTTAAACTATCAAGGCACTTCATCCACTCACAATGACATCTCCATGACATTACCATGACATCATTGAAAACTCTCCAACAATCTTCCCCTTTGTCATTGATGTCAAAAAATATCTTTCAACTCACATTCTCTCTCTTCAAGCACTCCACAATATGAACTTTATCCCCCTTTAACATAATGAGAAAGTGGGCACCAACTGATCTTGAGGACCTGAAAAAACTATCAGTAGAAAAGGCCCATATTATAAAGATGATACAAACTCTCCCTCACCTTGAGCCTACCTCTTCTTTCCTTGACACCTTCCTCTTGATCCGTACCAACACTCTCTTCAACCAAGCACTGCAACTAATGAAGTCAAAACACAAAAATACTAAAATGTAATGGAACTCACCAAGAAACATCTGAGAAGGACTCCACCTAAAATTTCAGAGCCATTTCACCTTTTGAGAATATTCACATCTCCATACATCATGAGGAACCACCATAAAGGCTTACTAGCATTCTCTCTCAAACCACCTCAAGGACCACCAACAGAACTTCATGCCACACACCAAAACATGAAACATGCTCTAAAACAATCTGAGAACTCACCTTGAAATACTCATGCCTTGATCTTTTTGAGAAACTAAATAAAAAGTGCATCTTCAAGACTAGGTCTGTCTAGACTCCTTGTATCCCTTCTTGGAATTTACAAAGCCCACAATTTTCAAAAGACACACCATGCATATTTGGAGCACTCTCATATGCCCCCTTAAGCACACCAATTTGCAACAACTAGGTCCTCCTCTGCAATATACTTCCTTCACAAACTAACTTGCCAATTAGGCCACCATCTTGACAAAAACATGAATAAATTAAAAACCACAAACCTTCAAATCTCTGTAAGCATGATTTGACAACCCATTTTGCCCATTTAACCTATCAAGAAGACTCAAACTTCAAATTATAAGGCAAACCATTTTTTTAGCATAGCTCAAAACCCTAGAATCTCAAAACAAACAAAGTCAACAAACATTCTTCTGGTCAACATCCACCTCTAAAACTTCTTTTCTAGACCAAGATTTGCGCTTTCACATATTTGGGAACCCGTACATCCTATAACCCATTTTAGGACCTGCATACTCTTAAGCACAAACTAGGAAACCCGAGAGTAAACAAAAATTTGTAATTTGTCTTCAACATACCTTCAAACCACAAAACCACCTAGAGCATGCTAGAATAAGGTCAACAGACCTTTTTATGCAAAATTAGTTTTCTTAAAATTGCATCAATCTCATTAGGCCATATGGAAACTTTCAATCTGATGCTATAGACTGACCATTTATAGCTATCAACATCATGACATTACCACAACATATCTTCCACCTAGACATACCTTTTCCAACTGAAAACATTCATCTCTAGCCTTCTAAGACCATCTAAATAACCCATAGCAACACTTGTTTCTCCATTGAAAGGAGTCTCTTAAGAAGCATATATAGAGACATCTTTTACACCACAATGCTCTAAAATAAAGTGAAGTAAGGAGTGGCCCACAACTCAGTAACCACTGGAATCCTCTTATAGCTATAAGACTTACTACTCTTATTCTTCTTCTCTTTAGTCTGAACTATGACAATTGGTTCCTTTTCTATGTCACTCTCCTTTTCTAAGATAGAATTGACAACACGTAGAGCAACTATGGAATCTTAATATACCTTTTCATTTGAAGAATCAACCTTGTAGCTTGAAACCTCATTACTAGGCATAGACAATTGATGTATTTTGAATAAGACTTGCTCCACAATAGCAGGATGTTCACTTGGATCCATACACATCTCATAACTTGCCTCAACTAGCACCTTGGTCTTCTCCTTTAGCTTGGTCTCTTCATTCTCAACATGAGTAGACAATGAGAGTCATTGGCACTCTTCAACTTATGTAGCATTTTCCACCATAGCAAACAAATTACTTGGACATGCAAACTCATCATGACTTACACTTACCACCTTTAGCTTTCATGAGTTAACTTGCCTTCTTCCTTGCACTCTAGAACCCTGATTGAACTTATTCTAACTTGTAAGCCTTTGCTTGTAGAAGCTAGCAATGTGATCTCTTTGTTCACAATTGTAGCAAACCATATTCATTGATGGAAACTTAGCTTGTCTTACCTTGTTCGAACAATGTTTTGCATTAGGGGAAATATGAGTTTAAAAAGGGCCCTGTAAGAATTATATTTATTTCTTTTTTATTAAAATATATTAATCAAATAAAAAATGATTCACTTAACAATATGAGTTAAGTGAGGTCATTTTCACATTAAAAACTTCTAAAAACACTTCACTTAATTGATTTTTTTCTTTATTAATGTCTAACAACACTTAATTGATTTTTTTCTTTTTTATTGTCTTAATATTTTTTTAGAAACATTCCTCTTAATTGTTTTCTTTTTTATTTTTTTCTTATCTCAATTTTGCCACTCCATGATATCATTTGGAAGATTGTAACCTATGTTTCTGAGATGTTGCTTTGCTTAAATAAATTGTGTTTAAAATGATTGGATATAAAAGGTGTAGTTAGTTCTTTTTGAATGTGGTTAAAGATTGTGGAATGATAATATAAACATCTAGTCACACACACACACACACACACACATAGATTGACCCCTTATTTCCTAGAATATTTGTTATGGAGCGAATGATGTGATTATTCTTAGTAAGAAGTGGTCATTGAATCAATCTACTAGATGTTCTAAAAGCTCTGAGATGGTTTATGCATGTATATTTGAAGGAATGACAAACAAACCGTTAATCCTTGAGAACTAAAATAATGACCCTATTTAGAAATTATAGTTATAGACTTCCTATTTTGGTGTAATTACACTATTGGTAGGTTGTGTATCTAGTTTCTATAAGTGAATGAACCAAGAATTCATCCGATCACCACTATGACGTACTGTGGTGAGCTCTTTGAATGTTTTTATAAGGATATTGAAATCTTTCCTACATATTTTTTGTGTCAATTTGTTTTTGCAAGGATGCAGGCCTGTAAATTATGCATAAGCAAAAGGGAATAGAGTTTAACTAGAGTCAAACAAATATGTCACAATGGGTGAGTTATAACTCAATGAAGTGAATATAGTGGTATTATTTTTATATCGACCACGTGCAAGAGTGATAAGAATGGTGTTGTGTAAATTGATCAGTTAGACGAAGGGGGCATTATTAATAACCAACTCTCGTATCAATAATGTCTTTAAGGGAATACATATTATATTGTGAGTTTTCTCTTTCAATTGTTAATAATCAAGAAATCAGGTATTTTGTAAACTGAGCCCAGTAGAGAGAATATGAGGGCACTATGAGGCTGGTGAGTTTTATATTGGAAATAAAAGGTGTTAAGATAATGGTACATAGTTTGTAAGTATAACTATGTGCTCAGATGAAGCCAGAATGACATCAATAGGTGGAATAGAGACTATTTGACAAGTTGATCTTATGTACAAACTAAGTTTTGTGTGGTTCAAGGACATAGACATTGGGAGTGTGTTGCTATACATTCCTCAAGGCTTTTACTATTGTTTTTTATGGTTTTTTTCCATAAATCTTGGAGAGATCATTGTTGTTCACATATTTTCACAACATAGATCATGTTCCCTATGGAAAGCATTGTTAATTGCACTATGAGATTATTCCAAGAATAGAAATATTATTGTTTCATTGTGCAGATGCTTTGGAGATGCTTTGGTAAGTGTGTGTGTATCTTTTAAAAGTTTTTAGAACCCTTGTTTGATCAATAATGTGGTATTAATTTTCAAATATTGATACAGACCTGCATATTATACAATTTCCTGCACAATTGAGACATTTGGAATAATAAAACTTTAGTAGTGGATTGAAACAAGGAAACTAAGACTTAGAAACAAGGATAAGTGAGAGACTTGGTGTATTATTTGAATCATTTAGTCTCCTATTGAGCATTATAATGAAACCCTTCTCAACATATACAAAGACAACCTATCAAATTTTTGATAGTCTTTACCTTAAAGGACTCTCACGCAACGTTTTTAGGCAAAGAATACAAGAACACACAGGGCTTGGTTTGGAGACTACTAAAAAGTCTGTGTTTTATCAACAAAAGATAATATTAGGATCTTAAGTTCTTGAGAAAAAAACTACAAGAAAGAGAATGACATTCTTTAAACAAAGCATAAGTGTACAGATTTGGTGGAATGTGTAGTATCTACAAGCAAATACCTTCTATAATAATTTAATGTGAAAAAATAAAAAATCTTTCAAATTTTCATTAAAAAATAAAAAATAGAATAAAATAAGTAAGTTTATCCTAACCATGTGAGTTAGTTTAAGTTTTATATAATAAATAAAATTTATTATATTATTATTTTACCCTTATGGTTGATATCATCTTTTAAGAGTTTTAAATTGTTTTCATATATCATATTTTATATTTTAAAGATATATTTAGGACTATTGTTAATTCATATTCCCCCTAATGCAAAGTGTCCCACATCATGACAGTGGAAGCACTCAACTTTTCTCACACCTTTTGACTAATAACCCCCATCATAGTTCCATACAAATTCATTTTTAACAAGTCTCTTACATTCTGTATAGTTCTATGCCTAAATTGATTACAAATATAGAAGTAACCATTGAAATTTGAATACCTCATGGCATTTGATTGTATGATCTGATTTGTCTTCAAAGTCAGATTATTCTTGTTCACATTATTGTCTTGAGTTGCATTCTCTGGTTCTTCTTTATCCAAGACTAGTTCTATCACTTGCATGATTTTGATCATTTAGAATATTGTCTACATCACTTGAGCTCTTTTCAAATCTCACAAGTAACTTCACCTTACTAGATGTCTTCTCTAACTCAGAACTCAATGACTCATTTTCAATTACATACCTTGAGCATTCATCTTCTTTAAGTTTTAGGCTTTTACATAGGACTTCTAATTGGCAAATGAGATGCTTGACTATATCTTCATGCTCCTTGGTGTCTTAATTTATTCTTACCTCATACACACTAAATTGTTACTCATAGTCTTTGAGTTTAGATATCATATTCTTATTGATCTTCTTCTCAATCTTCAATTTTCAAGAGCATTCATCAATTCATTTTCACAATCCACCTCATCTTCATCATCATCTGAATCACTCTAAGTAGACTCTTTTTAATGTGAGCAACTACCTTCCTCAGCCATGAAGAGGGCTCTATCTTCATCAATACCATCATCTTCATGATCATACTTAGAGTCACTAAATTCACTCTCATCTGATGAGTTGCAATCTTCTTTGGTGTAGAGACTCTTCTTGTCCTTGAAGTACTTCTTATTGTCAAACTTTTTGAATCTATTTTTGTTTTTATCAGCCCTAAATGATTTCTTGTCATCATCATGACCTTGATCATGCTCTTCATCATCATGTTTCATATACTTATGGGAACACGTATTAACAAAATGTCCTATCTGACCACAATTGAAGCATTTGAGGGGTAGTTTACCTTTATACTTGCCTAAACTTGTTCTCAATTTACTTGAAATCAAAGCAATTAGTTCATCTTCATTTATATCAAAAATGTCATCCTCTTTGGGTTTCTTACCTTGGAACTTCTTCTTTGGCTTCATCTTTGTCTTGAATGTTGCTTCCTTCTTTGGTGGTATATCATCATTCATCCTCATTTCATAGGCAGTAAGAGTATTATGCAATTGATCCATCTTCAACTAAGTAAGATCATGACTTTATTCTATAGCAGATATTTTTGGATCAAACTTGAGGGATAGAGACCTTAATACTTTTTGAACCACATTAGCCTCTTCAAGGTTCTCTCCAAGACCTCTGATGATGTTCACAATCTCATCAAATCTCTGTAGAAAGGATGCCACAGAATCTTCTTCGTTCATCTTGAGACTTTCAAATTATCCTATGTGATTCTGCAACTCAACAAGCTTGACCTTTGAATCTCCATAAATGATTTGCATTTTGTCTCATATCTCTTTAGCAGATTTAGAATGGATTCCCTTAGTGTAGTCAATCTCTGAAAGACCAAAAGTGATAGCATTCATTGTTCTGAAACAACTTCTTGTATGTAGTACTAGTGGAGCCGTAGGAGCAACATAACCATCCATAACAAATTGTCATACATCAAACTCTAGGGACATAATGTATGTCCTCATCATTTCACTCTAAAAAAACATAATTGGATTCATTGAACATCGATGCTTGCTTAGTAGAGAAACCTCCTTGATGACTACCCATATTGTACCTTAGATCACCTTCAAACTGTCAAGCCTTTACCAAAGGACCTGCTCTGATACCAATTATTAGAGGTACAATCATTGAGAGGAGGGGTAAATCAGTAAACCCAAATATTTGACTTTCAATTCCAATCTTTTCAAACAATTAAACAAACAACATATATCAACTTGATCAAGTAATATTAACAAAAGGGCTCATTCATTCAATGCATACACAAGATCAAAATATAACACAGTTCTTGTGGGAAACCCTCATGGGGAATAAAACCCACTCTCAAGCCTACAACACATGGACTACTTGTCCTATAATAAATTACAAACAAAAGGCTGATCAACTCCTTTAGACCAACAAACCTTGATAATATCCTCCTGACCAAAAACATTTTGTGAAACACATATTTCACAAGGAGCAACTACCCCTAAAGAAGATCAAGTCCTTTAGACCCTCCTTTGAACACTTCCACCTTAGAACTAATGTCTTCAACACCTAATGATGGATCTTTGATTATATAACCCCTGCACAAACTCTCTATCTATCTTATATAGGCCTCTCACATGGGCAAACCATGATCTCTCTCCTTCACTCAAATTGTCCTCATATGCACACTCAGACCTCTTTGTATATCCTCAAAATACATGAGCACTAGTTGGACATCAAAAATATGACCTACAGGTCATACACATAGTCCTCAATCTGCTCTACTTATCAACTCATCAATTGGGCACTCTACCTCTCTTTCGCTCCACAAATTTCACATACACCTTTCACTTGTCTCACAAAAGTCTCACACCCAAGTCTAGAAACCAACACATTTGGTTTCACAATTTATATATCAATCATGAATATCAAGTTCATAATCTTTCCTTTTCAGCCATAATACATGACTTCACCCTTAAGGCATCTTAGATGGGTCACACTTAAGCACAATCCACTTTCAAATAGGTCTATGTCACTTTTAGGTCCTATGAAGACCCATTCAGCGCTTTGACACTTATCTTAGCAAACTAAGAAACATAGGTACACTTTCCAAATGCATGAACCCATTCCACATGATCTATAGATCCTCCTTAAGTGCCAACAACCATCATAGTACCCTTCTGTTTAAGCACAATTTGTTCAAACAACATTATGTGCACACAGTCACTATGAACGAATACGCAATCAACTTGTAAACCTTTGTTCATACTACATACAGTTGATCAAACCTTCATAATTCACACAGAGCATCCTTATGGAGTCTACAACATGATCCAATAGTTAATTCATCATTAAACATCAAAACAACATCAGAACAAGCTCAATTACCCTTCTTGGGTTACTTGGAGAACACAGTCAACTTTGTATCTCAATATCAATTTTTGTACATACATTTAAACCTTTAAATTTATATTTCCATATGCACCTTATATTTCTCTACAAATTTGTTTTTTACACCATGGTCAAATTTTTCATAGTTCGAAAGTTATGGCACAAAACCCAGACACTGATTTTTCCTTTGTTAAATTCAAATATTCAAATGCAAACAGTTACAGTTAAACCTCGAACACCATGTTATCATCTCGAGTCCTCATTTCTTATATTAAACACACACCATTGATCTTATTATATGAAGCTCGACCTTTAACACATAGTGCACTAATGCCAAACGTTAAACCTTAAACATGTTGACCTCATCTCGTGCATTCTTACAATATTGACTCAACGTGCACCGTCAATCTTTGCAGATTAGTCAGATCTTTATCTTATAGCGCTCATCATTAAATATTTCTTAGAACCCTCATGATCATGACACTTGGCACCCTCATGTGCCTTTTGATCACTTATAATGTTAAACATTGTGCACTTCTTACCATCTCTCTCAACACGCACTGTTAGATCAAAATTATATGATCATCTGTGCACCATTAGATCTTAGAAGAAGCTCGATCATTATCTATATTAACCAATGAACACTTTGACTTGATACACACCATATATATTCACTTTATGATCACCCATGAGCCATTAGATACTCATCTGCCTAGAAGGCCAACTTTGCATCTCCATATATTTTGCTTCACTTAAGTGCATGTTCTCAAATTTGGACCATATGATCTCCTCACATAGGATAATCCAACCATGTTACAATCTTCTCATAAAAACCTCACACATGTGAGATATAATGACATTAAAATGCTCACTTATATTTTTTTGCCACAAAGCCAACTATATCAAAAACTTGTCTGGGAGGCTAACTTTGAACATGCATATCTTTTGCCACACTTCAACACTTGACCTGAAAGTTAGTGAAAATCAACTAGGCATAAAATTGAACAAACCCATATGATCACCTTCTCTTGAAACATCCACATGTATGAGATATGCCACCATCAAAATTCCTACTCAGTTTTTCTTACCACATTGCAAATTTGGCTAAGTATGAAAAAATACTATCAAAATGCCTCAGAACCCAACTTTGCACTTGTATATCTTTTGTTTCACTTCATCTCTAAACTTGAGACTTTGTATATAGAAACTAGGGACTAATTTTATCGCAACCATATGAACAAATCCCCCTGACTCATCCACATGTGGCAATTATGGTGTCATCAAATTGCCTACTCAGATTTTCTGCCATTGGTCCCAAAATATCCAGATGTGAACAATGATAAACCAAGTGAATTCCACTCATGCACACAAGCACTCAAAGCATATAAAACCTCTTATATGACCCCTTTCACATGCTCAATACTCCATACACATCTCTAAACAACTCTAGCCATGTCAAAACTGAAGATCAACCAAGCCTCTTTCAAGCATACTAGGACAAGCATATTGCACACTTTGTCATTGTCACTTAGACTATCGAGGCACTTCATCCACTCACCAAAACACCTCCATGACATAATTTAAAACTCTCCAACACCATTTCCCACCTCTCTCACCCAAAATGAGGTGAGGTTTGAATCTTTTCCAAGCCTTTTAGATGTTTTGCATAACAAAAGTGTCACTGATCTTAACAGAAATAGGCGTAATGAGAACATTGTGTAACCAATCCCTTCACAAGCCTTTCTGTCAAGAGGGAGTCCATGTGAAATGCAATGTCTCAATAATATTTTCCAAGCTTCATCACCTTCCAAGCCTCTGATGATCCATTTGACACTAAGGGTAAGACCTTAGAATTTTATGTCAATAAGCCTAAGCCCACCAATGTCTTTAGGTCGACAACAAATGGCCCAAGAGACGGTAAAAACCATGATGGATTTCAGATTTGATCTACAAATAGTCCCTTAATATTTTATCCAACTTAGCATAGGAGGCATTAGATAGAGCTCTAAATTAAGAGTAATAAACATGAGTAGCAATGAAGACCTTAGAACAAATCTGAAACTTTAATGCTAAAGTCAAGGATTTGGTGATCTAGAAGGATTTTTTTTTCAACCCTCTGGACCATATAAGACTAGAAATCAGCGGGAAAGGCTCTAAATTCAAAGGGAATGGCAAGGAATTTAAATTAAACTCCCAAGATAATCCATTTCCAATGATATCCCTTCAACCTGGGAGGTTTGGGAGAAAGAAAATAGCAACAATGTTGAATCTTCTGGCATTGGAAGGAAGACCCAAAAGCAAGGCAAAAAGTGTCAAGGCATTCCATATCATTTTTAATATAATCATCTTCCTTTTGAAGGGTGAGAAAAGATTCATCTACAAAGTGTCCATTAATACACTGATAGTTTGAATTGGGGAGGGAAATACCCTTTACCAAACCCCTAGAAGCATAATTAGCCAAAATATAGATAAATCCCTTAGTAGCCAACACATAAAGAGACAGAACTAGAGGGAAACCCTCCTTGATAGAGCGATGAAACTCCAAGCACTGAGATTGAGTACCATTGATAGTGATATAGGAACTAGCATCCTGAAAAAGCATATTGATAGCTTGCACAAACATGGAGCCAAACCAAAGAGCCTGAAGCATTGCTATAATGAAAGGCCACTTGATTCGATCATACATCTTTTCAAAATCAATATTGATAAATAAGGCCTTCTAATTGGAGATCATATCCCATTCTATACCTTCCCAAACAATGACATGGTCTAGAGTGTATCTATGTTGAATAAAACATGTTTTTTCACTCCTAACAATTAAAGGGAAAAGTTATTTAATTTTGAGGGCAAGATCTTTAACAATAATTTTACAAGACACATTAAAAAGGGTGATAGGCTTCCATTTCGTAATAATTTCAAGACCCCTAGCGTTAGAAATAAACTTGATGTTACCTTGATTGATAAAAGAGCCCAAAGAGTTAGACAAAACAAGTTCATAATAGACTTTATGAAGATCAAGACCCACAATATCCCAGAGAGTTTGATATAACTCACAAGGAAACCCATCAACTTCTAGGGATTTGTCATTGCCCATCTACATAATAACATCCTCAAAAGAGTTTGTTTGTGTCCTTTTAAAATAATGGGCAATTCAATTACTGGTGTAAGTGATATCTAATGTATTTTTATTGATCAAAGTTCAAGTTGAGAAGATCTACCTAGGGGTTGAACTTATTTGGTCCATTGGTACAATCATATTACTCTTGGAGATGTTCAAACACCAAGAAAAAGTTCACAAGGGGATTTCTTTTTCAGTTTATCTTGTATGTTGCTTAACTAGTGGTAATTATATTCTGGAGATTCATAGCACAAGGCATAATTTGCCCTGGCATGAAAAGAAGAGTAAAAATGTGATTTAGAATCTATACTTTAGATATATTTCATGTCAAATTCACATTCTCTATAGGTAGTGGAAATCTAGGAACAAGGGCATTTATCTCTATCCCTATCACAAGTGTAAACATGGCTACCACTTCTCATTATTAACTATTTCAAGTTGCCTATTATGGCATTTACATGTTATCTTAGATTTCAGCCATGCTCCTTGTTGAAGATTTTTTTAGACAAGTGATGCTTAAGCACTTTCTAAAATGATTTATAATTAGTTTAACTCTTTGATATTTTAAATGTCTGCCATTGCAAAAAGTTGGTTTTGCCTTTGAATTATTGGGACTACCATTTATTGGATGCCCTAAATTTTTTTTATATCAGAAGGTATAGAAAATGTACCAACTTCAGCGAAATTTTAGCCTTCCTCAAAACCAAAATCTAAACATGAGTCGGTACACTAGAATTTCTTCTAAGTGTTAGTTCTAAAATAGAACTATTCTCTCAGCTTGTTCTTCTGTTTACAAGTATAGGATAACATTGATCCACATAAAAATGAAAATTCCTAGATGATTCCTTCCATTTATGCATCCCCTAACAAGTATACTAGGTTGTACATTGGCCTGAGGTAAGCTAGTTCACCCTAATAATTAATAGCGGGAAAGCACCATTAGGTGTCTACCATAACCATCCTCTCTTAGAACAAATTGAGCAACATCTCCCATGAGTAACAAAAAGGCAATGAAGATCAAATTTCAAATCATTTGGAATGTGATGATTCATATGCAGATATGCTTTCTCCCTATCTGCTTCTACAGGTATCCATTCAAGGGACTTTGTAATCCTATATACCTGTAATTGGTTCCCCACCATGAGAAAAGTATAATTGTTAAAAGAAATAGATGTCATATATGGGAAATAAAAAAGCACTTGGAGAACATTTCAGGTATCCATTTATACTCTTGAACATAAAAAATCCCATCTTATTTTCTCAAGCATACTCACATGGGTGTCTACAGGGAAGTCATCTTGCTGTAGGTGAAACATCAAAATACATGCCACCTGTGATATTGAAACATTTAACAATGGATGATAGGATAGAAAACAGTAAATTCTAAAAAACATGCAGTCTAAGCCAAAATGTTTTGAACAAAAATCCAACAAAGATATCAGGTTTACGGTATTTCACTATACCAATTTCCAAATTTACATTTTCCCCTTCATTTCAATCAATCATACCAACAACTTAAACACAGAGGCAATGTTCTATTCAGATCACTCTTAAATCTTAATTAGTTATAGAATGATACTGTCCACTACAGCTGAGCCCCTGTCAGTCACAAAAAATCAAGACTCAAGCCTAAGAAGAGTGCCGTCAAGCCACATTGCTTTTACATCAAGACTTTAATGCTTAAAGGGGCAAAATCATTTTTAATTTATGGGGGTTGTTGCTTCCACTTCATGTGTGGTGTCTTTACTTGCCTTCGATGCTGAGAATTCATGAATAAGTTCAAATTGTTCCCAATTAATTTTAAAAAAAATCCATCCTGGTTAAGGAACAAAATTGGGGAACAATTCTTTGCACATGAACGCATTCCTTTTTAGACATGAAATGTAGTAAAAATGATTGCAAGTTAAGACAGTTGATTACAAAAAACCTATTTTGACTTGTAAATTGTATCATAGCTAAAATAGAATACTTCAATTATTCACAGGGTTTCATCACAAACAACCTCTAGCATGTGTTCAAGACAAAGGAATTTCTAGATTTTGAGATCGAGTCTATATAAAAATGGAAACGTCCTACCTGGAAGAGAAGAAAACACTCCAACAAACTCCAAAGGAAAAGCAAAGAGAAAATACTGCCTCTAGGCCAAGTTGTCAAGGGAAAATGAAAATCAAAGGAGAAAATCATTACCATTGGTTCCCCTTTGAACTTTGCTTTTACAAGCCACTCCCAAAGCATTCTTGTTTAATTTATTATGGCAGGTAGGATGGCTAAAAATGAGCAGCGGATAAGAGGCAGTTATAGAACAATAGAATTCATTACAAGGGAATTCATAAATATTCACTTCTTAAGATTGATAGAAAGGAAAAAAACCAATAGACGGCTTTGTCAACATGTCGCCACATTGATCAAAAGATCTATCAAGAGAAGTGAGCTTTTTTCTTACATTTCTACCATCAAAGACAATTACCAATGGCAACCGTATAAAATAGAAAGAGATCTTTCTACAAATTAAAGATCATGAATCTAAGTATTAATACATAAAACCTGTGACTTTGAAAAAAAACTAATACAATTAAAATACAGTAATTTTAGAAAATACATGGCACACACTATGATCCTTATCTTCATTTATTTAATATTTTTTAATGCATGAAAGTATCCACAAGAAAATGTGCATCAACAAAACTAGACCAGATGTAGTCAATATTATAGCCATGAAGGACTATTCTTTCTACTTAGAGCATTAAATTTTAAAGGCACTAATTTTTAAAGTGTTGAACTAAATATTGATTCACATTGGGCTGAGACATTCATTACTTCTGTGATACATTGCTATTAGTTTCTTAGATTAAAAATTAACAAAATAACAAACCTTCATAGAATGGTTTGCAGGTTGTGCACAAGGAGTGTGTGGAAGGAGTTGAGGTGGTTTGGATGAGGACGGAGCTGTGAGGTGGGTTATATGTAAACTGCAAAGGAGATTAATTATGTGGGTAATTTTATTTATGCTATAATAGGAGAACTATAAAGTATATGTATCCATTTATAAATTTAATTTTGGGCTTACATTTCAGTTTTTATTGGCATCTAACACTATCACATTTGCTACTCCCACATTCCCTTGGTTGCCACTGTAGGTTACACCTCTAGGCATAATGAAAGTGAACAATTCAAAGAAAAATGAAAAGAAAAAAAAATTATTACCTTACATTAAAAACACTACTGATAGGATCTCTAAGATCATGAAAAGGAAATACATTGAAACAACTTTCTTACCTATCAATATTCCAAAGAACGAGTTGAGATCCACAAAAGACAAACTAAACCCTAAAGAAAGTAGTGGGGTGTACATGATAGAATGTTCTTGTATATTGGTGAAAAAGGAAGATCAATCCAAACAAGGATTAAGGAACATGATAGGGATATAAAAATTGATAGGGTAGAAAAATCGGCTTTGGCACAACATTCACCCACAACAAAACATGACATTTGCATTGATAAGGCAAGAGTTTTAGCCAAAGAAAATCGTTGTGTAAAACATCATTTAAGAAAGGCTATCGAAATCATGCAACATGATAATAAAATTAATATTGATATTGGATGCATCATTAGCAACACTAAGAAACCTTTTTTATTTTAATGGGACCCCATCCATGAAGAACCATAAAAAATGGCAACATATTCAAATTTTATAATTTCACACAAGCAAAACCAAAGTATTGTCTCTAAATCTTGCACCCTAGAAGAGAGTGTTCAGTCCTCTCCTAGATTTCGGCAATGTTGGAACATTTTTAGGCCTGTGGGTATGCCTATGGAGGAAATAGACCTCTAGATTGAAAGGGCTAGCTCCCTATATATGTCTTTGAAAGACAATCTCTGCTAAACCAGCTTGTTTAAAGGGAAAAGAGTTATAAATTTATAGAAAGGAAATCCTATTCTAAGGTGGTGATACACCAAAACTATTTTCCACATGAATGTTAAATTCTAATGCACAATACAACAAAAGCACAAACCATTCCCAAACTCTAAAGATTCTAACAACAATATTTCAACACAAAGGTGAGATGTGTAGAAAATGACACAAGGTGAATGAGTGAAAGTCAAACTTTGCACATTCAAGACAGTAATACACATGCAAAAATTCAATACACTTGGATACACACTGTGTGACTAGTTAGACTAAGAACTCTTGTTCAAGTATGAAGGATAAAGTGGGCATAAGGATGGAAAATCATCACATGTTGCCACTATACATCTCTTGCACACACAGACCAAAAACCCAGAAAAAGCTTGAAGGAAACAGATTTATGCTAAATGCTTAAAGGCAGAACTTGAATCATTCCAGCAAGGCTTTGCCATAAACTATGTGGTCTCTTTTTTCACTAGCCAAGGGGTTGTATATATAGCCAGAAGGAAGAGAGAGAGAAAAGCTTTTGATGCTAAGGAGAGGAATCAATTCTGTTGGAAGTCTCTATCTTCAGTTGCAACTGAATTTGTCAATGATACTCATTAGGGCACTCTGATTGATCCATGTCAACCTCTTGAACACCCTTGGCTTGCCCTCTTGAAGATGCTTCTCCAATGGCTACTCAACCAAATTGAGATATTTGGAGATGGCGTTAAAATAGTTATTGTCAAAGGAGCCACATGTTAGAAATTTGTTTGGCACCCAACTGCTTCTCCTTGGCTTGTCAATATGTGCAATGGCATGGAAAAGAGTCACTTTCATTTTGTTTTTCCTTGGAGAGGCATTGCTGGGAATCCATGTGCTCATTAATAGATCTTTCCATTGGCCATCTAGAATGCCCTGGATCATTATTTGCACCATCGATCTGTCTGTCACAGAGCAACCATTGGATCAAGCTTTATAAGTTAAGTAGTCTTGAAAACTCAATTTACACTGTCAAGACCTTTGCGGGCTTTCTTGGCTACTTGACTTATAAATTTTATAAGTAAAGTCTTTGGATAATCCTTATTTGCACTGTGCAGACCCATTCAAGTTTTCTGACTTATGGCTTGGGAAGTGACCCTTCAAAACTTTCCAAATGGCACTTTGAAGGGAAAGTGACCCTTCAAAAAAGTTTTGAAGGGAACTTTGGATGGAAAAGTGACCCTTCAAAACTTTTCGAAGGGCACTTTGGAGGAAAGAAAAGACCCTTCAAAACTTTCTGAAGGGCAATCTGAAGAGAGAGAGACCCTTCAAAAAAGTTCTGAAGGGCAAACTTTGAAGGGAAAAGACAAAGGAAGAGAAAGACCTTTCTAAAAGAGACAACACTTAGGCAAAAGAGGGGGGGGGAACACTTGAACAAGGCTGAAATAAAGCTTCTGAAGAAGAGAAAATAGCTAGTTTCTTCACGAGTCCACCATTGAATTGAAAACAAACAAGATATGCTGAATTTAGCCAAAGGAAATTGCAAAATTGGGTATGAAAATTGGCTAACATTCTTGGTGATTCACAGGGGAGGCATGCCTGCTATGCCTAAGACCAGTCACGTTAATCCTTCCATTGGGCATGGAGTCACGCATAAGGCACTCAAAATAACTTGAACAAGCTTGGCTTAAAACACACAAACTGGATGATCACACCAAATAAAGGAAGGAAAACACGTGCTACAAAGCACTTAGGGAACACAATAAAAAATGAAGGGAAACACACCTAGACAACTATTTGCAAGACAATCTTGCAAGGATTAGTAGCAGAGTTTTAGATGTATCCCATTCACAGGGATAGGTAATTCTTCTCCATCCATCTTGGCCAGTTGGAAGGAGTTGCTCTGCTTGCACTTGCTGATGATGTAAGGACCACTCCACAAAGTGTCAAACTTTGTATGCCTATCTGGTTTTGCTCTATCTTCGTCCCATTTCAAAACCAAGTCACCTTCTTTAAATACTCTTACAGTTTCTCTCTTGTCAAAGGACTTCTTCATGAGTATTTGGTGATGTTCCATGGCCTTATGTGCATTGTCCCTTACTTCCTGTAGTTGCATTAGTTCTGTCAATCTACCTCCATTGGGGTGTTTTCAAGTAATTCCAGCTGTTGTGCAAGTTATAGGGTAGGGAGTTCTTGGGATATTGACAACCTAGCTTCTCTCCCATAAACAAGTACAAAGGGAGAGTTACCAATTGATTTCTTAGAAGTAATTTTGTTTGCCCATAAAGTTGTCTTCAGCTTGTTGTGCCATGCCCTTTGATTGGTCTCCAATGTCCTCTTGATTATTTTGATGAGGTTCTTATTGGAAGATTTAGCCAATCCATTACCTTGAGGGTAATAATTGGATGAGGTACTCAAGTGAACTCCATTCCTTGCTGCCCAATCAAAAGTTTTAACACTTATAAAAGCAAGTGCATTATCAGAAATGATGACATGATTAACTCTAAACCTTGTCATAATGTTGTCATAGAATTCCAAGATATCATTTTCACTTGCATCCTTCAATGCCACAACCTCTACCCACCTTGTAAAGTAGTCAGTGACAGTCAATATCCATTTATGTCCAGCACTTGATGGAGGGTTGATCATGCCAATGAAATTGAGACCCCATTGCATGAAACGTTGGTCCACTTGGATAGGGTTTAATGGAAGGGCTGAAAATTTTTGTTTGCCTACAAAGAAGGCACATTGAGGACACTTTCTAACCCACTGGTAACAATCCTTAAAAATACTAGACCAATAGTAACTAGCCCTCATTATCGATTGTTGTCTTAGGAAAGAAATGACCCCCATCTGCACTATTGTGGAACTTCTCCAACAACATATCAAATTGATCATTGTTAACACATCTTAGCAGCACACTATTCACATCCTTTCTAAAAATAACACCATCCACAAGACAGTAAGGAATGGTCTACAATCTAAAATATCTCCTTTGAGACTTATTCAATCTATTGGGACACTCACCATTTTGAAGAACACCAATGATGTTTTGTGTCCAACTTTGAGCTTGCATTTGATCAGCTGGTTAGGGTTGAACTTGGTTGACCAAGGCTTCCTCTTTTGGATCTTGAAGATCTGAAGCTAAATGCTCACACAATCCTCTTCCTCTTACCAAGCTCATCACTTTAATATCCACATCATACTCCATCACCTTTGTAATCCATCCAGCTCTCTTTTCATTGAGGTCCTTGCTTAGGAGAAACTCCTTGGTGCTAGGATGAGAAACCATGACATGTATCTTGTTGTTGGAAACCATGTGTCTGAATTTCTTCAATCCTCTAATCACTGTTAGAACCTACTTCTCAACAAAAGAATACCTGACCTCATAATCCTCCAATCCTTCACTGAAGAATGCAATTGGTTGCTCAACCTCTTCATCATTTTTTTGCATAAGCATAGCTGAGATTGTATCAAGGTTAGAAAAGGTATAGAGTATGAAATCCTTGGAAAAGTTTGGGTGTAAGAGAGTAGGAGATTATGCAATTGCTTGTTTGATTCCCTCAAAACTGCTCTTACCTTCCTTTGTCCAAGAAAAAGCTTGGTTCTTCTTGAGCATGGTTGTGATAGGATTTACCCCAGTTGTAAATCCTGGAATAAACCTCCTTACAAAGTTTATTTTCCCTAAGAAGCTTTGTAACCCTTTCTTTTGTTGAGGTAAGGGCAAGCCTAGAATAGCCTCAATCCTCTTGGGGTCAATAGACAAGTCTTCTTTTGAGATAATATGACCCAAAAGCTTACCTTCATGGACATAAAATATGCACTTCTTTGGATTAAGGGATATTCCATACTCCCTACATTTCTTAAACACATGCCTTAGATGTTTCGTGTGATTAGTAGCATCCTTTGAAAAAATGGTTATATCATCAAGATACACCAGTAGAAACTTATTGATCAGACCTTTAAAAGCCATGTCCATTTCCCTTTGAAACATGGCTCCAGCATTTGATAAACCAAAAGGCATCTTGTTATAGGCAAAGGTCCCCCATTTTGTAGTGAAGACTATCTTGAACTAACCTTCTTCATTGACCAATATCTGATTTTATCCTTAATAACTGTAAAGAAGTGAGAAGAGTTTAGAACTTGAAACAACTTGCAGAATTTGCTCCATGGAAGGCAGTGGATAATGATCCTTAAGAGACACTCTATTAAGATCTCAAAAATCCACACAAAGCTTGTTTTTTCCATTCTTTTTTTGGACAAGTACAAGATTAGCCACCCATGTCAAGTGCTTGATAGGAAAGATAATCCTAAACTCAATCAGCTTCATCAGGTCCTTCATCAGTTCTTGTATCTTGGGATTGATAGGTCGTTGCTTTTCCCTGACCGGTTTAGCTCCAAGTTCTAGCTCAATGGTGTGATGAGCTAGACTTAGATCAAACCCTTTCAAATCTTTGTATTCCCAAGCAAAGATATCATGGAACTCTTTTCATAGTTCAACAAAGGCTTGCCTTTCAGACAAAGAACAAAGCTTACCAATCTACGGGAGCTTGTCCTTGTAAATCATGACTCTCTCATAATTCTCTTCTTTTGTGGACATGCTCACTCTTTCCTTCTACTTTTGATAATGTTCATTGAAGACACTCTCCAAGGTAATCATCCCCGTGGGTATCTTATTTGTCTTCAGTTGTATAATTTGTTCTTCATAATGATCATGCAATCTCTTTTGGTTCCTTGAGGAAAAACCTACCTCATTTTGTAAGAAGTGTGCAATGTGCTCATCACTTTCAAACACCTGCCATGACACTTCATTATCTAGGATAGAAGGCCTCACAATGACTTTGATGTGAGACTGATATTTCTCTTTTCCCACATCAGCAGCTACATCTAACTGTGCCCCTATGGCAGCCAACCTATCAGCATGTTTATTCGAATCTCTGGGTATGGGTTGTATGTTGAAGGCGTCAAAGTCTTCAAGTAGGTCCCATACCCTATGCTTGTAGGATTTAAGAAAAGGATTCTTGGTTGTATCTATATTTCTTACTTGATGAATGACCAAATCACTATCCCCATAGACCTTCAAATTCTTGATTCCTCTCCTCTTTGCCCATTGGAGGCCATGAACTAGGCCTTCATATTCTGCCACATTGCAGGTGCAGCTGAAATGGAATCTATAGGAGTAGTATTGGTTATTTGATGGAGAAACAATTATGATGCCAACTTTTTCACCCACTTTTCTCCTTGAACCATCAAAAAACATTTTCCACATCCCTTCAAGCTCATGATCTTCATTAATGAGTGAAGGGGTTAGAGCATCCTTTTCATGCATACAATAAACTCCCAAATCAGTCTCTTCTATGAAGGTGTATGGATCAAGTCCATGTGTCTCAGTGCTATATTTATCAAGGAAGAGATAAGAAATACCTTCAAGGGGGGAGGATGCTTCACCTTTCATAACACTTTCAGATTCTTTGCTAATTAGACAATTCTGATTTGAGTTTGTTTCCATGTATGGCTCAATATAAAACCTTGCTAAGGGTTGAGTCCTTATAGTCACCTTGGTACCATATTTTTTTTAAAAAACTAGAAAAGACCAATTAGCATAAAGTTACCCTCCTATCTTAGCCATGAAGTCCCTTGACAAGCAGATAGCAAAATGCACTGGAAGGTCTACCACCACAATGTCTTGAAATTTTGAAAAACTTGGACAATCATGCAGGAAGACCTTCAGACCTTTAACCAGTCCCACTATATTAGTTGGAGTCCCATCAAGATAAAATACACCCTTGTTATGTGTCTCATATTATAATTCCAGCTTATTAGCCACCACTGTAGGCATAACAGTGGTACTAGCTCCACTATCCACAATGCAATTATGGACCAACTTGTCTCCCACAATGAAGGTGAGATAGAAGGGTGGAGGCTTTTCAGACTTGGTGGAGGGCTCTAAGACATGGCTTGGATTATTGGTAAGGGCTATACCATTGTGCTTTGAAATTTGAGGGGCTACATGAATGTTTGCAAGCTATTCTTGTAATAGCTCCTTCTGACCAGGCATATGCAAGACTTCCCAAAGAGATATGCTCGTCTTGACATTCTTCAAAGAATCAATAATGTTTAGAGAGGGAGCATTCACCTTTTCTTAGACCTTTGAAGGTAGAGTCTAAACCTGTTATGTTGTAGGTTTGACAATCCTACCTACACTCTAATTTTGCTAAGGAGCATGACTTGCAGTAGGTACAACATTAGGATTCACACTTTGTGGCCTTAGAGAGGCATCACTTGGAGTTACATGCACTCCTTGATATTCTCCCAATGCTCTCTTCTTGGCTCTTGCATTGGTTGTAATTGACATGCTTTGACTTAACACATAATCATCTCTTGCTTGGTAGTTCATCATGCCTACACTTTAGCTGTTGCCTTCTCCACGATTATCCCTTTGCATAAGGTCTGCTTCTTATAAAGTTACATAAGGAGTATTTTCCTCTTGTGCCACAAAATCTTGGTTGCCTTCTCCATCATCATGCATAAAATTACCTTGAGGTTATCCCCATTGGTCTAAATTATTCTCTCCTTAGACCAAATTAACATTTACTGGAACAACAGCCTTCACGGGAGGAGTGGAATTAGGATTATAGGCATTGGGCTGCCTATTGTAACCTTGTTGATTCTGTCCTATTCCTTGGTATTTGTATTTGGATGGAGCTCTATATCCTTGTTGAGGATAATATTGATGATTAGGTGGAGCACTCATCTGGAACTAAGCTTATTTGAGCTGAGCTCACAGTGATCGAATCTCTTCATCTTTGTCCACAACATCATCCACCTTCTTGGGAAAGGGTCTTGGCTTCACATTGGCGTTAGGAACTTGTGCTACGTTTATGAGATAACAAAGGCATGGAAAATCTTGGAGAGATATTTCTAGCCTGTATTAAGTTATTCTCATATGCCCCTAGTAGAGTGAAACCTTCCATTGATTGTAACATAACAACCACATTAGTACCAATACCTTTGAGATTCATGGGGAACACAAAGCTTGGAGGAGGTCTCATGATAGGTGGTAGCCTATGCCATGTCCTCTGAAACCTTTCATTTAAATCCCCCATGGATTCATTAAGACCTCTCTTTATTACATTTAGTTGATGGATCAGTGAAGAATGGTCACTTTTGTTTTCAAATCTGGTTACCAGCAATTCCCCAAAGCCATCCCAGCTTGTAATACAGCCACCTTCCAATGTTTTGTACTAGTCAAGTGCCTTGCCTTTTAGAGACATAGCCAGCAATCTAATGGCTATATTGGCTCAAGTGACATTATGGAAATTACAGAAGTTTGAAATGTCTCTAATATGCTCAGATGGTGTAATAGGACCCTCTCCATTGAAACAATGGAGACTCTTGGTAGCATTGGGAGGAATAGGGTCGTATGCAAGAAGGTAATCAAATTTTATGTGTTAAACGTTGGGAAACGCTGATATCTCTCCATTTCTCTTCTTTCCTCTTGATCTCCTATTTCTCCAACTTCCTCAACTTCTTCTTCTCTAAAACCTCCTTACCAAGGATCTCTAAGTGCAGGGAATGGTTCAAGGTGTTGTTCTTCAACAAGAGATTCAAATAGAGGGGCTTGATTAGAAGTCTTAGATGACCTAACGAGGACCATGAAGTATAATGTGGGAAACTTGATTTACAACCCAAGATTCTCACCTTTTGGAGTTGCCAAATGTTGTATTAAGAGTACAAACTCAGATTTGCCAAGACCAGCATTCACCTTGACATGTAAATAACCAAGAACTGAGGTCCCATCGAGGACCCCAGGCATGCCATAATTTTTGTCTCCAAATCTTGCACCTTGGAAGAGAGTGTTTAGTCCTCTCCCAAATTTGGTCAACATTGGAACATTTTTCAGTGCTGTGGGTATGTTTGTGGAGGAAATGGACCTCTAGATTGAAGGGGCTAGCTCCCTATATATGTCTCTACATGACAATCTCTACTAAACCAGCTTGTTTAAAGGGAAAATAGTTACAAATTTATAGAAAATAAAATGCTATTCTAAAAGTGGTGATACACCAAAACTATTTTCCACGTGAATGTCAGATTCTAGTGTACAATATATCAAAAGCACAAAAAATTCCCAAACTCTAAAGATTCTAACAACAATATTTCAACACAGAGGTGAGATGTGTAAAAAATGACACAAGGTAAATGAGTGGAAAGGCAAACTTTGCACATTAAAAATAGTAATACACATGCAAAAATTCAATACACTTGGATACACACTGTGTGACTAGTTAGACTAAGAACTCTTATTCAGGTATGAAGGACAATGTGGGTAGAAGGATGAAAAATCATCACGTATTTTCACTATACATCTCTTACACACTCAAACCAAAAACCCAGAAAAAACTTGAAGGAAACAGATTTATGTTAAATGCTTAAAGGCAGAACTTGAAGCATTCCAACAAGGCTTTGCCATACACTGTGTGGTTTTTTTTTTCACTAGCCAAGGGGCTGTATATACACCCAAAAGGAAGAGAGAGAGTAATGCTTTTGGCACCAAGGAGAGGAATCAATTCTATTGGAAGTCTCTGTCTTCAGCTGCAACTGACTTTGCCAATGATGCTCATTGATTGATCTTTCCATCGGCCATCTAGAATGACCCCGATAATTGATTTGCACTGATGATCTCCCTGTCACAGATCAATCATTGGATCAAGTTTTATAAGTTAAGTAGTCTTGAAAATGCAATTTGCACTGTCAAGACCTTTTCGGGCTTTCTTGGCTACTTGACTTATAAAGTTTATAAGTAAAGTCTTTGGATAATCTTGATTTGCACTGTACAGACCCATTTGGGTTTTCTGACTTATGGCTTGGGAAGTGAACCTTCAAAACTTTTTGAAGGGAACTTAGAAGGGAAAGTGACCCTTTGAAAAAGTTTTGAAGAGCACTTGGAAAGGAAAGTGACCCTTCGAAAAAGTTCTAAAGGGCACTTGGAAAGGAAAGTGACCCTTCGAAAAAGTTTCGAAGGGCACTTTGGAAAAAAAGTGACCCTTCAAAAAAGTTCCGAAGGGCACTTTGAATGGAAAAATGACCCTTTGGAACTTTTCGAAGGGCAATCTAAAGAGAGAGAGACCCTTCGAAAAAGTCAGAAAAGTTCTGAAGGGCAAAATTTGAAGGGAAAAGACAAAGGAAGAGAAAGACCTTTCCAAAAGAGACAACACTTAGGAAAAAAGAGGGAAAAAACACTTGAACAAGGCTGAAACAAAGCTTTCGAAGAAGAAAAAACAACTAGTTTCTTCACGAGTCCTTCACCTTTGAATTGAAAATAGATGAGATGCTGAACTTGGCCAAAGGAAATTGCAAAACTGGGCATGAAAATTGGCTAACACAAACCAACTTTCATATGTAAGATTCAACTGCAAAAAGTGGCATTTTATTGAAAGATTATAGATACTATATAATTTTTGCTTGTTTCAATGCATACGAAGCCATTGGCAAGCATGAAAGATACAAGTGAAAGAATTAGAAGGGAATAGGATCGCATAACAATTTTTGATCTTTTTTCTTCCCACTCCTTGCATGTCATCTATCCCATATGGCTTTTCATCCATTAGGTTCCATCTAAAGGTGGAACGAGGATGGCCTTCATTTGTAGCATTCCTTCAGAGAGACAAGGTAGGATACATTGCTACTCAGATCTGTCCTTATCATACTTTTTCTAGCCTTCTTTAATATACAAATATCTCGATTCTTAGCTGCAGAGAACAAACATTAGTTCATTTACTCTCAAATCTTCTGTACAATGAATTCCTTTCCCTGACCCTGACAGCCCCATGCTAACAGACCACCTTCAGACCAATGGCATGGGACGTGTTGTCTACAAAAACATTCTCATTACAAAAAAACATCTTCCAGGACTCTTGAGGAATTCACTATTGTTTACACTAAATAGACAGGGTACTAAATAGACAGGGTGCTCCGTAATAGCCAAAATCAAGGGCTTACAAATTTGCATAACCGTCCCAACCAACTACCTAAACAAATAAAACCAAATTGACACCAATTTTGTTTACTATGACCAAGCAAAGACAAACCATCTACATTATTGCTCACCCCATCTCACTATGAAACACCAAACAAAACAAAGCAAGTAAAAATGCCCCAAGGCCTGAAATTCACCTGGCTAAGAAAATTTTACTGAGAAGCTCCCACTTTCTAGAGATGCTTTCATGTTGCTCCAAAGAAATGAAGGCAGGAGCCTTTGCATCCCTTTAAGCCTCCTGCACATTCCTTGCTACCTCTGGAGTCTGAACCAAACATAGGTAAGCGAGAGTGGCAAAGCATTGTCCTTCAATTCTACACACCCGATTTCTAGGGAGAACTCATTGACATGTCAAACCACACTGCAGGTTCTTCGACCATATGTTTCTGACGCAGATGGTACCAAGAAGGCAATAGAGCTAGAAATAGCAAGAAGGCCCTTCTTATGAACAACTCTAAGATCCTTCACATAATGGATGAAATCTAGGTAGTAGCACCTTTGCCACCAGTTCATTATATACATGTTGAATTTCATCTTGTCGCACATTTGCCTCTTCTTTGACACTGGGTTCAGCTTCCTCCACCTCAGGTTTAGCTTGCATCTGCCATGGTATAAAGCATTCACCCTTTAGGACTCTACCCAAAATCTAGTCATACAACCCCTTCTTTTTTACCAAAGTTGCAAGCTTATACTGGAAGTCATCTTCAATGGAGGTTCTTGACCATTTCTCCCCTGTTATTTCCCATGCCATCTTTCCCAAGAACACTTATGAGCATCACTAAAATATCTAAGTTTTCTGTTCTAGAAGTTTGCTTCAACCTGTAGTACAATACAACCCAACCATGGAGAGGATCTAAAGCAATTCCACCACCATTTTACACACCTGGTAAAGTAGTGAAAAGGCTTCCTCTTCCTTAACGTAGAGTTGGAGGAGGGGTGATTACAAATGACACTAAAGAGCACACATATACCCAGATCCAAAGGATCAATAATACCAGGCAATACATGCACTGCCCAAAAACATCATTGAGCTCTAAGGGGAGGGGAATTAATGAGTGATCACAATATAGCACCTGCCCCCACACAACACGTACGACAATGGGATGATATATGATAAATCAAATTTAAAGTATCTATAACAAGTCCACAACCATTTTCCATGCCTATAAAAGTAGTGAAAAAGATTCCTCTTCCTTAAAATAGAGTTGACGAAGGGGTGATTACAAATGACACATATGCACACATATACCCATATCCAAAGAATCAATAATACCATGCAATATGTGCACTGCCCAAAAACATCATTGTGCTCTGAGGGGAGGGGAATTAATGAGTGATCATGATAGAGCGCTTGCCCACACACAAGACATATGACAATGGGATGATCTATTCTAAATCAAATTCAAAGTATCAGCTCAAATTTTCATGTCATTTTTCTTTTTTTCCTTTCAATTTTTTATTTTTTTTGTTTACAATCTTCCATAGATTAACAAATTGCAAGTTGATTAGCTTTTGTCTTGGAATAATAGTGAGGGGAGATGCCTCCATTCTTTTGGCAAGGCACTAATTGAAGATGAGATCAAATCTTGGTCTAACCCAGCATTTTCCAAAAGATCCACAAGGCAATTGCATTCTCAGAAACAATGGCCGAAAGAGAAATTGTCTACACTGAGAGCCAGGCCTCTTGCCTCCCCCAGGCTGTTATCAATCTTCCAATTCAGTGTTTTGTCATTCTTCATCACATTACTAATGATCATGAAGTCACCTTTCACAACTATGCTTTTGATACCTTTCTTGAATACCATTCTCATCCCTTTCACTAAAAAAATTGCCCCAGATTTGTTATTCGTAGCCTTAGAAATAAAGAAAAATCCTTCGACATACAGGATCACATTTTGGTCCCAAAGCATGTAGTTAGCCAAAGCCAGACCGAGGTTGCCTTGGGAGGCACCGTTAAAGTTCAATTTCATGAAATTGAGAGGTGGGTTTCTCCATTTTGCTTGTTTCCTTTTCACCACATTGTTGCTTAACCCCTTAATAGGTGTGAATGAGATCTGAGGCCAATTCTCCAATGTAGCTATCACATTTTTGGACAAATATTGAGGATTGATTTTCAATAATGCCCACATATTTGCATTAAATTTTGCTTTTGTGTTTACCAAACACTTTTCCCAAGGGAAAGCTCTTTCCTACAATACTTTCTATTTCTTTCTAGCCAGACACCCCATAATACACAGGTTGGGGTAGCTTGCCAAAGGGGGTCCCAATCACCTAGATCCCAGGGACCAAGAGAGGAAAGAATCCTTTCCTAATTTAGTAAAGACCCATGATAGATTTTATTTATCTAGAAGATCCCAGGGACCAAGAGAGGAAAGAATCCTTTCCCATATTTAGTAAAGACCTGTGATAGATTTTATTTATCTAGAAGATTGTTCCACTTCTTTTGAGCGAATTGGTAATGGAGCAATAGGTGATCAACCATCTTTGCATCCATTTTGTGAAGGATGCAACATGAAGGCTCTTGTAATCCCATATTTTGCATTTTGTTTGGAGTTATAACTTTTTCCATGCAAGCCAGCTAAGTAAATCAGATGGCTTTTGGGGTGTTGAATATGTTCTGTATCATCTTGTTAGGACAATTTTGCTCAAGAGGGATTTATTTGGCATCCACCTCATAACATGATCCAACTGTATATCTATCAATTTTATCAACATTAAATCTCATAGAGTCCTCTTCTGTCTTGGATAAGATCCCTCTTTAGGATGTGGAGTAAAAGAGAGGCATGCACTTCAGGAAATGGGCGATCCTGGAATGTTTTCCAGCTTCTACAAATCTGGGCAATTATCTGAGTTTATTCCAAGAACTCACATACTCTAATCCCACATATCATTTTTAGGTAAGCATTGGCCTCAGAGAGACCTAGAAGCTCTCTAAGGGGCTCATGCCCCTGCCAGGAGTCATCCCTAAATTTTGCCTTGCGTCTGTTTTTGATTTCCCACATTAGATTTTCACAAATCTAAATGTGAGATGAAGCAATGTATGAGATCCAGATGGGAGTTAGCTAGCAATGAAAATTATCTCTGAGGTTATAGCATCCAAGTATTTTTTTGGATGCATGATGCTCCATGGCGAGTCACGCTCTTCAAAAATATTCCAAGAAACTTTAGCTCAGAGTGCTTTGTTATGGGTCATCAAAACTTTGATTCCAGCCCCACCTGCTTTCTTTGGTCTACATAACTTGCCCAAGTTCAGAAATGGGCTTTTCCTATCTTTTGAGGTTCCTTGCCCTAAGAAGGATCTGATTATCTTATTCAATTTTGCTATCAACCCCGACGGAGCTTTTAAAATTGAGAAAATGTAGACAAGGATAACTTGTAGGACTGCTTTGATTAGTGTTATTCTTCCTACCATGCTAAGCCATTTGGCCTTCCAAGTTGCCAACTTCGCACTCATTTTTTCAAGAACATCTTACTAGATTTTGGATCTTCTCAAGGATGTGAAGAAGGGAATGCCAAGGTATTTACTAGGAAGGGAACCAATTGTAAAGCCCAGTATTTCAGCAATTCTACGTTGCCTTCAGGGAGAGTGCTGATGAAATATAATTTTGATTTTTCCACACTTATTGCCTACCTAGATGATTTTTCATGAGATATTAAATCCTCTTTAAAGTCCATTGCCTCCCTTGCCTTTACACATCCAAAAGGATTGTGTCAACAACAAACTGCAAATGCATGGAAGGGTTGGATGAGTGCGATATCTTAAGGCCATAATCAGCCTTTGAATTTCTTAGTTGCTAGTGAGCAATGCAGCACTTCTACCATAATGATAAAAAGATGTGGTGAGGGGGTCTCCTTGTCTAATGCCACAAGATTTATTAAAGAAACCAACCAGACTGCCTGTTGTCAACCTAGAGTTGCACCCTAAAATGAAGATGTGTTGAAATGGCTAATCCTCTCTCCAGTTGAAATAATGGGATCTTCTCACAAGGGTGGGTGCCTCAATGGTGAGAAGAACCTCCAAAAAAGGCTAGATCATGTAAGATGTATCAATGTGGATCTCTACTCTATGCTGCGGACTTTCATGGAAAAGGGAGAAAGAAACTTAAAGGGAAATCCTACCTAATGACAGTGATACACCAAAATATTGATCCACTCTACCTGGAACCTTGAACACTAAATCAAACAAGGGAAAAAGAAGACCTTTGATTTCAATTGATCACTATGCATAAGTATTTCAAGAGAAGATTCGATCTAATGACAAAAACGTGAGGGAAAATGATGGAGAGAGGTTTGATACAAGACACTTTGTAGCCACCTAACATCCACTTATAACTTCAGCAAAAGACATATAAAACACTGAACATGACTTGCATAACATGATGAGTTAGCAACTAGGTACGAATCAAAATTTGAGAAGGGAGAGAAATCTACCACGTATGCAAATTGTTGAATGAATGTACACTATGCCAGCACTTGAAATTTGAAAGTACAATCCTTCTATTGATTGCAGAGGTTACACAACTCAACAATGGCAGAGTTTGGTCTTACCAAGAGGGATAGATTTTACAAGGCTAAAAATCCATGAATATAGAAAATTACAAAATGCCAAGAGATTAGTGTTGGAAATAAAAGAGGAAGTTAACTCTTCATTAACCCAAGTCCAAATTGCATTGCATGAGTCTTTCAAATTTGTCTTTCATTGGCTTATACTTGGCTATCTTGCATGAAGAATCTTTGGCGTTGAAAAAGAAGAAGACAAGCTTTGGATGCATGACACCTATGAATAGATGTCTTGACTTGAAAACTAGTCAACTCCAAAACAAGATTAGCCACATTCACTCAAATTGTTGAAATGTTTGAAAGTCTCCCCTTTGCATGAAATCAATGCAAATGCCAAATTAAGAATTACATTTGAACCGCTAGAACGTTTCAAGCTTTGAGACAAATGAGAGTGTGTGCATGAAATTTCTAGATGTTTGAAACATTCAATGCTTTGCCCATTCATCATGCAAGACAACTCTATTTTCAGAACTAAAGCATGCTTGTTTTCTTAAACGCGTTCACTTCCTTGGAGTTACATTAGTTTGTGCATGATCTTTGTTCATCCTGCCTGTCTTTATTTCGCATTTGTTTTATTCATTGTTCATGCTTATGTCCATGTTCAGTTCTACTTCAGTCTTTACTCATACCTCTATTTCTACATTTGTCTTACTTCTTGTTCAGTTCTGGCTCAGTCCTATTTGTATTTTCTTTGGCTTTTCTCGTGTTCTACTTTAATTCAAGAATCTGGCTTTATTTTAGCTTTCATCCTTCAGACAAATTGTCTAAAGTGTCTGAAGGACTCTCTGTCTCTTCTCTTTCCCAAGCTTGGCATTTCCTTTTCTCTTTTTTGGCTTTGGCTTATGCCCTTGTCTTTTCTATCGGGCTTTTGTCCTCCTGAATTCCTTCAGACTTTTTGTCTGAAGGAATTCGTTTCCTTGCCAAATTTTCCAAATTTATTCTTTTAGGCTCTTATGTCTTGCCCTTTGGTTTTCTTCGAGCTTTTGTTGACTTCATATTCCCACAAGTTTCCTATTTGACAATTATTCTAAAGGATTTCCTTAAATTTTCTCATTTCCTTCTTTGCCTTTTTTTTATTTCTATCAAGCTTTTTTCTCGAGTATATCCTCTGTCGAACCTTTTCCTTGAATTCCTTCAGACTTTTTGTCTGAAGGAAATTCTTTTCCATTTGAAGTGTCCCTTGCTTTTATGAAGGTGCCCTCCGCAAGGGCTTCTGCTTTTCAAAATTTCCCTTTGAGATTTTTTATTTGGCCCTGTTACTCAACTGGGTGCCTTCTACAAGGCCAAGGTTCTCCCAGAAGTGCCCTTTGGAAGAATTGTAAAGGTCCACTTCACCGACCAAGTGGCCTCTGCAAGGGCTTTTTGTCCTCAAAAGTGCCTTTTAGAACTTTTGAAAGGGTCTTGACACCGACCAAGTGCCCTCCGCAAGGGCTTTTTTGCCTTCAAAAGTGCCCTTTGAAAGAACTATAGGGCCCCTGGCGTTTTGAAATTGTCCTTCAAAACTTTTTTCTTGACTTGAAAACCAAAAAGTGAACCAACCCAAAGGGTTACATAACTTTCGGGACTTTTGAATTGGACCTTCCTAAAGGGCAGGTGCCCTCTGATCTTCTCAACTATGTTTTTCCCTTTTTCTTTCAGACAAAAAGTCTGAAGAAAATAAGCTTTGAACGACTGCCACTTAGTCATTTTTTTGGACTTTTACATAGTCCTTTGAGAGTTCTTTCTCTTAGACAAAATGTCCAAAGAAATAGTCCACCTCTTATAGCCTAAAAAAATCCTTGGGAAGACAAAATAAATAAACTTATAGCTTGTATGTCTTGGTTGTATTTGTACATTTCGCTGTAATCAAGAAAGCTCCTTGGAAACCTCTAAATGACTAAAATTCACCTGGTTGTAGATGGCCACTTGGGTGGCTGTAAATTCTCATTTAAGGAACCCAAAATTGATTCACAAGACAAACTTGGCACCATAGCAAAGTTCTGAATGGTAGGGATGACAATTTGCCCTGTAGGGGCAAAATTGTCAACATTTTTGGCGACTCAACTGGGAAGCATGCCTGTTATGCTAAGAGAACTCAAACCATATAGATGCTATTCAAACTCCCAAATGGTGAACCTAATTTCTGACTAAAAATCTCCTCCTAACCTTGGCTGAAGTAACCCTTCTCCCTCAAAATAGGAAGGGAAAAACATGAAAACAAGAAAACTAACTAAGCAAATGTGCAAACAAGCACTTATTGGACAAAACTGAAGCAAACTACTGTGCTTGAACAGCACTTAGAGTCAAAAATAACTATGTACATAGAGCTTTGCTCTTCAATAGCAATGTTTCAAATGTATCCCATTGACTGGGATTAGAAGCTCTTGGTTGTCTATCTTGGCAAGTTGGAAGGCGTTGTGGGATTTGCAGCTGAAGATCGTGTATGGGCCACTCCAAAGGGAATCAAACTTTGTGTGCCTTCTTGGTTTGGCTCGATCCTCATCCCACTTGAGGACCAAATCTTCTTCACTAAAGCTTTGTGGGGAAGCTCCTTTGTCAAATGTTCTTTTCACCTGTGCCTGATGACTTTCCATGGCTAGCATAGATTGATTTTTTGTCTCTTCCAACCCATAAGCTCTGCATCCCTGATTTCCATGGGCTCATTCTCCAACAACTCAAGTTGATGCATTAGTTCTAAAGCTAGAAAATCAAGAGAAATAGGTAACCTTGCTTCCTTACCATAGACTAGCTTGTATGGAGAGTTGAATATTGACCTCTTGTAGGTGATCCTATCAGCCCATAGTGCTGACTTCAACTTGAGATGCCATGACCTCTGATTGTCTTCAATAGTCCTTCGTATGATCCTTAAGAGGTTCTTGTTTGTAGATTCAGCAAGGCCATTTTCTTGTGGATAATAGTTCGATGGCGTACTGAAATAAACTCCATGTTGGACAGCCCATTAGCTGATCCTAAATCCCACAAAAGCCATTACATTGTTAGAAATAATGATCGAAAGAACTCCAAACCTAGTAAGCAGACCTTCATAGAAATCAAGAACGTTAATTTCGTTTGCTTTTTTCAATGCAATTGTTTTCATCCAACGTGTGAAGTAATTCGTAGCTGTTAGAATCCACTTATGCCCTGAACTCGAAAGCGGATTAATGAGACCAATAAAGTCTAATCCCCACTAGACAAAATGTTGATCCACTGCAATTCGCTGAAGGGGCAAGGCTGCAAGTTTAACTTTTCCTACAAACATAGCACATTATTTGCACTTCCTAACCCATGTATGGAAATCGCCAAATATAGTAGGCCAATAGTACCCACCTCTCATGATTTTAAGTGCTATAGTTCTTGCGGAAAAGTGTCCTCCACCATGTCCATCATGGAATTCTTCAAGTAATCTTTGAGTTTGGCTTGGTTCCAAACACCTTAGTAGCATTCCATTAATATCCTTTTTGAATAAAACACCATCAATGAGCAAGAATGGAGTTGATTGCAATTTGAAATACCTTCTTTTTGAAGCACTTAGGTGAGAAGGGTAAAAACCATCTTGTAGATAGCTTACCAAATCACGAAAGCAGATGGAAGTTGAGGTGTGAACAGTAACAATCTCTTCATTATTTGACACTAAAATAGCTTCATTAGTTTCTTGCAAGTCCTGAGCTAAATGATCACAAAGTCCTTTACCTCTTACCAGTTTTGTAACCTTAATTTTCACGTCATATTCCATTACCTTGGTTATCAAACCAACTCTCTTCTTAGTTATGTCTTTGTTCAGAAGAAATTCTTTGATGCTTGGATGAGCAACCATTAGATGTAATTTATTATTAGACAACAAGTGCTAAATTTCTTTAGAGATCTTATAAATGAAAGGACATGATTTTTAACAAAAGAATACCTTGTTTCATACTCCTCCAAGCCTTGGCTGTAGATAGCTATTGGCTACTCCAAATCTTCATGATTCTGTTGCATAAGAATCCCTGAAATGGTGTCTATATTAGCATACGTATATAGAATGAAATATTTCATAAAATCTGGATTTAAATGCGTAGGAGCACTTGCTATGGCTTTCTTAACATCTTCAGACCCTTTCACTCCTTCCTTGGACCAATTAAAGCTCTGATTTTTCTTTAGCATGGTTGTAAGTGGTTTAGCTACAGTATCAAAATCTGAAATGTATCTCCTTCTAAAATTGATTTTTTCAAAGAAACTTTGCAAAGCCTTTTTGCTCTTAGGCAAGGAGAGTGAAAGAATGGATTGAATCCTTTCAGCATCTATGTTTAAACTGTGCTTTGAAACATGTCCAAGAATTTTACCTTCATGAACTAAAAATACACACTTTTTGGGATTTAGAGATATCCCAAATTGCCTACACCTTTCAAAAACTTACTTGAGATGAACCATGTGATCTTATACATTTTTTAAAAACACTATTATATCATCCAAATAAACAAGTACAAACCTATTAAGAAGGCCTTGAAAGGCCATATCCATGGCTCTCTGAAAGGTTTCTCCAGCATTAGATAAACTGAATGGCATCTTTCTGTATGCAAATGTCCCCCATTTAGTCATGAAGGCTGTCTTGAATTGGTCCTCTTCTTTGACCAAAAATTGATTGTAACCACTAAATCCATCCAACAAGAAAAACCTCTCTGAACCTGCAACAAGCTATAAAATTCATTCCATTGATGGCAATGGATAGTGGTCTTTAAGCGAAGCCATGTTTAAATCATGGAAATCAACACATAAACGAATCTCGCCATTTTTTTTTGTAGTGGAACGAGGTTCACCACCCAAGTTGAGTGCTTTATTGAAAATATAATTGCTGATTCTATGAGCTTGTGAAGCTTAGCTCTCATCAAAAGCTCAAGCTTTAGATTGATTGGCCTTTGTCTTTGTCTCACTGGTTTAGTTTCCTCCTCTAACTCAATGGTGTGTTGAGCCAAACTTGGATCAAAACCTTTGAGATCACTATACTACCCTGTGTATATATTAGCAAAAATCGTACATAAATCAATGAAAGCTTTCTTTCGTGGAAGAGTGCATACCTTGCCCAATTTCAAAATTTACCAGCTGTAATCTCTACATAGGCATAGTGCTCTTCCTTTGTTGACAAGGATGGTTTCTCTTTCCTTAGCTCATCATCTTCACTGAAAATATTTTCAAGAGTGACCAATCCCTTGGGTAGCCTATTATTTTTTAGTTGTACAATCTGATCACCATACTGATGTAAGTGTTTCGACTAATTTCTTAAAGAAAATTCAGCCTCTTCCTACAAAATCTCATAATCTGATTGTCATTTCTAAACACCTGCCAATTCTCTTGGTTATCCAGAAGAAAACGCCTTACAACTACCATTATATGTGACTGAAAAATGTCACTTTTTACATTAGCTGAAATGTTAAATTGTGCCCCAACAACAGCCAACCTATCGCATGTTTATTCCTATCTCTTGGTATTCTTTGAATATGAAAACCCTAAAAATCTTTCAGTAAATCCCAAAATCTATCTCTGTAAGATTTAAGCAATAGATTATTGCATACATTCAAACCTCTTACTTGGTGGACTACAAGTCCCCTATCTCCAAACACTTACAAATAATTTACTTTCATCTTCCTAGCCCACTGCAAACCGTGAACTAGTGCTTCATATTCAGCAATGTTGCTTGAACACACACAAAAAAAATAGAATAAAAATACCTTTGTTATGTAGGATAAATTAACATCATTCCAGCTCTAGTTCTATGCTTATTTCTTGATCCATCAAAGTACAATTGCCACAAGCCTTCATTAGATTCGTCTTCTTTGACCATAATTGGAATTGGTGCATCGTTCTCATGAAGACAATACACACCAAGACCTTCCTCTTCAATTAGCTTGTAGGGATCATGCTCATGCAAGGTAGAATCCCACTCATCAAGAAACAAATCTAGAACTCCATCCAAAGGCGAGTCATTTTCTACATCACTAGTTTGTAATATTTCATCTGAGATGATATAATTTGCATTGACCACATTTGGTGTATAAGGCTCCATATGAAAACATGCAATAGGCTCTGAATGAATTGTTATCTTTGTACCATACTTGGTTTTAAATAACAAATAGGTCTAATTAGCTGATAAATATCCCTAATCTTTGAGGTGAAGTCTCTTAAAAGGCACAGTGAAATAAGGAGGCAAGTCCACTACTACAACACCCTGTTGAATAGTAACGTTAGGACAAGCATGTAATGTCAATTTCAAATCTTTGATAATGCCTACTATCTTTGCTGGTGAACCATCCAACTGCAATACCCTTTTAGTATTTAGCTTATAAACAAGGCTGAGCTTGTCTACAATCTGTTTGGGCATTAATGTACTGTTAGCTCCACTATCCACCATACAATTATGAACCAAAGTACCACCCACTATCAAAAAAAATAAAAAAGGGGAGTTTTCTTTGATTTTACCTTAGTTTTGTCCACCTTTGACATCTTATCTCCTTGCTGCACCCGTTGCTTAGTTGGTTGATCCGAATTTGTCAAGACAACACCTTTCTCAATCGATTTCGGAGACAATTCAAATGCTGAAAGTTCTTGAATGAGTTTATCTTTTTGCCCTGGAATTGAAAAATAATCTCACATGTTAATAATGATGTTAGAATTCTTCATTTAATCTACAATACTAAACTAAGATGCACTAACCTTTGATTCTACTTTCTATGGTACTTGTTGCTCACGAATTAGAGGTATTCGCTACACTTTACTAACATCTATATTTTGATTTTTTTGAGCTGTGAGAGCAGCGAACTGCTCTTTTGTACTTTGAGAAACAATACTAGAAGCACTTGAAGTATTTGCTACCACTTGGGCTTCCTCAATAGCTCTTATTTTAATTCTCTGATAGGTTATAGCTGCAACTTGACCACTTGAATCGTTAGTTTTAACATCCTGAATAAAAGCAACATAATCATCACCCTGCCAATTTACATTAATAGCATTAGTTTGCCCTTAAACTTGATGAGTCAATCCTTATGATGTCAAACCTGTATCTTGATATTGACTTCCTTGAAAAGAGAACTCTTCTTGTGTCATCTGTGGCATGGTGATTCCCTGTGATACCAAGGATTGGTTTTGAACATCATTGAGATTTGAGGGCTGCCAACTTGAATCTTGCACCAAATTATTTTGAGGTGGGGTTGGAACAATGGATTTTGAAGTGGAAGGAGCATTTGGATCAAGAGCAGCATATGGCTTAGCTAGAGTTATGGCTCCTTGTGCTTGATAGGGTGGTCTATTTTATCTGAAACCCTGATAAGGAGACCTTTGATCTTTGAAGGACTGATAGTTGTTCTGATTTCATTGTCGATAGGATCTATTTAACTGAAATTGTTGTCTTTTGAGCTATACTATTTCATTTCCAAAAAATTATAGCAAACTTTTCAACTCTCCTATCTCACTAGCTTAACCAATAAGAGCTGCAATAGGAACTTGAGGTGCTGAAATTGGAGCTAAGGATGGAATTTGAGGAACTTGGGGCACTGGTACAGAACTTATTTTTTGAAATATGGACATTGGAGGTCTTGGAGAAAGCTTACCTGCTTGTATCAAAATATTTTTTGCCCTTATTGCAACTTCATAAGCATTTGGCAAAGTAGTACCACCCATTGACTGTATCATCACACTAATGTCATAATTAAGAGCTTTCAAAAAATAAAGAAATGCATATTCAGAGGATGACCTAATCAGAACCGGTATCCTGGTCCATGTCTTCTAGAATCTGAGATTAAAATAGAACATAAACTCATAAGCAGCTCTCTGTATGGCAGTTAATTTCTCAACTAAAGATAAGTAATCAGATTTGTCTTCAAATTGCATGACTAAGGTTGCACCCAATTCATCCCAGGTGGAAGTATATCTAAATGGGAGAGTTATACACCACTGTAATGTTTTTCCTTTGAAATAAGTAGCAAGAAATCTAATAGCAACATTATCCTCAACAACATTATAAACTGAACAAAGATTAGCCACATCCTGGATATGCTCAATAGGGGTTGTTTGATTTTCTCTTGAGAAGAATGGAATAATTTTGAGGGTAGATACAGGAATGTCATCTAATTGTGCTAGATTCAGTGGATTTTCCCTATTGAATGGAACAAACACTTGATTTCTAACAACCATCTGGATGGTGGGGATTGCAGTGTTTAGAATGATAAGATGTGGGGGAGGTAAATATTCACTTTGAAGATATGGATTTGCCCTCCTAGACCTTGCTCTTTTATAAGTTACAAATTCAAAAGGAATACCTTTACTTGTTGATCTTGTGGTAACCTTTGGCATGAATGGATTCCCTGAATGATGATATGAACTCTAAAATTGGATGTAGATGAATATCCTTTGCTACTACAAAAACTCTATGCAAAAAACTTTTTCGTGGTCCCATCGAACGTGCTAAAAACTGTTGTCAACTTGGAGTTGCACCCTGTAACAAAGACGTGCTGAAATGGCTAAACCTCTCTCCAGTTGAAATAATGGGATCTTCTCACAAGGGTGGGTGCCTCAATGGTGACAAGAACCTCCATAAAAGGCTGATTCTTGTAAGATGTATCAATGCAGATCTCTACTCTGTGCTACGAACTACCATGGAAAGGGGAGAAATAAACTTGAAAGGAAAATCCTACATAATGACGATGATACACCAGAATATTGATCCACTCTACTTGGAACCTTGAACACTGAATCAAACAAGGGAAAAGGAAGGCCTTTGATTTCAATTGATCACTATGCATAAATATTTCATGAGAAAGTTCGATCCAATGACAAAAATGTGAGGAAAAATGATGGAAAGAGGTATGATACAAGACACTTTGCAACCACCTAACATCCACTTATAACTTCAGCAAAAGACATAAAACACTGAACATGATTTGCATAACATGATGAGTTAGCAACTAGGTATGAATCAGAATTTGAGAAGGGAGAAAAATCTACCATGTATGCAAATTTTTGAATGAATGTACACTATGCCAGCACTTGAAATTTGAAAGTATAGTCCTATTGATTAAAGAGGTTACACAACTCACCAATGACAGAGTTTGATCTTACCAAGAGGGATAAATTTTACAAAATTGAGAAACCATTAATATAGAAAATTACAAAAAGCCAAGAGATTGACGTTGGAAATAAGAAAGAAAGTTAACTCTTCATTAGCCCAAGTCCAAATTGCATTGCATGAGTCTTCCAAATTTGTCTTTCCTTGGATTATACCTCATTGTATTGCATGAATAATCCTTGGTGTTGAAAAAGAAGAAGAATACAAGCTTTAGATGCATGACACCTACGAATAGATGTCTTGACTTGAAAACTAGTCAACTCCAAAACAAGAGTAGTTAAATTCACTCGAACTGCTGGAACATTTGAAAGTCTCCCCTTTGCATGAAATTAATGCAAATGTCAAATTAAGAATTGCATTTGAATAGCCAAAATGTTTTGAGCTTTGAGACAAATGAGAGTGCGTGCATGGAATTTTTAGTTGTTTGAAACATTCAACACTTTGTCCATTCATCATGCAAGACAACTCTATTTTCAGAACTAAAGCATGTTGTTTTCTTAAACGTGTTCACTTTGTTAGAGTCACTCACGTTAGTCTGTGCATGATCTTTGTTCATCCTACCTTTGTCTTTATTCTGTGTTTGTTTTATTCGCTATTCATGATTATGTCCATGTTCAGTTCTATTTCAGTCTTTGCTCATGCCTCTATTTCTACGTTTGTTTTACTTCTTATTCAATTCTGGCTCAGTCCTGTTTGTATTTTTTTGGCTTTTCTCGTGTTTTGATTTAATTTGGGAATCGAGATTTATTTTAGCTTTCGTCCTTCAGACAAATTGTCCGAAGTGTCCGAAGGACTCTCTGTCTCTTCTCTTTCCCGAGCTTGGCATTTCCTTTTCTCTTTTTTGGCTTTGGCTTACACCCTTGTCTTTTCTATCGAGCTTTTGTCCTCACAAATTCCTTCAGACTTTTTGTCTGAAGGAATTCATTTCCTTTCCAGTTTTCTTGAATTTATTCCTTTAGGCTCTTATGTCTTGCCCTTTGGTTTTCTTTAGGCTTTTGTTGACTTCATATTCCCACGGATTTCCTGTTTGACAATTATTCTGAAGGATTTCCTTAAATTTTCTTGTTTCCTTCTTTGCCTTTGTTTTTCTAATTTCTATCGGGCTTTTTTCTTGGGTATATCCTCCGTCAGACCCTTTCCTTGAATTCCTTCAGACTCCTTCAGACAAATAGTCTAAAGGAAATTCTTTTCCATTTGAAGTGTCCCTTGCTTTTATGAAGGTGCCCTCTGTAAGGGCTTTTGCTTCCCAAAATTGCCCTTCAGGCTTTTTGATTTGGTCTTGTTATTCGTCTAGGTGCCTTCCGCAAGGGCAAGGTTCTTCCAGAAGTGCCCTTCAAAAGAATTGTAAAGGTCCACTTCGCCGACCAAGTGGCCTCTGCAAGGGCTTTTTGTCCTCAAAAGTGCCTTTCAAAACTTTTGGAAGGGCCCTAACACCGACCAAGTGCCCTCTGCAAGGGCTTTTTTGCCTTCAAAAGTGCCCTTCGAAAGAATTGTAGGGCACCCAAGCTTTTTGAAGGGCACTCGAGCTTTTCGAAACTGTCATTCGAAACTTTTATCTTGACTTTAAAACCATAAAGTGAACCAACCCGAAGGGTTACATACCCTTTGGGACTTTTGAATTGGACCTTCCCAAAGGGTAGGTGCCCTTCAGGTCTTCTCAACGATGCTTTTCCCTTTTTATTTTGGACAAAAAGTTTGAAGAAAATAAGTTTTGAACGACTGCCACTTAGTCATTTTTTTGGACTTTTACACAGACCTTTAAGAGCTCTTTCTCTCAGACTAAATGTCTGAAGAAATAGTCCACCTCTTATAGCCCAAAAAAATCCTTGGGAAGACAAAATAAAGAAAATTACAACTTGTATGTCTTGGTTGTATTTGTACATTTTGCTATAATCAAGAAAGCTCCTTGGAAACCTCTGAATGACTAAAATTCCCCTGGCTATAGATGGCCACTTGGGTGGCTGTAAATGCTCATTTAAGGACCCCAAAACTGATTCACAAGACAAACTTGGCACCATAGCAAAGTTTTGAATAGTAGGGGTGACAATTTGCCATGTGGGGGAAAAATTGTCAACACTGTCATTAACCATAACTGAGAAAACAGAACCTGTTACAAAATTCATAATCCATTTCATCCATGTGCTAGAGAAACCAAAGGCTTTCGCTACATCGAGTTTGAGAATCATCTCTTTATCCTTTATTGTTTTGAGTGAATGCAGAATCTCGTGAGTCATAATGATTTCGTCCAAGATATTTCCTCCCTTGACAAAGCTTCCTTGTTCCATGGAAATAATATTTGGGAGTATGCATTTTAATCTCTTTGTAATAGCTTTAATCTCGCAATGGCTTTAGAGATTAGTTTGCATACCATATTATATAATGAAATAGGGCAGAAATACAAAAAAGAGTCTGGAAATGGTTTATTTGGGATGAGAGCCAAAAGTGTTCAATTGAGATCTTTTAGGACTTTCATGCATTTTATTGATTCATCCACCACCCATGTTAATTCACTCCCCATTAGATCCCAGAGACCCTGAAAAGAACCTTGCCAGGAAATCATCTGGTCTAGGGGCTTTGTCCTTTTGCATCTGCTAAGGATTAATTTTATTTCATCCTCACAGAAGGGCTTCATTAATTTTTATTTTTGATTTCCAGTGATCAATTTCGAGATTGGTTTTAAGATCTATTTTTTTCAGCCTCATATGTTCTTAAAGCTTCGGATAGGAGTTCCTTGAAGAACTTGTTGCCTCTGCTTTGATATGGTTTCATTCCACCCAAATCAATCCCATCCCTAGTTGTAATTCTACACTAACTATTAATTTGTCTTCTTGCAATAATCAATTGATGAAAAATTTGTATTCCTATTGCCTTAACCCATGAATCTCTGGATTTCTATTTCCAAAAGATTTCCACTTTTACGTAGACCCATTCCAATTTGACTAGCAGCTATGATTCTTTTCAAAGAATTTCCTTTGTCATTTTTGGGCCTAATTTTACGTGTTGACTTCCTCCTACTCAGCTTCAATGGAAGCTTTTTATTTGAAAATGTTTCCAAAGATCTTCAAATTTTAGAAGAATGCTCTCAGTTTTTCCATTTCTAGGAAAGTTTGTCGATGGAGAAGAACCATTGATAGTGTCTCTTATAGAGGAGTTTTTCCCTTTATTTTGAGACTTTCTTTTACCAAATCCATTTCCAAGGCTTCCTTTTGCCATGGGGCGTGAAGCAAGGGATTGGTGGTGAGGTTCGCTTTTGACAATGCTTGGCAATATGCCCTAATTTTTAACATGAGTAGCATTTAAATGTAATCCCTTCATAGTCTAAGTTTTGAACAAAAATTCCAAAAGAGAAGATGCTTAAATTTTGGGAGAGTTTTGCAAATATCTAATGTGACTTTGAGCCAGGCATATGAAGCAAATAATTTTTCCATGTTTATCAGATGGGCAATTTTCCAATATTGTTGCCAATGACTTCAAACATTCGAAAAAACTTAAAACCACTGAAAGAAAGGAAAATAAATAGAAAAAACTATTCTTTTTTAAATTTAAAGGCATTTTCATTACATAGAGATACATAATAGGCATTTCAATTGCATAGAGAATAGATATAGATTATGAAAGGAAGATAAATGAGATTGTATGCCATCAAAATCAGCGAACTATTTTCTTTCATTATTTTCCATACTACTCAAATTTCATTACATTTGCATTTCAAAATGCATATCATTGTCGTTTACAAAGGAACAAAAAAAGGGAGGGAGCCAATGGCAACGAAGTAGATTGGGGGATCAACAGGTCTAGATGTTGAAGCTCCAGGGTTAAATCCTCTCTTGATTTGAAAGACGACCTCGGTGTCATACCCAGCCTTCTCCAACAAGTCGAAGTCAATTTCATCATAAATAGGCTCATCATTATTTTTTGAGCTATTCAGATTCTACGTTGATCTCATCAAAGTCAATCCGTTTATCTTCTTCAAAGGTACCTAACATTATCAAATAGAATATAAACAACTTTCCATATGAATTGAGAATTAAGAATGCAACATTTATTAACCTAGAGCTTTTTTCATCTTCAAGGGAAGTTTGTGGTGGACAAACACCGAATCATTCATTCATTCTTGAGTGAGTCGATTGCATTTTTTAGAATGTATATGCTCGAACACACTCCAACTACATTCGCAAGTGGATGAACTACATAGCTGGCTCAAAATGCACATTGTCATCCATCGAATGTGTTTGATTTATTTGCCAAAAAAATCCAACCATTGTGTTGCAAAAACATATTTTGTCAACATTGTAGCATGCACAGTTCAATCAAAATTTATCACTTTCATTGTACGTGGTGGTTGCAACATTGTTGTAGGAGGAATAAGTGCATTTGAACTACATCCATGAGATAGACTCTATTAGCAAGTGTATAGTGACTTGTTATTTATTGTAATAAAAGAGAAAATAAATATATTAGGTGTCAACAACGAGTCAAATAGTCGTAAGGAGAGGAAGAGACAAGTGAGGAAGAGGAAAAGTTTATAAAAGCAATTGTACTAAAAAGGTGTAAGAATACCATGAATTGAATGAGATTTATCTTTCATGGCTTCATCTTGGTTATAGTTTGTCATTATTTATCTTCTTCATATTTCCTGTCAATGTTTATGGCTTTGCTTTTAAATTTGTTGTTATTATTTCTTGCCACTAAATACAGCTAACAAACACAAAAAAAATAGCACTTTTTATTGGTGCAGCCCCCTCTTGATTTCTTCTTTGGTTTTGGAATTTGAAAACAGAGGTCAAGGGGCAGCAGATGGACAGAGCCCCCAAAGCCAAGCACATTTTTCCTCTTTTGTAGCCTTCAAATTCTTCATTGAAGAAGCAATTTTCACTAATTTTTTCCATTTCTAAGTCATCCTCAACATGCTATATTTCTATTAATTCAATGCCCGCAACATTTGTGGCATTTGTAGTCTTCCAACAACTCATCTTTTTGTGATATTCAAAAGATATCTTCCCTGGAATCTTTTCCTCTGCTAATAGGGTTAGGGTTTTACCTGGTCTTCCCACTTTACTTAGATTATCCCTCAAAAATCTTAGAAAATATTTTGAAAATGACAAAAAAAATCCATTTTTCGCTATATATAGCCAAAAATTGAATTTTTTTTTAAATCATGTTAAAATAGCGAATATTTGGTGATTTTCAACGATTTTCCACGTTTTGTATGGCACTGACCATTGACTATAGGAAAATAGCGATTATGGAGGTTGAATTAAGCATTTTAGGGCACATTCCAAGTTTAATCGCCCTTCATTGGGGTTTTTTGCTACTATGGTCTAACACATTTCTTTGAACAATGGAGTGGATTCCTGTCCTTTATGTTTAAAGTGATGGCACCCGGGTTTGAGCAAGAGTTCTGCTTCCTAAAACCACCTTGGATCCTCTTCAAGGATCTTGTTCAGCTCCTTTGTAGACTCAAAATGTGTTATGAGGTATCCTTTGGGGAGATGGTGAAATACGATTATATCTATTCCTTGCCAAGTGCTATTAATCCAGTCTTCAAGGATTCCAACTGCCAGTCGTTGTCCTACTATTTTCCAGATTAGGGATAACTTTTGCAAAAGAAATATCTCTTCTTCTAGAATCAAGCCTTCTATTCAAATCATGGGAGATTTCCTCCACTACTTACATAATAGCTAGGGCTTGTCTGTTGTCATATCCCTTTCTAATCTATTATGATCCTACACTAGTTTGAGGAGCGTGGGCATCGATGCCTTATTTCCTCTGAATTTAAAATAGGAATGTCCCACAAGGTTGTTTGTTTGATCGAACAATTGTTAGGATTGATTCGTTCTCCTAGTGGAATCTGATTTGCACCTATGGCTACCCACCATAGCTGCCATTTACCTTGTGTTTCCTTGTTCTTTGTCTCACAATGTTTTGTTTGCTTCTCTTTTTATTGGTTCTACTTAGCCAACACATCATTACAACATTGATCAGTCAATTGATTGTTGGGGGTTTTGTTCTTATGTCATAAGCCTTCAAAGTCAATACGATATTTCAATGTGAAAGTGAGGTTTTCCAAATGGATTTGGCCAATATCTTCTTCTGTCATGTCCCCCTCTTGAACATAGAATAGGAAAAGACCCTTCACCGAATTCCTAAACGTTTCCTGTCGGCTAAGGGAAGGTAAAATCAAAGGGGAAACTTTGGTTCTATTTTTAAGTTATAAAATATACTTTTTGATTTATCTTTTCTAATTATAACTTAAAAGTGACTTGTTGAACATGGGTTACTTGAACCCTTAATGAGAAAAAGGTACAATCTCTTTTAAACTACACTAACCCTCCCTCCAAGTTGAGTGCCACTTTTAAGAGGAAGGATATAAAAGAAAGAAAAAGTCATTGACAAAGATATGATGATTTTGATTTTGAAATAACAAGCAAAAGTTTAGCACAAAAATCAGAGCTTCAAACCCTTGAGGACGAAAACCCTCATCAGAGAAATAGTAAGGACGAAAACCCTTACTAAATAATTGAGCAGACCTAATTTTGGGGTTGTATTCGACCAAACCAATTGTTTAGAGGTGTTTTTTGAACACCATTGACTTCAGCAACAAGGTACCTAGGGCTACCAAGGGTGGCAAACAAGTTAAGCAGCTAGGTGTGTGGAAGAAGACCCCCAAGAGGATCACCGAACCATCTAAAGAGGACTGCGCAGCAACTAGGATCCCAGGGATTTCCTTTTCTGAGTGTGGTGAATGAATTTGAGGCTTTTCCAACCCTGATTTTGATGTGCGACAACAATAAATAATAAATTGGTATTTTATCCTAATTTTTCTAGCTGCAAATTGATCATAAAAACTATTTTTATGTGGAAATCTATGACAGCAATATTTCCTAATTTTTTTGTAATTGTTGAAAAGATAAAATAGTATTTTTCTATGCCCTATTTTAGCATATCAAAAATTTGTACTTTCAATTTCTAGAGTTTGATGGAGGAATCAAAAAATAATTGCTTGGTTAGGGTTTTACCACAGCTTCTTGGAAATATATAATTTGTCCTTAAGGGGACATTTCAGTGGTATCAAAGCCAAGATTTTTGCAACCTGTGAGAGGTTTTACGCGGCCATGGGGGATTTGATCAGAGAACCCTCCTTCAGAGGAGTTGGTTTACCTACAAGAGGTCCTCACGCGAAACCAAAAGGATATGCAACAATGTTTGACGGAGTCTCAAAGAGAGATGTGGGATGCTTTGAAAGGATATATGACAGATTTGGCTAGGATCATGCAAGGTTTCCATCCAAACAAGTCAACCAATCATGGATCAGGGAATAATGAAGGAAACTCCTATGGTAATGAAAGGACTTCCATTAAACCCTCTTCAAAAACCTTTAGGGCAAAGTTCCTTTAGAGAGAAGAGCCTCAGGATGAGATGGGTCAACCCCATGAAGTGGAAGACATGGATGCGTTTGGTGAAGAATATGCAGCCCTCAATTTTTCAACACGTGGGATGTTGCCCTTTAGGGTTTTCTGTCAATTGGAAATGAATAATGGCACGATGAGAAGGAATAAAAGATTTCATCAAGAGCAGCTACAGAAAGATTCAATAAATATTGGGGGAAATAACTCTTCCCTCTTATGATGGATCTGGTAAATGTTCAACCAGATCATGGTTACAAAAATTGGATACATACTTATCCTTGAATCCCATGTTTGAAGAAGAAGCCCTCAAATTTGTTACCTTGCATTTGGAAGGGATAGCGCATGAGTGGTGGTACCACAGGTTAATCACCCAGAGGCATGAATCTATTACTACACTTGATGAATTCAGCTAAAGACTAATGAAGAGGTTTGATAGAGAGGATCCAGAGATGCACTTCAAGAAATTAGCACAATTCAAGCAAGAAGGATTAGTGGAGGATTATATTTTTGAATTTCAGAGACTTTTAGTAATGGTATTTGATGTTAGTGAAAGGAGACTTGTATTTTTGTTTGTTGAAGGGTTGGTTAAACCCCTCAAAGGATTGGTCAAGGGCTTTGAGCCTTCATCTCTTCAAGATGCTATCAAGAGAGCTCTAAATTTGGAGTCTTCAGTTGCTAGAGGAAGATTTCCACCTACTGGACAATGAAGAACAACACCTTGGAAACAACATATTGGGGCAGCCTAGGACTGCTAGTTTTGAACAACCTAAAACAGCCCCCATGGGACAGCAAAGGAAGCCTTTCCAGCAAGGCTTGGGGCAACCAAAGGAGCTGCCAAAGGGAAATAAGGATTGGAGTGGGTCAAGAAACGAATTAAGAAGGAAAAATTTGTGTTTTTCATGCAAAAACCCATGGACACCAGGGCATCATTGCCTTCGAAAAGGACAAGTGCACTGCATAGAGGTACATTTAGATGGAGAAGAAGAGGAAGAAGAGGTAAGGGCAGCCACCTATGAAGAAGAACCCTTGGAGATCATTGGAGGGGAAGACATGAGTGGTACCTTGGCATCATTGTCCGAGGCTCCTAGGTATCATCCCTTTAGAGTGAAGGGGATTTTTCAAGGTAAGCATGTAACTATCCTCATTGATAGTGGGACCACCCACAATTTTATTGATAAGGGGTTGGTTGCAACATGTGGGCTGCAACCTATAGAGTTTAAGGGGTTTAGGGTCACCGTGGCATATGGATTCACTATCCCATGCACCACAAAGATTCCTAAACTAAACATTACCTTGAAAAGGCATCAAAATTGAGGATGACTTCTATTGGTGGGCATAAGAGAAGCGAATGCGGTGCTTGGCATCCAATGGTTGCATTCACTTGGGGAGTACACCCAAAACTACCAAACCATGGAGCTCAAGTTTAAGGTGGACAAGGAAGAGTTGATTTTGCATGGGTTAAGCAATAAGGCACCCCCGGATGTGACCTCAAGGATGATGGAAGGATCCTTCCATGAGAAACCGATTGCATGGGCAACAAGGAAGGCAAAGAAGGCTGCAAATTCTTGGTTAGGACAGCCACTACATCATGCTAGTACTTCTAAAAATTTGAAGGAGATTCAGCCCATTTCGAACTTGGAGTATGTTGTGGAAAAGGAAATTCAGAATTCAGAAATAGAAGGTTGTATGGAGACCACAAATACTCTCCATCTCATCGAGATGGATGGCCAAGCTAGGGACAGCTCCAAGGAGGAAGAAGCCCTACAGTTTTTATGCACTCATAGGCCACTTTGGAAGCATGTTTGGAAGGGCAGCTTGAGGGTAAACAATGGACACTTTTTGGGACATCATGGCAAGCTTGCCAACTCCATGAAGGTGTCCACATGAAAGGTATGGTTCCAAATTTATTCAAATTTGCTTGTTTCATAAAAATTGGTGAACCATATTTTTGGCTTATTGGGATAGCCTTAAAGCTAGGTGGAAGTCCTAAGAGGACATCTAAAGTACACATACGGATAAAAATGGCCATGAAGGGCAGCCACAACCATGGTGCATTCTTCCACAACCATGGTACATTCTTCCACCATGCTGTCCATAACAGTTCCAGCTCATTTGGTATGAGCTTAAGGGTCATCAAATCCATGTTGAAGGTATGTTGCAAACGAAAACTTCACAAGGGTAAGTTTTTGTTAAAAATTCTCATGATTATGGATGATAAGAAGGATGTTAGACATGATTACATCCCACTAACCACCAGAGACACAATAGTATATGTAATCTCTTTTGTCAAATTGAGAGATCACATGTTGATGGGGAAGGAGGAGCAAATTGCAGCTAGGTTGAGGGAGCTTCTAGCCCAAGAAAATTGTAAAATTTTGAGCAAGGAAGCAAGTTTGGAGTGTGTTGGCAGCTATCCCATGATTGGTGATATGAAGCACAGCAGGGGCAGCCTTTTGTTGGGGAGAGGGATAGCAATTCGTTGTTGTCACAACACTTCTAGCACATATGGACAATGGTCTTTTCACAGGTATAGCAATGGCGGGCTTCAAAATAAGGTTTTCTTTACATGGGAAGAGGCTAAAGATAGATTCTATGGGAGGCCAATGGTTGGGGCAGCCCCCTAGATGTTGCAATTGCTTGAGGACAAGCAATTTTGGGTAGGAAGGATTGTCATGTCCCCCTTTTGGACATAGAATAGGAAAAGACCCTTAGCCAAAATCCTAAACATTTCCCGCCAGCTAAGGTAAGGTAAAATCAAAGGGGAAACTTTAGTTCTATTTTTAAGTTATAAAATATACTTTTTGATATATCTCTTCTAATTATGACTTAAAAGTGACTTGTTGAGCATGGGTTAACTTAACCCTTAATGAGAAAAAGGTACAATCTCTTTTAAACTACACTAACCCTCCCTCCAAGTTGAGCGCCACTTTTAAGAGGAAGGATATAAAAGAAAGAAAAAATCATTGACAAAGATATGATGATTTCGATTTTGAAATAACAAGCATAAGTTTAGCACAAAAATCAAAGCTTCAAACCCTTGAGGACGAAAACCCTCATCAGAGAAATAGTGAGGACAGAAACCCTTACTAATTAATGAGCAGCCCTAATTTTGGGGTTGTATTGGACCAAACCAGTTGTTTAGAGGTGTTTGTTGAACACCATTGACTTCAGCAAGAAGGTACCTAGGGCTACCAAGGGTGGTGAACAGGTTAAGCAACTGGGTGTGTGGAAGAAGACCCCCAAAAGGATCAACGAACCATCCAGGGAGGACTATGCAGCAACTAGGAGCCCAACGATCTCCTTTTCAGAGTGTAGCGAATGGATTTGCGGCTTTTCCAACCCTGATTTTGATGTGTTGCAGCAGTAAATAATAAATTGGTATTTTATCCTAATTTTTCCAGCTGCAAATTGGTCATTAAAACTGTTTTATGTGGATATCTGTGATGGCAATATTTCCTAATTTTTATGTAATTGTTGAAAAGATAAAATAGAATTTTTTTGTGCCCTATATTAGCATATCAAAAATTTGTACTTTCAGTTTCTAGAGTTTGACGGAGGAATCAGAAAATAATTGCTTGGTTAGGGTTTTACCACAAATTCTTAGAATTATTATATTAAATAATCTGTCCTTAAGGGGACATTTCAGCTTCTTGCCTAGATTCTTTATTTGCCATGACTTCATCTTTGTTCTTGCTCGAATAATCTTGCTCACCTTTTGCTCCAATCACTGCCCTGTTATCCTTCATTCTTCCCATTGGAGGGGCAGCTACTTTGTTCCAATTGCACTTGATTATTCACCTTTTGCTCCGATCACTACCCTTTTATCCTTCATTCTTCCCATTGGAGGGGCAGCTACTTTGTTCCAATTGCACTTGTTTGAATAGTTTACATCTACTACTTGGAAACCTATTAAACATAGCCTTGATAAGAATTAAATTAAAATTAACATAATTTAAATAAATATAATTTAATAAACATAGCTTAAAATAAACTAGTACATATATCTTAAATACATCTATCCGAAATACACCGAGTGATATCAATATTGACTTTTCCACGTAGCACATTGATTTACAATTCCATTACATTCTCCGCCAACCTCCCTTTGATTGGTGACAAATGGCATCAATCTAGCTACACCAATGTGTTGGGCTCAGAATAATTCTGTATTGAAAAAAAAAAATGGACTCAAAAGTCCACCATATGGCCAAGATATTACAATTTTTTGATTGACTTCTACAAGCAAAACGAGAAAAAATCTAAGTGACAGTCAAATAGAGTCAAATTTAAGGTTTGAGTTCTCCTATGATGATCCAATGGACATCAAATTTACGGTCGAACATAATTGCGAACAACTCACTCCATTACACTCGCTGCCATCGTAGAACACCTATCAGGGTAATAACAAAATTGACATTAAAATGTTAATTAATAGATTACATGAATTAAAAATTAAAAGTTGAATTAGTTTTGGGCCAACTCGGTTTATGATCTCATAATTACTCAATCCATCTATCAAGGAATCAGAAGGTCCAATACTCCCTGAAGAGGTGTCTAGAAGTTTAGACCAAAAATATTGGAAGAAAAAGAATACAACACAGCTTCATCCAGATATAATACTTAGATATGTTTACCTGTGGAAATCTAAATGAATTAAATACATATATTAAAGTCTAAGAGTTGGACCAGAGCATTATTGTAAAGAAATCACCGTTTTGGGACCAACGCCTTTGAAACGACAAAGCTCAGCTTTGATCTTCTCAACAGACATACTGCGTAAATGCTCTAAACATATCTTTCCCTGCTCTTTTGATAAAGTGTCCAAAATATTCCTGATTCGAGAAGCTTTTGTTTTGGCCAAACCACCACATCTAATGTCATCCTCTACGGCCTTTGGATCAGCCATGTGGACCTGTAAGTTCTAATTCATCATTAGCTCTGGCCAAAATTGCAGTATAACAGGCATCGGTAAACAAAGAGCACACTGTTCCATTAATCGATGTTCTAATTTTGGGCATGCAGCAATGGCAAAACTTAAAAGAAAAGAGATTGTGTTTATAAGAAACTATTGAAACATAACAGTAAGGATCAATAGAGGGACTTACTTCATCCCAAGTAGGAAACCTCTCCTTAAGTGAAGCAAAAGCTCGCCTGGAATTTGCATCAGTTGTATTCTGTGACAATAGAGTGCTTATCAAAGAATCCAACATTGTTTCTTGCACTTCATTAGGTGCAACCGTAGGAATAATCTCAGACCCTTTTTCTCAAAGCAGGAAACCATTTCATTATTTTCTTCAGTTTTCACATTTTCTGCACCATTTTTTGGGTCCAAAATCAATAGCTGCCTCTGTGCAGCCAAAGGAACCGCGTCTTTCTCTTTTAATCTAGCCCTAAACTTTACAAATTCTTCAGGAAATCCATGCAATTCAAGTAACATGTCCCTGATTTTTCTACATTCTTCAGAACAAGGTCTGATAAAATCAGGATAAGGTCCCTTACTCTCAGTAACAGGAGAAATAGAGAACAAATTGTCAGAATGTAAATGGAATTTGACTTTTGGACCTACTGAAGATGCAAAGTTTTGAATTTTTTGTCCATTGCCAAACCCTTCTTGTAAAACTGCACAAGATTTATCAAAACCTTGACTAACAGGTTCAGCTCCATTCTCTTTCGTTGAACTTGTGCTGCATTTCAAAAAGCCTTGATCAATAACATCATTTACAAGATCCTCGCTTCTATCTTCGTTATATTTCTTCACTTCAACTGGCTGATTTACACGCTGTTGAATTTTATTTTTACCCAAATCCTTGAGATTTTGATTATTCCCTTCAACCTTTGGTTCATTGCCAAGCCCTTCTTCTAAAACTGCCCAGGACCCCTTGGAAACATGACTAGCTGATTCATTTCGCAGTTTTTTAACTGAACTTTTGCTGTATTTCTTGAATCTGCGACCAATGATGACATTAACAGTCTCCTGACTTACAACTCCGTTAAATTTCTTCAAATGTTTGTCAATTAGCACATTTGCGGGCTTTTGAACTGAAATATTGCCTAAATCCCTGAGCTTTTGACTATTCCTTTTCATGCTTGGATCATTGCAAATCCCTTCCCTTAAAACTTCACAGGATATCTCAAGAACTTGACTTATAGGTTCAATTCCACGCTCTTTGGCGCTACCAATCCTACAATTCTTCACGTTTTGATCAATAACTTTATTCCCAAGCTGCTCCCTTCTATCTTCATTAGATTTCTTCAATTTTTCGTCGACCGGCTCATTTGCAAGCTCCTGAACTATATATTTACCTAAATCCTGGAGATTCTGACTAATTATTTGATTGCGAAGCACTTGTAATAAAGCTGCGGAGGGTTTTACACGCTGTTGAATTTTATTTTTACCCAAATCCTTGAGATTTTGATTATTCCCTTCAACCTTTGGTTCATTGCCAAGCCCTTCTTCTAAAACTGCCCAGGACCCCTTGGAAACATGACTAGCTGATTCATTTCGCAGTTTTTTAACTGAACTTTTGCTGTATTTCTTGAATCTGCGACCAATGATGACATTAACAGTTTCCTGACTTACAACTCCGTTAAATTTCTTCAAATGTTTGTCAATTAGCACATTTGCGGGCTTTTGAACTGAAATATTGCCTAAATCCCTGAGCTTTTGACTATTCCTTTTCATGCTTGGATCATTGCAAATCCCTTCCCTTAAAACTTCACAGGATATCTCAAGAACTTGACTTATAGGTTCAATTCCACGCTCTTTGGCGCTACCAATCCTACAATTCTTCACGTTTTGATCAATAACTTTATTCCCAAGCTGCTCCCTTCTATCTTCATTAGATTTCTTCAATTTTTCGTCGACCGGCTCATTTGCAAGCTCCTGAACTATATATTTACCTAAATCCTGGAGATTCTGACTAATTATTTGATTGCGAAGCACTTGTAATAAAGCTGCGGAGGGTTTTTCAAAAGCTTGACTAGGTTCATTTCTGCACTTCTTGGCTGAATTTCTCCTGTATTTCTTGACACTCTTATAAATGACTTCATTTACGGGCTTCTCCCTTCTATCTTCACAAGAAATCTTGAAAATTTCGTCCAACGGCTCATTTCCAGGCCCTTGAACCGAGACTTTAACCAAATCTTTGATATTTTGACAACTTCCTTCAAGCTTTGGTTCACAGCATAGTTCTTCTCGTAAAGTTGCCCAGGATTTCTGAATGTCTTCACTAGCAGGTGCATTCCGATACTCTTTGGCTAAATTTGTGCTGCGTTTGTTGGAGCTTTGATCCATAATTTCATCTACAAGCTGCTCACTTCTATTTTCATCAAATTTCTTAATATTTCCGTTGGAGGGTTCAACTCCAGGAATACAAAGTACATTATTACCCAAATCGTTGAGCTTTTGACTAGTCCTCTTAATCAGTGATTTATTGTCAAGCACTTCACGAAGCATCTCAAAGTTTCGAATCACAGGTGCAATTTCAGCCCCTCTGAGTGCAATTCTATTGCATTTTTGGAAGAAAACCCCATTTCCGATCCCCTCGCTTACGCCTTTATCCAATTTGTTCGAAGTTTGGGGAAGTGAATTTTTACCCAGACCCTTGAAGCCTCGGCGATTCGTTTCGGCTTTTTTATTGCATTCCTTCAAATTTTGGAAAGATCCTAACTGTAGGCGTCTTTTAGCGTTAGCAATGTGATGTTGGAGGTTGGAAAGCATACCTTGTTTGGGAAGTGAAGAGATGTGGTTTTGTTGTTGGAGGGCAACTCCGTGGAGAACAGATGCGAAATCCCCAAAACCTTCGTCTCTCGAGTAGGAATCAAGGGCAACTTCAAAATTGAGCCTTCGTTTTGTTGTCCGGTTGGTCAATCCCTTGTTGTGGGAATCAAGGGTTTTGTTGCGCTGCATTTCGGGGCTGCCATTACTTTTGCAATTGCAATTTGGACTGTATTCTGAATCCATTGAGTCATCTCTGAATTAAAGCATTGCTGAGCTGCTGCTCCTACTTTTTCTCGAGCGAGTATGGAGAGATGCAATTTTGACTGTATTCTGAATCATAAATATATGAATAGCTGGGATAGAAAAAGAAGAATGAAAAGAAGATATTTTAACGTCCACGAGGCTAAACAAATAAATAGCTTATGAGACAACCAGCCCATTTATATTTGTTTTTGCCTTGTATTTCTTCTTTTATTCAAAGAAAGAATGAGCTCTCCAATTTTCTCCAAAGACCTCTCTATAAACAGTCCATGCCAAGAGGTTATTGTCAAGAAGTTCACATATTTTGCCCTAATGTCCGTGTAAGAGTCGCAATCTAAAATAAAATGCTTTTCTGATTCGAACTGCCCCCACATTGAAGAATTCACATACTTTCTCTTCCGAAATTTCTTTAGGCCTTTTCCACCTTCTCGTTTCGCATCGCAGCTGGTGGGAATTAGTTCTCCGTTGAGCAATCAAAATCTTAGCTGTCCAAGGGATATTTGCCCCAATGTAAGCCTTTTGTTGATGATCACATGAGGGGTTGAATAGCGCAATGTAATAATTCCTCTTTCTCCCTAGCATACCACCCCACATACACTTGCAAAATTTATCTATGACAAAAGATTTTATATCTTTGCTATCAATAGGACAAGCATTCAAATAGATATTCCACTTGATCATCCACTTGTTATTTTGCTTCATCCAAGACTTCTTTCTTTTGCTAGGCACCTCACTAAAAACTACCTTAGGCCACCTACTTGTTCCCAGTTGCTCAATTCTTTTGAGATATCTTAGGAGATGCACCATTGCCATGGCTTCCATCGGAACAGTCCCTGTTTCAACTAACAAGATCTCATACAGAGTTGCAACTTTTAGCTTGAACTTACTGGTGATCATGTGTTTTTGAATTCTCTCTATTTGCTTCCACTTGGACTCTAACAAGCTGCTAGCCCAAAGCTCACACCCATAAAGCACCACCGAGATTACCAATAATCCAAAAAGAGTCTAAATAGTTTTCCAATCCCATAATTCAGCTTCTCTACATCTATTTTGAAGGGCATACCATGCTTTCCAACCTCGTAAAGTTCTTTTCTTTCTGCAAGTCTTCCAACTAAGTCTATTATTAAAGTCAAACCCGAGGTACTTGTATTCATTTACCTCTTCAAGACTATTTCTCTCAAAGAGGAATGTGTGTTGGATCTTTTTCTTTTTGTTGGAGAAAATTATGATTTGGGTCTTACTGGTATTGACTTGCATACTAACATCTCTACAGAAAAGCTCAAGGGCATCAAGGTGCTCTTGCAATCCATGAGGTGACTTAGCATTCAGAATAAGGTCATTAGCATATAAAAGGAGCCTTATCACATATTCCCCTAGGTGAACACCATCCCCACCCTGCAAATTTAACCACTGTTCAAGTTTGTCAATATATAAGCCAAAAAGAGTGGGTGATAAAGGGCATCCTTGCTTAACTCCGATGTCGCTCCTAAAACTTTCAGAGATGCCCACTAAAGTTATAATTCTAACTTGAACCTCTTCATAGAGTCTATGGACAACCGCTCTAAGATGTTATAAAATGCCAAGTTCTTTCATCCTACACCGTAACTTATCTCTAGGGACCGTGTCAAAAGCCTTTTTAAAGTCAACAAAACAACAATAAGCCTTTCTTCCTTTTCATCCCAAATTTTTTCAATGATGTGTCTCAAAGTGACTCCATGATCTAAAGTAGAGTGCTTAGACCTAAAGCTTGCTTACCCTTTTGCTCTCTTACCCTTCTCCTTTGCCCACTTGCTGATTCTTCTCTCAACCATGCTACCAAACAACTTTGCAAACAATGGATTGATCATGATAGTTCTATAGTTGGAGGGATTATTAACGTCTCCACTCTTAAAAAGAGGGATCGCTAGGCTAGTGATCCAATCTCTAGGGAAGCCATGATGAATAATATTGTTGAAAATTCTCGTAATATGGGGTGCAAGAATCTCCACCCCCCACTTAAGGTATTATGCCTGAAGTTCAACCAAGTCCTTAGCTTTTCCAACCCCCCACTTCCCTATACCAACCTTGACCTCTTGTATAGTGAAAAGCTTATATGTCGCGCTGATCATGGGAGGAGGCTCAGTCTCTATTTCCTACTCATATAGTTGTTTTGCATAATCAAACATTTGACTAATGGTGATGATATTCTCTATCTACTTCTTCTTTGGTTGAAGTTCCTTCCAAAATAGCTTAGGATTATTCTTACCTAGGTAGATTAACTCTTCCCGCCTTGTGTTCATAAACTCTATTTTTTTTGCTTTTATGATATGCTTGTAACACTTAATGCTCATCTTCTCCTTGCCTAGCTTTTTCAGAGATTTCCTTGCAATTTTACAATCATCATCAAACTAAATATTTACTGAAAAACAATTTTTTGTTGACTTCTTGTTCTTTGCCCTTTTGCACTTCTCAAGCATCATAGTGGTTAACTCATCACTGTTGAGGGATTGTGGGCTAGTTATCCCCTTTTCACATAATTGCTCTAGTGTTGCCTTGAAGCTGTTATGATTTTCTTGATTCAAAAGAACTCTACCCTTTTTAATTCATTGTTGTGGGGTCTGCATTTTTTTTATTGTTGAATTTTTACCGACCATGCAAGTCTTACATACACAAGTCTATGATCAGATTTTAACTCCCACAAGTGCTCACCAATCGTGACTTCCTCTATCTTTTCCAGCACATGTTTAGAACAAATTGCATAGTCAACAACACTTGCCCCATTGTATGTCTTGCAAGTAAAATTGTCAAATTTCTTCCATCTGTCCATGCCATTACAAATGATTAGATCAAAGGTGCCACACAAAGTAAGCAATTATTCGCCATAATGATTGATGTCCTTATTATCTTCTGATCATCTCGCCCATTGTTTATTCTCTTCTTCTATAAGCCAGATAGGATTATGATCCTCCTTACTGCATAAAATATTAGCTTGACCATTTATTGTCCTAGCATTGAAGTCTCCCAAAATAAGAACTTCACATTTTGGGAATACACTGAGATATCTTTTTTTATGGCTGCATATGGATCTTTGTTGTCCAGACCATTTATTTGGTAGGTTTTGGAGATCTAGGGAGCAAAATAACATGCTGCAATGTTTATGTGATTCCCATTTTTTGAAAATTTGACCCAAATATATTGTTTATTTGTGTCTTCTCTTTCCAACTAAATTGTGTTTCCTTCAACCTTTTTCACTAAAACCATTATGCCACCGTACCCTTTACCGTTGCCCACTGCTTTGTTCCAAACCACAAACTTTGTGTAACCTTCAAAACTGGGAGTTTTGCAGCCTTCTTGTTCATGCATTTCAATAAGACAAATTATGTCTTGTTCTTCCGCAATAGGCCCTAATCCAGGACCCCTCCTCCAAGGGTAGCCTCTACAATTCCAGCACACTAAATTTAAGTGTGCATGGGGGGTCCCTGATTGCTATTTATTTTGGTGCAAAAAACTCAAAGTTGAGTCTTTTCCCCTTTCTGTCACCGTTTGTTGACCTCCATTTCTTGTGAACCTAGAGATACCCACTCTCTCTTTGCTATCATTTTGTTGCTCACACTTACCATGGAATCTTATATTTGTGATGATCGCTTTTCCATTGTATAACCATGCCCTTTTTCCTTCATCCCTTGCTGTCCTAATTTTAGCCAATTCTACCCTTCTCTCCTCTTGTTGTTTTATTGTTAAGTCTTCATCTATAAAGAAGCAAGATCCCCTCAAAAGTCTCTTTTTGCTTAAGACTTTGAGCTTGTCTTCCCTATTTACCATGACAACTTTGATAGGTCTATCCATTTCATCACTTATCTTTCCAATCCTCCTGGCTTGGCATATTTTCCCTTGCCAATGCACCTTTTCTCTCAAGAAGTCAGTTGCAAGATTGAAACTGCTTTCATTTTTATTGTAATCCCTTACTCCTCTTATAATGACATTTCTTACCCTATCTTATCTTTCTTTGCCCTCTCTTTCTTGTATGCTATCGGCCTGTGTGTTTGTCTCTTCTTCTAAAACCGTTATTGTTGAGTCTCTAATGACTTGTGCCCATATTTTGTTCTCCTTTGCTATGAGCTCTTTTTTATTTGTGTGCATCCCTGGATTCTAAATGTTCGATTGTTAACCTGCTTGGGCATCTATTCCTGTAAGTTTAGTTGATTCTATCATGCTTTGCCAAGTTAGCTTCATATTTTGCCACTCATGTTTTCCTATCTTTATTACATCTTGCAGCATTACCACTTGTTCCTTTAGCACCTTGTTTTTCTCCAATAAGTTTTGATTTACTTCTGTTAACTCAAGGAGCTTGTCATTACTTTCTTTCTCCTTGGCTTCCAAACACTCTACCCTATTTTTGACATCCATCAATTCTTTCACATACAGTTGTGATGACCAGGTGAGAGGAGTGGTAGTGGGACTATAAATTTCTATTTTAGTTCCCTCTTTATGTTTTTTTAGCCCCTTGCTTGATTGTGTTTTACACACAACTTTTGTTTCTCTTTGTGTTTGATTTCTCCTTGCTAGTTCCCATTTTGAGCGAGAGAGCCTACATCTCAAGATCCCTTGAAATTGTTTTGAATTTACCCAGACCCATTTACCACTTTTACTTGTTGAAGTAATTTTTACTTTACCCGAGTGATTTGTTTCCATAGAGAATATAGTTTCAACTACCCCTTTCTTGTTTGTCTCGGATTGGTTTGCAACTTGTGACTCTTTGGTAGTAATCCCATGTTCCAAGTTGCCTCTAAAACCTACTTATTTTTTTACCATAGTTAACCCTGCTCAGCGTTGTTTGCTATAAAAGGTATGGTACCTGGAGGCTTTGTCTTAACAAACCCTGATGGTCTATTTGAAGTGTAGATTTACCCAACAGATATGCAGAGGATGCCACATAAAAAATAAACTTAAAATAAAGTAATGGATGCTTGTTTAATTTGACCTTTGACGTTCCCTTTATTGTTCTTGTCTCAAATCTATTGTGAAGCCCAGTTTGCTCTGAGTCCGGTGATATCAACCAAACAGAATGTTCAAACTGTAACCAAGGTAAGAAGAATTACATGAAAAAAAAAAGTTAAAAATGGATGTGGAGGAGGATGAGAAGAAAAGACAATAGTATATGTTAGTGTTCAATTTGTTTTAGGAACATAATGAAAAAATATATAGAGAGATTAAATTTTATTAGAAAGATAATATTTTTATTATTTAATTAAGAATAGTTTTTATAAGTTTTGATGTGAGATAAGTAGATAGATGAATTTTAAGGAGTAGTGGGGCAATAGGATTTACGTTTTTTGTACTATAGGTGCAGTTGAAATGAAAAGCACTTTATTTTTAAATATCTTTAATATGTGGATATACGAATTAAGTATGTGAAAATTTTAAGAGTTCGTTATATGGTAGCTATATTCAAGGAAAAAAGATAAACAAATCTTGGGGGAGATGTTAATTCAATGCAATAAAAGACGAGCGGTGTTTTAAAAGATGCTTTGTGTCACGAGAATCTTTGAATAGTTGGAGCAATCGGTATAATTGGTGGTTCTATAGACCAATCGATCTCGTAGACATAATTAATACCATTTTTTTTCATTGCATAATATCTATGTAGGAAAGGCAGGGAATAGTGGTTTCATGTATGTTAAGTTGCCATTGATGGAATGTTGTCCTATGTATATGGACATCATGGGAGTGAGACGGATGCAAATAAACTATGTATTAGTACCGCCAAGGTATAGTTTTCATTTGAAGCAATTAAATTTTTAGATGTAGTTAATTAGAATGTTTGAATTGACATATTAGTTTAGTCATTGTAAAGTTTGACATGTGAAAATTTAAGAATATTCCTTGAAGTGTTATTGTGGAATATTTTGTTTTCTAAAAAAAATCTTTCTAAACTACTCTTATTATTTTAAACTATCCCTCTTGAATAGAAATAAATTGTTTACTTAGCATTTGCCACGAGTTTGAGTCCATGTTCACAATGAGGAGAAACCTCAATAATCAATCCTCATATAGTCTTTAATACTATGAACATACAATAATTATAATTTATTTGACCTCGTTCACTAGCCTACAATGACATTATCTCTTACAAAGGGAAGATACACAATCCCTAATGGTTGACCAATTATACATAATGTGAGGAGCCATGTTGAACTAATCAAAACCATTAGATCACATGTTTTTGGAAGTACTATGTACATAATTCTTTTCCTTGATGATGGATCACAGATGTTAATCAGAAACGTCTAGATAAAAAAAATTGTACACAATACTTTTAAAAGTGTGTAATCTAATCGTTATGGATTGTGAAAACATCGAACAAATCAAAACTATGTTATGTGTTTAAAATATGAATATAATGTGAAACATAAAATAACATCTAGATGTTTCAATGTATATGTGGGCCTTAAAAAAAATCTTTAATTTTTTAAGTAAAATTTTAGCTAGTTGCATTTCAATTATTTTATTATACAACATTTAACTTAAATTTAAAAAACTTGATTCAATTTAATTTTCATGTAGAGGGTGTTCAAAGTCAACGTTGCCAAGTTGGCTTTGCTTACCCCTTAAACATTTAATTTTTGAGTATCGTTGATTTTGCATAACAATTGGTAGATCATATTATGTATTTAAATATCTTACCATCGCCTACAAGATGATCTTATTATGACTTTGATGACATTGTGATTCCATTAAACACCAAGCGTTTACAAATTTTATTATACATGTTTTATCATTGCTAATGGAAAAAAAACATGAATACAATTCATATAGCCACTAGATTTAGATGCTTCCATATTTTTCATTCATGTCTAGTAGGGCATATAACATTTTTTTTTGCTTGATCAATGTTCATACCTTATTGTAAAGTTAACTTATTCACAAGGTATTTGTGTTAGAGGAGTCCTCTTGAACAATTAAAACTCTTGTTTCCTAAATCAATAATCAATAATGTTACAATTGCATGATTATTATGGTCTAAATAAACCCCCTATTCATGCTTTCAGTTTGATTTAATGTCCCATATAGTTTAACATTGAATAAACCAATAGAGTGCCATTTGTATCCTTGTTAGAGTCCCTGGAAGGTGAAGTTATTATGGTTTGTTCATTAATTGGAATCAAACTGTAATCATATAATTGGTTTCTGCAAAAGTTATCCTTCAAAAATTCTTTACATAGTTTTAACCAGAAATCTAGACATATTCAACAAATGGACTGTGGAAATACCGTTGCTTTAAAAGTTATCCTTTTATTGATTGTAGGGGGCATATTGTTTTAACTTCTCTTGTTATCATATATAAAATTTATCATTGCATCCACTATTAAGATATTGAATATTATACACTTAGCTAGCTACTTCTGCCCATGAAATTTTTTTACCTTAAAAAGTTTAATTTTTTAAAATTATTTTTATCAGATAGAATAATGGAAAATGATTTTGTTCATGTGTGTTTGTTGATTTGATAAATCCCTTTGTGATGGATTCTTACCATAAGAATTTAGTAATATAAAATAAATCCTTCCCTTGTTTTGAAATTATGATTGTGAAAGTACTTGACTAAGTTGATTGAAAGAGATATCATGCATTTTCTGCCCATTAACGAGGATAGAATAGGATGTCATGTTCCTTTATGCAAGTCAGTGTCATACCACTACTACAATTTTAGTCACAAGTGAGAATCAATCACCAAACACTCATTGAAATTGGTTTTAAAGAAATCATTTATAAGTTGTAAGCATTGTGGGTCATTGTGTACATTGTTATTGGTAATCACTTGTCACACTCAAGTATAATATACCTTTCTTACCAATGGGGACATGTTTTCCTTGATTTGTTCATTGTTAATAACACATGCATTTTCCATTTTTTATTTTTTAATGGAAATAAATTATAATTTTCTTAAAATCCAAATAATGTACAAGGGAAATCGTTAGTATGTTCAAAATTCAATCCTAGAGATAGGGATAGGACAATATGAGAAAAGTCAAATTTGAAGGTTTTTATAAAATTTTAAAGATTCTAGCCAAATATTTTCTTTAAGATGAAGGTCTTGTTGCTATTTTTATGCCTTTTCGACTATCTGAAATAATTAATAGTAAAGGATTCTATGATTAAAGGAACTTGAGTTTTTCAATGTTTGGAGAATAAGATTCTAGTGGTCCCTGATGATCTTCCATAATTACATTGTTGCCCACTGGAATAGAGCACAAGGTCCATTTGAAGATGGAGGGTGCTTATAACCTTCATAATATTCAATATTTTATGTTGTTAAAACAACAAATCTAGATTAAAACTACATTTATACTTATCGCCTCATCTTTAAACTAAAAAATATAAAAAATAGTATTAATTTATTAAACTCTATTTAAGTTAAATGTGGTTAGAAGCTTAATTAATTATATATGAAATATGCACATTATGACAACATTCTCCGTTGAATGTGTACTTTATATTGTCATTCTCACTTGAGGATCTCTCCCCCTTATATGATGTGCACACTTAGAGGGTGGTCCTATGAAGGGGTAACTGTAATTATTTTGCACTGTCAGATAGTCTCATGTAAATGTAAATCTAGTAAACTTCAATATATTAAATATTTTCCTAAAAAATAAGAGCAACTATTGCATAAGAGGAAAAATTTTAGATGGGTAGCCATTGGGGGCAAGAAGTTGCAGCAACTGTAGAAGATTTTTAGACACTTTGCAACCAATAAAAAGCATTCAAATTTCATATATTTCCTTTGCAGAAGTAAATTATGCAGTTTTATGAAATTCATGAGACCATTTCACTCCATATTTATTCCTAAAAAACTCTACAATCCCTGCAACTGCGTTTGCAATTGCAATATCATGAGACCAGGGCCGTATAACACATTCAGATCAAGTGAAGGCGGGGAGGAGTGAAGATTAATAATGCATATGCATTTGGAGTGAGTTTCTTATTCTCCATTGGAAGTTAGACTTGAATAGCTTTATCCTTGCGTAGATCGAGCGCTGCTCCAATTTGGTACCACAGCTTAGGACAGAGAGAAGAAGCCAATTCTGATCATAATTTCCACGAGTATTCTGCAAGTTGAACTTTTTCATTCGATTTATGTGGTTTCAAAGACATTGTATTAATTGGCATTTTGGCATTGGTGAGCAGTCAAAACTCTGATCTTCGAAGGGTTTATTGTCTTTAAGCTTGCTAGGGCCACACCTACTACCTGAGATTCATTGACGATTGTCTATGTCCTTTTTGCAGCCTTTCCACGATAGTCTCCACCCATCGCGTGATACGTAGCAGACACAGCGAGCTTGGTTAAGGAGCTCGGCTAAGGAACTATTTCCTTTATGCATAGCTAGCTGGGTAAGAAATCTCGGCGAAGGTCCAGTGGAGATGCGGGGTTCTTTGCCCGAAGATCTTCTCACTTCCTGAATAGACACTGTGAAACTCTTACCTTGCATATCTGGAGCTCGTCCCTTTCCTAGTGACCCGGCTCCTAGCTTCCACGGCAGCTGCAAACCAAGCTACAAGAAATCATCCTCTCCATCAATGACTGGCGACGACATGGTATATTTCTGATGGCAGTCTCCCTCTAGACGGCTCAAGGCAGTCTCTTCACAAGACTTCCCTCATTGAAACCTGTACCCATATCCCGGCCTACAACTCATTTCTGCCTGGGTGTATTTCCACCTCGATACCATAAAGGATCTCCATAGTGTTGTCGTTCTTCACTTCTGGTCATCTACTTCTACCACAGCGGTAAACCCTACCAGCTGATATCTCTAGGACGACTCTTAATCTCCTAAGTTGTCTACTTTATCCTACTCGGCCGGTCTAGACTGATCAAGATCTACTCGGCCTGGCCGATGGTTTCCCTAGCTTTCAAATCCTACCCTAAGCGAACCGTAAACCTAACCAATCGGGTAAGTTTTAATTTATTTATTATGCAAACAGTTTAAAACTTCAAATACTATTTTTTACGCATGCATTTATGAAACGATGGATAGCTTGATGGCAGTTTTACTTTGAGCGAACCCTAATGTTGGAATGGGTTGAGTGGGAGGGGTCAATTCCCCAACATTATTACACTTTGCTCACTATTCTTTTATAATAGTGGGAATTTCTGAAGTGGCATGGTATGTTAGAAAAGAAAAAAAATTAATGGCAGAGCATTATAAGGGTCAGGAAAATTTGTAAAATGAGACACTTGTTAAAGGGGAAAAGTATTTTTTTTATAAATAGAATGTAAGATTATTTCTTTTTTCTTTTTTCATTTTTTTTTTTTTTTTTTAATAATGAAGAATTGGTTATTCGAACCATTAAACATGATCAATTATTATGTATGGAAATCGAAGATATAGTAGTTGCTCCAGTTCAGAAGCTTGTGGTACATTTTTATGACATTGTTTTAGCATTTATCTCCAAAAAGGACAAGTACTTGTATTAATCCAATTGATATGAAGCACTTGGTCTCATCGCCCTAAACGTGTCAAACACCTTGTTGTTCCACATTAGTGATGCCACAACTCCAAAAGAGGCATGGGAGATTTTTGGCAAGTTATTAAAATTTTAAAAAAGGAAAAATTTTAATGGTAAAGCATTACAAAAAAGGATTGTGAGATTTTTTTTAAAAGGGCGACAAACAATTGTAAAGGTGGATTGATTATAAATCCAAACTTTGTACTTTCGGAAAATTTGTAAAAGGAGACACTTGTTAAAGGGGGAAAGGTTTTTTTTGACAAAATATCGAGACTATTTCTCTCCTTGTCTTCTTCTTCCTCTTTTACAGTGGAGAATTGGTTATTTGAACCATTAAACACTGCCAATTACCATGTATGGAAATCGAAGATTAGTAGTTGCTCCAATCCAGAGGCTTGTGGTGCATTTTTTATCACATTGTTCCAGCGATCATCTCCGAAAGGACAAGTACTTGTATTCATGCGATCGGGATAAAGCACTTGGTCTCATCACCCTGAACATGTCAAACAACTTGTTGTTCCACATCACTGATGCCACAACTCCAAAAAAGGTATGGGAGATTGTTGACAAGTTATTTGGTAAAAACAATCAATTTAGAATGTTGTAATTAGATTCCGAGTTAACTTCATGCTCTCCTAATTTTCCCTCGATTAAGGAATTTCTAGCAAAGTTTAAATCACTTAGAGCTCAGTTAAAAGCTGGTGGTAAAGCAAAATCAAATGATGATTGTATATTTCTGATTTTGTCCAAGTTAAAAGGGCTATTTAATGTATTTTCTTATGCTTTCTATTCTACTATGGATGCCCTAGGATATCAGTTTAAAATGTAATCATTTGAGCTATTTTGGGAAAGGCTATCTCATGAGCAAACAAAATTAATGTCACTAGATGCCTTACCCAACTCAAGTCATGCTTTGATGATCAATTCTCCTAAGGAAAAATGGAAGCCTAAATAGAAATCAAGACCTCCTAGTAAACCAACAGTTTCAAACAAGTCTTCAAATACCACTCCCAAGTCCACTAAACCTTCAACTTTTAACAAACACAAAAAATCATTTAGTAAAAAGAAGGTTTATGATCCATGCCCATAATGTAGCAGAATAAACCATCCTGAGTCTAGATGTTATCAAAGAATGGAAGCATTAGAAGAATCACTAAAACAACACAAGATTGTTGTACCTTCACCTTCATATTCTTCTAATACAGGGAAAGGGAAAGCTCTCGCTATTAGAACATATTCTCCCATGTCAAATAGATGGATGTTTCATTTTGGTGCCTCTAATTATCTAACTCGTTCTCGTGGTCTGTTAAGTTTTCTTTTTTATTGTAACACTTCCCAGATTATCATGGGTAACTCATTGTCAGTTGAAGTTTTGGGCTCTGACACTGTTCATATGCAGGATGGGTGTATCAATGATGTACTTCTTATTCCTAATATTTCTTCAAACTTATTATCCATTTATCAAATTTGTAATTCTAGTAGTGGAAAAACTATGGAGTTTACTCCACATAGTGTTGTTATTAGAGAATTGAGTGAATCATAGGATGTAGTTATGTAGACACTATTTTTGAATTATATAATAGCTTAGTCTTGACGCTTGGCAAATTTGGACCTTGGTTGCTCCTTTTAATTCTGGACCTTTCCCACTTTCTAGAGACTTGCATCTGCTCTATCTTGTGCCCCATGGCCTATCTCTTAGTCTGACCAGTCTTTCATTGATGACCTAAACCTTCTATATTGTAAAGAATGCTTAAAACCTATTTATCTTCAATTTCTGCAAGTTTTGAGTTTGTACCTACTTTCTCGCTCCCTTGACACTAGCATCGATACTAATGTCATGACCCGATGCAAGTGTCCAATGCCTTAAAATGGTCTAATTTATAAATGAAATGTATCCTAATGGTCGGCCTAAGTGCTTTAATACGAGTTATTTCTCTAAAGGGATTGATATAAATACAAGATCAACTCTCATTCATTCATCACCTATAAAAGATCAAAAGAGACTAAGGTAACTTATCAAAATCATTCAATATAACATTTAATTGAGCAAATCTTCCCCATTTCCATACCAGTCATAAGAATAACACATCTACAAGTTTGAAGTATTGAAGGAGCAATGCAAGAGCTATATTTTCCAAGTTACAAGCTAGATCATTATTGTACTTGCGTATCATGTATTGCATGATTCACACACAAACCAACACATAGAGAAAACTACATCAATTTGAGGCCCTCTTCGAAGTATTAGATATGTAGGCATCATTCATTGAGATAGGGATATTTGGGGTCAACTCAACACCATGTGCCCACTAACTTATTTTTTTCCAAGGTCATTATGAATATGGAAAATTAGGGTTTTGCAAATTCATAAGGAGTGACAACCCATTACCTGCATCTGAATGCACCAGAGTGAAGGTGAAATAAAACCCATAAGCATCTAGGTGGTCACATCTTTTTCCAACAAAAATTTCATACATGGCACTTATGTCGAGTTCAGATAGTAGTATTGACATAACCATCCCAGGCTGACGTTAGTGTCTACAACTCTAAAAGCTTCTAAATTAGAATTTAACTATTGTTATAAAATCATCTTCCACTCTATTTTATACCTATTCCAGATCTATAACTATATTAGCATCAGAACAAGATAAGTACATTACTTCTTTATCATTTATATATATAGCATAGTCGTACTTAATATTTTAAGCATAACTCAGCATGAGAAATTTAGTGTATGTTTATATATGAGTTTGACACCCAATTGGCTTGTTGTAGATTTGCTTATCACCTTTATGCTTATTCATTTATATACACCCTTTAATGAGTATCTAGGTAACCTCAACCTAGAAAACAAACATTTTAGGGTTAAACAAGTTACAATAGGTGTGGTGGACCATAGTTCATGCTTGTGTGTATTTGAAAATTTTAAAACCTATATAGGTTCTTCTCTAGTTGCTCATATTGAAACTATGAGCAAATTATGGCATGAATGTTTTGTTCACCTTAATTATAGGTATCTACAATAGTTGAGTTCCTAACACTTGGTGATTAGCATTCTTAAGGTCTTCAATAATGACGGTGTTTATTCAAGATGCATGCTTGAAAAATAACACCAAGAACCCTTTCCAAAGGGACAAGCTAAGAGAGTTAAAGCTCCACTAGAGTTAGTAAATACTGACTTGATGATGTTTCCCACTCATTCATTTTTTGGTGCAAAGTATGTACTAACCTTCATTGATGATTTCACTTCGAGGACTTGGGTTATTTCTTATAGGATAAAAGTGAAGTTTTTGAGAACTTCAAAGCCTTTAAGGTCTTTGTAGAGAAGCAATCAGGGCTTCACTTGAAAAATATTTGCATGAACAATGGGGGGAATGTGTAAGTAAAACCTTTCAAGCTTATTCTAGTGAACATGATATACAACACCAATTCATGGTGCCTTACACCCATCATCAAATTGGTATTGTTGAGTGCAAAAATAGAACACTCAAGGAAATGACAACTTGTAAGATACAGTCCAAGGACTTAGCACCTTAATTCTAGGCTGAAGTAATTAATTATGCAAAATACATCCAGAATTGCATTCCCCATAAGGTAATGGTGAATAAGACTCTTGAAGAAGCTTGGTTAGGAGAAAAACCTGATGATTTTGGATTTCGTGTCTTTGAAAGTAAGGCTTATGCATTTGTTCCTGATGAAAAACACAAATCTATGGATAAGAAGAGCCAAGAGCACATATTTATTGGCCATTGTGAGGATGTAAAGGCATATCACCTCCTTGATCCTATCACATATAATATCTTGTTTCATCGAGATGTTTGAGTTTATGAGATGATTTCTCCATTAGTATCAGCTACAAAGTCTTCTATATCTTTATTGATGCCTCTCACACCTGATAGGAAGGGCCTACTTCATGATATTGATGCATACACCAAGGACAATACTACTCTTCTACCTCCTTGTGCACCACATGTGCCCAAGTAGGCATAATATACCTTATAAGTAGCTGGTGATTTGGTTGGTAATCCCTCTTATCCACATTTTACTCATGCTCTAACATCTAGTATTATTCTTTTGAGCCACACATTTTTTATTGATCCAGTATTATTTTCTAAGGTGACCAGTAAACCTGAGTGGGAAGTTGCTATGCAAGAAGAATATTCTTCACTCATGAAGAATAATACATGGGAGTTAGTGCATATTCCTAAGGGAGGGAAAGTTGTGCGATTTAAATGGGTCTATAAGACCAAATATGCAACAAATGGTACTATAGACAAGTACAAGGCTTACCTTGTAGCTAAGGGTTTCTCACAAATCAAAGGAGTTGATTACTTTGAGATTTTTACCTTTGTTACAAATATGGATTCAATTTTCCTTGTTCTCTCTCTTATTGCATCACACTAATGGCTAACATACCAGATGGATGTGAAGTGTGCCTTCCTGCATGGTGATCTCCAAGAGGAGATCCATATGGATCAGCCTCAAGGCTTCATGCAAGATTCTTCACTGATTTTTAGATTGCATCATTATCTTTATGGCCTCAAATAAGCTCATTGAGCTTGGTACAAGAAAATAGATAGTTTTCTTCTAGATTATGGCTTTTATCATTGTGAGTTTGATCAAAATGTATAAATCCTGTAGCATGGTGAGGACCTTTTGTTTTAGTGTCATATATTGATGACCTCAGCCTCACAGGTAGTTCCAATACGTAAATTCATGACATTAAGCACAAGGTGAAGGCATGGTTTGATATGACAGATCTAGGATTTCTCCACTACTTCTTTGGCCTATAGGTTCATTAGTTTATTGCAGGGATTTTTATTGGCTAGGGAAAGTATGCTACAAATTTGCTTATTACTTTCTCATGGTTGATTACAAACCCATTCCCACACCATATTATTCAAGCATTGAGTTGACTATTGATTGCACATCTGAGTCAGTTAATCCTACATTATATTGACAGTTGGTAGGTAGTATTTTATACTTGACTCATACACATGCTGATATCACATTTTTTGTTAACCTTATCCCTCGATTATACCATGAGCCTTATGAGATTCATTAGCAAGCAACCAAGCATATTTTGTGCTATATTCAAGGCACTTTGAACTTTATGATTTAGTATACAGCAATTGGTTTTCAGATATTAAGGGATTCATAGACTCAAATTAGGGTGGATGTGTTGATACACGTCGATCTACTTGTGAATTCATATTTCACCTCAACTTTAGTCCTATTGCATGGGCATGTAAGAAGCAGTATATTTTTGCATTATCATCCACTAAGGTGGAGTATAAAGGTGTTGTTAAAGCTAAATAAGAGGTTTTATGGCTACAACAACTACTTGGTGAATATGGATTTCCTCAGCTTCATCTCACTTTGATTTGGTGTCATAACCAAAGTGTAACTCAGATTGCATGAAAACCTATGCAGCATCAACACACTAAGCATATTGAGATACACATGCACTTCATTTGACAACTTATCTATGATGGCATTGTTCAATTAGAGTTTATTCCTATAGATAATCATGTTGATGACATCTTCATTAAGCCCTTGTATTCTTCTTGTTATCTTTAGTTGTGAGTGTTGTTTAGTGTGAAGGAAGTTTTACTTGGGGGGACTCCATATGAAGATCTCCCTTCCTTCCTTTTTTTATTTTTACATGGGTACCTTAGCAAACCTAATGTATGGGACCCATTTGCATTGTTTTCTCTCCCTAACCATAACTTAAGGGAGGGTGTTAGTGTGTTAATCTCCATTTAGGTTAAGTTTGATTAGGGGCTTATTGGTTGCACATGGTATGTGCACATTATGATGACATTCCCACTTGGGTGTACATTTTATGTTGTCATTCCCACTTAGGGATCTCTCTCTCTCTCTAATGTGCATACTTGTAATACATTCACATGGAGTGAAGGCATAGAGGAGTGAATATTAATAAATCATCTGAAGTGTGTTTTTTATTATGCAATATTAGATTTGAAGAGGTTTATGCCTGCCTAGATCCAGAAATGCTCCAATTAAAAGCTACCAACAATTCTTTCTTTAAGGCCCACTCTTGAAAACATTGCTCTCTAAATTAATATAAATATTGCATGAAGACTACATAAAGGACAAATCTACCACCACCTATATGTTTTGAGGACTCCCCTTGACCAACACAAACACATTATACATGCTAAAATAACAAACTAAAATCAACGTATGTCAATTCATTACTTCCCACCTCAAACACACTCTTTTATTTTATTTTTTCAAAAAAAATGTTGACATTAAACTAATACTTATACTTTATTTTATCTTGTAGGCCAATTTTAAATTCCTTAGTGAATCACCACATTTTTACTATTGGAACACTTTAGGATATCATAGATTACAAAAATTAATAATATATGAAAGTTACATAGTAAGGAAGTTGGTTGGTATTCATGGCTCATACTCCATGCTAGAGGAAAAGACCTCAGCTCAAAACATAAACATGGGAACAAAAATAATAAGGTCAAACTAAACATGATACTCAAAAAAAAATCACCAATACTAAGCACAAGTAGTGGCACCTAATGGAAGGGGTAGAGGATCATCCTTGGGAGGCAAATTCACCCATGCAGAAGGCTCTACAAAAGGAGGATATGGGGCCACCTAACCATCGAGGGGATTCATGGTCATATCAATAGTCCATCCATCAATAGGTTGTATCTGAGTACTAATGCCCATAAGAGAACCTCTGCGAGAGGGAACTATGTTTGATTTTCATGCGATGATGATGAACCCCACCCTCTTGGATGAAAACAAGGGGATAAATGACCATGGCTACATGAAAAGCTTTTGTGCCTTTTGGGAGGAGGTGGTGGTGGTCCTTGAAGCGGCCCATCTGGTGGTACATGATTAATAGTATAGGTGTAATCCCCTAATGTTTTATCATCTCTTAGAGATCACTAACTTCCATTGCAACCTTATCTATTTGGGCTGGAATATGCATATAGACCAAAGGCATAACAAAAACCTTATCATTAAGTGGAAAAGCATAAGAGCAAGCAACATTGTTGAAAATAACATTATTTATGGCTTTTCATAATTGGAAAAAAATGATGGATCTAAACAAATTCCATATAAAAGTAATAGAAGTTGGCCAATTGGTTGAGTGCCCCAGAAGAGTAAGCTGCCAAGAAAAGGGCTCATGGTGATAAGGCTAGAATAGGCTATGTATTTATTTCTAAGCAGACTAAGATCATGGGCAAAACCAAAATAAGTGTTTGAAATACATAGGTTGGTGGCATGTAGGACACTTGGGTGGAGTGATGCTCATTTGAGAGATTCAATCCATGAGTGGGAAGCCTTAGTAGACTAGGCACCATAAAAAGTGAGTGAGCTTAGGTTCATTCCCAACATGCCAAATTCTATCAAGTTTGGAAAGCCAAGTTTTGGGAGAGGATTTAAGTCCCCACCTCCTATTGAGCTTGTAGAGAGTAGGAGAGAAGGGGTTCATGACTTGATACAGAAGGCCTAGAGAATAATTCTTGAAATGGGTGTCATAATTCCAACACTGGTCTTTCCACCAAGTTCAGGGAGGCTACAATCCAAGATTATGAAGCATGAAATCAGGAAGTAGATCTTGAATATGAAGCACAAAAGTCAAGTCAACATTATTCAATTAAAAGTTAGCTTTCAATTTAGGCCAAGGAATCTAGTCCCTTGCAAAAACCATATCACGAATGGTAAGGATACCTTTTCAAAAAATATTGAGGGATTTGATTCTTGATAATTCAACCAATAAAACATTAGTGTTAGTCATAATAGGATATCACCAGATATTGTGATCATTAAAATATAAACCTATATGAAAAACATCCCCAATCTATTTCATGTGATGCTTGACAACTTTGAAGTCTTTCCATATGCTTTTGGTAACAAAGGAGCCTTTTATTTTGACAGCCATAGTGGTGAGAAGGGAAGGGAACCTATATTATTCCTATTAGGTTTACCATAAGGGGCCTGATAAGAGATACAACGCCTTAGTAGGATTTTCTAGGCCTCATTACCTTCAATGGTGTGAAGCACCCATTTAACACATAAAGTTGCACTATGCCTGTAAAGGTCAACAATTCCCATGCCTCCTTTATCTTGAGGGAGGTAACAAATATCCTAGGTGACATGATGGAAGCACTCGGTATGTTTGGAATTAGACCAAATAAAATCCTAGAGGATTTTGGCTAAATTGTCATAAGCCACTTTAGAGGGAGCCTAATAAGAGGAGTAATAAACATGGGTGGCTACCAGAATCTTGATAGAAATTTTGAACTTCCCTGTTAAGGATAATGGTTTGGAGATTTAATAATTAACCTTTTTCTCCAATATTTAAATGACATACTGCCATAGCTCAGTTGGATAACTATCAAAGGCAAAAGGAATGCCAAGAAATTTGAACTATTCTATGTGTGCAATCCATTTCCAATTATAATGGAGAAGCCAATTAGGCATAGGTATCATACTTTGTTTGAAGTATTACATCTTATTCCACTACAAACTTGACCCCAAGGCCAAACAAAAGATAACAATGCATTTGATAGCTTCTAAGAAGGTTTGCTCTTGTTCTTCGAGCTTTAGAAAAGTATCATCTACAAAGTACCCATTAATGAGCTAGGAAGAGTTGTCAAATAAAGATATACCATGGACCAGACCCTGCTCAGCTCTGGAGGCAAGGATATATCCTAAAGCTTCCACAGAAAGAACATATAATGCCAGAGATAGAGGCATTCCTTGCCTAATGAAACATCATAGATCAATGTTATCAGACTTTAATCTATTAATGGTGAGCTAGACTAAGGCATCTGAAAGTAATGTTTGGATAGCCAAAATGAATAACTGGCCAAAACCTAGAGCCTTTGGCATAGATAGAATAAAAGGCCACTCAATCCTATCATAGGCTTTTTCAAAGACAAGATTGAGAAAAATGCTTCTCTGATGAGAAACTCTAGCCCATTTTATGCCTTCCCAAATGGCAATAAGACTGTCTAAAATATATTTCCATCTTCTCAAGTTGAATAATGGTAGGAAGAATAAAACAAAGCCAATTGGATAAAGCTTTGGCAAGGATTTTGTACGAGAATTCAACAAGGCAATGGGTCGCCAACTGATAAGAAGCTCTAGATCAACTGCTTTGGGTATGAATGTAATATTATCTTGATTAATTAAAGATCCCAAAGAATGGTTTTGTATGGCTTCTTTGTAAACCTAAAGTAGGTCAAACCTAACAAACTCCCATGTGGCTTTATAAAATTCACTTGGAAAACTATTAAGGCTCGGGGATTTATCATTACTCATGGATTAGAGAGCCTGTATGAGTTCTTGGAGGGTCAAGGGATAGTCACATAGTCAATGGTTGACCACTTTATCTTTTCAAAGAACCACATCAAGGCATTCCTACAAAGCCCAGGCTCTTTCTATTGTAATCTCCTAGGTTTGAAACACTAGTTTGTAGTGATCCATGAAGGTCGAAGAGATGTCAAGAAGGGAAGTGAGCCTGGCTTGGGTTGATTTGATGGCCTTGATATGATCACAAGCCTATTTGTCTCTAAGGGATTTAAAGAAGTCCTTAGAAGCCTTATCACCATCTTTGAGCCAAATGTAGCCTGGTACATAATTGTACCCCTATGGTAGTGTGGATTTTTACCACCATAATGTGGTGTTGGAGTAAGGCAACAAGATTATATAAAGTAGTAGTAGTGTCAAAATGATTGAGATCGAGGAGGGAGAAAACCCTTCAAAATTATTTGAGCATAGCTAATGAAATTGGTTTAGATCTGCATATAATTAACACATAAATAATGAAACTGAATATAGAGGATTAATATAATTCTTCACACTGTAAAATATATTCTATTACATATTCATCCGAGACATTACATATTTATAGGAAACTATTCCTATAATCATGGAGATCATATCTCCACTAATATATCACCATATCCCCATGATTATGCAATCTCCTATATATGTAATATTGTTGTAACATACAACAATATATCTAACAAACAACTTATTTTAACAACTATCCAAATATAACTCCTAGTGAATTATTACTTGTGTAATAATGCACTTTACAATATTCAAAAATTAATGTGAGGAATAATTATTTCCTAACATTCCCCCCTTAGGCCTTACATGTTAATTTGTGTTTCACAGGACTTAATGAAAGTAGAGAAGGAACACATCCACCTCTCATCAACCATTCACTATCAAGAACACTTTAATCGAATTAGTGTGGGAACTTTGAACATGTACATCTGCCATTAACCATTCACGGAGGAAACCACATCAACCTATACAGTGTGAAAACTTACAAGCATGAACCTTCTATTCAACTTTCACTCTTGTATCTCCTAAACACCTATTTTATGCAATAAACTATGTGGGAAAATATGAAATACACCTCATATTTGTCACATATATAAACAAGTGTTGAAAATAAAAAATATATATGCACCACTATATTAGAAGTGACCCTTCATTTGTGGCTAATGAGAGGCATAAAAAGCTTCCATCCTCCAGTGTCCTCCAACCTATAATAGATAAAGCTTCTTACTCAAAAAATGTGTTGATGAAGCTCAGACACATGAATTTATTGAGGAAAAATCCCCTCCATAGTTTGGATGTCACATATAAGTGATAATGCATCCTTTACAATATTAATTTTTTTTGACATACTTGACATTGAATCGATGATAAAATGAGTCTCTAAAAAGACACTGAGGTTTTTTGACATATTTTTGATAATGGACCCAAATAATTTATAATAAACCCAACCAATATAAATGATTTTGATATTTTGAGTCATTTTTAATTTTGACTCTAAACATTGACATAAAAAATAAGACTCTTTTCAACAAGTCTCAACTATTAAAAAAATATTACTTAGAAAATATATAATAATTGACATATTATACCATAACACTAAACATATTCCTACTAAAAATATTGATCAAATAATTGATCAATCTAAAACTTATGCACCTAAAATATTTTGACCATATAGTCAAAAAATTTCATTATATCGACAAAATTTTAATGATAATTAAAACCTAAATTATTTACAAGACTCTTAAGACATTAAAATATTACTCTTAATATTGAAAATAAAAACTAAACTAAAATATTAATAAAACAAAAATACCCAAAAGCCAAATCTTGATGAAAAGTGGCATAATGTTTTGACAGTGCAAGCAAGTTTGCATGACAGACTTAGAATGACACTTTGCATTTAATATCCATTATCACAAGAGCTAAGTCTAAATAGATGATAGTAGGTGGTGTATGGGAATACTAAATGTAGAGGAAAAAAATGAAGGATGTTATATTTACATGGTGATTAAATAAATAATGCAATTATAACATAAGTATGCAGTTTACATGTCGAGTCTGGCAATGGGCATAATGGACCAGCTGTAAGAGAAGCTCAAATTATAGGCTGATCCAAAACTCAAAAGTTTTGATTGACATATATTTCAAGAACATAAAAATAACACAGTAACAATGAATTCTCTGAGAAGAGATGTTTTATTACTCAAGATCAGAATACAACTATATGCTTATCTCTAAGAAGAGATGTTTGATTTCCATTTTAGATTACATCTTCATTTATACACATTTTTAAAGTAGGATGAGGATGTGTAAGGTCACCAATCTTGAGGGAGATTAAGTGGTTCGACTTCCATGATTAAAACAATACAAAATTCAAGGAATTACTATTTTTAGAAACTTATTATTTTTTAAACTGCATTACTAAAATTGCAATTTGGGGCACTTCCATTAGGTTTTTATGGGGGAAAAACATTCAAGTGGATTTTCATGCCATCTCACCACGTTCTCCTCATTCTTATCTTTCCAATGGTTCAAACAGGGAGTCAATTGGAGCTACGGTGCAAAAGTTATGGCTCCCGAATTTTCATCGTCAATTGGGGTAGAACCGTCACCTGAATTGTTGCCCGAATCATAGGTGGTCATAAAAATGGACTGACGCAAATCTAAATGAATTGAAATGGTGACAAGTCATGACTAAGGTAACAAGGAGAACAATGTAAAATATATATGAATGTGTAGGATAACAATGAAAAGTAGATCTAATGTTGGTGTAGACCAGTACAATGACGTTACATAAATAGATGCATGGATAGTCAGAACATGCATGGGTGTACATGAAAATATCTACACGAGTCCCTTAGAACAACCTCCAATATATGCAAAGAGTAGTCAAATTATGTACGAGTACGAGGTGTAGAACCACATAAGATTCTCAAACTCTTCCTTTTATTTCACATGTTCTTTTTCTTTAATGCAAAAGACTGAATCAAAATGCTAAAACAAGGGATTTGGAATCTGCATGTGGATTTGATGACATTTGGGGTTCGATTCGTCTTATATTGGGTATACAACTATGCATGAAACACTTATATCATGTCCTCTTTTACTGTATTACACCAAAATCTTCAAAATTATACTCCAACCACTTCACTTACACTACATCCTTATCCTTCTGATCTCTTTTCTATTTTGAAAACAATAATATAACCAATGAAACATGTTCAGATTTGAATAATGCTCTTTATATTCCAACACCTCTGGTGAAGATTCAATCTCCTCTCAAACACCAATATTAATTATACAAATCAAAACTTAAACTACTCATAAACTCAAAGTAGGGGAATTTGCATGAGACAGGGCAATATGGAAGAACCAAGGTTGTCCCTTTCTCGCATCGAAAAATCATTTTTGGACAGTCCTCTCACTATCTTGCTTTGATACCAGATAATGAGACTAGTTCAAATCTACATATAATTGACACAGAAATAGTGGAATTGAACACAAATAATTAATATAATTCTTCATATTGTAAACTATTTTCTATTACATCTTTATAGGAAACTATTCATATAGTCATAGAGATCATATCTCCACTAATATCTCCCATATCCCTATGATTATGAAATCTCCTATATGTGTAATATTATTGTAACATACAACAATATATCTAACAAACAACCTATTTTTACAACTATCCAAATATAACTCCTAGTGAATTATTACTCACATAATAATGCACTTTACAATATTCACAAATTAACGTGGGGACTAATTATTTCTTAACAGTAGCATCCTCACTACATTTTTGACATACACAACTTGTTTTCCATAATGGTGTAGGAAAGTGGTGGTGTGCATAATGACGTCTTTCCACCACTCAATCCAACTAACAACATAAGGAGGGTGAGGGGCCAAGTTCCATATTCAGGCAATCAAACGAAAGGTGCCAGTGTGGCATAGAAGAGAAGTATTGAGGATGAACTAATTATGTGGCACCTTGTATTGCCCCATGACCCATTCCACCTATAGGAGGTAAGATTATGATAAGAGAGAACCAATTCTAAATGGATAGTGATAGGTTGGCCAATAATGTTGGAGAAAAAGAAAATATTTTGTTTTGACAACATATAACAGTTGAGCCTTTTAACATGCAATGATCCCCAACATGAAAATTAGACCACATAAACTAAGATGTGTTATTAATTGAGTGTTTTTAGAGGAGAGGGTCGATAAGACCCCATTTATTCTTAAAATAGTACCATGCTTCACATTCTCTGAAACACCATCACATAAGCAAGGTACTAACTTTATCCTTAAAACTCTCAACCATATTAAAATCCCCACAAGTGAACCAAGTGGTAGGGGAGATTACTAGCCAATGAGTGCCAAACCAACAATCTATCAAGACCATCATTAGGGGTGTAAATGTTGAGATTGCCAAAAGAATGGCCATCAATGTTTAAAAGTATCCATACAACTCGATGTGATGGGTCCTCCCCATGGAAATAATGAAGGGGGAAAATTTAGGTGAAACCAATATGATGGCACCGCCATGTATATCTTCACACAGAGTGGAAAAATAGGTGGCATCATGCCAAATACAACACAAAGAAGTACGTAGAAGAAAATCGATAATTTTTACCTCTTGTAGAAAAATAAAATCTAGAGAACCTATATGTTGATAGGAAGCATAGACAAAGTATTTTTGAGAGGACTTTGTAATACCTCAAACATTCCATTATAAATAGTTCATTGGGACATATCATCCATCCTTAAAATATGCTAGCACATCAAAACTATTGTGCTACTTTGGGCTAAAAAACCTCTCTACATAATGAAGTGGTGTTTAACCCCATGGTCATCTCAGGGAGAGTCACCACCACTGTAGGGTGGGCTACACGACCGCTTTGAGAATGAATTATTGATCAAGGATATCCTAGTGGCATGGACCAAGGAATCTTAAAAACTACTTAAAACTATGCTCTGTTGGTATTGGGGGACCAAAATAATAGGGGGAGGAAGATTAGGTATCTTTTGAGAAGGCCTGTTGACTAAAGAAGAGATGGTAGGGGAGGAGGGTTTTTGCCCTCACTAAGGTTTCTTAGAATGGACCATGGTCTAGGCATCCCTTTTGTTTGCCACCTTTGGCTTCTCAATTTATAGAGGGGCCAAGAAAGGTTTTAAATTTACCATAAGGGGGAAATCTTTGATACGAGGTCAGACACCTGACAATGAAATTGAGTATTAGGTAAGTTGAAGTACACAACTTTTTGTGATCAGTGGGTGTCACCTACCTAGATATTAATAAGTTCCTCCAGGTCTTTATAAATGTCCACCTAAGTGTAAACCCATTTGTTGGGGTGAAAAGAGAACCACTTCGGCTGCTCATGGCAAATAATGTGTCCAATGGGCACAAGAATTTTCTCCATAAAGCTCCATAAGGGCACTAACAAGCTAAGAAGTTCAGCCCATACTAGGACTCAAAGGGAGGCTTATTATGTGAGTTTGAAATAATGGGTCCAGTTAGATAAAATCATGAGCATGGTTTAAAGAAACCAGTAAATTGATTTGGCAAGGAGGGATTGGACTTTAGATGACTCTAAAAAGGTAAGTAGGAAAAACCCTTTGGTGAGGTTTCTAATGCAAGCCACATAGATGCCTGTTGGCTCCTAGTGGTGGCAAATCCAATTCTAGAGAGACTCTTTTGAGGGGAATATAACAAAAAAGTAAGCAATAAGGAAAAAAATCATACTATTTACATTCATTTTCAATAACATCACCATCAATACATATGTCTGGTTGAGATGGAAGGTCAGAGGGAGTACCTCGATGAAGACCTCTAAGACAAACTTTTGAGCTCTCTTGGGTGCCATTTCTCTTATCTCCTCCAACAATGGTTGTAATTGAGAGTGGGGAAGCCATTATATGGGTTGGGCTGCCCACAAGGCAAAGTGTTGAGTATAATAAATGCGCAAGACCCCTAAAAAGTTCCAAAAAAGTGGTATGTAAAGAGGAAAAAAAAACAAATAATTGAAGGCAAGTTAACCATGGGAATCCATATCAAAAAAAAATTTCACCCACCACATTTTTCATACCTTTTTTTGAATGAAATATTATATCACCTAATAAAAAACTCCATTGACAAAATTTTATACATTATTAAAAGCACTATAAGACAAGATCATATCTATATACCTGACTATATACTATGCATGTGATAATTTAAATAAAAATTGTATTTAATTATTACATAACCTTTTATTATTATTTTTCTCTATGCTATTATATGAATTTAATTAGTTTTTTATTCTTTTATACATCTACTATGTAACAACCCCACTGTGTTTTACTAGAATAGGGTTATTTAAAAATAATAATAATTACACAAATTCATCTATCAGATCTCATCACAATGAAACCTATAAAAGTGATCTTTAACTAAATGTATTATTTTTAATTAACCTTATCAAAGGTATATAGCTAATCCATCTAGCCAATTATCACCATAACAATAATATATAAAGAACATGTACAATGTTGAATATACAAATAAAGACTGCAATTATTTCATAGAAATAGATTTACAAATTTAGCCACAATTGATGAAATATTACAACCATTACTGTAAATATACATATGAATAAAAGTACAGTTTCAATAATAATAAATGTCTCAGTAATAATAATATAATGATATAAAACTCCATGGAGCATGAGTCTCAATGAACTCAAAGTATCCATTAGTAATCTCAAGTGTAGTCTCTAGTGTAGTATTGTTGCAGGGAGGGAAAGTAACATCTGAGGCCTTTTCTACACCAACCATGGACCATCGATCCACCATGCTATCTCCCAAAAATATAATGGCCCTCCCTTCACAAACGGGTAGATAATGGCGGTGCAGGAATCCAGAGTGATAAATTAGAACTTGTGTGCTGTAAGATAACTAATACATGATGTATACCATAAAGAAATACATTCTAACATGATATCATACAAACATATAAACTATATCAAACACATTAAATGACAATGTTGAAATATAAAAATTAATTTAACTAAAGTTTTTATATAGTTACTAATCTCTAGGATCAATCAATTTCAGACACACCACTTGATTGGATTATACCTCTTATTTCATTATTAACACTAATTAAGTGAGTGGAATCCATCTCAATACTTATTTAGAGTCATTAATGCAAGATTTGGTTATTTATATAATAATATAAAAATCAATAGATTCAAATAGAATATTTCTTAATAGCAGATTTAAAATGTGTTAAACATGTAATATCATATACGTACATTTAGTCTGTCAAATGTAATGCAATCAATCATAAATCATCTAATTTATTACTAAATAATAAACAAATTTAATAAACAGTCCTTAATAAAATCATACCATTTGGGTAAGAAATATATTTAGACATCAAGTTACAGAATAATAAACATGTAAATCATAATGTTATTTCATCCATCTAATAACATTAATCAACAACTTATTTACTTTGTATCCAGACAACAAAAATACCTTGATAAGTTATCAAAATAATAACATACTATGATCTATATTTAATATTAAAAATACATCATATTTAATGATTCAACAAAACATTAAACACCTAACAAAACACCCATTTTACTTTGATACATCATAGAGCTGCAATTGTTATTTGTTCTAAATAACATTTATTTCTAGCTTAGTGTTTACTTATCAAAAATACAATATGTTGGGTGAATATTTTGTCACTAGCTAACTGATGGGCAAAATAGGTTGTTTCAACCATAGCATAAGGAGAGATCAGCCAAATGTGCAGGTTTACCACATCAAAAGGGGACAAATCTCTCCTCTCATCAAGGGGAGGTTCCCTATAACTATAAGGCACTATATACTGTAATATATGCTATAAATAAGTTGAAAATAACACTCAGGGTAGGATAACACCATCCATCTCTCTTTTTTCAGATATGATGTTAACAGACATAGGAGAATTCTGGTGAAAACACTAAAGGCACTTCTATTCTTTCAGAAGTGGTCTGAAACAAACAACAAGAATTCTTTCTGATAGGTAACTGATAAGTAAATGTAACAGGGTGAAATAACTAGCAAAATGAGGTGTAGCACAAAGTATCCACCTCAACTGCCAAAGAGTGCAATACAAAGGACAATGGGGGCCCAAAGTCATCCCAAGATCCTTTACACAAAAACAAACTGAAAACACATACACACTAAAGAAAATTATGGCAAAACAAAGTCTCTCCACAGTTGGCTTCAGGACACCTTCCTGATTACTTCCACTAGTTCTACTTATTTAATTAAATGGACAAGAACACATTCAAGAAATAGACATAAGAATAATTTCCTCAACAACACAAGCTATTCCAGCACAAAGTCTGAAAGGTCACTTGCTTTCTCATTCAAATAATGAAATATAATTAACAGTCTAAGCTCAAAGTCTCAGTAATGCCTTTCAATTTGGGAAGAGTTTTTCTTCTAATAACAAAAAGATCTCCCTTTTCATAAAATAAGAGATTAAAATATATAGCGCTCTAAGAAAGACTTGGGCACTTTGTTTCATGGAATGGCCCATGCTGCATTCAATGCCTTGATTGTATTTTTAGTTTTGTCAAGGGGCCATGCTAGAATAGGGCATCAGCCTTAACTGTGGCATGTCAATTCATCTCAAATGTCTCCTTTTGAAGTATGGGCTACCTAGTCCTCTCCCTGATATGTGTGCAACTGTCCACTTCACCTTTTATTCAAAGGGAGGAAAACATGCCATGCCTTTTAATATTTGCGCGCTCAGATGTCTACTTGGTGGACTGTACCACCTACTAGAATAACTCCCCTTTAGATATTTTAGTATCTCCTGTAGCTTTCCCTCTTTCCTATTAAAATTTGAGCTCTCAAATTATCTTCTTACCTTCAGTAGGCTCTTTCGGCTTCTTTCTTCAGCTGTTCGCTGAGTTTTGTCTTCATATTATGTGCCATATTTGAAAATAAATGGACATTTTATTACCTTGAATTTGACGTCCATGGGGATGTCATTGGTCACTTGGTCATTTGAATTACGTTGAACCTTGAACCTTTAAAGTGCATTGGTTCAAGGGTTCAATGGTTTAGAGGGTCCCTTTCAGCTCCTTGGTTCAATCGGCTGAACCATCTCTTCGAACTTGTCTCTGGAATCTTCCACTTCCTTCTTTCGCTCGAAGCTTCCCTTTGAAATTTGAAATTCCTTGAACCTTTGAACCTTTGAATTTTGAACTATTTTAGTTAAAAGTTCAATGGTTCATTCTCTTTCTCAGAATTCTCTGGTCCTTCAAAGTTTCTAGATCTTTTTATTTTGTGTTAAACTCATTGGACCTTTGAACTTTGAACTCTTTTGGTTCAAGGTTCAACGGTTCAATGGTTCATTCTTTGCTCTTTGAATCCTTTCTTCTTCTAAGTCTCTCAAAAGTTATTGAACTCTTTGAACCTTTGAACTTTGAACTCTTTTGGTTCAATGGTTCAACGGTTCAATGGTTCAATTTTTATTCTTTGAAGTATTCTTTACTTTAAGTCCTTTGAACCTTTGAACTTTGAACTTGCCGAAGTGCTTAACTCTTTAATTCTGTCAATGTCATTGAACCTTTGAACTCATTGAACCTTTGAACCTTTGAAGGTGGGGTTCAATGGTTCAATGGTTTAATCTTTTATTTGAAGCCCGCTGATAAGTCTTTTGATTGAACTTCGGCGTTGAACCAACCTTGAAATGCCTAAGTGTTGGGAACTTATTTCTTTATGAGAGCTCGCCTATTGAAGTTGTTGAACTTGTTGAACTTGTGAGTCCCTTAGCTAAAAAAACCTAAATAATTGAAGAACTTGAGCGCTCAGAACATTTTTTTGAGAAGGAAAGAGAAAATTTTGGCCTGTAGGACCAAAATAGCTGATATGTTGTCCCCAAAAATGAGTGACAGATTTTGAGAACAACAGCTGGCTCCAGTTGGGAAACTTCCATCAATTGTAAAAATAATCGAAGGGAGTAGAATCTAGAATCTGTAGTGCCTTTAAATATGCCATTGGGCTATGGATTCATGCTATCCAAAAAAAAAGGCATAAAAAAAAATGAAAATGAATAACATAAAATAGAACTAAAAACTATACAAATATATAACCAGACTTATCTAATACTTCAAAAATTGAAGTGCTTCAGATGCTACCCACTATGAGGCAATGAAAATGGTATGACATCTTAATACTTCAACAAGAAACTATTTTCACCATTGAGCTGATGAATAGCAAACGGGCCTCTCCACAGGGAATCAAATTTCCCATGCATTCCCTTTGGTTCTCTTCTCTTGTCCCATAACAGAACTTGACTCCAATCTAAAAATCACAAGTTTTTACTTTCTGGTTGAAGAGATTTTTCACCAAACTTTGATGCACAATGATTCGGTCTACCACCACAGTTCACTGCTCATCCAGCTCAGTCAAGCACATGATCCTTTTGTCGATGGAGCTTTCATATGTCTGATCTTTGACTGCCTTTACCAATTTTAGTGCTGGTAATTCCAGAGTGATTGGTATTTCTACATTGAGACCATATAAAAGTTGGAATGGTGACATACATATCGCCCTCTTGGGTGTAATTTTGTCTGCCCATAAAGCATCAACCAATGCTTTATGCCATGTTCATTGGTTGTCATCCATCAGCTTCTTGATGATGGTCACCAGGTTCTTGTTGCTCGATTCTACTTGGCCATTTCCTTGTGAAAAATAATCAGAAGAGTGGGAGAGGGTAATCCCATAATAAAAATAGAACTGAGTAATCTCATTGGAAAAGAAAAAGGATGCATTGTCTGTCATAATCTTGGTTGGGAACCCAAACTTGGAAATGATGTTTTCTTTGAGGAAATTGCATACTATTTCTGAAGTAGCATGTTTGGCTGGAATAGCTTCCACCTATTTGGTGAAGTAATCTATGGCTATGAGGACATAATCATGTCCAACACTTAAAGATGGGTTTACAACACCAATGAAATTGATTCCCCATTGCTGAAATGGCTCTTCTATTACCACTAGATTAAGAGGCAAAGTAGCTAACTTGGGTCTTTAAATGAATAGTTGGCATAGTTCACATGTTCATACCCATTTGTATGCATCTTGAAATAGAGTATGCTAGTAATACCTGGCTCGCAAAATCTTATGGGCAGTTACAGGCATAGAAAAATATCCTCCATAGGCTAGATTATGAAAGGACTCCAGAAGTTAGTTCTACTGCTCTTTATCCACGCAGCGAAGGAACACTCCATCGAGGTTCCTCTTATATAGGCCATTGTCCCATAGGACAAAAATGGCAACTTTTAACTTGGCAGTCCTCTTTTCTTTACGTGACAGGTGAGCAGGACACTCACCACAAGTAAAAAAATAAGCAATACTCGAATACCACTCATTTGTGGTGGAGATAAAGAGGACTATTGGCGTGTCTTTAATTTTTGCTTCTTCATGCCTTGTTTCTTTTTGTCTATTATCAACAATCAATTGGCAGAGACCCCTTCCCAACACAAGCTTCGTTGGTTTGATAACAAGATCAGACTCCTGGATTTTAGCAATCCAATTGCCCCTTTTAGACTAAAACTCTTGCTAAGTTAATATAGATTTGATTGTGGTATCAGGAACCAAGGCAATAATATGTGAATTCAAGATGTAAAAATAGAAGTGTTTTACTGCCTTTACCACTGCATAAGCATGCTTCTCCATATTTGAATATTTTAGTTCATGAGCTTTGAGAGGATAGCTCATGAAGGATATGGGAGATTCCACACCTTCTTTGTTCTATTGAACCAGAATTGTTGAAAGTGTGTGCTCGGAAACATAACTGTACATTATGAAATTTTTGGTATAATCTAGACAAACCAAAATTGGGGCATGGGCGATAGCTGTCTTGAAGTCTCAAAATGCCAATTTGCCTTCTTCAATCTAGCTAAAAGTGGCCTTTCCCTTCATCATGTCCACAATGTGGTGAGTCTTCTCTGCGAACTCAGGGATGAACCTTTGTAGAAAATTCACCTTTTCGAAGAAAGAGTAAACTACAGTCTTACTAATGGGTAGAGTAAGCTCCAGGATGGATTTGACTCTTTCTGAGTCAATCTTTATACCTTCTCAGGATACAATGTGTCTGAGAAGTTTTCCTTCTGTTGCCCCAAAAATAGACTTCTTGAGATTTAGAGAAATGCCATTCTGGTGACATCGTTCTAGAACTTGATGCAGATGGTGCACATGATCAGGATGATGCTTGGAAAAGACTGTTAAATCATCAAGGTACACCATAATGAACTTACCCATTTCATCTTTGAAGCAAGGTCCATTTCTCTTTGAAAAGTGGCACTAGCATTTATCAGGCCAAATGGTAATCTTCAATATGCAAAGGTGCCCCAAGGTATGGTGAAGGTAGTCTTATGTTGGTTTGCTTCACCAAATTCCACTTGATTGTACCTCGAGAAGCCATCCAGCATTGATAACATCTCTGAACTAGTCACCGTCTGAAGGACTTGATCCATGATGGGTAGAGGGTAATTATCCTTTAGGGAGGATTGATTCAAATTTTTAAAATCCACGTAGAGGTGAATTTTGCTATTCTTTTTTCTCACAAGAACTATATTTGCAATCCATGTGGAATGATGGATTGAGAAAATTATTCTAGTGTTTAGCATTTTCTATATTTCAGATAGAATAGTACCTGATATCTTTAGATTATACTATCAGGATTTCTACTTGTAAGGCATCGAATCACTCTTGAGAGGAATTTCATGGAATTTTTTTTTAGGTCTGAGTGAATTTAGATCATCATAAGAGTACACTAGAACATCTATGTAATGGCGAAGCAGGGCAGTAAATTTGAGCTTCTCCTCAGGAGTGTAGCACTTCCCAATGTTCACCATCTTGGGATTTTCCTTAGTACCCAAATTTATTTGATCAAACTCCTGGGAGGAGCTTGAATCCATTTGTTGCTATTTGATGAACCTGTTGTACTTGTCAAATAGTTTTTCAAGGGAAACCAATCCTTTGGTAATTTTATTCCCTTTTAGCTATAGGAATTCTTCACCTACGTCTAAACTTATTTCAGGGGCTGATTCAAGTTTCTGAGGCTCACTGCCTTCAAAGTGAAGTTGTTTAAAGCTATCTTTTTGTTCTAGAAAGGTGATGATTTGGTTGTCACCATTGAATACCTGCCAATGATTGGCATTATTAGGCACACTTGGTCGAAAGACCAGTTTGATAGTGTACTTATCTCCCTTAAAATCTAGGTGAGGAACTAAAAAAGTTACAAAAATAGCTAATATATCAGCTTAGTCATTGAATTCCCTGGGTACTATAGAGATACTAAAAGTATCAAAGATTTCAATTTAATCCTAAACTAGATTGCGATAATGGTGCAATATCTCATTTTTGGTTTGGCACAGGTTCTTGATCTGGAAAACCACCAACTCAGCATCTCCTTTGGCATGAAGAAGTTTGACGCCCCTGTCTTGAGCGACCTTTAATCCGAGCAGTAGTGATTCATATTCAGTGGTACTGTTGGTGTTGTTGAACTACAATTTATAAGAATAGAGAAAATATCTTCTTGAGGAGATGTCAACGCAATCCCGGCCCTTGAGTCAGTAGAAGAATAGCTGCCATCAAATTCAAGAATCTACACATTATCAGAAACTGACCTTTTCTTAGATTTTTCTTCGTTTGGAGGGGAGGATTCCTCTGGGCTTGCACTGTGCTTTATTAAGTCTTCTGCTATTTTTTTTGAACTAATTTTTAGATTATCATCTTCAAAAGTTTCATCAGTTAGGATAGGAACATCCTCTATATTTAAGAAGTAGTTACCCACGCTTAAAGACTCAAATAGAATTTGAGCTTTAGGTGCTGATGTTTGAGTGACAATGTATTTTGCCTTCTTCTCAAGGAGAAATCTCTACAGGATGCCTTTGACCAGGATCCTTGCTTCAGATAGGTCCATACTTAACTTGCCACCAACATCCTTACAAAAATTTCACCCAAGAAGAATGCCGTATGAGGCTGAAACATCAGCCACCAGGACTGTCATCTTAATTCTCTTGTCCAGGAATGTCACAAATGCAAATTATGCATTCTTGATTTGTCTCAACAGTGGCACTTGTTTGTTCTCCATGGAGAAACATCTCCCAAAGGTCTTAGTTAGTGTGATTCTAAAAGATTCTACCACTTTGGCAGGCATGACATTGTCAGATGCACCTGAGTCTATGATACAATTGTTCAACTAGTGTCTATTTATCAGCAAGGAGACATAAAATGGTTCTATCCTCTCACGAGCAATAGGAGGAGTAATGACAAGGTTATTCTGGGTGGATGTGGGAGTCACCTTTGGAACAGTTGGTCCTATAGGGATAGTTTTATTCTTTATATATTGAACCAACTTATCCAACTGCTCAGGGTTGGATTGCAGAAATTCAAATTTAGACATTTGAATTTTGGTTTTTTTGACATGGTCGATTATATCAAATGTTTGAAATGAATTAGGAATAGGGGAAGTCAGTTCATCCTTTTGGTTTTTAGGAGGGGGTACTGATCTATAAAATTGAAGTTGAAGGTGAAGGCATACTTAAGGTACTTATTTTTTTAGGGATCACCAGGTCCTTTGATTGAAAAGGCAGAGTGGTTTTCTACTTAGCAATTGTAATTTTTGGTTGAGATCGCTCCTTTATTTTTTCCTTATCAGCTTGCTGGGCTGACTAGTTTTGGGACCGAGTGAATACAACGTATGATCCATCAAACACTTCACCTTTACTTCTGGGTTCATCCTAGTAGTTCAGGAAACTAATGTTGGAGTCGCCAACTAATTCTTCTTCTCCCTCTATGAAGAGATTAGCATCATTTTCTTGGTTTAACTCAGGCTGGAAGGAGAAATTAGATTCTATTTCAAGATATCCAACTGCTAAATTAGTTGGAGGTGCTTCAATGGCTAATTTCTCTTGTGGAAGAGGAAGATGATTTGGCTGCCCTTGATTCTTGGCAGCATTGCCTTGGTATGACTGATTCAGAAAATTCCTCCTTGGTATATCTCGGTATGAAGGAGGAGAAGACATTCCTTGCGCCATTTGCTTTTTAAGAGTTAACAACTCATTTTCCAGCTTTTTCACCATAGGATCAGTGGTGATTATAGATGAATATTTAGAAAATGAAGAAGATTTGCCTCTGTTAGGATCTCTTCTTATCTTTCCTACCAAGATAAGGTCATCTTCAACCTTAGTGTCCAAATATTGAGTAGTAACAAGGTCTATGTGGCCAGCCCATCTTAGCAGAAAACTCACTTCAGGCAGCTGAGAATTGATGAAAAAACATTTAAGGTTCTCAGCTGTTGGCTAAGAAATTGTAAGAATCCTATTCCTCAGCTTGTCAAATTTGGCAATGAAGTCCCTCATAGGTTCATGAGGCTCTTTCTTCATTTATGTGAGCTGGGCCAGTAAGGCATGCACATCTTTTATAGGCTTGAACTTGGCTTCAAATTTGGCTTTGAGGGTGTTCCAATCAGTCACAGTCTAGGCTTGCAGATGATAAAACTAGTCTGTAGCATCACCTTGTAATGTCTCCATAAACAACCTGATTGCTATGTCTTCATACTCCATGCCTATCACATTATAGGCTATGCTGAAGGTTGCAATATGTTCATCAGGATGAACTCTCCCATCACCAAAAAATTTGGAGAAATTCTTCCTTAAACTGCATGGTAACTCATGTAGAGTTGGAGTTAAATTGAGCGGGCCAAAAGAGTTACCCCAGGGGCCTTAAACTGCCATGATTTGACTATTGAAGGGAGGGATAAAAAATGTCTAAGGGGTATGTATTGACAAAGCTCTACTAACAATAGAAATGGATGCTTTGCCTGGTAATGGAGACCTGACTTTTGTAGGAAGAAAACTCCTAGTTCACTGAAGGTGAGATGGAGAATGAGACAGGTCAAAATCACTTTGTTGTACCAACTCAAATACAGGGTCAACAATCCCTTTAGTTCTCTAGCTTTGAGTATATCGTGGATCTGCCAAAGTGTAAAATTGAAATGGATAAGGATAGGGACTGCTTCAATTTGAAGCTTGAGGCTTTAAACTACATAAAATGATCCCTAACAGAGTCACCAAAAACTTTTAGGTGAATATTTTGTCACCAACTAACTGATGGGAAAAATAGGTTGTTTCAACTACAAAATAAGGAGATTAATTGGCCAAATGTGCAAGTTTACCACATCAAAAGGGGACAAATCTCTCCTCTCATCAAGGGGAGGTTCTCTATAACTATAAGGCACTATATACTGTATATATATGCTATAAATAAGCTAAAAATAAAACTCAGGGTAGGATAACACCATCCATCTCTCTTTTTTCAGAGATGATTTTCACAGACATAGGAGAATTTTGGTGAAAACACTAACGGCACTTCTCTTCTTTCAGAAGTGGTCTGCAGTAAACAACAAGAATTATTTCTGATAGATAACTGATAAGTAAATGTAATAGGGTGCAATAACCAGTAGAATTAGGTGTAGCACAAAGTCTCCACCTCAACTGCCAAAGAGTGAAATACAAAGGATAATAGGGGCACAAATTCATCCCAAGATCCTTTACACAGAAACAAACTAAAAACACACACACACTAAAGACAATTGTGGCAGCACAAAGTCTCTCTACATTTGGCTTCAAGACACCTTCCTAATTACTTCCACTAGTTCTACTTATTTAATTAAATAGACAAGAACGCATTCAAGAAATAGACATAAGAACAATTTTCTCAACAACACAAGCTATTCCAACACAATGTCTGAAAGTTCACTTGCTTTCTCATTCAAATAACGAAATATGATTCATAGTCTGAGCTCAAAGTCTCAGTAATGCCTTTCAATTTGGGCAGAGTTTTGCTTCAGATAACAAAAAGATCACCCTTTGCATAAAATAAGAGATTACAATATATAGCGCTCCAAGAAAGACTTGAGCACTTTGTTTCATGGAATGGTCCATGCTTCATTCAATGCCTTGATTGCATTTTTAGTTATATCAAGGGGCCATGCTGGAATAGGGCATCAACCTTAACTATGGCGTGTCAATTTATCTCAAATGTCTCCTTTTGAAGTATGGGCTGCCTGGTCCTCTTAGTGATATGTGCGTAGCTGTCCACTTCACCTTTTATTCAAAAGGAGAAAAATAGGCTGTGCCTTTTAATGTTTGAACGCTCAGATGTATACTTGGTGGACTGTTCCACCTACTGGAATAACTTACCCATAGATATTTTAGTATCTCATTTATCTTTCCCTTTTTATTGTTGCAATTTGAGCTCTAAGGCTATCTTCTTACCTTCAACAGGCTCTTTTGGCTTCTTTCTTCAGCTGTTCGTTGAGTTTTGTCTTCAGATTCTGTGCCATATTTGAAAATAAATGGACATTTTATTACCTTAAATTTGACATCTATGGGGACGTCATTGGCCACTTGGTCATTTGAATTATGTTGAACCTTGAACCTTTGAAGTGCATTGGTTCAAGGGTTGAATGGTTCAGACGGTCCATTTCGGCTCCTTGGTTCAATCGGCTGAACCATCTTTTCGAACTTGTCTCTAGAATCTTCCACTTCCTTCACTCAAAGCTTCCCTTCAAACTTTGAAATTTCTTGAACCTTTGAACCTTTGAACTTTGAACCATTTTGGTTTAAAGCTCAATGGTTCATTCTCTTTCTCAGAATCCTTTGGTCCTTCAAAGTTTCTGGATCCTTTTCTTTTTTGTTAAACTCATTGAACCTTTGAACTTTGAACTCTTTTGGTTCAAAGTTCAACAGTTTAATAGTTCATTCTTTGCTCTCTAAATCCTTTGTTCTTCTAAGTCTCTTGAACTTTATTGAACTCGTTGAACCTTTAAACTTTGAACTCTTTTGGTTCAATGGTTCAACGGTTCAACGGTTTAATTTTTCTTCTTCATAGTCTTCTTTTCTTTAAGTCCTTTGAACCTTTGAACTTTGAACTTGCCGAAGTGCTTAACTCTTTAAGTCTGCTGAGGTCATTAAACCTTTGAACCCGTTGAACCTTTGAACCTTTGAAGGTGGGGTTCAATGGTTCAATCTTTTGTTTGAAGCCCGCCGATAAGTCTTTTGATTGAACTTTGGCGTTGAACTAGCCTTGAAATGTGGCATTGAACTAGCCTTGAAATGCCTAAGTGTTGGGAACTTGTTTCTTTGTGAGAGCTCGCCTATTGAAGTTGTTGAACCTGTTGAACCTGCGAGTCCCTTAGCTAAAAAAGCCTGAATAATTAAAGAACTTGAGCACTCAGAACATTTTTTTGAGAAGGGAAGAGAGAATTTTGGCCTGTAGGACCAAAATAGTTGATATGTTATCCCCAAAAATGAGTGACAGATTTTGGGAACAACACAATCATAAGCCAATTCAAACACCAATAATCATCACATGTTTAGTATTTAATCCTAAATACCACATAATTGAATGTTTCATCAAAACAATCAAACACATTCAGAACACAACCATGATAACTCAAATACACCCATATATATTTGTTTTTATAATGTATTGTTCATTAAGTGTACATAGATAAATATACATGGTATACACATGTTAAATTTGTACTAATATCAAAAATTCTATGTATTCCATATATTTGTATAGATGTTCATAATTCAGTTATATACATGACTAAATAAGTCAATCACCAATATAAATGGGCATAATATACATTATACTCCACTTGGACCAATCTTCCATCCATTAATTAGAGTATTCCATATTACTAGATAATCAACTCATCATTATCATATAATTTTCACAATATAAAAAAACTCTAACTGAAGTACTTCGACTATATACTCAAATTTTCCTAATTGGTATAATAAAATATGAAAATTTATATTTTTAAACCCAACTAACTATATTTGACCATTTTCATTGTTTTGAAAGACATAGTTCATTCAATTCACAGACCTAGTTGATGTCTTTAAACTCTTAGTTATCATACAAACTAATATGAGTGTATATACATAAAGGTTTCTAAAATAGTCCAAAATTTATATAATAATTTATACAAAGTTATGTATACAACTCAACCAACCGTTTCTATATCATATTCACCATACATATACATATATTCATTCTCAGCCATATCCTTATTAAGGTATATTAAATGCATTAGTAATAGAATTTATACCTTGCATTTTTTTATGGCTTTGCAACATAAGTTTCAAGTTCAATATAAGTACAAATGCATGTTACAGGCTTTGTGCCATAGTATATATATCGTTTTCCCATTTCTCATATATGAAACCCTATAATAAGACTATAGTAAAATATAATAGTTTAATTCCAATATATGTTTAACTCTTCAAAGGATTTAATAAATTATATAGGCTAACACCAAAATCCATAATTGGATTTTATATATATACATCGATATGTATATACCATAGGCCATTTAAGTCTTATAGCTTTTGTATACATTTCCTTGTATATGTATATTTTCTAAATAAGTCTTATTAAAGATAAAAAACATATATATTTATATATGCTTAGAAAAGGTTTCAAAAAGCTTTAATACTTATATTTTGGTTTTAATAATACACAATTGTGCCCTATCTTGGCATGATAACGAAACCTGATATAATATATATTAAATCTGATACACATACATATTAGAAATGACTCAAAAACTATATTTATTAATTTTATGTTTTAAAATCCCCATCCATACAACCATACCCTATTTAGGTTTAAAACTTATGCCCAGGTATTAATGTTTATAAAATCCAATTTGGTTTTACATTTAAAGTACTGAACAAAGACTCTACAGGGTCTAAATGATTTTACACAACTAAGGAAATAATTATAGCTGGTCAACAATTATCCCTAAGGTTTTGAATTCAAAATGACTATAAACATACAAAATTTATTTTGAAGTTTCTTTATATAATATAACAAATAACACAAATCATGAGCCATTCAAACTTAGGGTTTTTGGGTTATGTATTCGGTTATACGGATGGCTGAGCCAAACATAAGACCAAATACTTAGCTTGTTTAATAAATCCATTTAAACAAAATGAAACAAAATAAAAATCCCCAAAAGAATATTGCTAGATTTTTTGTAATAAAGTTATAAAATTTAAAACATAACCAACCTGGTAACAAAAGCTCAAATGATAATGTCTGTAAATTTTCTCCAAATTTATCCAACTTGTTTACTCTTTTTTACTCTATTGTGTTGATCCATACTCTCATAGGCCTTCATTCTCCTCATTATATCTAGTTTCATGATATTTTATTGCCCCCTAAATTCCTCCAAATTCTTCAGCCAAATAATAACCAAAACAATGCATATAAAGAACAACTAACAGAGCTAACAATCTTCCATCATTTTCTCATGCAAAAATCTTGTTCCTTGTAATTATTTGCATAATAGTTTGTTATATTAAGTCAACGGCTAGTTTAACCCTAATATCCCAAATGTTCTAATAATTAATTAATAAAATAACAATTGTAATATCCCTTTAAAATTTTATGCATGCCACATCGACTTCACAAAAAGTAATCAAAACATTATAATTCAATGATATATCGACTAGGTAATAGATGGACCATCAACTACATAATAACATTTAATCAATACAATGATATTTACCAAATATCATTTCAATAATTAAAATTTCAATATATTCCTTATATAATGCAACTATTGTTAGAAAAGGGTGAATATCAATGCTATCAACTTCTAGCACAATGATTATTTAACAATGCAATTGACTTCTACATAAGTCATTCAATCATTATTCAATATAATAATAACCTTCTAAGAATATTAATCCCCTCAACACATGAATCAAGCAAAGTAACAGAATCTGCCTACTACTATAATAAAGTATACTAAATAAAGCATTGTCATGCCACACACATTTATATCCAAAAACAATAGTGAATAATGCTAAAATATTAATAGATTCACTTATTTGTTAAAGCAATATCATATGAGATAGACTACTGACGACAATCATAAGTGCAATCACATAACCATATTAGTGAAAGCTTCAAACAAAAAACAAGATCACAACAGAATTATATTTGCAATCAAATACAAGCCAAAGCTATCTAAAATAAATACTGAACACAACATATTAATCTACTTGTGGTGTGTGTGTGTGTTTCTAGCCTTTCCTTCTGTCATCCCCCAATGCCTTAATCTATGCCACCCTCTCTGATGATGCCCTCCCTTCTTCACACTCTGAGAGATGGATTTATGTTACAACCACCTCACAACAATGAAGGTAGTTAGCCCGAAACATATATAATTCATAATATACTACTGTAATAACTAAGAATCATGATCATCATGCACAAAATATAAAATTATAGCTAATTCCATAGCTAATCAATCATCTAAATTAAACAACATATAATTGCCCCATAATTAGCATATGAAACCAAACTTAACTAAATAATATTTAGTTAAATAATAACCATAAAAATACATGAATTAATAGGTTATTAGGCTTAGAGAGAAATCAGAATGTGACATACTATATTCTTAAAATAATTTCAACTAACATATCTCATAGTACAAGTTATAAATAACACATTAATGAGATGCAACATATATTAATATGTAAGTTTTTTTAGCCAATCATTCATTCATCATATCCAATGATAGGGATTCTATATGTAGCTTTTTTATAATGACCTATAACTTAGCCTATAAAATGCCCTAGCTTCCATATATTTTTTAGATTCCAGACAATCTCTTAGGTACTATAAATGCAACACAATTGACATTATAATTTTTAATATAATTGACACAATAAAGGAAGGGACTAGCTACTACATGACCCTTATTAAACTAGAAGTCGCATCACTTTGTCAAAATTGTACATTGATTTGTATTGTATTTTTATTCTCCTTAAAAGTATTAGTCAAATGAATTAAAGAAAAAATTAAATAACATCCACAGGACCAATAAGTCCATAGGATCACAAGTTATAATAAAGGTGTTCCTTGTGGAAATGACGACTTAAGACAATGGTTGTGTTATTAAGTTTGTGAAATATCAATTCCCATATTATTGTTTAATATTTGATTATGAATCTTAATTAAAAAAAATAAAAAAAATTAGCCTAGCCTTTTCAAATAAGTCGATCAAAGTGTCAAGTTTCAAGTTGTTGGTGTATTTAATTCAAATGTCTCTATAAGTTGAGTACTCCATGATGTAGTGTTGGGTTATTTTCTCTATCACATTTCCTGAAGGTGCTAAAGTGTCTAGTACCAACAAGCTTACATGTTGTATTTTCATGTAAGATTAAGCTCTTGCACACTCACCCAAAGCACATAACATGAAACTGATTCCCATAGGTTATGTTGCACAGTCACCTTTCAAAATCTTGAGTTTGTTCATATATCTAGTTAGAGATTACACAAAAAAAGAAATATACGACTATGGACCTTGTCTCAATAATTACAAGCAAGAACATGAAGATAAATGTCATGAATTTTAACATGTTATTACACAAAAATGTATAATACATATTCTATAAATATCATAGTGAATTATATCCACATATTACTCAATGTAAACCCATTATTAATGATTTACTATTAATTATCTACTACATAACACCAGAACTGATTGCAATTTTTATAATTCTGTATTATAAAGAGTCATTACATGTTATCCATTATCGGTCACCTTACATATCTCTATAAATGGGTATTTATACTTGATTTTACCTAACCAAGTAGTTACATAAGTAAATGACAAATGGGTGACTGGCCAACAATTTCTAGTAGACTGAGAGTCATGGCAGTCACTTATTTATTTTCTCCTAAGGACTCGGGCCTTTACACCCCTTATATTCTTATTCAATACTAGATCTTTATTACCAAGTATCCTTCTTTATGCAGGTTGGTGAAAAACTCTTGTGATGATTAAAGCCTTGTTCATCCTTAAAAATCTCTCCTCAACTATTTCTCACTTCCCTCGCACTCCCCAAGTCTTTTGCTATTGTATCGAGTCCTATGATCTTGGGTTCTCCATAGTTATGTTCCATCTTTTATTGGGTCTTCTTGTGTTGTTATCTTCCATGCCTTTATCTTCTTGCACCTTGTTAGTTCTACATCATGGTCTTTCTGCACCATGCTAGTTTTGCATTAGGATCCTCTTGTGAAATACTCCTCTCACACCATGCTAGTTTTGGGCCAAAAAGCCAAAACACTTAGTCAAAATTTGGGGTCTAACATCACTCCAAACTATTCTCTTAGTCCATCTTAGAATAAGTTTTATTCTTGACATCAACCAAAAATTTAGGCCCAATTTATTTAATGTGCTTTTTGATACCATCCCAATGTGACAAGGGGTCAATCAGTTTGGACATTATTTCCTCATTTATCGCCTTCAATTTTTTCATCTCCTCAGGTTGATTGGGACACTTTCTTGCTTTATTTACCAATTGGTCAAGGGATGTATTAATATCCTTATGGACCCCTTCAAGCATAGTGACTTCAACTACAACTTGTCCTCGGAGAGTTGTAAAACTAGAATTTAGTTGCTACCGATGCATGTTTATTATTTCCTCCATAGTCTTGACATATTTAAATGCCTTTGTATGCTCGGTGTGTCATTTTATTAAAAGGGTGGAATCTACCAATTGCTACCATTGAGACTCTTCTACGTTGCGCCGAACCTCTAAAATTTTATTGGGTTGTGCTAATTTTTTTAAAAACCCATCCAAGATGGGGATCACTTCCCCAACTCTTTCAAGGGCATTTTTGCAGACTTCTACTACTTCTATAAATTGCTCATCCACCCATAATGTTTCATTTATAGGCATGGGTTGTTCTTTGCATTGTTTTAATAAGAGATCTACAAGGGTCTCCAACTTATCAATAACTTCTCCCTCCAAAGGTATCCCATTTGCCAATGCCAGTTCATGGCCCAAAATAAATTTACATAAATTTAAAGTTTTTACTTTGGCCATTGTGGCTTATTCCATTTGTTATTTTAGCACGACCACTTCCTCTTCAAGTGTATTTTGAGAAACAATTTCTTTCTCATACATTGCCACCACGTGGTCATATTTCTTCTTTGCATCATGTGCATCAAAATCTGAAAGAATATTCTACTGCATGACTTCAAAAGGTATTTTAAAAAATATGGTGCTAACTTTTATGAGAGAGATCTTCTAGGGATCGACCCAAATTAGAGTGGGTAGTGTTGATGCTTGATAATCTAAAATTAGATTATATAGAGGAATTTCAAAATGATGTTCTTTATTATACATGTCTAAAATAAAGGACAATTGTCACTTGGTATCGATGGTTACATCTTGATGTAAGAAATGGGACCATAAATATATCATCTTATCTAGAATGTTTATTTGGTATTAGGCATGCAGGGTGGTGGTTGGATCAACCAAAGGTGGTTGAACTTCAGAGTCAGCTGACTCTTTTCCTTTTTTGGGATCTCACTCAAGGATTTTGACCTCTACATGTGGGGCTAAAGAAGTGTTGTCAATGTCCATGCCACTCATATATTGGGTATCAAATCCATCCCTCTCTTTGCTAAATGGATTTTCCATGTTCAACTGCACCTCATCAAGGGTGGTCTCCTCCTATTGCACTAAGGAGGGTGTCTTTTCTATGTTAGATTCCTTCATTTCTTTCTTATCTCCTACAGGATCTTCCTCTAATGGTTTGGTTGGGGGTAATGGTATTGAACCCTCATTTTGTCTCTTTGGTGTATTTCATTGAGAAGCCTTCAGTAGTGATGCCCTTGATGGTGAATCCCTTGGTGGAGAAACCTTTGGTGGTAGTGTCTAGGTAATTCTTTGTCATTTTGGTGGTTATGGTCATGAACTTGTGTTGACATCATACCCAGTCTGATTCTTCTTATCAAGAGGTGGTATGTGTGGAAGTTTTTATCTTGCATGCTCTTTTCCTCCTAAAGATTTCTTCTTGGGTTGTAGCATATAAATAAATTGTGAACAGTTTCTCTGACCATGGTTTGTTTAACCTTGATGTCAGTTTTATCAGTCTCATGCTTTTCCTTGTAGGCATTATTACTTGGATAAACATACATCTTTTGGAGAGTGGGAATCTCTAATTCAATTTGATATGATTCTAGTGTGAGGGGATATGCATAAAAAATATGATTCACATAATCGATGAAATACCATGTCATGAAGGCATAAGGTAACTTCAACCAAGCTAAAAGTTCTCTAGAGGGGGCCATATTGATATGAGCCAGATAGAAATGTTATTTTACTATAAATTGGGCTTACTCACCAACCTAGATGGGAAAGTCCTTAGGAATTTTCCGTTCATTCCCAAAGGATTCCTTCATGTCATCATACCATGACTTCATCTTGATTTTGAATGTCAAGGTGATATGACTAGGGAATGTGAACACCTTGAAGCTGCTTGTGGGGGACTTGTGTTCTGGTGGGTATACCCATTTCAACTCATCATAGGTGTAATCTGATACACTTATCACATCAAACACAATTAATAATAGAAATACTTCTCATGGAAACCTATTACCCAATATTCAATGGGTCCTCTTAGCATCCAATATGATTTTGTTAGCAAAATACATTGCCCAATTGTATTTTAATGCCTTGATTACCTGATGGGTGATGTATAGGTGAGCTATGTCCACCTCTTTCAAATGATTTATGCCATCAATATTGGTCATGATGATGTGCCCTGCTACTTGAAGGGCAAGGTATTACAAGTTCTTAATGTGCATGACATGACTTAGATTCTGATACTCGAGTGCCATTGTTAATTTCTCTATTTCTTTTGAATCTTCCAAGTCAAATTCTACATCCATTCTAGATAATTGTAATCTTGACACCTTTCTTATTATTTTAGGTGTAATATTCATGCAGTACTTAACAAAATAGATATATTTCTCATAGATGCACGAGAGTAGAACTGGTTTTCCAAAATATGAAAGGTTAAATAACTAGAATATGCATGTAAAGTCCAAGGCATTGAAGATTTTTAGGTCATACACCAATTGATTTTTGGTGTTCTGGCACTCAACTTGATAGTCATTCTATAGTTCAACCTCATTTCCTAGTTGATGGTGGTTGTAATCAAAGATGGTATAGGAGGGTACTTTTAACACTCAAATTTTTGCATGCAACACCATTTTTGGGTACTGCATATCTTTTATCATCAATAGTGGGGGTGGAGGTATTTGTGCCTTCTTTGTTTGGTGCACCATTCTGGATTCTTCACCTTTTTTCACTACCCCTATTCCTCAGGTGTTTTTTCTCTGATCAAAACTACTTCCCCCAACATGTGGTACTTCCTCTTCTAGAATAGTTGGTAATGGATCAATTCTTAAGGCCTTCTTCTTAGGCTACATCACCCTTCATGGAGCTCAAAGTTTGAGGTGTGGTTATCTAATGTTCCCAAAGGAATACATGTTTGTGGTGTAAGTGACTCATCTTTTCCTACTTTGATGCCCTTTAATGGCAAACACCTAATTCTACAACTTATAACTACCAATTTTCTATGTCATGCTTCAAGGTTAGTGTTGACCATTTTTGGTCCAACAGGCCAAAATCAGTCCCCTTATTTACCTGTTGTCTTGAGCCAGTTCATATATTTATTTTACACAAGTCTAGAATTTTATACGGACTCTGCAAAGAATTTCTATGGACTCTACAGGCCCATTTCTATGGACTCTATAGGCATGTTTTCTACGGACTCTGCAGGCCCATTTCTATGGACTCTACAGAGAATTTCTTCAGACTCTGCAGGCATGTTTTCTATGGACTCTGTAGAGAATAAATGGGTTCCCAACACTTAGGTGCAAAATGGACAAGAGCTTGGTTCAATAGTCTGGTTCAGTTGGTTTGGTTCATCACTTTGGTTCAATGGCAAAGCTCATCGTCAAAGTTCAACAGTTGGTTCAACAGCTTGGTTCAAAGGAACAGTTCAATAGAGTCTCCCGAAGGACAAGTTCCCTTGTGGAGGGCACTTGGTTGGTGATAGAACTGAAGCAGATTTCCCGAAGGGCACTTTTCAAAGGCAGTCAAAGGAAAAGACAAGGACATCATTCATTCAGACTTTTGTCTGAAGGAATTCCTTTGGACAAAAGTTTCGAAGGAATTTGGAAGGACTACAAACCAAAAAATCTCGTGAAAAAGGACTTAAAGCAAAGGCAAAGGCATAAATTGATTTCTTTCAGACTTTTTGTCCAAAGGAATTCTTTTAGACAAAAGTCTGAAGAAATTTAGAGAAAAGGCCGCAGGAGGAAAACCTGAAGAAATTTCAAAGGGTAAATCAAAGTGGTCGAAACAATTCTTGCGGACATTTTGTCTACGGGAAAAGTGGCCGAGACAAAATCCATAGGAAAAAATGGCCATGGGAAAAAAACCTAAGGAAAAGCTTCAAATAAAAGAAGCAGGTGAGACAATTCTTACGGACATTTTGTCCGTAGGAAAATAGCCGAAGAGAAAAGGCCGTTGAAGGACCCCGAGGGGTAGGTGCCCTTGCGGGGGACTCTCAACTACTGAAAGAAGGGTACTTCTCCAAATCCAAAGGGACACCTTCCCTTCAAGAGGGTCCAAAGCAAAAGCCTGAAGGTAATGGAGTGACAAAAGGCCAAATCAAGAGAAAAGACCAAAGGAATTGCCAAGGACGGTGATGTCTCTGAAGCTGTCAATTTCAGGGAAATAGACTAGCCATTGGTTTTCAAACGGTGATGGGCCCATGAATGTCAATTTTATAGTGGAAAAATATCCGTTTGATCTTTAAATTCTTGAGTGCCAACCAAAAAAGCGCCCAGAGAACAAAGAGACAAAGAGCCCAAGGAGTCAGCAAGGCCGAGAAGATAGCCCCGAGGAATGAAGGAGCCAGAAGAGACAAGGCAAGGAAAAGACAAAAATCCAAGTGCAAAAATAGACAAAATAGTCCAAGTGGCGAAGGAAGATGTTGACTCAAGGAGTTATTCCAGTGGTTGGAACAGTGCTTTCCAAGTGGTCATCAAGGGATGCAAACAGTGAATGGCGTGACCCATTTTTCTCCATTTTGCATTAATGAGCAGACAAACCACATGGGTGCCTTCAAGGAGTAGTCTTGTTTGTGGAGAAATGGCATGGCCTATGTTTTTAAATGCCTAAAGTCAGAATCAGAGCTGACACAACATTTATATTTTAGTGGATTCCTCTTCCCAACGTCCTCAGAACACACATGGGCCACTTGTCAAAGGGCGCCAAAAGTCTTTTTCAAAAGAGGCACTTTTGTTCTCTCTTCTCCATATATATATTGTAACTTCTCATTTCGAAGGATCTCTCTTTCACATTGTAAGGCGAAGCCCTAGTAATTTTCCCCTAGAATCAATAAAAATGCATTTTACCTCTATTCTAGTTAGATATCTCTCTGAGTGTGTCTGAGTGTTAGTCTTATGTTTAGTCATTGCTTCTTAATGCTTTCATAGGGTTGACACCAACACACCTGGTTTCTACAAGGTGCCATTCTTACAGGTGACAAGAAGAGCTATACCTGGAGTGCAGAGGCAGAAGGAGGTTACTAGACAGTGTGCTTTTCCTACAACACCTATGGCAAGTCCTTTTCCTATGTGTTCCATTTTTGCCTCCATGTCAAGCTTCCTGTAGCCTAGTCCTTTTACCAGTTAAAGTATATGTATGTGTTTTTTTGGTTCAGAGTGTGAGTGTGAGTAGGTCAAAATTATTTAGTGCATCACCCTCTTAGATTAGGTTTTTTTTCATGTAATCTTTCTCCCTTTTCATCCCCCCATTATGTGTGTGTGTGTGTGTGTGTGTGTGTGTGTGTGTGTGTGTGTGTGTGTATTAGCACTTATTGGAATAACTCAGATGCATCAAAGGGAGATAACCCTTATCTAGAGACTCTCCCCCTAGTTGTGCCTTGCCCACAGGCAAGAGGGGAGTTTCCATTTTGATGTGTGGAAGGTAGGAGCTCAACCTCCTATCAAGGGTGCAATCCACTGCACCAACAGTTAGTTTCTACTTGATTACTCAGTCAAGATCCTTCTTAATAGCCATGAACAGGGATTCGATGCTCTAAACTTGCACTTGTTCTTGAATTGCTTGGAATTATTTCATTCTTTGGCTCTATAAAATCTTAAATGAAAGTAAAGGTAAATTTAAAATAATCCCTTAAGTCTTTTTTATAGGCTTGAGGGGGTAAATTGTATTTACTACCCCCCTTCTTTTTGACCATCACTTCTTATCATAAATGAATTTAATAGTATCATCATGACATGATGTTGGCATACTTATCGCAACCACTTCTCATTTTATATTAATGGCACGTCTTATCCCACACTTTTATTTAGAGTGGAAGATAGTTGCTCAACCCTTAGAATATTCATATTATTGGCAAGAATCCCTTATCTTAGGATTTTTCAACTTACCCATGCATCCTTATAATACTTAACACAAATACATGTAACACCTCTTACCCCATACTAAATGTGGGTCGTGGTCCTCCATGAAATTACAAGTATAAAATTTAATAGAGTGTAAAATAAAAGAAAGGTTACACGTAACTAAGGTAGTGCTTTTATTGAAAACAGAAAATTGTAAACTAATGGCGTAATCCTTATTATTACAAAAATTAAACTTTAAGTAGAGAAATATGATCGTAGTTGACTACCATTATAGTGTCTAGAAATAAATTGGCCATCTAATCTTTGTAAATAACAAGTGTCAATAAGGTGAATTCTATGAACAACAAAAGGACCATCCCATTTAACATGAAGTTTCCCTGAATGGCACATAAACTTAGAGTTGTAGAGAAAGACTTTCATTCTAGGGGTAAATGTTTTGTGCTTAATATGGTGATCATGCCATGCCTTTTATCTACATTTCTCTATGTATTTACTCTAATGAGCAAGGAAATGGGCTTCATCCAACTACAATAAAGCATCCAAATGTGCTTTTAATGATGAATCCTCATATATTTGTCCAATGCACGTAATGTGAAGATATGGTACCAAGAATTCAACTAGAAAAACTAATTCTATATTGAACACCAGATTTAAGGGTGTACTCTTGTTAAAGCACTTATAAGTTATTCGATAAGCCCAAAGTACTATAGATACCTGATTGTCCTAGTTAATGCAACTAATATTAAAAATATGTGTAAGTGTTGTGCCTAAAATTTTATTGAATGCCTCAATAGTGCTATTAGCCTGGGGATGATATGGTGTTGTTTTGTGGTGGGAAATCATGAACTCAATACGTAGGATGTGGATAGTTTTATTGAGTAAATGTGTTCCATGAACACTAGTAAAACTTAGTGGGCAGCCAAAATGGGTTATGATATGTTCCCATATGAAACACATAATGGTAGTTGTAGTACAATCCCTTGTTGACACATCCTCAACCCAATATGTAAGATAATTAGTTACTATAGTGATATAGTGGGAACTTGTATGTCATCAAGCTAGGTTGATGGGGTTGATAAAATCAATGGCCCATTTTTCAAACAATTCTTGAGACAGAGTAAGATGTAATGGCATGACATCCTTGTGATTTAGTTTTCCTATGCACTGGCAAATATCACATTGCTTAACATGTAGTTTGGCATCTTAAAAAAAGGTAGGCCACCATAGTTCAACTAGAAGTGCTTTGTGCACAGTAGCCTCACTAGCATAATGTCCACTAGTAATGACTTTGTGAACTTCTCAGAGTAATTTGGAGTGCTCATGTTTCATAACACACCATCAAAGAATTTCATCTCGTCCAAGCTTGTAGAGGTCCCCTCTAATGAGTTAAAATGATGCATCATGAACAATAAGTTGCTTCTTATCCTATGTAATCAGACAATATAGCATTGTGCCAGTAGTTAAAAAAATTGTGATATCTTCTAACTATTCAGGAACACAAGAAACATGAAATAATTATACATCAGGTAGGTCATCATCAATGGCATGCAGTGGTTCTCCATAATCAATTCGAGAGAGATGGTCAGGACCGTAATTAGTTTTTCCTAGTTTGACCATGACAGATAATTGAAAATTTTAAAACAATACAATCAATTGATAGATGCAACTATGCAACATAAGTTTATTTACCAAATATTTTAAAGCTTTATGGTTTGTATAGAATATAAAATGAGTTTCTAATAGGTATTGTCAAAACTTCTATAAAGCATAAACCATGGAAAGTGCTTCATGCTCTATGGTGGTGTAAATCCTCTTAGCTAGGGTAAGTTTTTTACTAGCAAAATAGATGGGGTGATCAAGGTGACCTTCACCCAGTTGTGCAAGGACTACACTAACAACCATTCTAGAAGCATCAACATGGACATGGAATAGTTTTGTCTAATCAGGAAATTAGAGAATCGAGGTAGTGATAAGTTTGTCCTCTCAAAGGCTTCTTGGTAAGAGTGGGTCCAAATAAATTGTTCAGTTTATTTCAAGAGTTAATCCAAAGGCATAGTAATCTTTAAATAACCTTAGATGAATTTTTGATAATACCCAATATGTCCTAAAAAGACATGAATTACATGCTGAGATGATGTTGCTAGTAGACGAATAATGACAACCACCTTAGTAGGGTATACCAAAAGTCTATCCTTGCAGATGATATGACCAAGAAGAACACTAAATAGTCTAGAAAAAGGACACTTCTTTAGATTCAATGATATTTGAATCACTTGGCAATGCTCAAACATAAGTCATAGATTAGAATAATGGTCCTTTACAAATCCATAGACTGTCCAGTCATACAAGTAAACTTGAACAAATTTATGGATGAAGTCTTTAAATACCTTAATGGCTATATAGGAAAATATAGTAGGTACATTCTTCAACCCAAAAGGCATGATAGTATATGCAAAAGATCTCTATTCAGTAGCAAATGTAGTCTTAGGTCAATCCTTCTAGGTGATCTAGACTTGATGGTACCTGAAGAATCCATTTGTAAAAGTGTAAATTTTACACCCACTGATGCTTTCAAGGATTTATTTTGTGAATAGCATGGGTAAGGGATCAATAATGCAAGATTAAGCATGTGATAGTCAACATAAATCCTAATTTGCCCATGTTTTTTTAGACTCATGACCGTGGGGGTGACCCACTCAAACTCATCAATTAGGGTGATTATTATAATGCACAACATACTATAAATTTACTCCTTACACTCATGTACGTAAATTTGGGTTCATCTTATATGGCCATTTCTTGATTGATCGAGAATTATTAACTAGTTTGATATGCATTTTGCCTAGTGATAGATGAACACCTTTCATTTCAGTATAACTTATTAGAAATACATCTTGGTACTCTTTTAAAAAATCAAATATTTTTGAAACCTTCATATTAATCTAGTAGTTACCCACAATAGCTATTTTGCTTCTTCCTCTATGTCAATGTTGCACTAGTTAGTTTGAAGAGGTTATAAGTATGGGTGGTCTACATTAAGACTAGTATCATGAATAGTTCAGATGCCGTAGTCTGAAAGGATATGAAAATGATTTGCTAATGGGTCAGGTGGGTCAGACCCTTCACCTTCGTCCACATGAAACACTAGTTTTTGCTTTCTTAGGTAAATATCTTCATGATGTTCTTGATCAAGGATAGGTTCTAGCTTGGAGACAGGATACATATGGATCATTAAAGAGAACCAAACCTTATTCTGGGACATCATGTATATGTCATAGGTGATCTTCAATAGGACTAGGGTCACCAACAACTGTTTCATGCATGGATAGGAGAGTGAGGTGCAAATCCATTATTGGATATGAGTAAGATAACACTGAGTTCATGTTCTCTTTCAACATATGCCACAAATGAGTACCCATATGTCTTTCTTCATAAACATACCATACTCTAGCCCAAGTACGTAAGGTGTCATAAAAATCATGTACCCATAGGTACTTTGATGAGAAAAATTCTTCAGCCCTCTACATGGATTTAAAAGCTTCTATCTGTGGTTCTGGTGCTTGTACTTTACTATAGTTGATTGTACCCCAGATTCTATTATCATGATGAAAATGGTGATGCAAAGTAGAGCATATTTGATCCCAATAGAGAATCACTCATTATGGGTTCACCACCACCTCAAAACTATGCCATAAAAAAGGTGAATCAATGAATGCATATGATCATTATCAGAGTTCTAGAAGTTTTCAAGTCACTAGATAAAGTTATGGACTTCCATTTGCCTGTGAAATTGAGGAGCTTCATCAAGTCTTTATAATGGTGCATCCATAATAGGTCCTCTCATGATTTATCTGGTAATAAGGTGAATAAATATATGGCATTTATGATACTAGTGCAAAATGTTCTCACAACTACCAATGGTACCACACACTCTTCTAGTGAGCTCATACTCACCATGAGTCCAACAATTACAAACATTACTTGTAGCATCAAAAAGGGATTGAGTGTCCATCCATTGGAGGATGCCATCAGGAGTAAGATCATGATGCTCACCATATCTAGCTATGATATTGTAGATGTGGTTAATATCTTATTTTGCACTAACATGTTCTATGTATGGGGGCCCATGTGCCTGATCCCATAGGATAATGATGCATTGATCAACATTTTCAAAACTGATGTAGTAATTTTATAAACTTAAGTATATATTGTTTACATAGCACAAAGGTTGACCCAATAGAACTAGAAAATCATCATCTTTATCCAACTTGATAAGTTAAAAATAAACTTTGAAAGGTAGCCCAAAGATATTGAATGTTGCATTCTTAAGAATGCCAATTGGTAGAGCATGGTTTTATTAGCCATAAACAACACATGAGGTGATGGTTGTGATACTGGGCTCGCCATTTTTCACCATGCATCCTTTGTAAGGATGTTAACCTCAATGCCAATGTTGACCAAAATATCTTGAATCACCCAACCATCAATGACAACATTCACCAGTATTTTCTTGTCCTCTTAAGGGCTAGGAGGAACGAGAGTATCTTGTCATTGAGCATGATTCAATAAATGATCTTCAGTTGACTAAAGTAATCAAGGTTAATCATCAGTTGGTGTTTATACCTAATTTTTAAGTGAATTACTCAATTTTGAGATAATGTCTTCGTCCAACATATGCTTGCAAAACTCTTGAAAATCATCTTGCACCATGTTTTAAGGTTCTATGGCCTTTTGCAGATTAGTACATTGTGTTACTTCTTAGTCCTTAAGAAATTGAATTTCCCCTTGTAGTTCTCATAACAACATCATAGTATCCTAGAGCACATATTTATGTTGTTGGGAATTAGGATACTTCCTTGCATAAAGCTCTTTATGTTGTATCTTCTCAATAAGGGGAATATATGTAGACTGAGATTATCCACCACTATGTGTAGTGATATTAACCTGTTGGGTTGTCAGAGTGCTAGAGCATGTATGCCAGTGAGGTTTCTCAATAAGAAACATACCATCACCTTTTTCATTTCTTTCCTTAGTGATGGTTGTGTGTAGGTCAGGACATTCTTCCAACCGATGCTCCTTTTTACAAAAAGTACATGTTGGATAGACTAAACAATATCACTAATAGTGATCTGGAGATCCATACTTATAACATGTTCTTAGTGGAAAATAACCACCTCTTCGTCCTCATCCTTGGCCTCATCCACAATATCCACCATTAACTTGACTGTTGGAGATAGAGGTTTGACATATACTATGAGTGTGTGCCTCATGTATATCACTAATTAACCAAAAATCAATTGTGTCATGGATGTAGGCATCACATATCTTTCAATATTCAGACACTTTAGAATAAGTAGCTCACTATAAGAGAGGACAAGAGCATACATAATGCTCTTCCTAGCAAATTTCACATAATTACTTTAGTATAGTGTAAATGTTTTTGTGTGGGCAATTGCTTCTATTATGACCTTTAGATTCATAATCGATACACCAAATACCATTACGAGTGTTGTATGCATTATTTGCAGTTAGCTTCTCTAATTGTGATGCCATTGAAGCTATTTGAGCTTTCATAAAAGGATTGATTCTAGTGTTAATGCTACTAATAACTTCAACATGGAGGGAAGCTTTTAGGGATTCAAACGGGTTGGTAAAGGACCTTTGAGACAACATTCATCTAAAAAGAAGTGGTAAACCTCCCATGAACCATTAGGCATGATGAGCAACATTAATTTAGAATGAAATCTTTAACAGGGGTGTCTTGAACCGTACATCATAATCATGTACACTTTCAATGAGATCTTGTTTTATATATTTTAGCACAACAATACTTTATTGCTCAAATTCAAGAATATCAAATTCCTAAAAAAAGGATGTCTTGAGCTGATCATAGTCAATTACTGCTTGTTGAGGGTTGAAATTCCTATACCACTTATGTGATATTTCTAAAAGTGTAATTGTAAATTATGTGGCCTTTCAATTTAAAGAAGTTATACCATGCACCTTAAAAATGCGTTCACACTTATAAACATGCTTTGTATCATTCTCCACACCCTGATATTTAGGTAAATAAAGCATCATTTCATAATACACCATCGACTGTTGAGGTGCTTATGCTAGTGATTATTGATAACCCCTAGGTCTTGTTCATAAAGGTAAAATTCTACCATTTCCTCCCATGTAGCTTCCTATTCCACCTCCAGTGCCTCTAGTAGTAATACCCATGACATTGGGTACAGTAGTACGTTTATTAATAATACTTAGACCAATACTCTACCCATTATGAATGCCAATTCCACCTGGTATACCAAGTTGGGCCATTAAATTCCCTTAAAGGGGAAAAGAAAGTGTTAATTCACTATGAATTAAATTGGCTCAGCTATATTTTCTCTTATAGGACCATTTTTTGAATCTACACTATCTGTATCCCAATTATGTATAAGTAATACATGTTTTTTAAAAACATGAGTGCACACTATGGTTGGGGAACTTGGTTGGTTCAAACATGGTTCTTCAGTCTCTTTTGTCCATCTAGTTTCTCTTTCATATAATAAAACTAGCATTGGGGTGGTTTGAAAGTGATTAAGTCATCCTTATGCATTTCCAATTCCCTGTGGATCCTCAAAACACTTCCAGAGGTCTCTCACACCCTTCCTACTCTACCTCCACCTATGATCCCATATCGAGCTTCATCATATTTTTGCATTTGCAATGCCCATTAACTGGCTACTATTATAAACCCAAAAAGTCTTTACCAACACCTCTACATTCCCATTCCAATTATGTGGCTCATGCAAGGATGGATTTAACCCTCTACAGGTAGATTTTTGAGTCTAAAATCAATAAACATCTTCTTTACTTATAATGGGAAATGTCTAATATACCGACCATATGGTTCTTTGAGAAACTAGAACTTGAATTCTTCAGGACAACAGTAAGTGGTTAAAACATATTCTAAGATGTAGTTATTCAACACTCCTCTCCACCAGATATTAACAACCCATGTCCATGATGTTCCCAATCATGCTAAATCCCTTTGACATTTTATCATCTAAGCTTACCTCCTCCAAAAAAATTATGATCGACCTTGAGCATAGGCGAAGAGCTAAGCATGCAAATGAATAGGGATTTCAACAAAAAAGGTTTCATAAAATGAGTTGTAGAGATGTTGTTCCACCCATACATGTGCAAAAAAATTTGGTTCAAGATAGGGAATCATAAAATTATCCTCAACCTCGGTAATCCATTATTTAATACTTTTAAGGGATAAACATTCAACAATCTTCCATTATTGTGCAACAAGTGCTACATGTCCCAATCATGGAACCAAAATGTTGGGTTATTTTATCTATCATGTTTCCTTAAGGTGCTAAAATGTCTAGTCTGAACAAGCTTAAGCATTGGCTTTTCATGCAAGACTAAGATATTTCATGCTCACCCAAAGCATGCAACACGAAACTGGTTCCCATGGGTTATGTTGCGTAGTCACTTTTCATAAGCTTGAGTTTATTTATATATCTAGTTAAAGATTACACATAAAAATAAATATACGATTGTGGACCTTATCTCATTAATCACAACAAGCAAGAACATGAAGATAAATGCCATGAAGTTCAATGCGCTATTTACACAAAAACATACAATGTATATTCTATAAATATCATACTGACTTATAAACCACATATTACTTGATGCAAACCCATTATTAATGTTTTACTATTAATTATATGTAGCATAACAACAAAATTGATTATAACTTTTTTAATTCTATATTATAAAGAGTTGTTACATGTTATCCATTATCAATCGCCTTACATATCTCTACAAAGGGGTATTTATACTTATTTTTCCCTGACCAAGTAGTTACATAAGTAAATGACAAATAGGTGACTGGCCAATGATCTCTAGTAGACTCATGGTAGTCACTTTTTTTCTCCTAAAGACCCAGGCCTTCATGCCCCTTATATTCTTATTTGATGCTAGATCTTTGCTACAAAGTGCCCTTCTTTGTACGGGATGGTGCGAAACTCTTGTGATGATTAAAGCCTTGTGTGTCCTTGAGAATCATTCCTCAACCATTTCTTGCATCCCTCACACTCCCTAAGTCTTTCAATATTTTACCAAATCCTATGCTCTCAAGTTCTCCATAGTTATGTTCCTTCTTTGACTGGGTCTTCTCCAACTATTATCTTCCATGCCTTTATCCTCTCACGCCTTGTTGGTTCTGTGCCACGATCTTTCTATGCCATGTTACTTTCGTGCCAGGTTCCTATCTCGCCATGCTAGTTCCATGCCAAAAATACAAAACACTTAGTCAAAATTTAGGGTCTAACATGTAGTGTCATTATGTCTCCACAAACCCTAAAGTAAAAATAGTTATTTTCTCTTTTCCCACTTTTCATTAGGTGTTGTCCACCTTCTAGTTTCACATCTAAGATGCTACTAGCTAGTCAACATTTTTTCTTTCCACTTAATTTTTGCTCAAATTTGAAAGCCATGTATGCTTTTAGGAACATATGATTGTAATATGTAGTACATATTCATACCATGTTCTATTAATTTATGGTAGTGAAAATGCCATTCAAGCAACTGGAAGTTTAAATTATTCTTATTTAACATGTATAGTTAAGGATACAATGTAAGAGATGGCACTGACAAATTATTATGAATATCTCATACAAAATCAAGGTGAGTATTTAGTTTGATATTCATGTAAATTCATAAATGCACATTATATAGTTAAAGTCAATATTTTTTTATAAAACTATACTAAAATAATTTATCTAAAATGAGTTACGACCCTTTTATAAATGTTTTATTTAGCTTTATGTGAACATGAGATGCCTTTTATGTTTTTGAAAATACGCAACCACTTATTCATGTTATTTTGATTAAAAAAATCTTAAACACTCACTATGTATCAAGATATCCTCATAATAGAGTTGTTTCCCTTATATGTTTCTTACTAGCATTTGCATAACCATTGTAATCAAGGATAAATGTATACAAGGTATTAAATTAATGTGTAACATAGAATCAAGTGGAGACAAGGGCCTCTATAAAATATTTTATAGACACATAACACCCAATAATCTACAGGTTAATATATAATTGATGATGGGAGACACAATAATTAAACCAAAGCATACGCCATTGATTGTCATTATTGCCTCACAAATAAGTATTAAAGAAAAATTAACAATTAGAAAACTTTCTTTATCTTCTTAACATATAATTTTATATAATAGGTGATTAAATTATCAAATTTAATTAAAAATAAATTATATAATTGTTATTTTAACTTTGTTTGTGTATATTTAATTGGACACAGGGTTCAATCTAGAGGAATTCCAAAGAATATAGGTAAAACACTAGTTGACATATCACTATTACATTATAAATAAATGCATTGTCATTTCAATCTATATATTATTATTTTTTGTTGTGCCTCTAAAATACACTTGTTTATACTCAATTTATATGGCTTATTAATATAAAAATTAACTTAAAAAAGAAATAAACATTCTAAATGAACAATGAACACAGTTAAACAAGAGGAACGATGATCTAGGTTTTAACCATTGCATCTACACAATTCCAACTTGAATTTTAGTCTTCATCTAATACAGATATCAACATATAAAAATTACAATGAACTACTTCTTCAAGATAAATTTAAGGTGCCTAATTTATTTTTTGGGGCACTAAAAATTGTGAAAAAAGGAGAAAGCTATATTAAGGATTTGCATACATTTTGGAAGGATTATTATATTCCTTATAACATTTCAAGTAATTTTGGAGTTAACCCAATAAAAAAGGTGTTCCTATAGAAAAATTCATAATATCCAAGAAGGTATCTTCTCAAAAGTTAAAAAATGACAACTTGCATGGAAATATTGTTTACTCAACTAACCTTATTTGCAGCTAAAAAAATGTAAGGAATTTTTTTAAATCATATTTTATATGTGGATGATCATGCTCTAACAAGCACTAATAGGGGTTTAAAACATGTTATGTAAAAAATAAATAGATGAATTAGATTTGTGCTAATTATATAAATCAATTTAGAATCATTATACTAAAAAATGGTCAATTATTATGTTTGTATACCCATTTTATTGAAAAATACAAATTATTTTACAATTTTTATGTTCATGAAAGTTTAATAATCTTACAAGTTTCTTGTTAAAAAAAAATCTCACAAAAAAAAGTACATATAATGTTGTTATGCCAATTTTTATGTTATTTTATTAAATAAACAAAGTACTTTTTAATACTCATTAAAATTATTTAATTCATTAAAAAAAAAAATCTCTTTTTAAATACAAAAAAATATTTATTAATAAAAATCATTTGACTCCTTTTTCATACAAAAATTTGTGGCATTGTTAGGAATAAGCATATTCATAAACTAAAAATCATTTGATTTATTACTAAAAAGTGTTTAACTCATTTTACATAAAAAAATGCAAGGGCCACATAGCAACTAGTTCTTACTTTTATTGTGTGTATTTTAATTAAGATTTTAATGTCATCTATTGGGTATAAAAACCATTCCCCTCTTTGCCAAATGGATCTTCCATTTTTAACTATAGCTCATCAAGGGTTGTCTCCTCCTATTGCACTAGGGAGGGTGTCTTTTCTAGGTCAGATTCCTCTATTTCTTTCCTATCACGTATAGGCTCTTCCTCTAATGGTTTGGTTGGGGGTAATGGTGCTAAACCCTCAGGTTGTCTCTTTAGTGTATTTCATTAAGAAGCCCTTAGTGGTGATGCCATTGATGGTGAAGCCCTTGGTGGAGAAACCTTTGGTGGCAGTGCTTAGGTAGTTCTTTGGCATTTTGGTGGTTTTGGCCGTGAACTTGTGCTGGCATCATGCCCAACCTGCTTCTTCTTGTCAAGAGTTCGTATATGTGGAATATTTTCTCTTTCATGCTTTTCACCTCCTAAATATTTCCTCTTGGGTGACAACATATAAAATAAATTGTGAACAATTTCTTTGACCATGGTCTGTTTAACCTTGATGTTAGTTTTATCAGTCTCATGCTTTTCCTTGTAGGCCTTCTTGCCAAGATAAACACACATATTCTAGAGAGTGTGAATCTCCAAGTCAAGTCAATCTACTTCCATTGTGAGGGGATACACATAAAAAATGTCATTCACCAAATTGATGAAGTACCACACCATGAAGACATAAGACAACTTCAACCAAGTTGAAAGTTCTCTAAAGGAAGCCATTTTGATACAGGCTAGAGAGAAATGTCATTTTACTACAAATTGGGCTTATTCACTAACCTATACAGGAAAATCCTTAGTAATGTGCCATTCATTCCCAAAGGCCTCCTTCATGTTGTCATACCATGACTTTATCTTGATTTTGAATGTTAGGGTGATATGACTGCAGCATGTGAATGCTTTGAAGCTCTTTATGGAGGACTTGTATTCTAGTGGGTATGCCACTTCAACTAGCCAGAGGTGTAATTTGGTACATTGATCTCATCAAATGCCATTAATAATAGAAATACCCCTCATGGAAACCTATGGCCCAAAATCTAATGGGTCCTCTCGACATCCAATATGATGTCAAAATATGTCACCCAATTATATTTTAATCCTTTGGTTACCTGATGGGTGATGTATAGGTGAGCCATGTCCACCTCTTTCAAATGATTTGTGCCATTGATTTTGGTCATGATGATGCACACTACTACTTGAAGGGTAGGGTCTTGCAAGTTCTTAATGTGCATGGCATGACCCTACTTTCTCTACTTGAGTGTCATTGTTATTTTCTCTATTTCCTCTAAGTCTTCTAAGTCAAATTCTATGTCTGTTCTAGAGAATTTTAATCCTGACACCTTGCTTATTATTTTAGGTGTAATCTTCATGCAGTACCTAGTAAAATAGATATAGTCCTCATAGACGTGTGAGAGTAGAAATTTTATCGATTCCACCAGTTTTCCAAAATATGAAAGGTTAAATAATTGGAATATCCATGTAGGGTCCAAGGCATTGAAAATTTTTAGGTCACACACCAATTGATTTTTGGTGTTCTAGCACTCAACTCGATAGTCATTCTATAGTTTAACCTCATTTCTTGGTTGATGGTGGTTGTAATCAAAGATGGTATAGGAGGGTACTTTTGACACCTATTTTTTTATGTGCAACACCATTTTTGGGTATTAGATCTCTTCTATCATTAATAATGGCGGTGGAGGTATTTGTGTCTTCTTTGTTTGACTCACCATTCTAGATTCTTCACCTTCCATACATTTCCATTCCTCCTTAGATGTTCTTCTCTGATCAAAACTACTTACCCTAAACACATGGTACTTCCTCTTCTAGAATGGTTGGTGATGGATCTCTTCTTAAGGCCTTATTCTTAGGCTACATCAACCTCCATGGAGCCTAAAGGTTTAGGCATGGTCATCCAATGTTCCCAAAAAAATACGTGTTTATGGTGTAAGTGAATCATCTTTTCCTACTTCAATGCCCTTTAATGGTATATGCCTACCTCTACAACTTGTAAATACTAGTTTTGTTTGTTGTGCTTCAAGGTTAGTTTCTACTTGATTACTCAATCAAGATCCTTTTTAATAATGATGAATAAGGATTTGAATCTCTAAACTTGCACTTGTTCTAGAATTTCTTGGACTTAGTTTGCTCTTTGGCTCTATAAAAACTTCAATTTAAAGCAAAGGTAAAGTTTAAAATGAGCCCTTAATTCCTTTTTATAGGCTTGAGGGGGTAACTTGTATTTACTACCCCTCTTCTCTTCGATCATCACTTCTCAAAATTAATGCATTTGAAATGACCACATTTATTTGACCATCACTTCTCATCATAAATGCATTTAACAATATCATCATGACATGATGTTGACACACTAATCACAACCAATTCTCCTTTTATATTAATGGCATGTCTTGTCCTACACTTTTCTTTGGAGTGGAAGATAACTATTCAACCCCTTGAATATTCATACTATTGGCAAAAATCTCTTGTCCTAGGATTTTTAAACTTGTATGCACATCCTTATAGTACTTAACACAAATAAATGTAACACTTCTCACCCCACACTAAATGTGCATCGTGGTCCTCCAAAAAATTACAAATGTAAAATTTAATAGGGCATAAAATAAAAGAAAGGTTGCATGCAACCAAGATAGTACTTTTATTGAAAACAAAAAAAATTAAACTAATGGCATAATCCTTATTATTACAAAAATTAAACTTTAAGCAGAGAAATATGACCATAGCTGACTATCATTATAGTGTTTAGGAAGAAATTGGCCATCTAATCTTTATAAATGATAAGCATCAGTAGGGCAAATGCTATGAACAACAAAAGGACCATCCCAATGAATATGAAGTTTCCTTGAATGGCATGCAAACTTGGAATCATAGAGCAAGACTTTCATTCCAAGGGTAAATGTTTTGTGCTTAATATGGCGATCATGCCTTGCCTTTTATTTGCATTTCTCCATGTCTTGACTCTAATGAGCAAGGAAATGAGCTTCATCTAACTATAATAAAACATCCAAACATGATTTTAATGATGAATCCTCATCTATTTTTCCAACACATGCAATGTGAAGAGATGGTACCAAGAATTTAATCAAAATATTTGCTTCTATATCGAACACCAAATTGAAGGGTATATTCCTATTAAGGCACTTATAAGTTGTTAGGTAAGCCCAAAGTATTATAGATCCCTGATTGTCCTAGTCAGTGTAGTCAATATTAAAAATATTTGTAAGTGTTGTGCATAAAATTTTAATGAATGCCTCAGTAGTACCATTAGCCTAGGGATGATATGGTGTTATTTTATGGTGGGAAATCATTAACTTTGTAAGCAGGATGCAGATAGTTTCAGTGAGGAAATGTGTGCCATGATCACTAGTAAAACTTAGTGGGTAGCCAAAATGGGTTATGATATGTTCCCATATGAAATACATGATGGTAGTTGTATTAAAATCCCTTGTTGATGTGTCCTTAGCCCAACATGAAAGATAATCAGCTATTGTAATAATATAATGGGATCCTGTACATCATCTAGTTGGGTTGATGGGGTCGATAAAATTAATGGCCCATTTTTCAAATAGTTTTTGAGATAGAATAAGACATAATGGCATGGAATCTCAATGATTTAATTTTCCTATGCAATAGTAAATATCACATTTCTTAACATGTAATTTGACATCTTAAAAAAGGTAGGTCACCATAGTCTGACTAACAATACTTTGCATGCAGTAGCCTCACCAACATCGTGTCCACCAGTAATGCCTTTGTGAACTTCTTAGAGTACTTTGGAGTGCTCATGTTTCATATCACATCATCAAAGAATTTCATCTTGTCCAAGCTTGTAGAGGTCCCCTATAATGAGCTAAAATTGTGTAGTATGAATGACAATTTGTTTCTTAGCCTACAAAGTCAAACAATTTGGCACTATGCTAGTAGTTAAGAAAGTTGAAATATCTTCCAACTCCTCAAGAACACAAGAAACACAAAACAATTGTAAATTAAGTAACTAGGAATTATAAATGAATGAAGATAGGAAGATACACAAAAAATACTTAAGTAAATAAGAACAATAACAAACAATCTCAACATCACGGGCCTAGGCAAGACCACCTAAGAATGAATCATCTAGGGAATAACCATCATCATAATCCAGGGTGTGAAGATCAATGACACAAGTAGGGATGACCTTTGAGAGAGATGGTCAAGACCATAATTAGTTTTTCCTAGTTTGACCATGATAGATAATTGAGATTTTTGAAATAATATAATCCATCACATATATGACTATGCAACACATGTTTATTTACCAGATAATTTAAAGCTTTATGGTCTAAAGGAGTTTCCAATATGTATTATCAAAACTTATGTAAATCATAAACCATATAAATTGATTCATGCTCTATGGTGGTGTAATTATTCTCAGCTTGAATTAGTTTTCTACTAGCAAAATAGATGGGGTGATCAAGGTGACCTTCACCCAGTTGTGTAAGGACTGCATCAATGACCATTCCAGAAGCATCAACATGGACATGGAATGGTTCTATCTAATCAAGAAACTAGAGAATCAAGGTAGTGACAAGTTTATCCTCTCAAAGGATTCTTGGAAAGAGTGGGTCCAAATAAAGTGTTTATAATGTTTTAAGAGTTACTTCAAAGGTATGGCAATCTTTACATCACCTCAAATGAATTTTTGATAATACCCAACATGTCCTAGAAAGGCATGAACTTTGCACTGAGATGATGGTGTTGGTAGATGGAGAATGATAACTACCTTAGTGGGGTGTACCAAAAGTCCATCCTTGTAGATGATATGACCAAGAAGAAAACTGAATAGTCTAATAAAAAGACACTTCTTTAGATTCAATGATATTTGAAGCACTTGACAATGCTCAAGCATGAGCTATAGATTAGAATAATGGTCCTTTACCAAAACCATATACTATTCAGTCATCCAAGTAAACTTGAATAAATTTATGGATGAATTCTTTAAAGGCCTCAAAAACTATACGAGAAAATATAACCGGTATGTTCTTCAACCCAAAAGGCATGATAATATATGTGAAAGATCTCCATTCAGTAGCAAATGTAGTCTTAGGTCAATCCTCCTCGATGATCTATACTTAATGGTACCCAAAGAATCCATCTGTGAAAGTTTAAATTTCACACCCAATGATGCTTTCAAGGATTTATTCTATGAATGACATTAGGAAGGGATCAATAATGCAGGATGTGTTAAGTATGTGATAGTCAACACAAATCCTAATCTGCCCATCTTTATTTAGACTTATGACCATGGGCTTGACCCACTCAAACATCAATTGGGGTTATTATTTTAGCATGAAACATACTATAAATTTCCTCCTTCACTTGTGTACATAAATTTGGGTTCATCCTATATGGCCGTTTCTTGACTAGTCAAGAACCGTCAACTAGTTTGATGTGCATTTTGCCTAGTGATGGATGAACACCTTTTATCTAATTATAAATTTTTGGAAATACATATTGGTACTCTTTTAACAACTCAAATATTTTTAAAACCTCTGTATTAGTCCATTGGTTACCCATAATAGCTATTTTTGGTTCTTCCTTTATGTTGATATTGTGCTAATTAATTCAAAGAGGTTATGTGTACAAGTGGTCTACATCAAGACCAATATCATGAATAGTTCAGATGCCATAGTTTGTAGGGATATCCAAATGATTTACCAATGGGTTAGTGCATTAGATCCTTCACCTTCATCCATAGGAAACACTAAGGTTTGCTTTCCTAGGTGAATCTCTTCATGACATTCTTGATCAAGGATAGGTTCCCACATGGGGATAGGCTGCTCAGATGGATCATTAAAGAGAACCAAACCTTATTTTGGGACATCATGTATATGCCATAAACAATATTCAATGGGATTAGGGTCACCAATAATTGTTTCACATATGAATTGGAGCGTGAGGTGCAAATTCATTTTTGGAGATGAGTAAGAAAATGCCAAGTTCATGTTCTCTTTCAACATATGCCAAAAATGGGTACCCATATGTCTTTATTTATGAACATATCATGCTCTACCCAAGTATGTAAGGTGACATAAAAATCATGTACCCATAGGTACTCTGACAAGAAAGACTCTTCAGCCCTCCACATGGATTCACAATCTTCTATGTGTGGTTGTAGTGCTTGTACTTTGCTATAGCGGATTGTACCTTGGACTTGATTATCATGATGAAAATAGTGATTTAAAGTAGAGTGTACTTGATCCCAATGGAGAAGTTTCTCATTATGGGTTCACCACCATCTCATGGTTGTTCTATCAAAAAGGTGAACCAATAAATGCATATGATCATTATCAGAGTTATAGAGTCTTTAAGTTGTTGGATGAAGTCATGGGCTTCTATTTGTTTGTGAAACTAAGGAGCTTCATCAAGTACTTTTAATGGTGTATCCATAATATGTCCTATCATGATTTGTCCAGTAATAAGGCAAATAAATCTATGGAATTTATGGTACTGGTGCAGAATGTTCTCATAACTACCAATGGTACCGCACACTCCTTTAGTGAGGTCATAGTCACCATGAGCCCAACAATTACAAACATTACTTGTAGTATCAGAAAGGGATTGAGTGTCCATCCATTAGAGTATGCCATCAAGAATAAGATCATGATGCTCACCATCTCTAGTTGTGACATTGTAGATGTGGTTAATATCTTCTTCTGCACTAACAGGTTCTATGTATGTGGGTACATGTGCTTGATCCAACAGGATAATGATGCCCTAATCAATATTTTCAAAACCAATGTAACACTTTTTGAAACTTAAGTCTACATTATTCACATAACACCAAGGTTGAACCAATATAAATAGAAAATCATTAGCTTTATCCAACTTGAGAACTTCAAAATCAACTTTGAAAGGTACCCTAAAGATATTGACCATTGCATTCTTAAGAATGCCAATTGGTAGAGCACATGTTTTATTAGCCATAAACAACATGTAAGGTGATGGTTGTGATGTTGGGATAGCCATTTTTCACCATGCATCCTTTGTAAGTATATTAACCTCAATGCTAATGTTGACCAAAATATCTTGAATCACCCAATTATCAATGGAATCATTCACCATTATTTCCTTGTCCTCTTGAGGGCTAGGAGGAATGGGAGTATCTTATCACCAAGCATGATTCAATCAATGATTTTTAGCTATTTGAAGTAATTGAGGTTGAGCATAAGTTGGTGTTTGTACCTAATTTTTAAGCCAATTACTCAATTGTGGGATAATGTATTCATCCAACATACACTTGAAAAACTCTTAAAAATCATTTTGTGCCATGTTTTGAGGTTCTATGGCCTTTTATAGATCAATATATTATGCTACTTCTTAGTCCTTAAGAAATTAGATTTCCCATTTTAGTTCCCATACATTATAGTATCATGGATCACATCTTTTTATTATTGGTCATCAGGATACTTCTTTACATGAGGATCTTCATGCTATATCTTCTCAGTAGGGGAAAAAGATGTAGACTGAGATTATCCACCACTACATGTAGTGATATTAACTAGTTGAGATGTTGAGGTGCTAGAGAGTGGATGCCAAAGGGGGGTTTTTGAATACGAATCATACCAATAATTTTTTCATTTATTTCCTTAGTGATGGTTGCATATAGGTCAAGACATTCTTCCAACTAATGTTCCTTTTTAAAAAAAGCACATGTTGGATAGACTGGATAATCTCACTGATAGTGATCTAGAGATTCATACTTATAACATGTTCTTGGTGTAAAATGGCCACCTCCTCATCCTTATCCTCATCCTCATCCCTGATATCCACCATTATCTTGATTTTTAGAGAGAGAGGTTTGATGTGTACCATGCTTGTGGGCCTCATATGTATTACTAATTAATCAACAATCATTTGTGTCATGGATGTAGGCATCACATATCTTACAATATTTAGACACTTTAGAATGAGTAACTCATCGTAAGAGAGGACAAGAGCATACATTTTTCTCTTCATGGCAAATTTCAGATGACTACTTTATTATAATGCAAATGTTTTTACATGAGCAATTACTTCTATTATCATCTTTAGACTCATAATTGATACACAAAAGACCATTATGAGTGTCACACACATTTTTTCTAGTTAGCTTCTCTAATTATGATGACATTAAAGCTATTTTATCTTCCATAAAAGGATTGATTCTAGAGTCAATGATACTAATAGCTTCAACATAGAGGGCATCTTTTAGGACTTTACATAGGCTGGTAAAGGTCCTTTGAGACAACATTCATCTAAAGGGAAGTAACAAACCTCCCACTAACCATTAGGCATGTTGAACAACATTAATTTTGAATGAAAGCTTTGCCAAGAGTGTTTTGAACCATGCATCATACTCCCGTACACTTTCAGTGAGCTCTTGTTTTATATCTTTCATCACAACAATACTTTGTTGCTCAAATTTGAAAATATCAAATTTTTGAAAAAATGTCATCTTGCGCTGATCATAGTCAATTACTGCTTGTTGATAGTTAAACTTCCTATACCACTTATATGTTCTTTCTAAAAGTGTGGTTATAAATTATGTGGCCTTTCGCTTAGAAGAACTTATACCACACACCCTACAAATGAGTTCATACTTATAAACATGCTCTGTAGCATTCTTCACACCTTGATATTTAGGTAAATGAAGCATCATTTCATAATACACCACTAGTAGTTGAGGTGCTTGTGTTGGTGGCTATTGACAACCCCCAAGTCCTATTCCTAAAGGTGGAAGTCCACCACTTCCTCCCATGCCACCTCTTAGTTTACCTTCAGCACCTCTAACAACAACACCTATGACATTAGGTGCAGTAATAGGTTTATTAATAATACTTGGACCAATACTTTGCCCACTATGATTGTTAGGTCCACCAGTCATACCAAGTTGGGCAATGAAATCCCTTTGAAAATGAAAATAAAGTGTTAATTCACTATAAATTAAAATTGGCTCAGCTATATTTTCTCTTATAGGACTAGTTTTTGACTCTACACTATATGTATCCCAATTATGTATAAGTAATTCATTTGGTTCAAAAACATGAGCACACACTATGGTTGATGAACTTGGTTGGTTCAAACATGGTTCTTCACTCTCTTTTGTCTAGCTAGTTTCTCCTTCATATGATAAAACTGGCATTGGGCATGATTCAAAAGTGATTGAGTCATCCTTGTGTGTTTTCACTTCCCTGTAGATCATCATAACACTTCTTGAGGTCTCTCACTCCCTTCTTACTTTGCCTCCACCTATGATCCTCTATCGAGATTCATCATTTTTCTACATTCACAATGCCCATTGACTGGATACCATTCTAAACCCAAAAATTCTTTACCAACACCTCTACATTCCCCTTCCAACTGTGCCACTCATGCAAGGATAGATGTATCCCTCCATAGGTAGAGTTTCAAGTCCATAATCAATAAAGAAATTTTTTACTTATAGTGGGAAATGTCTAAAATACCGACTACATGGGTCTCTAAGAAACTAGAACTTGGCTTCTTTAGGACAAGAGTAAGTTAGCATATTCTAAGATGTAGCTATTCAACACTCCTTTCTACAAGATATTAACAACCCATATCCACAGTGTTCTTAGTCGTACCAAAGTCCTTCAATGTTCTATCATCCAATCTTGCCTCCTCCCAAAATTTTGTGATCAACCTTGAGTACAGGCAGAGAGGTAAGCATGCAAATGAATAGGGATTTCAACAAAAAAGGTTTCATATAATGAGTTGTAGAGATCTTGTTCCACACATACACATGAAGAAATTCCTAGTTCAAGATAGGAAACCAAAAAAATATCCTTGACCTCGATAATCCATTGTTCAATACTTTTAAGGGATAAACATTCAAACATCTTCCATTACTATAAAAAAAGTACTACATGTCTTGACAATGGAACCAAAATTTTGGGTTATTTTCTCTATCATGTTTCCTTAAGGTGTTGAAGTGTCTAGTCTGAACAAGCTTATGCATTGGCTTTTCATGTAAGACTAAGCTCTTGTGTGTTCACCCAAAGCATGCAACATGAAACTGGTTCCCTGGGTTATGTTGTGCAGTCTCTTTTCACAAGATTGAGTTTATTCATATGTCTAGTTATAGATTACACATAAAAATAAATATATGACTGTGGACCTTATCTCAATAATCACAACAAACAAGAACATGAAGATACATGCCATGATGTTCAATGCATTGTTTACACAAAAATGTACAATACATATTCTATAAATATCAGAGTGACTTATAAACCACATATAACTCAATGCAAACCCATTTTTAATGTTTTACTATTAATTATCTACTGCATAACACCATAACTGATTGTAATTTTCATAATTCTATATTATAAAGAGTCATTACATGTTATCCATTTTTAATCGCATTACATATCTCTATAAAGGGGTATTTATACTTATTTTTCCCTAACCAAGTAGTTGCATAAGTAAATGATAAATGGGTGACTAGCCAACGATCTCTACTAAACTGAGAGTCATGGTTGTCACTTACTTGTTTTTTCCTAAGGACCCAGGCCTTTGTACCCCCTCTATTCTTGTTCGATGCTAGATCTTTGCTACCTGTTGTTCCTAAAATCTGTCACTCATTTTTTGGGACAACATATGAACTATTTTGGTCCTGCAATCCAAAATTCACTATTCCCTTCTCAAAAATTATTTTGGGCATTCAAATTCTCCATTTTTCAAACTTTTTCAGCTAACGGACTTCACAGGCTCATTTCTACGAACTCCGCAGGCTTATTTCTATGGACTCCATGGGCTCATTTCTATGGACTCTGTAGGATAATTTCTATGAACTCCATAGGCTCATTTCTATGGACTCCACAAGCTCATTTATATGGACTCTGCAGGAAAGGAACAAGTTTCCAACACTTAGGCAATTTCAAGACAAGTTCAATGCCTCAGTTCAACCAAAAATGTCCATCGGCAAGCTTCAAACAAAGGAATGAACTGTTGAACCTTGAACCAAAATGGTTCAAAGGGTTCAAAGGTTCAATGGGTTCAAAAAGTTCAATGACATCAACAAGCTTAAAGATGTTAAGCACTTTAGCAAAGTTTATAGTTCAACCGCTTCAGCAAGTTCAACGGCTTCAAAAGACTTAACGAAAAGAAGAAGGCTTGAATCATTGAACCATTAAACCTTGAACCAAAAAGGTTCAAAGGTTCAATGGGTTCAATGGTTCAAAGGTTCATCAAGCGGTTGGTTCAATGCGGTGAGTTCAAGCAGTCAATTAAATGAGTGGAACACAAGATTGAACTGTTGAACCATTGAACCAAAGTTGGTTCAATTGATCAGTTCAATCGGCCAGTTCAAAGGAGTGCCCCAAAGCCCAAAGGCCAAATTACCCTTGCAGAGGGTAGTGAACCAAAGGTGAGTGCCCTTGTGGAGGGTAGGTGATGAGCAAAATGGACCATTGCAAAAAGCCAAAAGGGTAAGGTTTTCTTCAGAAAAGTGAACAAGGCAGAAAGTTAGAATTCCTTCAGATTTGTTCAAAGTGAAGGATTTCCTTCAGACTTTTGTTCGAAGGAATTCACCCTAAAGACAAAGGGAATAAGTGGCTAAGGCAAGGGAAGAATCCTTCAAACAAAATGTTTGAAGGAATTGAAGCCGAAGGACCCTGAAGACCACCCAAAGGCCACCCAAAGGACCCTGAAAGGGCAAGTACCCTTGCAGGGGACTCTCGGCCAAAGCTGACGGGATACCTCCCCTTCGGGAAGGATCAAACAAGAAAGCTAAAGGAATTGCCAAGGAGGGTGACAAGCCCACAAATGTCAAGATTAAGCACCATGAACTAGATGTTGGGATCCAGATGTCTGGTGACATCCCTGCAATCATCAAATTCATGGTAATGAAATAGTCGTTGATCTTTGAAGGCTTGAGCATGGACCCAAAGACAAAAGTTAAAAACAAACTCAGTGACCAGCTGAAGAAGGAGCCAAAAGAGCCAACAAAAAGGGGAAAAGATATCTTGAGATCTCAAATCACAACAAAAAGAGGTAAAGGCCAGAAATATCTATGTAGAAGTTATTCTAGTAGGTGGAACACTCCACCAAGTAGATATTTTGGCTTGCAAACATTGAAGGTGCCACTTATTTGTCTCCCTTGGAGTAAAGGCAAAGTGGATAGCTGCACAGATATCAAGTGACAGACTAGATGACTTAGGCCCAGGAGAAGATGTTTGAGATGAAGTGACATGCCACAGTTAAGGCAGCCGCCCTGTTCCAGCATGGTCCCTTGACAAAGCTAAAAATGCATTCAAGGCAATAAATACAACATAGGCCATTCCATGGAACAAAGTGCCAAGCCTTTCTTGGATACTATATATTGTAAACTCCTATTTCATGCAAAGGAGAGCTCTCTGTTATAGAAGCAAAACTCTACCAAAATTGAAAGGCGATTACTGAGACTTTGAGCTCAGATTGTTGATCATATTTCTTTATATGAATGAGAAAGCAAGTTACTATTATACTTTTTGTTGTCATAACTTGTGTCATTTTAGGAGATTATTCTTATGTATATTTCCTAAATACGTTCTTGTCCATTTTATTGAAATAAGTAGAACTAGTGGAAGTAATCAGGAAGGTGTCCTGAAGCCAACTGTGGAGAGACTTTGTGCTCTACCATAATTTCCTTTAGTGTGTTTGTCTATTTTCTATTCCTGTGTAAAGGACCTTGGGATGACTTTGTACCCTCATTGTCCTTTGTATTTCAATCTTGGGTAGTTGAGGTGGAGCTTTTACGCTACACCTCAGTCTGTTGGTTATTACGCCCTTATTACTAGTTACTTGTCACTACCTGAAAGAACTCCTGTTGTTTCCTGCAAGACCACTTCTAAAAAAAGAGAAGTGCCTTCAGTGTCTTCACCAAGATTTCTCCTTTGCTTATGAACATCATCTCTAAAAAAAGAGAGATGAATGGTGTTATCCTACCCCTGAGTGTTATTTTTAGCTTATATTTATAGTATATAGCTCCTCATAGTTATAAGGGAACCTCCCCTTGATGAGAGGAGAAATTTGTCCCCTTTTGATGTGGTAAACCTGCACATCTAGATGACCAATCTCCCTATGCTATGGTTGAAGAGATATATTTTTCTCATTAGTTAGCTGGTGACAAAATATTCACCCAACAATTTTTTGGTGACTCCACTAGGGAACAATGTGAAGTAGGAAAGAACACTACCAGCTTCACACCAATAGTTTTTGGTGACTCCACTGGGGATGTTACGTGCGGTTTAAAGCCTCAAGTTTTAGATTGAAGATTGAAGTAGTACCTATCCTTATCCATTTCCATTATCCATTTATATTATATCCATTTCTATTATATAATCTAGTCTGCAAAACTAGAGCTGCTAGGGAAGAACGTGCAATTTGAAGCCTCAAGCTTCAAGATGACGCAGGGCAAATTCTTTTCCATTTTTATTCTAAAATCTGGAAACTCCATGATATACAAGAAGCTAGAGAGCCCAAGGTGTTGTTGACCCTATTTTTGAGTTGGTGCAACAAGGAAATTTTGATTTATTTCCTCCACAACTTCAAATTTAACGATCTAGGAGTGTTCCTCCTACCCATACCAGGTCACCTATACAAGGTAGAGCTTCTTTTTTTGCTGTCAGTAGAGCTTTGCCTATCCATACTCCACCTAAATTTGTTATCCCCCCTTTTCCATAATCAAATCATGGTAGTTCAAGGCCCCTAGGGTAACTCTTTTGGCCCACTCAATCTAACTCCACCTCTACAAAGGCTACCACGCAGTTCAAGGAAGAATTTCCTCAAATTATTTGATGATGGGAGAGTTCACCTTGATGAACACATTGTATCCTTTAGCATAGCCTATGGTGTGATAGGCATGGAGTATGAGGATGTAGTAGTCAGGCTATTTGTGGAAATGTTGCAAGGCCCTACTGCAAACTGGTTCTACCATCTACAGACCCAGACCATGACCGACTGGAATACCCTCAAAGCTATGTTCAAAGCAAGGTTCAAGCCTGCAGAAGATGCACATGCCCTATTGGCCTAGCTCACACAGATGAAGAAAGAACCTCATGAACCTATGAGGGACTTCATTGCCAAATTTGATAAGTTGAGGAACATGATTCTTGTGATTGCTCAACCAACACCTGATAACCTTAAATGTTTCTTCATCAACTCAAAACTGCCTGAAGTGAGTTTTTTGTTGAGATGGGATGGTCACATAGACCTTGTTGCTACTCAGGATTTGGCCACTAAGGTGGAATATGATCTCATCTTGGCCAGGAAGATAAGAAGAGATCTTAATAGAGGCAAATCTTCTTCATCTTTTGAGAATTCATCTACAGGCACCACTGATCAAATGGTGCAAAAGCTGGCAAATGAACTGTTAGACTTGAAAAGACAAGTGGCCCAAGGTATGTCTGATCCTCCTTATTGAGATATGCCAAGGAGGACATTTTAGAACTAGTCATATCAAGGCAATGCTACCAGAAGTCAAGGGCAACCAAATTGTCTGCCTCCCCCACAGGGGAAAATTGCCATTGAAGCAGCACCAACCAACTCAGCAGTTGGATATCTAGAAACAGAACATGATTATCTTTCCAACCTGAGTTTGATCAAGAAAATGATGCTGATCTCTTTGCTGCAGACTAAGAAGAATCAGCTGGTAACTCCAACATTGGTTTCCTAAATTACCAAGATGAACCCATAAGTGAAGGTAAAGCAATTGAGGGATCATATGTTGTTTTCACCCAGTCCAAGAATCAGTCAGCCTAGCAAGCTGATAAAGAAAAAATAGAGGAGTGACCTCAACCTACAATTTCAATTTCCAAATGAGAAACTACTCTGCCTTTCTAGCTAAAGGACCTAATGATTGCTAAAAAAATAAGTACCCCAAATGTTTCTGCACCTTCAACTTTAATTTCATAGATCAGTCCTCCCCCTCCTAAAAACCAAAAGGATGAACTGCCTTCCCCTATTCTTAATTCATTTTAGACATTTGACATAATCTACCATGTCAAATGTCTAAATTTGAATTCCTACAAGCCAACCTTGAGCAGTTGGATAGGTTGGTTGAGTGTGTGAAGAATAAGTCATCCCTGTAGGACAAGATGTTAAGAAGGTAACTCATGATCCCCCAAGGAACATGTCCATCCCAAACAATCTTGTCATTACTCCTCCTACTGCCCCTAGAAAAATAGATCTTTTCTATGTTTCCTTGTTGATAAATGGTCACAAGCTGAGCGATTGCATCATTGATTCTGGAGCTTTAGACAATGTCATGCCTGCCAAAGTGGTAGAATCTCTTGGTCTCACATTGACCAAGAAATTTGGGAGATATTTCTCCATGGAGAATAAATAAGTGCCACTACTGGGACAAATCAAGGATGCCCAATTTGCATTTGCCACCTTTCTAGAAAAGAGAATCAAGATGACAAACTTGGTGGCCAATGTCCCAGCCTCATACGACATCCTTCTTGGATAAAATTTCTATAAGGATGTTGGAGGAGAATTGAGCATGGACCTATCTGAGGTGAGGATCCCTGTCAAAGGCATCATGAAGAGGCTACTCCCTAAAAATGAGGTAAAATATGTTGTCATTCAGACATCAGCGCCTGAAGCTCAAATTTTGTTTGAGTCTTCAAGAATGGGTAACTTTTTCTTGACCAGAGAGGATGTTCATGTTTCAATAGATGAAAGTCCTATAGGTGGTGATCCAGGAATTGATTCAAACAAGACATCAAAAGGATTAGTAGGGTGTAGTACAGATGAAAAATGATCTTCCCTCTCTGATGAAGAAAAATTTGATAGAAGATCAATTTTTGATGATGTTTGGATACTAGAATTCAATGACAGCAAATCCTCTATTGGTGTTAGAGCCGGGATTGTTCTAATATCTCCTCAAGGAGATATTTTTCCTTCTTCATACAAGTTATAGTTTAGCAACACCAATAACACTACTGAGTATGAATCTTTATTACTCAGATTGAAGGCAGCTCAAAATAGAGGTATCAAACTCCTTCATGCTAAAAGAGATGCTACACTGATGGTTTATCAGGTGAGGAACCTGTGTCAAACTAAGAACAAAAGATTGCACCATTATCACAATCTGGTATGGGATCATATTGAAAGTTTTGATGCTTTCAATATATCTATAGCACCTAAGGAGCTTCATAATTGTGCAAATTTATTGGCTATCCCTGCAACCTTTATGGTTCCTCACCCTAATTTCAAAGATAATAGGTACACTATTAAACTGGTCTTGCGACCAAATGTGCCTAACAAAGCTAACCATTGGCAGGTGTTTGATGCTAACAATCAAATCATGTGCTAGATTGAATCAGAAGAGCAATAAGCTATGGTAGTGGACCATACTACTGCATGCCAAAGTTAGGAAAAGGAACTCTTCACCAAGAGAGCAAAGATTTATGGTTTTTAGATTGGAGACCACACCTTGCCATGGGGCAAAAAGAGAGAACCAAAAGGAGTGCACAGAAAATGTGATTCCTGATGGAGATTTCCATTCACCCATCATTGATTTTGGGGAGAAAATGGTTTCTTACTGGTTTATCAGGATGGAATGCCATTTTCACTATCTCACAGTGGGTGGCATCGGATAAGATCATCTGTACATATGTATATTTGTATAGTCTTTAGTTCTATTTTGTGCTTTTCATTTTCATTTTTATCACCTTTCTTTTTTGGGTAGCATGACTCCATAGCCCAATGACATACTTGAAGGCACTGGAGATTCTAGTTTCTACTCCCCTTAGCTGTTCCAAAATTTCAACTGAAGGAAGTTCCCTAACTGGAGCCAGCTGTTGTTCCCAAAATTTGTCACTCATTTTTTGGGACAACATATGAACTATTTTGGTCTTGTAGGCCAAAATTCCCTATTCCCTTCTCAAAATTTTTTTTGGGCATTCAAATTCTCCATTTTTCAAGCCTTTTTAGCTAACGAACTTCACAAGCTCATTTCTACAGACTCTGCAAGCTCATTTCTATGGACTTCGCAAGCTTATTTCTATGGAATCCACAGGTTCATTTCTATAGACTCCACAGGCTCATTTTTATGGACTCTGAAGGCTAATTTCTATGGATTTTGTAGGTTTATTTCTATGGACTCTACAAGAAAGGAACAAGTTTCCAACACTTAGGCAATTTCAAGACAGGTTCAACGCCTTGGTTTAACCAAAAATGTCCATCGACAAGCTTCAAACAAAGGAATGAACCATTGAACCGTTGAAACTTGAACCAAAATGGTTTAAAGGGTTTAAAGGTTCAATGGGTTCAAAAAGTTCAACGACATCAGCAAGCTTAAAGATGTTAAGCACTTCGGCAAAGTTCATAGTTCAATCACTTCAGCAAGTTCAACGGCTTCAAAAGACTTAACGAAAAGAAGAAGGCTTGAACTGTTAAACCGTTGAACCTTGAACCAAAAAGGTTCAAATGTTCAATGGGTTCAATGATTGAAAGGTTCATCGAGTGGTTGGTTCAACGCGGTTGGTTCAAGCGGTCAATTGAATGAGTGGAACACAAGATTGAACCATTGAACCAAAGTTGGTTCAATCAGTCAGTTCAATCGGCCAGTTCAAAGTAGTGCCCCAAAGTCCAAAGGCTAAAGTACCCTTGCGGAGGGTAGTGAACCAAAGGTGAGTGCCCTTGCAGAGGGTAGGTGATGAGCAAAATGGACCGTTGCAAAAATTCGAAAGGGTAGGGTTTTCTTCAAAAAAGTGAACAAGGCAAAAAATTTGGAATTCCTTTAGATTTGTTCAAATTGAAGGAATTCCTTCAGACTTTTATTCGAAGGAATTCACCTGAAAGACAGGGAATAAGCGGCTAAGGCAAGGGAAGATTTCCTTCAAAAAAATGCCTGAAGGAATTCCTTCAGACATTTTGTCTGAAGGAATTGAAGCTGAAGGACCCTGAAGACCACCCGAAGGACCTTGAAAGGGCAGGTACCTTTATGGGGGGCTCTCGGCCAAAGCTAAAGGGATACCTCCCCTTCGAGAAGGATCAAACAAGAAAGCTGAAGGAATTTCCAAGGAGGGTGATGGGCCCATAAACGTCAAGATTAAGCACCATGAACTAGCCATTAGGATCCAAACATTTGGTGATGTCCTCACAACCATCAAATTTAGGGCAATGAAATAGCTGTTGATCTTTGAAGGCTTGAGCATAGACCCAAAGATAAAAGTTAAAAACAAACTCAGCAACTAGCTGAAGAAGGAGCCAAAAGAGCTAGCAAAAAGGGGAAAAGATAGCCTGAGAGATCAAATCATAGCAAAAAGAGGGAAAGGCCAGAAATATCTATGTAGAAGTTATTCTAGTAGGTGGAACAGTCCACCAAGCAGATAATTTGGCTTGAAAACATTGAAGGCACCACTTGTTTGTCTCCCTTGGAGTAAAGGTGAAATGGAAAGCTACGCAAATATCAGGTGATAGACCAGATGACTCAGGCCCAGGAGAAGACATTTGAGATGAAGTGACACGCTACAGTTAAGGCAGCCACCCTGTTCCAGCATGGTCCCTTGACAAAGCTAAAAATGCATTCAAGGCATTGAATACAACATAGGTTATTCCATGGAACAAAGCACTAAGCCTTTCTTGGCTACTATATATTGTAAACTCCTATTTCATGCAAAGGAGATCTCTCTGTTATAGAAGCAAAACTCTGCTAAAATTGAAAGGCAATTATTGAGACTTTGAGCTTAGATTGTTAATCATATTTCTTTATATGAATGAGAAAGCAAGTTACTTTTAGACTTTGTGCTATCATAGCTTGTGTCATTTTAGGATATTGTTCTTATGTCTGTTTTTTGAATGCATTCTTGTCTATTTTATTGAAATAAGTAGAACTAGTGGAAGTAATTAGGAAGGTGTCCTGAAGCCAAATGTGGAGAGACTTTGTGCTCTGCCATAATTGCCTTTAGTGTATTTGTCTATTTTTTATTCCTGTGTAAAGGACCTTGGGATGAATTTGTGCCCTCATTGTCCTTCGTATTTCACTCTTGGGCAGTCAAGGTGGAGACTTTGCACTACACCTCAGTCTGCTGGTTACCATGCCCTTATTACCAGTTACTTGTCACTACCTGAAAGAACTCCTACTATTTCCTATAAGACCACTTCTAAAAAAAGAGAAGTGCCTTCAGTGTCTTCACCAGGATTTATCCTTTGCTTATGAACATCATCTCTAAAAAAAGAGAGATGGATGGTGTTATCCTACCCCTGAGTGTTATTTTTCAGCTTATATTTATAGTATATAGCTCCTCATAGTTATAAGGGAACCTCCCCTTGATGAGAGGAGAGATTTGTCCCCTTTTGATGTGGTAAACCTGCACATCTAGATAACCAATCTCCCTATGCTGTGGTTGAAGATATCTATTTTGCTCATTAGTTAGCTGGTGACAAAATATTCACCCAACACTACCAAGTGTCCTTTGTACAAACTACTGCAAAATTCCTATGATTATTAAAGCCTTGTTTGTCCTTGAGAATCATTCCTCAACTATTTCTTGCTTCCATCACTTTCCCCAAGTCTTTAACTATTGTACCGAGTCCTATGATATTTGGGTTTACATAGCTATGTTCTGTCTTTGACTAGGTCTTCTCATGTTATTATCTTCCATGCCTTTATCCTCTCGGGCCTTGTTGGTTATATACCATGGTCTTTTTGTGCCATGATAGTTCTATGCCAAGGTCCTCTTATGTCATGTTCCTCTCGCACCATGCTGGTTCCATACCAAAAAGCCAAAGCACTTGGTCAAAATTTGGGGTCCAACATATAGTGTCATTATGTCTCCACTACCCTAAAGTAAAAATAGGTATTTTCTCTTTTCCCACTCTTCATTAGGTGTTGTCCACTTGCCAATTTCACATCTAAGATGTTACTAGATAGTCAACATTTTTTTTTTCTTCCTAATTTTTTCTCATATTTGAAAGACTTGTATATTTTTTGGAGCATATGATTTTAAGATGTAGGTTATATTCATACCATGTTCTATTACTTTATGGTAGTGTAAATGCAGTTCAAGCAACTAGAAGTTTACATGATTCTTTTTGAACATGCATAGTTGAAAATACAAAGTAAGAGAAGGCATTGATAAATTATTATGAATGTCTCATACAAAATGAAGATGATTATTTGGTTTGATATTCTTATAAATGCATAAACGTATATTATATATTTAAAGTCAATATTTTTTACAAAATTATACTAAAATTATTTATCTAAAATAAGTTACGGCCCTTTATATAATTGATTTATTTAGATTTATGTGAATGTGAGATGCTTTTTATGTTTTTGAAAATATGTAGCCACCCGTTCATGTTCTTTTGATAAATAAATCTTCAACACTCACTATGTATCAAGATATCCTCATAATAGAATTGTTTCCCTTATATGTTTCTTACTAGCATTTGTAGAGCCATTGCAATTAAGGATAAATGTATACAAGGTATTAAATTAATGTGTAACATAAAATCAAGTGGAGATAAGGGCCTTTATCTAATAATTCATAGACACATAACACCGAAATAATATTCAAGAGGCTATATAATTAATGATGGGAGACACAACAATTAAACGAAAGCACACACCATTAATTGTCATTATTGGCTCACACATAAGTATTAAACAACAATTAACAATTAGAAAACCTTCCTCATCTTCTTAACATATAATTTCCTAGAATAGGTGATTAAATTATCAAATTCAATTAAAAATAAATTATATAATTGTTATTTTAACTCTGTTTGTGTATATTTCATTAGAGACAAGGTTCAATCTGGAGGAATTCCAAAAAATATAGGTAAAACACTAGTTGACATATCACCATTACATTAGAAATAAATGCATTGTCATTTCAATCTATGCATTATTATTTTTTGTTGTGCCTCTAAAATACACTTATTTATACTCGATTTAGATATCTTATTAATATAAAAAGTAACTTAAAAAAGAAATAAACATTCTAAATGAATAATGATCATAGTTAAACAAGAGGAACGATGATCTAGGTTTTAACCATTGCATTTGCACAATTCCAACTTGAATTTTGGTCTTCATCTAATACATATATCAACATAGAAAAATTACAATGAACTACTTGTTTAAGATAAATTTAAGGAGCATAATTTATTTTTTGGGGCACTAAACATTGTGAAAAAAGGAGAGCTATATTAAGGATTTGCATACAATTTGGAAGGATTATCATATTCCTTATAATGTTTCGAGTACTTTTGGAGTTAACCCAATAAAAAAGGTGTTCCTATAGAAAAATTTATAATATCCAAGAAGGTATCTGCTCAAAAGTTTAAAAATGACATCGTGCATGGAAACATTGTTTACTCAACTAACCTTATTTGCAGCTAAAAAAATGTAAGGAATTTTAAAAAATCATATTTTATATGTGGATGATCATGCTCTAACAAACACAAATAGGGGTTTAAAACATGTTATGTAAAAAATAAATACATGAATTAGATTTGTGCTAATTATATAAATCAATTTAGAATCATTATACTGAAAATTGGTCAATTATTATGTTGGTATACCCATTTTATTGAAAAATACAAATTATTTTACAATTTTTATGTTCATGAAAGTTTATTAATCTTACAAGTTTATTGTTAAATAAATATCTCACAAAAAAGTACATATAATGTTGTTATGCCAATTTTTATGTTATTTTATTCAATAAACAAAGTATATTTTAATACCCACTAAAATTATTTAATTCATTAAAAAAATTATTTTTCTTTTTAAATACAAAAAATCGTTTATTAATAAAAATCATTTGACTCCTTTTTCATACAAAAATTTGTGGCAATGTTAGGAATAGTCATATTCATAAACTAAAAATCATTTGATTTATTACTAAAAAATGTTTAACTTATTTTACATAAAACAAATGCAAGGGTCACGTAGCGACTAGTTCCTGCTTTTATTGTGTGTATTTTAATTAAAATTTTAATTTCATCTAATGGGTATCAAAACCATCCCCATCTTTACCAAATGGATATTCCATGTTTAATTGCACCTCATCAAGGGTGGTCTCCTCTTATTGCACTAGGGAGGGTGTCTTTTTTGGGTTGGATTATTCCATTTCTTCCTATCACCTAGAGGCTCTTCCTCTAATGGTTTGGTTGGGGGTAATAGCGATGAACCCTTAGATTGTCTCTTTAGTATATTTCATTGAGAAGCCCTCAGTGGTGATGCCCTTGATGGTGAAGCCCTTGGTGGAAGTGCCTGGGTAGTTCTTTACTATTTTGGTGGTTCTGGCCATGAACTTTTACTGGCCTCATGCCCAACCCACTTCTTCTTATCAAGAGGTGGTATGTGTGGAATCTTTTCTCTTGTATGCTCCGTACCTCCTAAGGATTTCTTCTTGGGTTGTAACATATAAAATAAATTGTGAACAATTTCTCTGACCATGGTCTATTTAAATTTGATGTCAGTTTTATCAGTCTCATGCTTTTCCATGTAGGCCTTCTTTCCAAGATAAACATACATATTTCAGAGTGTGTGAATCTCCAAGTTAATTTGGTTTGCTTCTAGTGTGAGGGGATATGCATAAAAAATGTGATTCATTGAATTGATGAAGTATCGCATTGTGAAAGCATAAGGCAGCTTCAACCAAGCTAAAAGTTCTCCAAAAGGGTGTCATTTTGATATGGACTAGAGAAAAATGTTATTTTACTACAATTTGGGCTTATTCACCAACATAGGCAAATCATTAGTAATGTGCCATTCATTCCAAAAAGCCTCCTTCATGCCATCATACCATGACTTCATCTTGATTTTGAATGTCAAGGTGATATGACTAGGGCACGTGAATGCCTTGAGGATCTCTGTGGAGGACTTGTGTTCTAGTGAGTATGCCCATTTCAACTCACTAAAGGTGTAATATGGTACACCAGTTTCATCAAACACCATTAATAATAGAAATAACCCTCATAGAAACCTATGGCTCAATATCTGATGGGTTCTTTCGACATCTAATATGATTTTGTTGATAAAATACATTACCCAATTATATTTTAATCCCTTAATTACCTAATGGGTGATGTATAGGTGAGCCATGTCCACCTCTTTAAAATGATTCATGCTACTATCTTGGTCACGATGATGCACACTGCTACTTGGAGGGCAAGGTCTTGCAAATTCTTAATGTGCATGGCATGATCCTACTTTCAATACTCGAGTGCCATTATTATTTTCTCTATATCCTCTAAGTCTTCCAAGTCAAATTCTACGTCCATAGTGGAGAATTGTAATCATGACACCTTGATTATTCTTTTAGGTGTAGTCTTCATGTAGTACCCAACAAAATAGACATAGTCCTCATGGATGCACAAGAGTAAAAGTTTTACTGCTTCCATCAATTTTCCAAAATATGAAAGGTTAAATAATTGGAATATCCATGTAGAGTCTAAGGCATTGAATATTTTTAGGTCATACACCAATTTATTTTTGGTGTTATGATGCTCAACCTAGTAGTCATTCTAAAATTCAACCTTATTTCTTGGTTGACGGTGGTTGTAATCAAAGATGGTACATGAGGGTACTTTTAACACCCAATTTTTCCCATGCAACATCATTTTTGGGTACTGCATCTCTTGTATCATCAATAGTGGGGGTGGAGGTATTTATGCCTTCTTTGTCTAATACACCATTATAGATTCTTCACCTTCTATGTACTACTTCTATAACTTAAGTGTTTTTCTCTCATAAAAAATGCTTCCCCCCAACACATGGTACTTCTTATTGTGGAATGGTTGGTAATGGTTCACTTCTAAGGCCTTATTCTTTAGACTTATTACCATGGGGATAACCCACTCAAACTCATCAATTGGGGTTATTATTGTAGTGCAAAACATACTATAAATTTCCTCCTTCACTCATGTATATAAATTTGGATTCATCCTATATGGTCATTTCCTGGCTGGCTGAGAACCGTCAACTAGTTTGATATGTATTTTGCCTAGTGACATCTGAACACCTTTCATCTCAATATAAATTATTATAAATACATATTAGTAATATTTTAAAAACTCAAATATTTTTGAAACCTCCATATTAGTCCAGTATTTACCCGTAGTAGCTATTTTTTGTTCTTCCTATATGTCAATGTTGTGCTAGTTAGTTTGAAAAGGTTTTGAGTACATGTGGTTTGCATCAAGACCAATATCATTGATAATTTAGATGTCATAGTATATAGGGATATCCAAATTTCCAAATTATTTTCCAATGGGTCAGGTGGGTCAGACCTTCACCTTCATCCACATGAAACACTAGTTTTTGCTTTCCTAGGTGATTCTCTTCATGACATTCTTGATCAAGGATAGGTTCTGGCATGGGGACAGGTTACTTAGATGGATCATCAAATATTACCAAACCTTCTTTTGGGACATCATGTATATGTCACATGTAATATTTAATGGGACTAGGGTCACCAACAACTACTTCACACATGGCTTGGAGAGTGAGGTGCAAATCCATTCTTGAAGATGAGTAAGATAACACTGAGTTTATGATCTCTTTCAACATATGCCAAAAATGGGTACCCATATATATTTATTCATGAACATACCATGCTCTATCTAAAGTATGCAAGGTCTTGTAAAAATCATGTACGTATAGGTACTTTGACAATAAAGACTCTTCATCCCTCCACATAGATTCATAATCTTCTACGTGTGGTTCTAGTGTTCATACTCTATTATAGCTAATTATACCCTAAACTCAATTGTCATGATGAAACTAGTGATGCAAAGTAGAGTGTAATTGATCCTAATGGATAATTTGTTTAGTATGGGTTCACCACCACCTTACGATTGTGCCATCAAAAAGGTAAACTAATGATGCATATGATCATTATCAAATTTATATAAGTCTTCAAGTCATTGGGTGAAGTCGTGAAATTCCATTTGCCCATGAAACTAAGGAGTTTCATCAAGTCTTGCTAATGGTGCATCCATAATAGGCCCTCTCATGATTTATTTCATAACAAGGTGAACAAATATGTGGAATCTATGGTACTGGTGTAGAATTTTCTCACAATTTCCAATGGTCCCACACACTCTTCTAGTGAGGTCATAGTCACCATGAGCCCAACAATTACAAGCATTAATTATAGTATCAGAAAAGGATTGAGTATCCATATATTAGAGGATGACATTGAGTGTAGGATCATGATGTTCACCATCTCTAGCTATAACATTATAGATGTGGTTAATATCTTCTTATGCACTAATAGGTGTTACGTATGGGGGCCCATGTACTTGATCCAATGGGATAAAGATGCATTGATCAACATTTTCAAAACTGATGTAGCAATTTTTGATAATTAAGTCTACATTATTTGCATAACACCAAGGTTAACTCAATAGAACTATAAAATCATCAACTTTAGCCAACTTGAGAACTTCAAAATCATCTTTGAAAGGTACCCCAAAGATATTGATCATTGCATTCTTAAGAATGCCAATCGGTAGAGCATGGGTTATATTAGCCATAAACAACATGTGAGGTGATGGTTGGGATGTTGGGCTTGAGATTTTGCACCATGCATCCTTTGTAATGATGTTAACCTCAATGCTAATTTTGATCAAAATATCCCAAATCACCCAACCATCAATGGCAACATTCACCAATATTTCCTTGTCCTCTTGAGGGCTAGAAGGAATGAGAGTATCTTATTATCGAGCATGATTCAATCAATGATCTTTAGTTGGATAAATTAATTTAGGTTGAGCATCAATTGGTGTTTGTACCTAATTTTAAATCCAATTAATCAATTGTGGGATAATGCATTTGTCTAACATATGCTTGCAAAACTCTTGAAAATCATCTCATGCCATGTTTTGAGGTTATATGGCCTTTTGAAGATCATTATATTATACTGCTTCTTAGTCCTTAAAAAACTAAATTTCCCCTTGTAGTTACCATACCAACATCGTAGTATCTTGGAGCACATCTTTATGTTTCTTTGCATTAGGTTACTTCCTTGTATGAGGCTCTTCACACTGTATCTTCTTAATAGGAGGAATAGATATAGACTAAGATTATCCATAGTTAAGTTTAGTGATATTAACCTATTGGGTTGTCAGGGTGCTATAGCATGAATTATAGTGAGGTTTCTCAATGCAAATCATACCAACACCTTTTTCATTTCTTTCCTTAGTGATGGTTGTGTATAGGTTATGCCATTCTTCCAACTGATGCTCCCTTTTTTTAAAAACACATGTTGGATAGACTGGACAATCTCTCTGATAGTGATCTATAAATCCACACTTATAACATGTTCTTGGTGGAATACAACCACCTCCTCATCCTCATCCTTGGCCTCATCCAGAATATCCACCATTATCTTGATTATTGGAGATAGAGGTTTCATGTGTATTGTACTTGTGTGCCTCATGTATATCACTAATTAATCAATAATCATTTGTGTCATGGATGTAGGCATCACATATCTTATAATATTTAGACACTTTAGAATGAGTAGATTGTTGTAAGAGAGCACAAGAGCATACATCATGCTCTTAGTGGCAAATTTCACATGACTACTTAGTACAGTGTAGATGTTTTTATGTGGGCAATTGCTTTTATGACCTTTAGACTCATAATCGGTACACCAAAAACCATTCTGAGTGTCATACGTATTGTTTACAATAAACCTCTCTAATTGTGATACCATTGAAGCTATTTGAGCTTCCATAAAAGGATTGATTCCATTGTTAATAATACTAATAGTTTTAGCACAAAGAGCTACTTTCAGGGCTTTGCATGGGTTGGTAAAGGTCCTTTGAGACAACATTCATCTAAAGGGAAGTAATAAACCTCCCACAAACCATTGGTCATACTAAGCAAGATTAATTTTGAATGAAATATTTGACAAGAGTGTTTTAAACCGTTCATCATAATCCTAAACACTTTCAATGAGCTCTTGTTTTATATCTTTTAGCATGACAAAAATTTCTTGCTCAAATTTGGGAATATCAAATTCTTGAAAAAATGTCATCTTGAGCTGATCATAGTCAATCTCTACTTGTTGAGGGTCAAACTTATTATACCACTTATGTGTTATTTCCAAAAGTGTGGTCATAAATTATGTGGCCTTTCACTTAGAAGAAGTTATACCACGTGCCCTATAAATGAGTTCACACTTATGAACATGCTCCATAACATTCTCCATGCCCCAATATTTAAGTAATTAAAGCATCATTTCATAATACACCATCAGTAGCTGAGGTGCTTGTGCTAGTGGTTGTTGATAATCCCTAGGTCCTATTCTTGAAGGTGGAATCCCACCACTTCCTCCCATGCTGCCTCCTAGTCCACCTCTAGCACCTCCAAAAGCAACACCCATGACATTGGGTTTGGTAGCAGGTTTATTAATAATACTTGGACCAATACTTTGCCCACTATGAATTCCAGGTTCACCAGGCATACCAAGTTAGGCCATGAAATTCACTTGAAGAGGAAAAAAGTGTTAATTCACTATGAATTAAAATTGGCTCAGCTATATTTTCTCTTATAGGACTAGTTTCTAACTCTACACTATCTATATCCTAATTATGTCTAAGTAATTCATTTAGTTCAAAAACATAAGTGCACACTATGGTTGGGGAACTTGATTGGTTCAAACGTGTTGTGGTAGTCACTTACCAATGATCTCTAGTAGACTGAGATTTGTGGTAGTCACTATTTTCTCCTAAGGACCCAGGGCTTCACACCCCCTATATTCTTGTTTGATGCTAGAGCTTTGCTACCAAGTCTCCTTCTTTATATGAGTTAGTACAAAACTCCTATGATGATTATTATTTGTCCTTGAGAATCATTCCTCAACCATTTCCTACTTCCATAACACTCCTCAAATCATTCATTTTTCTCCTATACTCTTAGGTTCTTCGTAGTTATGTTCCATCTTTGACTGGGTCTTCTTGTGTTTTTATCTTCCATGCCTTTATTCTCTCATGCCTTGTTGGTTCTACACCACAGTCTTTCTATGCCATGCTAGTTTTGTGCCAGGGTCCTCTTGTGCCATGTTCCTCTTGCACCATGTCGTTTCCATGCCAAAAATCCAAAACACTTAGTTAAAATTTGGGGTCCAACATGTAGTTTCGTTAGGTCTCCACCAACCCTAAAGTAAAAATAGGTATTTTCTCTTTTCCCACTCTTCATTAGGTGTTGTCCACCTGCCAATTTCACATCTAAGATGTTACTAGATAGTCAACATTTTTTCTTTCCACTTAATTTTTTCTCAAAATTGAAAGACCTATATATTTTTTAGAGCATATGATTGTAAGATGTAGTACATATTCATACCATGTTCTAGTACTTTATGGTAGTGCAAATGCAGTTCAGGAAATTAGAAGTTTAAATGATTCTTCTTTAACATACATAGTTGAAAATACAAAGTAAGAGATGGCGTTGACAAATTATTATGAATATCTCATACAAAATCAAGGTCAATATTTGGTTTGATATTCTTGTAAATGCATAAACGTACATTATATTATTAAAGTCAATATTTTTTTATGAAATTATACTAAAATTATTTATCTAAAATGAGTTATGACCCTTTCTATAAATGATTTATTTAGCTTTATGTGAATATGAGATGATTTTTATGTTTTTGAAAATACGCATCCACCCATTCATGTTATTTTGATTAAAAAAATCTTAAACACTCACTATGTATCAAGATATCCTCATAATATAATTGTTTTGCTGATATGTTTCTTACTAGCATTTGTAGAGCCATTGCAATCAAGGATAAATGTATACAAGGTACTAAATTAATGTGTAACATAGAATCAAGTGGAGATAAGGGCCTCTATCGAATAATTCATAAACACGTAATACCCAAATAATCTTGAGGAGGCTATATAATTGATGATGGGAGACACAACAATTAAACCAAAGCATACACCATTAATTGTCATTATTGGCTCACAAATAAGTATTAAAGAAAAATTAACAATTAGAAAACCTTCTTTATATTCTTAACATATAATTTGCTCGAATAGGTGATTAAATTGTCAAATTCAATTAAAAATAAATTATATAATTGTTATTTTAACTCTGTTTGTGTATATTTGATTGGAGACAATGTTAAATCTAGAGGAATTCCAAAGAATATAGGTAAAACACTAGCTGACATATCACTATTACATTAGAAATAAACACATTGTCATTTCAATCTATGTATTATTATTTTTTGTTGTGCATCTAAAATACACTTATTTATACTCGATTTAGATGGCTTATTAATATAAAAATTAACTTAAAAAATAAATAAACATTCTAAATGAACACAGTTAAACAAGAGGAACGATAATCTAGGTTTTAACCATTGCATCTGCACAATTCCAACTTGAATTTTGGTCTTCATCTAATACAGATATCAACATAGAAAAATTACAATGAACTGCTTCTTCAAGATAAATTTGAGGAGCATAATTTATTTTCTGGGGCACTAAACATTGTGAAAAAAGGAGAAAGATATATTAAGGATTTGCATACAATTTGGAAGGATTATCATATTCCTTATAATGTTTTGAGTGCTTCTAGAGTTAACCCAATAAAAAGGTGTTCCTAAAGAAAAAATTATAATATCTAAGAAGTTATCTGCTCAAAAGTTCAAGAATGACAACTTGCATGGAAACATTGTTTACTCAACTAACCTTATTTACAACGAAAAAATGTAAGGATTTTTTTAAAACATCATATTTTATATGTGGATGATCATGCTTTAACAAGCACTAATAGCGGTTTAAAACATGTTATGTAAAAAATAAATACATGAATTAGATTTGTGTTAATTATATAAATCAATTTAGAATAATTATACTAAAAAATGGTCAATTATTATGTTCATATACCCATTTTATTGAAAAATACAAATCATTTTATAATTTTTATGTTCATGAAAGTTTAGTAATCTTACAAGTTTATTGTAAAAACAAATTCCCACAAAAAAAGTACATAAAATGTTGTTATCCCAATTTTTATGTTATTTGATTCAATAAACAAAGTATTTTTTAATACTCACTAAAATTATTTAACTCATTAAAAAAAATCAATTCTGTTTTTAAATACAAAAAATTATTTATTAATAAAAATCATTTGACTCCTTTTTCATATACAAATTTGTGGCATTGTTAGGAATAAGCATATTCATAAACTAAAAATCATTTGATTTATTATTAAAAAATGTTTAACTCATTTTACATTAAAAAAAATACAAGGGCCACGTAGCGGTTAGTTCTTGCTTTTATTGTGTGTATTTTAATTAAAATTGTAATGTCAATTGTATTGCATTTCTAGTACCTAAGAGCATTTGTGAAATTTAAAAACTATTTGGAAGCTAAGACATTTCGAAGGCTAAGCTATAGGTCATTAGAAAAAAGGCTCCATATCATTAAGGGGGAATCTTTGTCATTAGATATAATGAATGAATAATATAGCTAAAAAAGCTTACATATTACTATATTTTACATCCATTTAGTGTGTTATTTATAACTTGTACTATGAAAAAAATTTGTTGAAATTATTTCAATAATAGAGCATATGTATAAAAGAATAAAACATTAATTGAATTCATATATTATTTGGATCATGGAGATGCATTTTTTTAACAAAGTGTAATAACATAGAGAATAATTTAAAAAAAAGGTTATGTAATGATTAAATATAAATATTAATTAAAATATCATATGCATAGTATATAGTGAAGTATATTGATATAATATTATCTTATAATGCTTTTAATGATGTATAAAATTTTATCAGTGGAGTGTTCTATTAGGTGATATGATATTTCATTTAAAACCAAGTATGAAAAATATGGTGGGTCACTGAGGAATTTAAAATTAACTTGCAAGATTAAAGAAAGTATAATAACTAGTTTGGTGTCAACATTTTTTTTGAAATATAAAAAAAAATGAATTTGAGGTGGGAAGTAATGAATTGGCATACCTTGATTTTAGTTTTTTATTTCAGCATGTATAATATGTTTGTGTTGGTCAAAGAGAATCCTTGAAGCATATAGGCGGTATTGGATTTTTCCTTTATATAGTCTTCATGTGATATTTATTTCAATATAGGTAGTAATATTTTCAAGAGCATGCCTCGAAGAAATTATTGTTGATAGATATTTTTAGTAGTTTTTAGATTACAAATGAGGTGATGGGTATAGGCATAGTTTTCTAAATTGGTTGTTTTTCCAACACAAAATATTGAATAATATAAAGGTTGTAAACACCCTTAATCTCTAAAGAGACCCTTGTGCTCTATTCTAGTGGGCAACAACACAATTATGGAAGATAATGTAGAGCCACTGGAATCTCATTCTCTAATCTTTTAAAGACTCAATTTCATTTAATCAGGAAAGCCTTTACTATTAATCATTTCAGACAGTGAAAAAGAAATAAAAATAGCAACAAGACCTTCATCTTAGAGAAAATATTTGGATAGAGCCTTCAAAAGTTTCTAGACACCTTCAAATTCAACTTTTCTCATATTTTCCTACCTCTATCTCTAAGACTAAATTATTAGCACACTAATAGTTTCTCTTGTAAAATATTTGGATTTTAAGTAAATTATACTTTATTTCCATTAAAAAATAAAAATAAAAGTCATGTATTATTAACAAAAGACAAAATAAGGAAAATATATCCCCTTTAGTAAAAAAAGGCATATTATAGTTGATTATGATAAGCGATTGTTTTAGGTGGAGTCTAATAATATTATACAAAATGACCCACAATGCTTATTGCTTATATATGATCTATTTAAAACCAATTTGAGTGAGTGTTTGGTGATTAATTCTCATTTTTAAGTAAAGATGAATTTCAATAGTGGTATGACATTGAATTCCATAAATTAACATGACATTCTATTCTATATTTGTTAACGGGGGAAAAAAAAATATGATGTCCCTTTCAATCAACTTGGTTAAACACCCTTAAAAATCATAATTTCAAGACAAGGTAAGGATTTATATTATATTATTAAAGTCCTATGGTAATAACCCATCATGAAGAGGTTATCATATCAATTTAGGTCTGTCTCTCTCTCTCTCTCTCTCTCTCTCTCTCTCTCTCTCTCTCTCTCTCTATATATATATATATATATATATATATATATATATATATATATATATATATATATATATATATATATATATATATATATATATATATAACCACAAGAACAAATCATTCTTCATTATTCTATTTGATACACATAAATTATTAAAATCAAACTTCCTTAGACAAAAAAATCTCATGGGCAAAAGTAGCTTGCTAAGTGCATAATATTTGATATCTTATGAACAGATGCAATGTTAAATTTTATATATGGGAATAGAGGAAAGGAAAGTTAAAACAATACGTGTCCTACAACCATTTGGTAACTTCTAAGTAATTTATAAATTGGATGCCGTACACTAAGATATTTGAGTCTATTATTACAATATTACATGTTGAACTATTTTTTTTGAAAATAACCTTAATGTACTGAATGGATTGATACTTGCATAGTTTGAATTTTAAAGCAACATGACAAACACCTTAAAATTCTGCAACAACTAATGGAGGTAGGGTTTTCTTCACCAGCACCTATGCATGCCAAAAACATATCCACACAAGATAGAAACATGATGTATGAATGGATCTCTAGTGGTCAATATATAACATGTTGAAATTCAAAATAACATAAATTTTTTTGAAAAAGGGTTCTCATTTGCCGATTTATGGGATTTTGGCCTACCTTGTAGAATTTCAAAATCTGGGCTTCAAAATCCTAGATAACCTCAGGTGAGTACCAACTATTTATTTACCCTAATGGATATTTTCTTGTTGTGTTTACTCATGAGCAAGATAAGCATAAGATTTTCCAAGGAGGTCCTTGGTTCATGGGATGAACTAGATTGTTCATGAAGTCATGGCATTCTCATTTTAAGGTAGAAGAAGAGTTACCTTCCTGTAGGGTCAATCGGGGTATGAATTTTTAGGTTGTCAGTGGAATTATATAACCCTTTTATTTTTTAGGCTTTAGGTAATACCCTAGGCACATATATGTTAACTATTGATTACTCGATGCATTTTAAACATATTGTTTATGCTCGAATCTATATTCTCATCAATTTTAATAATATTTTACCCAAAATGATCATACTATAATTTGGTGAAAGGTTATGGGAACAAGAGGTAGATTATAAAAACATTCTTTTAGGTGTAGGCTTTGCCATGAATATGGGCATTTGGTTAAATATTGTTCTTTATATGTTCAAGAAAACCCTAAAGAAACCCCAAAAAGGAGGATTTTCAAGAACTAAAAAAGAAACATACTATGAAATCTAAGATCCCCACTTCTATGCCTTCCTCTTCTAAAAATCATTTTGGATCTTTAGCTATTGAGGAATCTATAGAGGAGGACAATGTGCTTACCCAAATCCTTGAAACGTAAGTCAATAAAAATTTCCAATCAGGCCTAGTTGATCAATGGAAACATGCATGAGGGAATCATAGGTTCAAATGTTTTCTAAAGTTACTCAAAATGAAAGGCATTCTATTAAAAAACATAAATTGAGGACAAATGACAAAACATATGTAAATTTAAATAATGAGCTAGATGATCCTACTCTTAGAGCGCTAGTTCCCTATTATGTAACAATATTGTATATAGTTATTATTAATCTTAGGTGTCTAGCATAGGTGTCTTATTTTTTTATCTTATTCAATAAGTTTTCCATTCTCGTAGGAATAGGAAGAGTCACATTGGGAAAGTGAAATGAATAATGTTTTGGACTTTTATATTGTAATGTTTGATCTCATTCTAATTTGAATCATGAAGATAATTTTGGCTTACACCAAAGATTGCTCATTATGATTCTGTAAATAATTTATCCAACCTCACATTGGTATCAGAGCTTGGATTTTTTTTTCATTCTTCTTTCCTCTCTTTTAGCCATATGGCCTATGCAAATTTGTTTCAATTTAATTATTTGTTAGTGATCGATTATAGATGGCATCTCATTTGTAGTTGGTATCTCAACATATAAGGATATTCTTTTGGCTAATTTCATGTTGTTTCAGGGTTTAAAAATGCATTTTTATACTAGGTGTGACCTTTTAAGCTGCTGTATAGATCCCCTACATGCTGCATAATTCATTTATAATTTTGTTTTACATTATGGATGCACATAAACCTATCATTGGTATAAATATATGATTGATAACTATGTGTGGATGTTAGGTGGACAATGTAGAAGATGTTTCTAACATTGGACTACATATAAATATGAATAAAGGCATTTTTTTGTTGCAAACAAAGCATTTTATTGATGTGTTATGACTGTTACAAGGGGTTGCTTGGTTTTTTAATGCTTCAGGTAGAGATCAAAATTTTTTGACCATGTAGTGTCTCTATTGGCCGGTGCTAGGTGTTTAACACTTTTTTGGTAGTGTCTGGTTTATGCCTAACATGGAGACAACTTTACATAAGTAAGAGGTAACATACTGTCATGAGGTGTAGCTGATATGGCTGTGCATGGTGTTATAATAGGTAATAAAAATATAACTTATTATTTTTTCTTCAACAGTCATATTCTTTCCTTTTCTAATTTCCAATATTGGAATCATATTTTCTAAATAGGAGGATAGAGGTATTTTAAGCATTTTATTTAAAAATAAAAAATTTCATTCTTTTTAAGTGCTTTATTTCAAAATTTGAAATTATTTAAATTTGAAAGCATTCAAATTTGAAGCAATTTTCTCATTTAAAATTGCCTTGAGCAAGTTAATCTAAGTGGATTTGGGCAAAAATAACCAAATCATGCAATTCAAGGATTAATAAGGATAGCTAATCTTTTACCCATTCATCACTATCAAAAAATGTAAATCTAGAAATAAAAAAAATTGAATATATTTATGTATAATATTTTCTTGTTAAGTTGGTGTTAATGACAAGATGAATCCTTTTCATGTGCCACCTAGATACACATACCACTCTTCTCTTAGTACCTTAAGGCCTTTTTTATGTACTACCAAGTATATCAAAAGAGCTATTTTCTTCCACATACTGATGAGTATATAGGAAGGGTGGGTATATCACTCTAGTGGTATATATAAAAGTGGAAAATTTTGGAGTGATAAGCAACCAATTGGGGTTAACAAATATCTCAAAACTAAAAAATCAAAAACCATGCATTCAATCAAATCTATCATTGACACAACATTAACCGATAAAGACAACTGGTTAGAATGGTCTGGGTAAGTGGAGAACACACTCATCTTCAAATATCTATGGTTTGATATTTATGATGGGGATATACAACCAGTTGAATGAACAAGGAATCTAAAGGATATCTAGGCATGGAGGTAAAAAAACCAGAAATCATTGGCCTTGATGAGGGCTTCAATCGATGGAGATGTGTTTCATCATATTCAAGGATTCAATACTCCATAGGAAGCATTTCACAAACTAAAAGAGCTATATAATTCCCACTCAAAGTTTGAATTTATAAAATCATTAGCTTTAAAGATACGTGCCATCAAGCATGAATTAGAAGCAAAGAGTGCCACAATCAACATCAATATGACCGTATTCATAAAATCCCTTCTTCCTAATTATTCAACCTTTTTGGAGCCTCTATAAATAAGCAATATTTTTAAGACTATCACATTTGATCAATTAGTTGAAAATATGACAGGAAGAGAAAATGCCTTTGGAAGAAAAACTAAGTCCAAAACATAAGAAAGTATATGCTATCAAAGCAAATTCTTACAAAACATCCAACAAGGCCACATCTTCCAAAAATTAAGGCAATAACAAGTACAAGAAGTATAAGGGAAAAGGTGGAAAAAATGAAAATCAAGGTGGTAAAAACTAGAATGATAAATAAAACCTCTATTGTGAATGGTCTGATATAAAAATAAGTCATGAGACTAATGAATGTAATACTCCATGGGATAAAATTGAAGCATACCATAAGAAGAAAGAGGAAAAATCAAAGAAAACAAAAGTGTCAAACTCTACCCAATTCACCAGTGAATGTGTATTTTCCAATATAGATGATGAAATAAATAGTGTCTCGATTAGTTCTTCATGGTTTGATGCTTGGGTTATTGATATTGGTGCCACTTTACATATGACTTTCTGAAGATACTTCTTTAAGGAGTTTAATGAAGAAAGTTATGGTGTGGTATACCTCATAAATAAATCAAGTCTATAACCACAAGGAAGAGGTACAATAAGACTCAAGTCTCCAGGGCTTACATATTTCAAACTCCAAATTGTCCTCTACATTCCTTAATTGAAATGAAACTTGTTGTCTCTAGTGTTCATAAGGCAGTGAGTCCATTCCATTTTGTTGGATAATGGTGATGTCACTATCAGGAGGAAAAGTGACAATGTAGTCATCTTAACTAGATATAAGGAAGGGAAACTACTCAAACTCAGGGGTGAGCCATCAAATTCTATCAATTCCCCCCCCCCTCTATATATATATATATATATATATATATATATATATGGGTAGTGTAGACATCCAATTCCTAACACCATTTGTGTTGAAATTATCAATCTTACTCGAATTGTACTCAAATGCACATTTTAGGCTAAAATACACAAAACACCCTAAATGGTTCAAACTTTTTATTTACATGTGCTGATTTAGGTCAAAGTATCCCTAAATGGGGTAATGCATTTTATGGGATACCTAACTTTGATCAATTCATTTTGAGTCAAAATGATGATTTCACCTTTTTGTGCTCTAGATCACTCTTTTCTTTTAATTTATCAGTACACATCATGTTTATTTTATGTCAGCAACATCTTAAATGGGAATACGGTTCCAACACATCTAACATCACCTTCTAATTCTTCTCGAGTCAAATTATGACCCAATAATATGACTTTCTAACCATTTTTGATTAATTTAGGGACAATTTCCAAAGAATTACACTAAACTTGATTAACCTTGTTTATGCTAATTAATCCAAATTAAGAGATTAATTAAGAATTCCATGGAACTTATTGAATATCTCATTATTGTAAATTGATTTCTATTAATTGCATCACCTAATGACATCATCATATGGGGTGGCATCCATAAGCCATAAATGCATAAAATATCAAGATTATAGGTCTCCCATGCCTCATTAAGACCCTCCATGCCTCTTAAATGCCTCTTTATCCCAAATATTTATGAGGGATATTTATATATTTAATTATATATTTGGATTAAACCATGGCCACACATCTCAATCTTGAGATGGACGATCATGGTTAATCTTGACCAATCTCAAAAATCTATAAATAGAGAGGCCATGAACATCATTTTTAAGCTTGATTTGTGCAAAGTTATGATGCAAAATTTTTTCCACAATCCTTCACATTTGATTATTGATTTTAGTTGCAAGCTTCATTGATAAGCAAATTAGATAGTTACATATCACAAGCCTAGGTTTTGTGGAGTGTTCTTGAGACATTGGAGGAGTTTTCCACCATTATTGATGAATACAAGGATGCTTGATCAAGGGAGAACATGTTTTTGAGCCACTCTTAGAGGATGGATTCACTTGGGAAGGTATAGGTTTCTTGAGTTCTTTCATTTGTCTTTCATTGTCATTAATAATTCCCACATGAAAAGATAGGCTTAATTTAGTTTACTCTTATGCATTCTTCCTTTGATTTATTAGACTAATGCTTGACTAATCATGTTATATAATCCTCTCTATATTTTGACATGATCAATGGGACTGTAACCCACAAATTTGCTCACAAAACCTCTACAAGCAAGCTATTAACCATTTTCATGTAGGATCTTGGAGTATGGAAATAAAGAAGGCAAAAATTTGAGCAAAAAAAATCCAATTTTTATAAACCATAGTTTTGTTCTCGAGACTATCAACTTGACCTAACTCATCTCTGGCTCAACCCAACTCAGCTCTGGCTTAGCCCAACTCAGTTTGGATCACCCCAACTTAGTTTTGGCTCAACTCAACTTAGCTTTGGCTCATCCCAACTCAGCTTTGGGTCGACCCAACTTAGCTTTGGCTCAAACCAACTTAGCTTTATATCACATTGACTAGGCTTTAGCTCAACCCAACTCAGCTCTAGATTGCCCTGACTCAGCTCTAGATCACCTCAACTTAGCTCTAGCTTGTCCTAACTTGGATCTATCTTGGCCCAACTCAGCTCTAGATCACCCTGACTCAACTTTGGCTTGATCCAACTCAACTCTGACTTGGCCCAACTCAAATTTGGATCAACCCAACTCAGCTCTAGATCACCCTAACTCAACTCTAGCTTGGCCTAACTAGGCTCTAGATCACCTTGACTCAGCTCTAGCTAAGCCTAACTTAGCTCTGGCTCAACACAACTTAGCTCTGGCTTGGCCCAACTCACCTGTCAACCCAAATTAACTATCAACCTAACTCACCTGTTAGCCCAACTCATATATCATACAAACTTGACTATCAACCCAACTTGCTTATCAACCCAACTCTCCTATCAACCCAACTTGACTGTCAACCTAACTTGCCTGTTAGCCCAACTCGACTGTCAACCCAACTTGACTGTCAACCTGAGAGATAAATTATTAATGTCATTTTCTCAAACTCTTAAGTGCTTCAAAGCAGGCCCTTATAATTGTGTTTTTGTAGGTTGAGGAGGTAGTTTGGAAGCTGGTTTGAATGCTTTTGACTAACTAAACACACTTTTATTTGGGTTTAAAATGAACATGCTTGATTTCACACATTTGAATTAGTGCTTAAAATGAACCTAAGATTTGGCCAAGTCTTAGGTACATTTCATTTAGTGCTTAAAACACATCATAACTCTTGCAACATTTTAAATTTGGTGTTTTAATCATGAATCTAGGCTAAGTCTTGAATCTTCAATTTGGGCTTAAAATGAACTTAGGTATTTATTGCTTCAATGGATTTTTTTGTCCAATATTTTACCATTTTATCAATTAAGGCCAAGGGCCAAAAATAACATCACCTAATCTCTTATTTGGTTCTTAAAATTAAACTCATTTGTCAAGTTTGTATGCAATAGGTGATTAATTAATTGATTGGCAGAAAGAGGGACGTTGCATGTATGCTATTCCATCCATCCCCTTTAGGGAAATTTTAGAATCAAAATCATCATCCTTATTACAATCATGCCTAGTCCAAGGCATATAAAGAATGTTGCTTAAAGGTCTCCCCAAAAACTCATAATAGTATTGGGTTATCTTGAAGTGACCATAAAGTATTTCTATTATGTCTTTTATTTTATGCAAACTTGGCTTGTGAGGGGGTTTTAATCACCTCCCATGATTTATCTAGGGCTAAATCATTGAGATGTATCTATATTTTAGACATCGCACTACATTGAGCAAGTGACGGATGTAGTGGTTACAAAAAGGGCAAGACCTTTTTGCAACAAGCCAAGTGCCACGAACACTCAATTAAAGTGCATTTTTTTGCATCATTTGGCATGAAAGTCATTGTGAAATTGATCCATTTAGAATGATCGAAAACCAATTAGTTTTAGTCAACCCACATTGCCATACCCTTGCTAAGATTTGGACGATTATACTTAGTGCATTTTGGTCATTTTTGCTTGGTATGTTTTGAGACTAAAACTTGTTTGTTTGTTTATAAACCATGTCAAAATCAATTTGTTTATATGCCACTCTTTGTTTAAATAGGTGTTATGTTTTATATTTTACACCACACTTGTGCCTTAAATTTTTTGCTAAACATGTTTGTGTGTGTGCCATTTGGACCTCATTTATATGTCATCATGCTATCTGCTCTTGTCTAGCTTGTTTGGTTCAATCCAGTCTTCAATGTTTCATTTTCAATTAACCTTGTCAAGTTTAGATCCAACCATTGATTGATTTATATTTAGGTCTCAATTCATCAAGTTGATACATAGATCTTTCTCTTTTGGGTTGCATAACTTTGGTTAAGTGATTACCCAAAATTGAAGACTATTGATTATTTATTTGTTTAAGCACCTATCCTCATCATTATTTATGATTTTATTTGGGAGAACACAACCTTTCTCCAAAAGCCTTTGATGTTAGACATTTGACGTTAGGTTATTTTATGCCAAATCTTGGCACAAACCATTTTGAGATACGACTTCACCCTTTCGACCAAGGTTGAACCTTTTGTCTTTTGGGCATCACTTTCCAAAGTTTGTAGAACTCTAAGCCTTTTATTTTTGGATTTTTTCATTAAATGTGGATATGTTTAGTTACACTTATGGTGGAGTCATGGATAATCCAAATTATGATAAAATGGTCACACGAAATGACTTTTATGACTTTAGTCAAGACACCAATGGTGATAATATGGTTTGTGAGACAAATTTCTATCCACCTCACAAGAATCAGTCATGAGGACACAATCAAGATACAACTTATGAAGCAACTCAAGATTGGGATGATTGGGTTTTTTAGGAAGACTTGGATGCTTTGGCTTATGAAAGAAACCAAACTAAGAATCGTCTAGTCATCACCATTTTAGGATATCCTCCTTTGGTTTGCATGAGCAGCCAAACTAAGAAGCATCCAATCATCACCATTTTTGGACCTCCCCTTTGGTTTGAACAAGAAACCAAACTAAGAAGTGTCTAGTCGTTGCCATTTTAGGACCTCCTCTTTTGGTTTGTAGAAACAACCAAACTAAGAAGCATTTAATTATTACCATTCTTAGCCCATCATCAGTTTTTTATGAAGCTATTATTGAAGAACCTCCATTTGATGAACCAGTTGTGTTTGATCCCTTCTTCAATAGTCTAATTTTTGGAGAGTCCATTATTGAACCACAAACCATTGTTCTTACTAAACCAAATGTTCCCCACTTTTTTATGTTGATATTCGAGCCAAAAAAAGAACCATTACCTCTTCAAGAGCCATCTTATGAGGACCAAAATGTGTTCAAAGTTGATATTTTATAACCAATTGTGAACCAAAACTAAAATGTTACTGTTGAAACACCCATTTGTGACAAGTTAAATTGTGATAAGTTACCTATTTTTAAAGAGCCTCATCTCCTTGACAAACCAGTCTTGGTAAAGTTGTCTCTTTATCTTTTCTCACTCGTTGAGGAGTCTCACTTTGATAGACATGATTTTGTTGAGACATCCCTTGAGAATTTCCCTCTCTTTGAGGGGCTTCACTTAGATGAACCAGTCTATAATGAACCCTTCCAAGATGAATCAATTTTTATTGAGCCCATTATGCCATCATAGGCCATTACTTGTCAAACATTCAAAATTCAACAGAACATTATCAAAATAACCATATTAGATGAAGAATCATAAATAGAATCAAGTTCTATTTTTGAATAGACATTGGATTTAGCATAAAAAATAGATTCAACATCAGTTGAGACATTGGATTCAGAGTCCCTTGCTTCAAAATTAGATTAAAAAACAAATTATAGTCATGATAGTTACAATTGCCTTGCAGATCAATTTGAATATATTTGTGATCCTTCTATGATTTTTGAGGATGATTAATTCAAAATCAACACAAGTTCTCCTAGTATTTTCTATGAGGATTTCTGTACCTTGCATCATCCCACCATTATTACCACCTAACATAGCCATTATATCAAAATTCTACCTATCATAAATGTTGATTGGGATTGACAAAATCACACTTTATTGAAATGCATCCATGGTGAAATACCATTTGCAAAATGTCAATGGGGTCAAGACCAAATTCATGCAAAAGAATAATAATATCCTAATGAAACATTTTTAGAGGTGTTAGGGGATTATCAAAGTTCAAACTCAACATCTTCTAGTGAAACCTTTTCACAGGCACTAGAAGACAATCAAAGTCAAATGTTAGTATCTCTTTGTGAAACCTTCTCAGAGGCACTATGGGATGATCAGAATAACTTAATTGGTGAAAACCTCATCGAGGCACCAATAACTGAGCAGAAAAGTTCTTCACTATTTATTGAAGATATTATTCGAGATCAAATCAAAATAACTTCCAATCTACAAATAATTAGATGGTAGATACTCTCAAGATCAAGCAATAGAATAATTTGATGGTCCTATCAAGAACATCTTCAAAAATCTTTAGCCTGCTATAACCAAAATTATGTCGAATCCAACATCAACAACATTACATGTGACTGAAAGTGTTGATTTATTTATTTCCCATTCATTATACATTCTATTATTACCCACTTATATCATTTATCCTAACATTATTTACCATCACTAGTAGTAATTTCCTTTGTAAAAGCTATAAGGATATCTTATCTCAATGTTTGAAGGAAGTAGAATCAATGATTTATGAAGATCACAAACACATTATTGAGATCTAGATCGCTATCAAGTTCTTGATAGAGAAACTTTTCCAAAAGGGAATTAAATATCAACTTTTATAACTGATCATCTTTATTGTCTCACATATTGACTAAGATGTGCATCTCCCTGTCAGTAAGAGAAACAAAACCATTTTTCACTTTTACAATTACCATTTGCCATCACCATGCCTCGTCTCTTGGGGGAAACCCTATAGACCTTTTTTTAGGCATTATTATACCATTGTAATCCATGAACCATGCCATTTGAACTACATTGACTTGAGGTCCTTTGGGACTATGTAGGTAGTGCTTAAGTTTTATTGAGGTCAGCTCAGTCACCTTCTTTACACTCTCACCATTTTGTGAGCAATTATTCTAAGTTTGAACACTCTTGCCATTTTGTGAGCAACCTAAGCCTATTTTCTCACCATTTTGTGAGTAATTTAAGCCAATCATTGCTTGGGAGAAACTTTGTTTCCACTGTAGCCAATTTTATTCTAGTGATTTTCCTTATACCATTTCTTTATTATTGTCCCAAGCTTGTTTTTAGTTATCCTATCAATCCCATTTTGATCTTAATTCCTTTGGTTCATCCTACACTTTCTATGAGGGGATTCTGATTTGGTTTCAATAATTTTAAAATTTTGTGTTCAATGACAGTGTATGGTAATAGTGTGACATTTGATCTAAAAAGTTATCTTTATTTTATTATCTTATTTGGTATCAATGATTATAACTACCTATGGTCAAATCAATATTATTTTTGGTACCCTTGATTATAACTACGTTTGGGCAAATCCAAATTATGACATTATTTCCTAATTATAAATACCTATGGGTAAATTAGGTACAACACCTTTTTATCATGCATTATCACATTATCTGGTCATTACTACTATCATTTGTATTATCATTCACCTTTGTTTAGGAACTTGTTGTGACCTAGTCAAATTTTCACCACCTTTTTTGTGGGTATAATTACTGACTTAGGATTATTTAGGTCATGCTCGATTCATGTAGAGGTCAACTCAATCCCTCTTATCATATGATTTCATCATATTATGAGCATTTTAAGTTGGCATGATCTAGCTATTTCATGAGCTAGATCATTCTATATCTCTTAATCCTCAATCGAGTTGAAATACTTAGAAAATCCCAAAAACATTCATACTACGTTCAAAAACTCAAAAACATTTTGTGTGTTTATTTGATTATTGTTTGTCATGTTGGTCTTTTGTTTTCTTATTTGGTCTTGCTTTTTTATTTTATTTTATAATTACATCTTGATGGTCCACATATATCTTGATTATTCGTATCTTGATCTCATGTTGTTAAGATGTCTTGTTTTCTTTTTCCTTGTCTTTGCTTTTTTATTTAAATGTAAATAGTTGTAACTCTAGTTTTGGTCATTATTTTACCATTATCCTTAGTTATAGGTATTCACATTTGAATCGACTCAACACAATTTGAATATTATGTCATTCTAAGTTAATCATAGTTATGATGCCTAATCTATTTTGCTATAGTAATCACTTTGTGCTCAGGGCTCAAAGTCTTAATGTCAACATAGCTTCGATGAATGATTCTCAAGAATACTTTGCATAATCTTGGCTCATGGTATGAAAATAGGCATCTAGGTATCATGTATTTTAGCACTTGATTTTATGCTTAGACATGCATCTCTTCACATACATCATGAGTCTAATAAATTATTGGCTAGTTTTCATCATTCCTCATTCCATTCTCTCCCAAACTTGGGTGAACTGCATTGGCCTGAAGTTCATGTTGGAACATGAGTCCATGGAACTATGTAAACAACATCCACTTGTATTATACATATAGAGTTAGCTCAACCGTCTCCATTCTTCTTTTCATCTCGCTCATCACTTTGTGCATTCTTGTATGCTAGGTTTTATATGGCTTTCTAAGCCATTACACCATCACATGTACATTTTCACTCACTTGCTTTAACGTATCTTTTGGGTTATATTCTTGAGATATCTTACTTGATAATTTTTTGTGCTAGGGCACACCATCTGAGCAACATTAGAATCAAATCAAATCTATAGGGGCAAAGCATTATTTATTATTTATCAATGATCAAAATTACCCTTATCAGGGCAAAACTATTTTATCAAGATCATATTTACTCTACCAGGGCACCTCTTATTATCTTATCTTTGGAGACCCCATTCTAGTGGTGCTTCCCTTCCTAAAACAAAATGTTCTCTATTTTCCTTTAATTCCAAGCTCTCCACATTAATTCCCATGATGGAAATATTTAGTGTGCAACTTATTTCAGGATTGATCAATGCCATAAGTGTGCAACTTATACTCTCAAATTGGGTATGTTTAAAGTGTGTCCCTTACATTTATGGATTGTATATTTCCCATTCCCCCCATCTACTAGGGCCTATTAAACATCTAATTATATTTTTATCATTGATGGTAATCATGTGTGTAAGAATTAGCTCGTCTAGATGTGATCTATTCTATAGGTTAATCTCTCATTGTCCCTCTTTTTTTGAGAGTCCATTCTTCTCTTTCATCCTAGTATGTCCTCTCGAGGGGGAATCGTGGGCCTATTCCAATTTATTCTTGACAACTCTTTTCTTTGAAAATATGTTTCTTTGTCTGAATGTCTTGATACATCTTCTCATATAGGGGCAAAAGGTAGACATCCAATTCCTAACACCATTTATGTTGAAATTGTCAATCTTACTCAAATTTAACCCAAATGCACATTTTAGGCTAAAATCCATAAAACACCTTAAATGGTTTGAACTTGTCATTTACAAGTGTTGATTTAGGTCAAAGTATCCCTAAATGGGGTAATGCATTTTATGGGATACCTAACTTTGATCAATTCATTTTGAGTCAAAATGATGATTTCACCTTTTTGTGTTTTAGATCACTCTTTTTTTCTAATTTATTAGTACATGTCACGTACCTTTATTATTTTATGTCGACAACATCCTAAATGGGAATACGACTCCAACACATCTAACATTGCCTTCTAATTCTTATTGAGTTAAATTATGACATAGTAATATGACTTTTTGACCATTTTTGATTAATTGAGGTCTAATTTCTAAATAATTCCACTAAAATTGATTAACCTTATTTAAGATAATTAATCCAAATTAAGAGCTTAAGTAATAATTCTATAGAACTTATTAAATATCTCATTATTGGAAATCGATTTCTATTAACTGTATTACCTAATGACATCATCATATGGGGTGGCATCCATAAGCCATAAATGCATAAAATATCAAGATTATGGGTCTCCCATGCCTCATTAAGACCCTCCATGCCTCTTAAATTCCCCTTTATCCTAAATATTTATGAGGGATATTTATATATTTAATTACATATTTGGATTAAACCATGGCCACACATCTCAATCTTGAGATGGATGGTCATGGTTAATCCTAATCAATCTCAAAAATTTATAAATAGAGAGGCCATGAACATCATTTTAAAGCTTTATTTGTGTAAATTTATAATGCAAAATTTTTTCCACAATCCTTTACATTTGATTATTGATTTTAGTTTCAAGCTTCACTGATAGGCAAATTAGATAGTTACATATCATGAGCCTAGGTTTTGTGGAGTGTTCTTGAGACATTGGAGGAGTTTGCCACCATTGTTGATGAAGATAAGGATGCTTGATCAAGGGATAACATGGTTTTTAGATACTCTTGGAGGATGGATTCACTTGGGAAGGTATAGGTTTCTTGATTTCTTTCATTGTCATTAACAATTCATGCATGAATAGGTAGGCTTAATTCAGTTTACTCTTATGCATTCTTCCTTTGATTTATTGGACTAATGCTTGAATAATCATGTTATGTAATCCTCTCTATATGTATCCCCTCCCCTTCCCTTCCCCCCTCTATATAAACTTTAAAATCTAAAATTTAAACTATAATACTCAACTCAATTTTATATGGTTGGGGGGTGGCCTAATATAGAGTTTTTTTGGCCCTCCCTATATATCTTATCTTATCTTATCTTATCTCTAACCCTTGCCTTACTAGTTTTATATATATATATATATATATATATATATATATATATATATATATATATATATATATATATATATATGGGAGTCTAGTTTCATATAGAGAAGGGGGTCAGGGTTGAGGTGGTATCACATAATAATAGAGGTTGTGCTCCAATGATCTATCTATATATATGGAATGGTATTGGGCCCATATAGAATAGATAGAGAGGGCACTTAACTTTTTATGGGGTATATAGGTAGGTAGATAGATATATGTGGGTATATATAATTGGGAATAGAGAGAAAGGGCATGTATCACCTTGAAATTCTAGATCTAGAGATAGGGTATGACATGACACTCTATCTATAACTAGAACTATATCTCTCTCTTTTGACCTTGAACTCCCTCTCTATATATTTACCTAGGGATCTTCATGAAGCTATATATTTCCATATAGGTCCAAAATTTGTGTATTGAAAAATAATGGTGTTGTTGGTATGCCTACATTTCCCAAAAAATTAAATGAAAAATGTGAATCCTATATCTTATCTAAACATGCAAGAGAACCATTCCCAAAGGCACAGTGGAAAGCTGACAGAAAGTTGCAACCAATTCAATCAAACTTGTGTTCTCTTCTAGTCCTCTCCATTGGTGTTCATAATTACTTCATGTTGTTCATTTATCACTATATCCAGATGACATGGATATTCTTTCTGAATAAATAATCAAAAACTTTCAAGACTTTCTAAAAGTTTTGAAACATGATTGAAAATGAATTTCAAATTTGTATTGAGACACTTAGGACAGACGATGGTGATGAATTCACTTCAAATAATTTTGAATCCTATCTTGAGAAAAATGGGATCAAACACCATATCATAATTCCTTACATTCTATAGTAAAATGGAGTTGTAAAAAGAATGAACATAACTATGATGAATATGGTTCATGTTATGTTGTACTGCAAAGGGGTAAATGTGCACTTTTGGGCCAAATCAATTAAAATAGTATTATACCTTTGTAATAGATCACCATCAACAACTTTTGAATCCAAGACTCTGTATGAGATGCGGTGTGGTCATCTCCTTTCAGTGTGACATCTTTAGATTTTTGGATCCACTTGTTTCACATTGATTCTAAAGATGAAGAGAAATAAGTTGGACCACAGGAGTTGAAAATGCATCCACTTGGGATATTTTGAATCCTTCAAGGCATACATGATATACGATGAGAAAGAGAAGAAGTTTATTATCTCAAGGGAAGTTGTCTCTTGTGAGACTATAAAATTCAAAGAGAATATTGATCGGCAACTGAGTCAACTTGACAAATATGCAAAGTTTTATGTCTATAGAGAGATTAATTTGGATGTTTTAGACAATGATTGAGGGACACACAATTTGGAATCCATTGATTTTTTATTGTCTCCTATACATGAGATTTAAACTCCTCCTGAAGGGGAGAAGGAAACTTCATCAGAGAATTAATAGGAACCACTAACACAGAGGGCAAAAAGTGATGGAACCTTAGAGGATGAACTTGAATCACCTAAAACATAGAAACAAATGACTAAATGTACTACTCAAACATTTAAAGATGTGAAATTTGATGAAGTTTGGAAAATAGGCACAAGAAGTGTACATGTAGCCACATCACAATCAGATAGGTCCCTTGAATAAATTCAAGAAAGAATTGAAAAGCTCACCTTGAGTGATTATCTAGAAGAAGAACTCAATGTTGCATTTGATTCATAACCAACATCTTTCAAACATATTGATAAGCTTGAATTTTGGAGAAAAATAATGAAATATGAGTACAATGCATTGGTTAAAAATGGGACTTGAAAACTGGTTGATCCTCCATATGGATATAAACCCATTGGCTAAAAATGGGTCTATTACAATAAGTACAAGGCTTATATCTCACTTGACAAGCACAAAATAAGGATTGTCACAAGGGATATGCTAAAAAAAGGAATTGACTATGATGAAACCTTTGCACCTACAACAAATGGACTACCATTTGAATCATGTAGGCTTTAGTAGCTCACAATAGATGGAAAGTTCACCAAATGGATATCACAACTGCATTCCTAAATGGTGACCTCAAGGAAACTATGTACATGACACAACCTAAAGGTTTTATGGTAATCAGACAAGAGCACAAGGTGTGTAAACTGGAAAATTATTGTCTAGTTTGAAACAATCCCCTCTATCATGTTTCAACAAACTAGCTGAGCACCTCATGAACATGAACTTTAAACATTTTGAATTTGAAGATGAAACCATTTTGGTCAAAACATTTTACAAAACAATTGTATTTATGGTGGTGTATGTTGATGATTTGATCATCAAAGGGAACAATGAATGGTAACTACAAAGTTCAAATCAAAGTTGATGAAAAACTTTGAAATGACTAATTTGGGTTATCTTCATTACAACTTGGGTATTAAAGTAATTAAAAAACCAAAGTATTTCTTCATCATTCAGTAAAACTACATTGGTGACATTCTAAATAAGTTTGAAATGAAAGATTGTAAGCCTCTTAGCATACCCATGGAATAGAATCTCAAATTGACATCTGAAGATTCAATAGATTTGGTTGATGCCATTAAATACAAATAACTCAATGGAAGTCTTATTTATGTGACCAAAACTCAAGTAGATATATCATTTGAATTTGGTGTCCTCTCAAGATTCATGCTACAACCTAGGGACAATCATTGGGTAGCATCAAAAATGGTCCTCAGATATCTTAAAGGAACCCAAAATTTTGGGCTCAAATACTCTAATGTAGGAGACTTCAAACTGGTTAAGCATTGATATTTTGACTATGCTAGTGACCATGAAGATGGAAAGTCCACCTTAGGTTTTTTGATGAATTTGGGAAAAATATTTGTATGTTGTAAATCCAAGAAGTAATCAGTGCTGGTAATTTATTTAGTAGAAGTAAAATATATGGCTACTTTAGAGGTGACTAGAGAGATCTTGTGGTTCAGAAGGGTTCTTTCAGATTTATAGGAGTAATAGGTTTTGTCAATAGATCTCATGGTTGAAAACACTTTTACAATCTAGATGTTAAAGAATCTAGTATTTTATGATTAGATTTATAGGAGTAATAGGTTTTGTCAATAGATCTCATGGTTGAAAACACTTTTACAATCTAGATGTTAAAGAATCTAGTATTTTATGATTGAACCAAGCATATCGATACCAAATTTCATCTAATTCAAGTTTCAAGTTACAACATTGCCTGATAACAGAATAACCAACATACATCTTGAAAAAATCACTTGGATGAGAAATTTTTGAAAAATTCAGAGGAATGCTTGGTCTAACAAATACCCGTACAGTTTGAGGGGACATGTAAAAATATTATATATAATTGTTATTAATACTAGGTGTCTACCATAGGTGTCATATGTTTTGTCTTATTCAATAACTTCTCCATTCTGTAAGAATAGGAAGAGTCACATTTGGAATGTCAAATGAACAATGTTTTGGGATTTTAAATTGTAATGTTTATTCTCATTCCAATTTTAATTGTGAAGACAATTTTGGCTTGTACTAAAGATTACTCATTATCATTCCATCAATAATTTATCCATCCTAACATATTATTTTTCATTGGACATCCCCTCTAATATGAAGCCTAGAGGACATAGTTAGACATCAAATAAAAAGATGAAAATGGATTTTAATCAAAAGGTAAGAAGGAAATTAACAACACCCCATTTTCAAATGGAAGGTGAAATAATAGTCTCTCTACGTAGGGTAAAAGAGGGGTCCTAGATATATCTTCTTGATTTAACTTTTAAGGGATTTATGGAGTGTAAACCCTAGGTTGTTAAGGTGATATAACATTAAATTAGGAAATAAATATAGCCACTAATTTTTACAAAAAATTACCTAATATGAATATTCTAAAAATAGAAATGGGTCACACAAGTATGTACTTCATTGGAAATTGACTAAGACAAATGAATTAGAGGTTGGAAACTGGTACAAAAGTTGTTCAAGATGTAAACCAGAATATGGACTCAAAATTCCTCTTGGATAGTAGCACACGCTGATGGAAAATATCACACTAATCTAGTGTCTTTAGGGGTGTAACAATGTCCCTTGTAGGTAGGGATTATAAGCTTTTGGGAGCTCCTTCACCTGTGTTTGATATGCCTGTACCTGAATGATAGATCACTATATTTGATTTATTTTTACTAATTTAAAATCAAAACCCTAGGTTTTCATGTTGTTACAGTATTTAAGTATCGCAAGTAGAAAAAGTGTGATGTTAGTTGGATAGGCTAGAAGTGACCTCAACACCCCATTGTGTTGAGAGTTTCCTACATACCAATACCTCAAAAGGGGATCAAGCCCAATGTAGTTCTCCCACCTAAGTGCTTGGTGTAAGTGCAAGTGAATTCTAATATGAGTGTCATCTTGAGTGTTTTGAGTGTGATTGAGATTAGAAATATGAGTAATTTGAGCTTAGGAATGCTATAGATGATTATATATACAAGTACAATAGAATAAGGATTGATGACCTTGATTTGCACAACTATTTCTGAGTTTGTTCATGAATATTTTCATTTGATTTCCATCTAGTGAGTAAAAGAATAAAAGTAGTCTATATATACTAATATGGTGCTTGTAAGATATGGAATAGGTCTAATCAAACTGTAAGGTGTCTTGAGAAGTGGAAATATGTCTATTGGAGGAGAAAAGAGCTAAGGGATAGCAACACAGTCCTTTGGTCACTAGTACAGTGTGATAGTGTCTAGAAGGCCATATTAGTATCTAGGTGGCATAATATGTTACACTATGGGATTAAATTCCTAGGAGATGGTTTGGGACTGCTCTTGGTATATCTGAGGATTGGGTTAGACTTGCATAAAATCTAGATAAGGATCAAAATAGGCCCTAAGATAGGTCTAGGGCTAAGTTAGGGATAGGGTGGTATCAAGTAACATTCATTGCACTCAAGTGACATTTTATATGTCTACATTCCCACCCCTCTTTATTTTATAAATGTAGTAAAGTAAAATGAATAAGATACAATAAAAATAAGCTTACTTGGACTTACCTAAGAGGTGAAGCCCTTGAATCTAGGTCTGAGTATGCGAAGCGTGCTCTATTATGTGTCTTGTAAATTAAACATGAACGAATTGGTACCTACTTGAGAAATATAAATATCAAAGACAAAACTAAGTAAAGAGATAAGAGAGAGAGGAAAGGAATGATTACACCTCATTGGGTATGTGAACCAATCCAAAAACCTAGTGACATCCTTTGTATATGTGTAGTTGGTGATCAAATGATGAATGACTTGGACTAAGATGATGGCTTGCTCAATCCTCATGTGTGGGTGGCTCAATAAATCAATCCCATTTTGAATCTATCATTGCCCACCCTTATTTGGTGGATCATAATCTATGAATAACTTGTATTGGACTAATGGTTTGTCCAACCCTCCTTTGTAGGTAGCTCAAGAAATTAAGTAGACTATGCCTCCATCATTACCTATCCATGTATAGTAGATGCATCTGTAACTAAAATTGTAGAGAATGGATTTGGGTCCACTTAGAAAAATTACAATGAAAAATGACTTAGGGGCCTCTTAGGCAATCAAGTATGTAGCTTAGGGACTAATAGATAATGCCAACCACTGTAGATGGAGTAAGGCATCAATCTAGTGCAAAACTAGTCCAAATGGTGTCTGGATTAATAATGTAGAGAATGACATGGATTTTTCCATTCCATCTAATCAATTGGTGTAAAATTGAGCATACATAAACAATATGCTATGCACATGCTCCCAATTCTAATATCTATGCATATGGATTATGGTCTGAATTATAGTAATCTATATTAAAGAATATCTAAAACTGAAATTGGAGTGATCATGCCATGCATTATACCCCCAATCTAATAAATTTGGTATGATTTTGTGTAAAACTAAGAATAAATTGAGCATAATTGATAATCTATGACTAATACTAGGCAAACCTCAACTGTAACTATTTTACCTTTTTGGTCAATCTAGAATTTCTTATTTATGGGGCTACTAAATAGTAGTGCACTATGTTAGTATCCACTAGGTTGCACTAGTGTATTATTTTTTTTCTATGCCAACTATAATTAATATATGTATGACTACTTTTTACTATGTTTTCTTGATTTTGTGCTCTATAATCTATCTTCATGCTAAAAACTATGTTCTAAGTGCACTCAGATAGCCCGATCTTTATGACAAACCTCTATGAATGCCCCCACTTTTGAGGGGAGTTGTTAAACATGTGAAATTATTGTCCTCAAAATAAAACATACGTAACCCATATGTTAGCTTGAGCATTTATGATATCTGCATGATAAACCAATATAATGTGTACACATGACATTAGAATGTAAATTAATCTAAGCATAAGTTGGTAAATGTATGATGTATGTTAGATAAAGTATTCATAAGGTTGCCAAGATATATATAATAATGTAAGCATGTGTATGAACAATAAATATGGATATAATCTGAGTAACTACCTAAGGGGATGGGACATGATGTCCATCGAGGACCCAAGGAGAAAAGGGAGATGCATGAGGTCCCTAATGGCATCTATAATTGAGTGTAAGTATAACAAGCAAGAGATAAGTGTCATGGCTATGACACATAGATGAAATATTACATACAACACATATGAGGCACACAAATTAGGCCAAGGGGCCATAATACAAGGGACATGGGCACATGTCACTAAATCTAAGAAAATAATACATATAAAGATGTTCAAATGTCCACACACATAAAGAGAAAGTAAGGATGGCTTAGAGCCACATGGAAGGACATGTTCAAATGTCCACATACATAATCAAGAAGGCACACACAAGGACATGGGCACATGTCCAAAGAATACATACAATGAAGGGAAGTGGCTTGGAGCTAATGAATAATGGAATATTCAAATGTCCTCAAATAGATGTAGAAGCATAGAGATACAATCAAAGTCTAAATTAGTAATGCTAAAAATAAAAGTATGCATGAACATGAAATACAAAGCTACATAAAATTAAAGATGCACATAAGCTAAGTCTATATTAGTAGTAGTCAATTTTTTTTGTTGAGTAGTATGGTATGATCAATATCAGGATATAATCAATGTTAAATATGTGATATAGATTATAGAAAGATGTAACCTGGAAAACTAGAATCTATGTAGTATGATGCCCCCAATGGGTGAATGTATCAATGCTAAATCTATGTATCTATGTATGTGACCCCGATGGGTAGATATTAGCAAATTTTAATCTATGTGATGGTCTTGAGTCCTATAAGAATCTGTGAACACTTGAAAAATAACAAATGAAGCATGTATGTATGATAAAACTAATTAGGATAGCATAGTTAACATATGTAGTACCTGGTAAATAAAATGAATGTAAACATATAAATTCATACAATCTAAAATTTGTATTTTATGAATAATATTTGAATGTATTTTGTATTTTGAACATATTATATTATTTTTATGTTTTTTGAATGTAATCTATATACAAACAATCATGAAAATGAAACTATATACAAGTAGCAAGATAATAGAAACTATATGATAGTAATGTGTAAGTAACTAATAGTATGTAAAAATGGAAGGTACTACCTCTATAGACCTAAGAGTACATCCATAGGATGTGGATAGTCAAATGATATATCTGGTGGGAGATCATCTAATGGTAGATACTGAATCTACCCAAACTCAAATAAATCATCATCACTATGATCATCATACCATGCTATCAGTAAAAATATAACCTTATCCTTGGTGTTCATCTAGATTCTATGTATTCAAATGGCATGTTGCTCTACTATGTAAGAATCCTCCCATGCGGTCCCAAGGTAGACCACATTAGAATATGAGATACCTATGTGAAACTTGTAGTTCTCATCTGTGCCATCATGTAAAATGTGAATTGTGTCCATCAAAATTGAAAGTTAAGTATCTATCTGCTTAATCAACTTTGGAATCTATTGCTTATAACTATAAACTGCTAAGTGTAACTTGTATGTGGTGCTCATACTCATGACAAAAATAAGTGTGTTGACCACCTTAGGGCCACATGTAATTGGTAGTGTGATATGTCCCAAATAATCTTGATAATATATAGCATGTTGTAGCTCAATCTCTTCATATCTTATGTGATGTTAGAATGCCAAAGCATAGGTATTAAGATCAAATTCCTCATCACATATAATGTTATAGATGCATTTTTCCTTGATAAAAACTCAGATAATCAATGGATCATTCCTCGTGTGTCTATTTTTATGAAGATTCCATCATGTTGTATGTACTGGTGAAGGTTGAGGCTGTATAATATAAATAGTGCCTTAAGCCTTGAACTTATTCAATTTCTATTGTAATGTTGAGCATGCATCTATATTATTTCTAGTAATCTTATGAAATGACAAAATGGTCTATCATCTTGCTATGACATTCTGATAATGGATCTGTGATGAACTATGGGTAATGCCATCACTCCTCTATCAAATAATATCTATAACATCTGATGTGGTCTATCTTGTGTATGACTTGCCTAAAGATGAACAATTGGGTCAATGTCCATAGATGTAACCATATGTAATGAATGTATAGAAGTGTTGGCCTCTAAGTGAAAATGAGTGTCTAGGCTTGTATTTGTACCACTATGAACTGGTGGTGATGCCTATGAAACTAAAGGCATAAGTTCCTTATAATCATCTATATGCTCTTCAAGGCCTATTGGTGTGAAGGTTAATCCACATAAATAATCATCAGTCATTAGGTGTTATATCATTTTTTATGATGGTCTAAGAATTTGTATTGGAGTTTTAGATATATAATTCATATGAATTAACAAGTAATGGTAATTATGCTATGAGAATCTCATCATCTATCATGGGTGGGGATAATTGTGTTGTAGGAGGGTCATCCTCCATCATGGGTGAAGGTAACTGTGTTATAGGAGGATTTAGAATGGGTGTAGGAATAATGGTGATAGATTCCCTAACCTCATATGTATTCATTTGTTTTATCATAATCATGTGAGGTAGGGGCTCTATGTGAACATGAGATGTCCCATTTAGAGATGTAGTTGGATAAATAGGCTTAGTAACTCTACAATAACTAAATGGTTTTTTATCAACCAAATAAATGTATAAATATATGTTGTGTAAAAACTTAACACATATATGCAAGGTCAGTGGTACAACATCCATTGCATATATCCAAGGTCTTTCAAGTAATACATTGTAATTCAAAGGATTAGGCATCACTTGATACTATGTGGATAGGTTTTTTGGCCCAAACAGGATGTCTAATATAATGGTACCTAATACCTATCTAGGAATGTCATAAAAACCTCAAATGTTCTTATATATCTTTTGAATGAATGTTATATCAACCCCCATATTATTTATAAATGTGAGGTTGCATATGTTAAGTTCTTAACCGCTGTTAATTAGAACTCACTTAATAGCAGTGGTCTTTATTTGTGCTTAAATAAAGAGTAGTAGATTCTGATCAATAATTGACTATGAGGGAAAATCCTTGTTGGAAAAATATATACATCTTTAATGTCCTTGATAGTGTTTGTGACATATGCAAAATAATTTGGCTTTATGTCACAAGGCAAATATGTATGATTGAGTGTTTTAAAAATAATATCTTTGAAAATAGTTTACCTTTTGGAGTAATTTGAATATAAAAATATTAACTAGTTTATTTCTCAACTGATCCATAATATAATATGTTTTGTGCTAATCTATAGGTCCCATTATATTATGTCAGGGATGAAGAGGGAGTATGGGATTACACTGTTCCTATATAGGCAAAGGAGGCACCCAATTTTGTCTAGTGATATCTCTAATTGTAGGGTCTGCTATTTGATGGGGGCAAGTGGTAGAGGCAGGATGTGAGAAAAGATAGTCAATGGGTTTAGGTGGAGGAATAAAAGGAGTCATTTGAGCTCTTTATCATTGAGTAGTAACTGGAGGTAATTCAAAATTGGCCATGTAATAATGCTCTTCATTGAAAGGGGACTCAAGATGATATGGACCAATGTGTGAAATAAGTTGAGTTATAACATGATTCATGAGAGGAGTGACCTAAATGTGTATCAATCTAAAAAATTTAGGTAATAAGCATGTAATACAAACCACAATAATTTGTACAAAAAATTAGAAAATGGCATCCGTCATGATAATCATGATGAAAGGCTACAAATTTAAAACTGAACAAATTATAGAAATAAGGGAAACCCTTATGGTACACTAAGGTTTTAAGAAATATGTTTGAATTAAGTCAAGTTCACCAAATGATTTAAATTTTAATGGATTTGTGGAGTGTAAACCCTAGGTTTTTAAAGTGCTAAAACATTAAAATAAGGAATAAATATGCAATAAATACAACCACTAATTTTTATAATAATTGACCTAATTTGATTATTCTAAAAATAACAATGAATCACACAAGTATGTACTTAGCTAGAAACTAACTAAGATGAATGAATCATAGGTTAAAAATTGGTACAAAAGTTATTTAAGATGTTGTAAATTGGAATCTAGACTTAGAATTCCTCTTAGATAGTAGTGTAGTCCTTTGGATAGTAACGCACTACTCTAGTATCTTTAGGGGTGTGATAGTCTCCCTTCTAGGAAAGGATTGAAAGCTTTTGGGAGGTCCTTCACCTATGTTTGAGATGATTTTGCCTATGTGCTTGAGTGATAGATCACTGTATTTACTCAATTTTGATTGATTTATTATTGAAACCCTAGGTCTCCATGTTGCTAGGGTATTTGAGGAACACAAGAAATAAAAGTGTGATGTTAGTTGGATATGATGGATGTCCTCAACACCCCTCTATGTTGAGAGTTACCTACATACCAATGCATTAATATGGGATCAAGTCCGATGTAGTTCTCTCACCTAAGTGCTTGGTGAAATTATAAGTTAACGCTAGTATGAGTATTGGCTTGAGTGTGATTAAGACTAGAAATTTGAGTAATCTGAGCATATAAATGTTTTTTATTATTATATTCAAAAGTAGGGTATAATAGGGATTAATGACCTTGATTCACATGACTTTTTTTGAGTTTGTTCATGAGTATTTGTAGCTAATTTCCATCTAGTTAGTAAAAGGATGAAAGTAGTGTATATATATTGATTTTGTGCTTGGTGAGATATGGAATAGGTCTAGGCTGATCCTAAGGTGTCTTGAAAAGTGGAAATATGTCCATTGGAGGATAAAAGAGCTAAGGGATAGGAGTGAAGTCCTTTGGTCACTAGCATAGTATGCTAGTGTCCAAAGGGCCATGCTAGTATCTAGGTGGCACTAGGGGCCATGATGCTTAAATAAGGTCTAAGATTTCTCTTGGTAAATATGGAGATGGATTAGATAGACATAAAATATAGATAAAGATCAAAATAGGCCATAAGATAGGTCTAGGGCTAAACTAGGGATAGGGTGGTCTCAAGTAATACTCATTGCACTCAAGTGACATTTTATATGACTACACTTATTAATATAAAATGAAATTCATCTCATAGAACATCAAGGGTATCTAAGGTTTCCCATCCAAGTGTAATGAAATAAATCTAATTTTGAAAGTTCATAAACCTCAGATGTTGTTTCTCTTGGAAACTAGGAACTCTTCAAACATGGATATGTTAGCTAATAAGATTTGGCCTATTGCTACAGTGGTTTCCAATGACTCCCAAGGAGAGTTTGGAAGAATAATGTGTATATAGAACCCAAGGGATATTTTGGTTGTCAATATGTTGGCTGACAACTTGGAAAGGGTTAATGAGATCATGTGCCTGAGAGGCAATTATGAAGATCTTAAAAAAGAGGATCTTGGTCTGATCAACATTTTGGAGGAGTGGAATTTATGGGAGGAAATTATGTGGAAGCAAAAAATAAAAAAAAATTGGCTTCAGGAAGGGGACAAAAAAATAGTTTTTTCACAAATCCATTCTTAAGCGGTGATCCTTTAACCACATTACCTCTCTGGAAAAGGATGATGGTAATCTTGATTTCACTTCATAGGGTATTACCAATATTATGACTAATTATTATTTTGAGTTGTTTACTATTATTCCTTTGGATGTGGATGCACAACAAAAAATTATTCAAGAGATTCATACACTTATATCTACCTTAGATAATCAAGCTCTCATGACCAATATTTTTATAGAGGGATTAAAGTAGTGGTCTTCAATATGAGTAAAGGGAAAACACCAGGTCCTAATGGATTTCCTTTTAAGTTCTATCAAGAATTTTGGGAAATCATCAAGGACGATTTGTGGGATGTTGTAGAAGAGGAAAGGAATAATAAATTCATCCTTAAACAACTCAACCAAATGCTTTTTGCTTTGGTTCCTAAATCTCAGAATGTCACACATATCTATAGTTTTTATCCTATTGATTTATACAATGTGGTGTATAAAATTATTTCTAAAATCATGGTGAATATAATTGAACCCCTTATGCACAAAATAATATCCCTTGAAAAAGGAGGGTTTGTTGAGGGAAGATAGATTATAGACGAGATTATCTTGGCTCAAGAAGATCTTCATTCAATGCATCTCCAAAATTCTCTAACCATGTTTATCAGACTAGATATCTCTAAAAAATATGATAGAGTTGATTTGGCATTTATTTTAAAAATACTTATGTAATTTGGTTTTTGAGAGGATTGGATTTTATGGGTAAAAGGATGTATTACTTTAGTTTCATTTCCAGTCATTGTGAATGACACACCTTCCAATACCTTTTTAGCTTCTTGAAGGATCTGGGAAGGAGACTCCCTGTCTCCCTATATGTTTATCATTATGGATGAAAGTTTAAGCTAGATCATAGCCAAGGGAAGAGCATATAAAACTATTAAAGGCATCACTTTAGCTCATATGCTAGAGATTATGACCCATTTGTAGTTTGTGGATGATTCATATCTTATGGGTAAAGCCACAAATAATGAAGTGCCCAATTTTAGCAAGCAACTCCAATTTTTTAGTAAAACAACAAGGTAGATTATCAATGATGATAAAACCAAAATATTTTTATTTCATACCTCAAATAGACAATAAGATATGATTTTGGATAAGATCCTCTTTATAAAAGTTGAGTTGTTGGTTACTTATCTTAGAATCCATCTAAGTATAACAACTTATTAGATTAGAGTTGGCTTGTGGTTAGATTGTAAACTAAAATTTTGAAATGGACCCATAGGTGGATTTATATGAGAGGAAGAATCATTTTATCTAAGGGGGTGTTGTAAGATATTCCTATATCCTCCTAGATTCTCCATGTTCCTAAAGTTATCTTTAAGGATACTGATTTCATTTGTGAATAGTTCTTATGGAGAGGACCATAGCTCACCAAAAAATGGTCTCTAGTGAAATGCAAAATGCTTTGTCTTCATAAGCATGATGGAAATCTTGGATTTCACTCAGCCCAACTAAATTTCCAAGTGTTAGTTTCAAAACTATAGTGGCATCTTCTTAAGTTTCCTTTCAAACTTTTGGACAAAGTTTTAAGAGACAATTATGCATAAAATAAACCTCCTGATTAGTTGGTTCATTTTTATCTATCCTCTTAGGGCTCCCCTATTATGGTAGTTCTTGAAAATGGTGAGGCTATGATTAACAATAAAATATTTTGGATAATTTATAATGGGAACAAATCACATTTTTAGATATATTCTTGGGATGGTCATACCCCTCTTATCAATAAAAATCCCCATTGGTATGGGATCATGGATCAACTTAACCAACATAATTGGATACCAGTTTACAATAATTTCAGACATACCAACATAGTTTGGAGATTTGGAAGGGAATGTATTGACCCTAATCAATTGTTTTATTAGCTTGAAATAATTATATTATTCATATTCAACATGGAATGCATTACAAGGGCTATTATATAGCTAAATCTATAACAAAACAATATCCTAAAAATAGGACGGTGTAAAAATAATAACCCTAAAATGGAGTTCATAGGTAAAAAAACTAACAAATTAAATAAAAATATGCTTATGGTTAATTAATTACCTTATTAAATTATAAAATTATCCTCCTTAATTCAACATAGCTTGAAGTGAACAGGAGAGAAATTCTCTAAATGCCTCAAATTTGTCACGTGCAAGTGATTTGGTGAAGACATCTACACAGTTTCTTCCATTAGGCAATATTGGAGTTAGATGTTGTGTTGTTTTACATGTTCATGAATGAAATAAACTTTAACCTTAATGTGTTTTGTGCATTCATGAAATACTAGATTGTGAACAAGTTAGAGGACACCCTCATTGTCACAATACAAGATGGTAGGTGTCTTTTGTGGTACTCCCAATCCTTCTAGTATGCAACATAACCATATTGTTTCATAGATAGCTCCTCATGCAACATAATATTATACTTTATTGGAATATTGAGAAATAAAATTTTGTTTCTTTCTCCCCCAGGATATAGGACCAGATTTTAAAAATAACACATTCAAAAGTGGATTTTCGATCGTCAATATTTCCTACATGATTTGATTCAGAATATCTTGTCAAGAAGAAATTATCATTCTTCTTATATTATAGGCCAAAATTAATTATACCCTTGATATATATTAGTATTTGTTTTTATATTTTTTGGTGAGACATTTTTGGCTCCTACATGAACCTTGAAAGATAGTTAATTGGATGGTTGATGCCTAGCCTAGTATATGTTAAGTAAATAAGACTCCCAAGAAACTATCAATAGAGAGTTGTATTTACTTATGGTGATGGATATGTATGAGACAACTGAAGCCTTATATCCATAGGTGTATTAATTGGATTACTATCCATAATCTTAAATTTCTTAAGAATTGTCTTAACATATTTCATCTGGGACAAAAAGATGTGGTGTTCTTTTTGCCATACTTCTAATCCAAGATAATAGTGTAGAAGCCCAAGATATATAATGTCGAATGATTGGTTAAAATATTTCTTGGTTACATATATCATCTCCACTAAACTTCCAATGATGAATAGATCAACGACATATACTACAACAATTACAATCTCTCCCCCTTGCTATTTTAGGTAGAGATTTGGATCATAGGGACACCTCTGGAATCCATGGTGGATGAGATGTTCATTAATATTTATGTACTGTTTGAGACCATATAGAGATTTTATGAGTTTACATACTTTTATTTCATTACCAAGTGAGATAAAACCATCTAGTTGTGTCATGTAAACCTCTTCTTGTAGATCTCCATTGAGAAAGGCACTTTTTACATCCATTTGGTGGATCTTCCATCCAAATTTTGTAGCCAAAGCAAATATCATTCTGATTGTTTTGATCTTAGCCATAGGGGAAAATGTCTCCTCATAATCTATGCCTTATTTTTGTACATAACCCTTTACTATGAATTGTGTCTTGTGCTTGTCAATACTATCATCTACTTTGTACTTTGTTTTGTAGACCCATTTATAGCTGATTGGCTTCTTTCTTGATGGAAGATCTTCAAGCTAACATGTTTTATGTTTCATCAGTGATTGATATTATTCATCTATGGCATCCTTCCAAGGTTTAGAATCTTGGGCTTCCTAAACTATCAAGGGCTCTAATGATTCTACAACTATGCTTATTAGGGCCAAATTGACCTCATCTTGAGTCATGCTATGATTCCTTGGTCCAGTAGTCAATGTATTTGGAACTCTATCTAGTTTAGCATATATTAATGTACTTGTATTACATTCAGGCATACATTGCACTATTCTTATGGGTTGATCTATATTAACTACTTGTATTACATTTAGGCATACATTGCACTATTCTTGTGGGTTGATCTGTATTAACTAAATGATCATCCTCATCATTATTGTCACCTTAAGTTTTGGTTATTACCTTCTGAAATGTCTAGAGATCTGATTACTAAATCCTACAAGTTTGTGGAACACAAATTGATTTTACTTTTCTCATCAAAATCAACATCCTTGCTAAGGGATATCTTCTTTATTTTAGGGTCTATCAGTCTATAGGCTAATGAATCTTCACTATACCCTAAGAAGATATAAGGCATGGATCTGGTATCTAGTTTCTTTTTCTTCTTTTTAGGAACATGCATATAAGCCTTACATCCAAAAACTTGAAGATGAGTAATGAAAGGTTTATGCCCTATCCAAGCTTCATGTGGAATCATATTATGAAGAGCTATAATGGGTGACCTGTCCAACAAATAGATTTCTATTTTCATTACTTCTACCTAATATGTGTGTGCCAAACCTGAATCTTCAATCATGCTATGCACCATTTCCATGATAGTGTGGTTTATCCATTTTGATAAAGAGTGTATGGTGGAGTCATTTGTCGATGAATTCCATATTCTTTCAAATAAGCACAAAAAGCTTTACTAGTGGATTCTCCCCCTTGATATGAGTGGAGAGCCTTGATTTTATGACCAGTTTTAGTTTCAACTATAGCTTTAAACTCTTTGAAAGTATTATAGGCTTGGACTTTGGTCTTTAGAAAGTAAACCCAGATCTTGCATGAGTAGTCATCAACAAAGAACATGAAATACTAAAACCCATAGTGACTAGATCTCATGGGGTCACAAAGATTGATATACATCAGATGAAGCTTACCAAATGCTCTTGAGGAACTTTGACCAAAAAATGTCTGATGTTATTTCCCTGCTAGATAACTAGTGCATAGATCTATATTTTTCTTCAACTAAATAAGTCCACAAACCATGTTTCTATTGTTGAGTGCTTTGAGGTATCCAAAACTGACATGACCATATCTATGATTCCATAGATTTGTTGAGTTTGAATCCTGAGCTAAAAGTGCTTGATTGTTTGATTGAACAAAGTCAAGTTGGAACATTTTGCCAACTCCTGAGGCTTGTGCAACAATTTTTGAGCATTTTTTATTTATCTTTGATCAAACACATCTTTTTTCTACTTTTGTAATCAAAGTCAACATTGAGATTGTGGTCAAGTAGCTGAATGACTAATAGAAGATTATTTATGAGTCTTGGGACATATAAGACATCTGAGATTTTGCAATCATGTCATCCAAGTGGTAAGGAAATATTACCAATGCCTTGAACTTGATAGGATGAGTCATCACCCAAAGAGACATGATTTTTTGGGGAAGTCTCATTCATGTTGTAGAACCAATCTTATCTTCTAGTCATATGTTGAGTTGCACCTAAGTTGATATACCATATAGAACTTTGTGATGCTAATTCATCATTAGATTGTGTAGCATATAATAAATCCTCATCCAAGTGGGTGTCTTCCTATTCAACAATGTATAATATGTTTTACATTGAAATTTGCTTGCAATTTATTGGATGAATAGAAATTAGTTCATGCAAATGGTTTGTTTAAATTTTTTGTGGAACATTTGGAAAAATTGGGGCAAATATCCATAGGGGATGTTACAATTTCTTCCTTTACACTAGGTGAAGGGCAACCAAGAGAGCTGCTTGGGGTGATTCCATGAACAACCTGAGCTTGAACAAAGTTATATGAAGAAAAACAAGGCTGATTGAATTTCTTCTTCCAATGCCATTTCTTTTATCCTTGTCCTTTATGTGGATGAGATGATTATTGGTGACTAGGCTTCTTGTTGCTTGAAGAGCCCTATGTAAATGAATTATACCAACAATTCTTTAGGTCATGGCCTATTTTTCCACACATAAAGTAAACTTTTTGTTGTTTATCTCCCTATGAATGATTTTATTGACCTTGATTTGGTTTAGAAGACTTGATTTGCTTCTTTCCTTTTTGTTGATTAGAGGCAAGAGAAAGTTCTTCTAATCTTCTTCTTCTATATGCATAAACTCTTCCTGTTGCAACATGTTTACCAACTTTTCAAAAAATGGTTTATGTTTGGTGACTATCAAAGTAGTCAAAAATATCCTGTAAGAGGGTGATAGTACTCTCAAGATAATAAGTACAAGAGATGCATTTGACATAGTTTCACCCAATGCTTGGAGCAAGGCCCTTAGGGTTGCAACATGATGAAGAAAATCTTCCACTTTTTCTCTAGACTTCAATTTAAAGGAATGAAGTTGACTATGTAAATGAAGAATGGTTCCTTCAATTTTGGCCTCATAGACTATTTGGAGTTTATCCCAAGTATCTTTTGTTGTTATGGCCTCATGAATATGGGGTTGTACCTCATCTGATACTCTGAACAAGATTATCAACTTTGCCTTTTGAGTGGCTTTGTCAAACTTATTATGATGATCAACATCAATATCATGTCAGGTAAGAGTGCCATTAACAACATGCCAAATATCTTTAAATTCTAAATGTGTCCTAATTTTAGTTTTCAAAGTGACATAGTTATCATAGTGAAGAAGCTGTGAGTCTAGCAGAAAGAATTTGGGCCCATTTCTAGCCATTATGTAGAATCTAATCAAAGGTGATGGATTTATTCCTTATCACTCTAGGTATTAAGGTCTCCCTTTCTATATACTATCAGTCTATTATATAATACCTTTCTTTATATGCAACCTTCCTTTATACATGTCGATATGTGGAAGAAGTTTGCCCTTTCTGTATACCTAGTAGTATGTGAAAGAAGCATAAACATACATAAAAGAGTCTAGTACATGGTACTTAGATAGTATATAAAAGGGTTTATGCAATCACTGGCACTTGCTTAGATGGATTTCTGCATACTCGCACATAACTTTGTTATATACTTAGAATTACCACTAGTCAAGATTTATGCCCTTTGATTTAAACAAATATGTAGATGAAGGGATGGCTATGAGTGCATGTGCCCTTATTTCACCCTAATGATTTAAAGGGATGATGCCTAGACATCATTATTGTAGCTATGTCAAGCTATGGATGTAGTAACTCAAGCATGATGGCTTTACCCATAAATATGAGTCAAAGGCACCACTTGTATCAAATATTATGATTGAGTTTAAAAAATCATGATTTTGTGCAAATATGTAAAACAATTACAATATTTTACAAAATAAAAAAATACAATGCTTTTCAAAAAATTAAAAAACACTTGCTTTTTTTTTGTTTTGGGCTCTTTGGCCTCTTTTATATATATATATATATATATATATATATATATATATATATATATATATATATATATATATATATATATATATATATATATATATATATATATATATATATATATATATATATATATATATAACTTTGTCTTTTCCCCCCTTTTTTTAATTTTTTTTTGTTTTAGTACATTTTTAACTAAATTTATCTAGTTATAACTAAAATTGGCAGAATTTCCAAATTTAGAGGAAGTGTTAAAATGTTTTTTGAGGGGATTTGAACCTCCCACCTCTCCTTGGCTAATAGGAATTTTTACCAACTCACCTATGCATTAGTACATATTTGATTAAGACAAAAATAATATTTAAAGGCTAAAAAATTTTGATTTTGAAGCAAAACCACTATATTTTAAATACCATAGGTTTGGAGAAAAGGTGGTTTTAGAAAGAATGTGCAAAAAAGGAGATTTGAAGGGTGGTTTTAGGATTAAACTGAGTAGTTTTGGGTAGAAAAGGGCAATTTCGTTTTTTTTTAATGAAAACTTAAAAATTGAAAGTTATGATTTAAAAAATGCACCACCAACCTTTATCCCAAATGACAAACTGATTATATTTCCAATGCCAATCCGTCACCAAGCATATAAGGCAATATTAAAAGGCACTGATCCAAATTAAAAAAACATTATAACACCATTTAGATGTGACACCAACTTTCTATGTTTTAATGCTTCCACATTTCAACATAATCTATAGTGTTCTCCCTGCTCCATGCAAGAATTGAATGCTATTTTCTTTCCAAGCTAATGGAAGGAAGCATTAGATTTTTTGTAAGCTTACCACCAATTTGAATTCCTCAAAAATGAGACGTAGGCATCTGGTAATACAATGATAAATTATAATTTCAATCTAGAAAAAACTTGAGAGTGCACAGGCTCTTCCCAGGGTCAGAGAAAATTGCAACTTGAATCAAGAGAGAGAGAGAGAGAGTACCTCAAGGCTCCTCCTCTTACTATCTCTACTTGAATTGCCTACTCAAAACCCAAATATTAGCTTGAAATAATTATATTATTCAGCTTCAACATGGAATGCATTACAAGGGCTATTATATATCCAAAACTATAACAAAATAATATCCTAAAAAATAGGATGGTGCACAAATAATAAACCCATAATGGAGTTCACTAATAAACCAAACTAAAAAATTAAATAATTATATGCATATGGTGAATTAATCACCTTATTAAATTATAATAGGTTGATCCAAATTTTGTATCCTCTTAATGACCAAATTAAATATAATCTCACTGGGCATGACCTCTCCTGTAGTGATGGATAAGATGAGTTAGCACTAGGTAATTTTAGATCAGGAGAATACACGATATTGAAAAGTTATCACTCCCTATCTTAATAACTAGACCAACCTTTAAATTACATCTTTATATAGATTTGGGTTCACCTTTTATGGCCTAAATTCTAGTTCTTCTTATGGTTATTTCTTCATGGTAGGGTCCTCATAGGGGATCAATTAGTTAAACAAGGTGCCAATGATCCTTTTAGATGTGTTTTATGATGAAATAATGAGGAAAACATGTGCCATTTATTTTTCTCATGCTCCTTTACCATTAAATTAGGGAATATTCTTATATATCTCTTGAATATACCCTAGTCTAGCTTATCTTCCATCATTTAACCTCTTTAGGAAAGGAAATGACTCTTCCAATTGGATTATTTTTCTAATCACGTCCTTTGAATAGGTGTGTCTTTCCTATTGTGGAACATTTGGAAGGAACATAATGCAAAAAAATTCAACTAAAGGTCATTGATAGTTAATAGATTTGGATCCATACGCTCAACAACATCAAAGAATCTAATCTTCATTTGCTAACGTGCCCAGGTGATTTTCATAAAAAAGGAGCACTAATTTTCAATAACTTCATATCCCTTCTTCTTCGTATAGATTGCAGCTAGCCTTCAAGGTTAAGGATCTAGTTACACTCCCTATCCATGGATTTAACCAAATTTATATTGATGGAACTTCTAGGGGAAATTTAGGTAGTGAGAGTATATGGGGTTATGGCCAGGACCTTGACAACTCTATAACCTTCTTCTTTTCTGCCAGAATAGGTATCAATACCAATAATAGTTCTTAAATATAAGCTATTATTGAAGGCCTCAGTGAAGCTTGGAAATTGGGGTGGAAACAAATATAGATGATTGCTAACCTAAAAATATGGATTCAAATATTATCTCAGCCACATATTTATAGTCCAAAAGAATGGAGGATGAGTTGTATTTTTCATAAAATTCATTATCTTCAAAGAAATTTTGATAGAGTTTTATTCATGGACACTTATAAATAGTTCAATAAGGTGGATGACGCTCTCTCTAATTGGGGCCTTGATCACTCCAATTTAAAAGGCTATGGTCTTCCTCCCTTATGGTGGCATTTTCATATCAAAGAAGCAATCTTGCTCATGCTTCCTTTAGATGACAATCAACCAACCAAATTTATTTGAAGCTTTTATATATTTTTGAGATTTCCTCTTTTGTATGATGGTAATGGTCGCTCTATTTTCTATGATGTTGGTTAACTAGCTTACAATGTGGATCAATTTGGTTGTGTGTTAGTTTTTATTTTGATCTCCATTGTTTGCATGAGCCTTAAGTTATCAATTTTTTGGTTTATGTCTGATACATGCATGGTTCGGTAATTGATCTTCTTAAGGTTAGCTGTGCTTCTAAACATGCCGAAGGGGGTAGGCCAAGTGTGAGCCCTAGGTGATTTTGGAAATAAAGATACCCCTACCTCCTTGGGTCTCACCCAAATGTGGCATCTAGATGTTTTCCATAAAACAATAAAAAAAGGATAGCTTTTGTAGAAACCAATATGATTATAGTTTGAATCCAATTGATAAACAAACCAAAAAAACTTTATCTTCCATGAAATCTAACAAGGATATAAAAGGCACTTTGTTGGTTTATTTAGTGTTAAAATATATGGGACATTAAATCAAACCAAAATAATCAGTAGGGGGTTTATTTAGACCATAATAATCATGTAATTGACAACATACATTTTTAATTAGAGACAACTTGGAATAATGAATCTTATTATCGATTTAGGAAACAAGAGTGTCAATTATTCAATATAACTCCTTTGATGTAGATACATTGTGAATAAGCTAGCTTTTCAACAAGGTATGGACATTCCTCAAGCAAAAAAAAAAAAATTATAAGCCCTACTAGACATAAATGAAAAATGTGAAACATCTAAATCTAGTGGTTGTATGATTATATTTATGTTTCTTTCCATTAGTGCTGATAAGAAAAGTATAATAAAATCTATAAATGCTTCATGGTTCAATGAAATCAATATGTTATCAAAGACATAATAAGATCATATTTTAGGTAATGGTAAGATATTATATACACAATATTATCTATAAGTTGTTGTGCATGATGAACACTAATAGAAAGTTAATGTTTAAGGGGTGAGCAAAGCCAACTTAGCAACTTTGATTTTGAATGTTTTCTACGTGAAAATTAAATTGAATCAAGATTTTTAAATTAAAGTTAAATGTTGTATAATAAAATAATTGAAATGCAACTAGATAAAGTATTACTTAAAAAAAAAAAAAAAAAAGGCCCACATAAACATTGAAACATCTAGATGGTTCGTCACATTTTCATTTTATATTCATATTTTGAATAAATAACATGGTTTTGATTCTTTCAACATGTCTCGTCAAATAAATTATGTATAGTTGATCAACCATTAGGGATTGTATATCTTCACTTTATAATGGATAATGTCATTGGAAGCCAATAAATGAGGTCTAATAAATTATAATTATTGAACATTCATTTATATTTAAGACTATATGAGGATTGATTATTGAGTTGTCTGAAATAACATTAATCACATTGTAAACTATTTTCAATTTTTTTGAATTGTTATGGGTTTATCCACATTGTGAACATGCACCAAAACTGGTTGTAAATGATAAGTATATAATTATGATCTATACATTTCTATTTAAGAGTTGTAATTTGAAATAACAAGTTAAGTTGTCAGACTAGTTTAGAAAAGGAAATTTTTAGAAAATGTAATATTACACAATAACTATTCAAGGAATATTGTTAAATTTTTTCATGTCAAACTTTGTAAATGATACAATAATATGTAAATTCAAAAATTATGATTGGCTACAACTAAAAATTTAATTGCTTTAAGTGAAAGCTATAGTACTCTATCTTGGTAGGGACTAAAAATCATGGCATTGCTAGAACTAGCATTATTCAAAAAAATATGTCTGAATATTAATTCAAATTAGTTTATATAGCTCAATTAATAAATATTAAATCTAATTCAAAAACATATTGTTGAGATAGCCATATTAAAATTATATTGTATAAATTTTCTTTTAAGTTTTATTTTACAAAAAAAGTATTTAATCATGAAGATACTAATAGTTATGTTTGATTGAAACTTACTAAAACGACACTAAAAATTATTACTCAGCTAATTCAAAAATATCTAGTTTAAACTTTCATTCAAGTTTTATTTTACTTAATCACATCCCTCATTTGGTCCCAAACCAAGATAATGATTTATTGATGGTAGACACTTTTTTAAAAGAAGTCAAAGTATCCCTTTTTAACATGATAGGGGATATATCTTTGGGAATAGATGGATTCTCGACTCTATTTTTTTAACATTTCTAGGAAGTCCTTGGTAAAGATCTCATAAATGTTGTTCAAGAGTCCATAAACTCTAAGGCTATGTTAAAAGCTTTCAATACTAACTTTTTGGCCCTTGTCCCTAAGAAATCAGATTTGGAATCCCAAAAAGATTTTAGGTTTTTTTTTCTCTATAATATTTTCTATAAAATTATCTCTAAAGTTATTGTTAATAGGTTCCATATAATCCTCCCATCACTGATCTCATAGGAGTAAGGTGAGTTTTTGAAAAGAAGACAAATTTCAGATGGTATCATCCTAGCCCACGAGATCATACATTCCCTAAGTACTTCAAAAATTAAAGGAATGCTTATCAAGTTGAATATATTTAAGGTGTATGATAAAGTCAACTGAGACTTCTAGATGGTATATTGTAGAGGATTGGTTTTAGAAATGAATGGAGAACTTGGATCAAAAGTTATTATTCCACCCCTACATTCTATGTGATTATCAATGGTTCTACAGAAGGTTTCTTTTCTTCCTCCATAGGTTTACAACAAGGGGACCCCCTCTCACCTTACCTTTTTATTCTTATGGCTGAGGCTCTTGGTAGAAGATTCATAGTTTTGAAAGATTGTTCCAAAATTAAAGTTATCCAAGAAACCTCATTAGGAACTACCCATACTCATCAACAATTTGTGGAGGACACTATGTTATTTGTCTCCCATATTTTTAGGAAAATTGGGAGATTTAGGATATTTTAGCAAGCTATGAGAAATCCTTAGGACAAACAATCAATATGATCAAATAAAAGGCAGTCTTCCTTAATGTTAGTTCTAGACACTAGAGCTTTCTCTACAAAATCTTGGGTATGAAGAAATACACCCTCCTATAAACTTATCTTGGATTTACCATATTTAAAGGAGTAGGAAAAAAACACATGTGGAAAAACTTAGTTGATAAAATTATAAGTACGCTCAGTAGTTGGAAAGGTAAGCTCTTGTATTCAACAAGCATACTAACTCTTATCAAAGTTGTCCTTCAAGCCACACATATAAATTGGATTTATCTAATGGACACACCTAAAGGAATCATCAAATAAATTAATAAAAATATTATAGCATTTTTCTAGCAAGGAACATGTGAAAATTTTAAACTTCCCCTGGTGGCTTGGAAGAAGGTTTGCAAGCTGAATTATTTAGGAGGTGCATACAAAAAATATATCAAAATGTTCAATATAACACTTATTATTAAAATAGTTTGGAGTCTTGGCATAATTGGCTCTAAACATTGGAAAAAATTTATAAGGGAGAAGTATCTTGATAGTGTAAATATTGAAAGCATATTCACTACAAAAGACTTGCCTCAAGGACCATCATTTTGGAATAACATTAGGAAGGAAAGGGATTTCTTACTTACAAGATGTTCAAAAAAGTGAAAAATGGGGAAACTACAAATTTATGGGAAGATTCATGGATTTGTGAACACCCAATTCAAATGAATGAGGGATTTAGAATAATTAGTAGAGAAAGAAAAGATCTATGGGGACACAAGGTGAAGGACTATTAGGTGGAAAGTATCTCAGAAGAATATTTTACTAAAACTTGGAAGATATTTTAGAATTAAGATGGCTCCTAAAATGAGGCTCACATGAAACTAAATAATATCCTTCAAGGATTCTATATTCCTTGGAATCCTAATAACAAATTTTTTCTATGTAAATTTAAAGGTTTGGGTCTTTACATGGTCAAAGATGGATATAATCAACAAATTTCCAATTCTAACACTGACATAAAGGATTATCATTGGGAGAAGATATGGATGTCTGAGTCATGGATGAAAGCCAAAGTTTTTATATGGTCGACTATTCATGGGGAGATTTTAATAGGGTAACATCTTAATAATAAAGGATACTTAGGTCCCATAGGATGTGTTATGTGTTTTGATAGTACAAAAAAGGTGAATTACCTATTCTTAAACTAAGATCGTGAATCTAAGATCTTGTATGAATTCCTAAACTATTTCAACATTAGTTGGGTGTTACTCTCAACTCAACTTCAAGTATGGGAGTGTGGTACTAATTTAAATGTCATTAAATATTTATGGAATATGGATCCTAGTATAATCATCTATAAAGTGTGGTTAGAGAGAAATGCAAGAATTTTGAATGAGCACCATGTTCACAAAACTTAGAAGTAACTCTACAAAGAAATCAAAAGGACTATAAATAATTATCTTTCTATTTTGGAAAGATAGAAGGATAAAGAGGTTAATCTAAGTGAGTTAAATATTCTTTGTAATTTCTCCTTCCCCTACCCACCCTCCCCTCTGAGAAGACATTAACCATCAAATTAAAGGATTAAGAAATAAAATAGAAGCAATTCTAGTTGGGAACTTCCACCAAAGGGTTGGTATAAGTTAAATTTTGATCAAGCTTATAAATCAAACCTAAGAGAATCAGGGGTAGGAATAATCATAGAAAATGATCAAGGGAAAGTAGAGGTTTTCAAGAGTCTTTATATTGGTATCAACACTAATAATATAATAGAGGCATAATGGATAATTTTGGGATTAAAAATGGTTATTGAAAATAAGATTAATAATCTAATTGTTAAGGGAGACTCCCTTATCTTGATTGGAGAAATTCAAGAGAAGAAAATGTGGAATTGGCAGATTCAGAGTCTCATTCAAGAAGGTAAGAACCTTATAAACAAGTTGAAAGAAAAAAATTAAACATGTATACAGAGAAGGTAATAGGCCTATGGATTGGGTAGAATTTTTGTGTGTGGACTCAAATGTAATATCCATGATTGGAATCATGGAAGATATCATGCAAGATTCGAGTTTTCATGGGTTAATAAATAATTGTTGAAGAGTACAAGAATACAAAATCAATTTAGCAAGTGCATGAATTGGAAAGAAGACTTAATCTTTTTAACAACTATCATCAATTAACAAGTTCATGCATAATACATGTAAGTTCATTTTAGAAAGCATGTTTAGTAGGTAATCTTGCATGAAAATTCCATGAACATGCTAAAATAATGCAGGTTATTTATTTATTTATTTTTTAAAAGAGGGTAAAAACTTTATTAATCCAAGAGAGCAGAACAAAACATAAAAGCAACAAAATGCCCAAATGAGCCAAGAAACAACAAACTAGAGATCAAGAAGTGGTCATGCAACATCTCACATCCTCCATGACCAAATCCACCAAATCCTGAGTAAGATCCCTAGGTAAAATGTCCCAATCGTCCACCAACTAGGTCCCATTCTTCTCAAAATTCCATTTGGCCAACCCATCAGCCACCTTATTCCATTCTCGAGGGATATGAGAGAAGGTGATATAATCAAATAAATCTCCAAGACTAGTGATTTGCTTAGCCACCACCACAAGCTACCAACTAACATCATCAAACTACCTTTTATTTATCAAGTCTATCACCACCTGAGAATCCAACTCATAGATAATATTATTATAGCCAAGGGCATATGCCTTCTTCAAAGCTAAAAAAATAGCCAAGGCCGCCATAATATTATTATAGTGCAACCCCTTATATTCTGAGAAGAAAAACACAACCACCCTAAAACTATCTCTACCCACCCCACCAATACCAACATGCCTAGGGTTGCCCCTTGCAGACCCATTAGTATTGATTTTTAAGACTCCAATGGGAGGGGGTAGCCAATTCCCTTCCCTAGAAAACTTCCTTCTGAAACACTTTCTCCACCCAATCTTGGGCCTTCTAGGACCCCCAACAAGAATCCCCATATTATGAATTATTTGAATATCCCCAGGATCCACTAGAGCTGATAGATCACATTTATCATACAAGGTCTCCTACAAAGCCCCAAGAATGTGAGACCACACTTGACCCACCAACAACTTCTTGTTTAGAAAGACCCTGTGGTTGCGCTCCAACTAAATGTGCCATATAATCAGTCTAGGACCAATTGGCCAAGATATGTGTATAAATGAAGTCCTCAATAGAATGGGCCCAAAGTTCTACCAAAACTACTCCAAAGAAGAAGGGTGCCTACACTACAAACTCCAGGCTCCCCACCAAAAATACCAAATAGTCTAAACAAAAGGGCACTGGAAGAAAAGATGTGAAATTGTCTCAACATCTTTTCAACATAAGAAGCATAAGGGCCTTGGAAGCCACACTTATAGAGATTATCACAAGTCAAACACCTACCATAAACCACCAGCCAAGAAAAGAAATTGCATTTTGTCCAAGAGAATTTATTCCAAATATTTTTCCACCAAGGAACCTCAACATTACCCCAAGCCTGTCTGTCTAAAACATGATACCCTGAGGCAAAAGTAAACTTCCCTTTTGGATCCAAACCCCAAGAAAACACATCTTACTCTGGGAGAGAACAATAGACTCTATCAACCAAAATGGAGGACAACTCCCTCCTATCCTCCAAAGATCCACCCATGGGCCAATCTTGCATATCCTTCCACTGGTAGACAATAGTATGTCCCAAAGCTTGAGGGGCTTTAAAATCCATCACTCTACTCCAACCAACTTGAACAAAAATCTTACATAAGTCCCCCAAGTGAGGGTACGAAGAGAGGATAGGTGGGAAACCATCCCAAGAGTCATGCCTAAAAAGAGCATTAGAGCCTCTATTGCAGATCCAAAATAGGCCTTGTTTAACTAGCACAACCCCCCTCTTGAGAGTATCATAAATCATAGAACCTCTCCCTAAATGGCTAAAATGAGGCACCTCAGTGCCCTCTACCTCTCCAAGGTACTTAAAGGTAAGGACCCTGACCCAATATTGATGTTGATATGAAAACCATCTCCAATATAGCTTAGCAGCCAAAGCTTGACCATTCCAATCTATCCTACACAAACCCAGATCACCATCCTACTTTGGCCGAAAAAAAGCTTCCCACTTAATTAAGCTTCAATTCTTCAAAAGGAGATTACTCGACCAAAGAAACTATCGATAGAGGCCCTCAAAATCTTTGATGAAACTTGAGGGAGCCATCAACATAAAGCACTTTTATATAGGAAGGGCCTAAACCATGGATTTCAATAGAGTAACTCTTCTAGCCATAGATAACCATTTGTAGGTCTAGTGACAAACCAACCTGCAAAATTTATCCATCACATCTTACCAAAAACATTGAGGAAGTGGCTACACATCTAGAGGGATGCCAAGGTATATAAAGGGGAGTTTCCCTATTGAAAACCTTAAGATCCTAGCAATACGCTAATAAATAAGCTTGGGGGTATTAAAGAAATAAATACAAGACTTACTTTCATTAATGCTTTGACCTGAGGTAGCCAGGTAACAATCTAAAATTTGATGTAAAGCAACTGCTTCAACCACCTTAGCGACACCCATCAAAGCTGTATCATCCAAAAACTACATATGTGTTTGAGGAAGAAGAGAATTGCTCCATTTCCAACCTTAAAAGAGCCCATCCATAACATGGGACTTAATAAATCTCCCTAAGCCTTCAGCCATCAAGATGAATAAATATGGGGATAAGGGGTCCCCTTGTCGAAGGCCTCTAGAAGCACCAAAAAGATTCAAAGACTCCCCATTTATGATGATAGAAAATGAGGAAGTCTTCACACAGCTCATGACCCAATCAATCCACTCACAATTGAACCCAAAAGTGATAAGAATTTTGATCAAAAATCCCCAGTTAACTCTATCATAAGATTTAGCCATATCAAACTTTATAAATATATCATTTTCCTTATAAGAGGCCATAGAGTGAATAGTCTCAGCAACAATAACTACTCTATCCAAAATCTATCTACCTTTAATAAAGCCCCCTTATTCCTCAGAGATCAACTTATCTAGACATGGCTTCAAATGTTTAGCAATTAGCTTTGTAATGATTTTATACACCACATTACACATAGCAATCAGTCGAAAAGATCTAGTGAATTAGCACCCTCACGTTTTGGGATAAGAGCAAGAAACGTGGAATTCATGGCTCGCAACATTTGCTTATTACTAAAAGACTCCTACACCACCTCTAAAAGATCAAGGTTGATGACTTCCCAAAATTCCTAAAAGAACTCAGTTGGGAAGCCATCAGGACTAGGAGCCTTCCCTTTTTTCAATTGAAACACCACATCCTCCAACTCCCTCAAAGAAATAGGTTTAAGAAGAGAAGCATTCATATCTATAATCACTATAGAGGGAATACAAACCATGATAGAGGCTTCCTCCTCACTAGAAGGTGGGGTATCTTTAGAAAAGAGAGTAGAGAAAAAATGAATTGCCTCACTAGAGATCCCTGAAGAGGAAAAAAGAATAGAACCCTCAGGAGAGCGGAGAGAAGAGATAAAATTACCTTATCTTCGAGCCTTCACCAATTTATAAAATAAGGAGGTATTCCTATCCCCTTCCTAAAGCCAATCAACATGGGCCTTCTATTTCCAAAACAAATCCTCATGAAGCTCCCATTCCTTGAGGTCTTTCACCACACTGACCTTAAGCTTGCTTAGATTTGCATCCTGACCTTGGTCCTGAATCTGCCTAGTAATAGAATCCAAGCACTCCTAGGCAACCCTTTTCTACTGAAACACATTTACAAATTGAGAGTTATTCTAATGTTTCAATTTATACTTCACATATTGAAGCCTCTTCATAAATGAGTACATGGCTATACCAAAAGTAGGTCATCTTGCAGTCCACCAGCTAGAAGCCAAGTAAAGAAGACTCTCCTCCCTAAGCCACATAAGCTAGAATCTAAAAGTTTGTTTCTTTCAATGATTAACTAAATAGGTAGAGAATTTAATTGGCCAATGGTCTGATCCTTGCCAATCTAAAATTTTAGAACTTGATGGCCACTTGTCACCCACCCAAAAATAGGACACAAGAAACCTGTCTAACCATTCAGAGATGGCATCATCTCCAAGCCTCCTATTATTCCAAGTAAACATGCCATTTGAAGGTTTGATACCTACAAGCCAAATCTAAGCTAAATTATCCCTTAGAAGATCAAAAGAGTGGTCCACATGAGGTACACCCCTCCTTTTCTCCTTGAGGGAGGTAATTGCATTGAAGTCACCTGCCATAATCCATGGGAGGAAAGGATCCAATGATCTCAAAAAATTGATAGGTGACCACAAGAGAGTCTTTTCAGGGACATCTGTCAGGGCATAAATGTTAGAAAGAAGAATTCTTTCCCCTGTCTCCAAACTAATTACAACTAAAGAGATGGAAAATCTACTAGAGATCCACCAAACAAGAGAATTTCATCGAGGATCCCAGAGGCAAGCAAGACCCCCTAAGTTTCCTTGTGCACCCACACACTGGCAACACCCTCTATTCCAAATCTTAGAAACACACTGCATTATACCATCCATAGATAACTTTGTCTCCTAGAGGAAAACCACATTTAGAGAATGAGCACTAACCAAGTCCCAAATAGCGTTTTATCTAAGGATACTATCATACCCCTTACATTCCAAGATAATACAATCATTGCAAAGGGTGAGAGAAGTGAGTATCCAATGTCTTCACTGACCCAAATTCCACCAATGTCTCTCTAGCCATCTTAACTTTCTCCTGATCCTTCTTCCTCCCCACCTTTTGGGGCTTATTAGGAGTACCCTTTTTCAAAAAAAATTGCTATAGACCTATACTAGAAGAAGAAGAGAGGGCTTTTTTCTTACCAGGGTCTTCCAAACCTGGTCCACTAGCTAAAATCACCCTTTCATCCAAAGAGGCCATGGGGGTTTACACCAAACCACAAGAATCCCTATACCCAACATTAGGGGGAGAAGCAACTGAATCCATCACCACCCCAAAATCCACCATAGGATCAAGGACCGAGGTAGTGATAGGCAAAGACTCAAAATTATGATCAACTAAAGGAGAGGCTTCAACATGCATGTCAAAAGAAACCCCCTCCTCATGGATTAAGTCATTCAAAGCCTCAATCTTGTTAAAAGTCTCCTCCTCTTGATGATCTTGAAGAGTCCTCTTCTTACCTCGATTCTTGTTGTGTGCCTTAACTAGTACAAAACCATCTTTATCTAGTACCACCCCCTACATGGGTGCTTTACCCTTTTTTGCCCTTAGATTAGATAGAGCCTTCACATTATCTAAACCACAAGCACCCAAGGCACAAGGGCATCTCCTTAGAAGATGGCCATACTCATGGCATAGCTGGCATCTAAAAGGTAAAGTGTCATAGTCTACCTATTGAGTCCAGGAGCTAGATCCAACAGTCAAATCAATAGAATCTGGTAGAGACTTGCTTAGGTTGATCTCCACATAGACCCAGGCATAAGAAAAAAATTGCTTCTCCAAATTTTGCTGAGATGGGCTAATAGGCTTCCCCAGCAACAATGTAATTGATTGTAAAATATCCTATCTCCAACATTCTAATGGTAGTCGAGGAAAATGAACCCACACCGACACCTTCGAGGGTAGCTCCTCTACCAAATTAAACCCTACATGCCAAGGCTTCATGAAGAGGCCAACCTGATTATAAAAGTAGGGCCCTCCCTCAAAAACCTTGTTACGATTAGAGATGCATGAAAAAACCACCAAAAAGAAGTTATTCACAGTGAGCAATATTTCAAAATCACCTTCTAGATTCCATTACTTGTGAATCTAGGGTTCCAGAAAAGGCACCAAAACCCTCAATCCCATAAATTTTTAGATTAAAGCATGTTTGTTATAATACTCTAGGTCTTCAAATACCACCTCTATTTGAATCACCAGCTTCATCCAAACTTGAGCTCTTTCCAAGCATCCATTTATCTTGTGTAATTTCAAAGCACCAGTGTTAAAAACTCTAACATCAGGAGGGGATGGATGAGGAAACCCATAACCAACCCCATCTATAGCAGCATCCTTGGATGTCTCACCCAAAATCATAGACCCTACCATTAGAAAACCACTCAAACCCTCATGCCCCACACCAACTCCAAAAAAATGCACACACAGGAAACCCCCCCCCCAAAAAAAAAGTTAAAAAACCCCACCCCTTTCTGAAAATGACCCCATAAGGCCTGATCTACAAAGAAAAAGCACGTGTGGTAGAGAAAAAACACCTGTAGACCATGACCTACTACAGGTCATGGGATTGCACAAAGTTCTTGAACACACACTCCATCTGCTAATGCAGGGTATTTTTAGAAAGAAAGCATAGGTTAGTTTTTCAAGGTGTGAGATTAGAAAGTCAACTTATTTTTTAAAATTTAAATTTTTAAAAGAAATCATTTTAATTCTAAAAGGTATTATTTTTTTAATTTTTTATATCAATAAAAATTTTAAATTATTAAAAAAAAGTTTTGTTTTACTTCTAAAATGGATTATTTTTTTGATTCTTGATATCAATAAAAAATTTAAATTATTAAAAAAAAAAGTTTTGTTTACTTTAAAAATGTATAGTTAATCTTCGAGATATTTATTATTATATTTGATTGGAACTTATTAGATTAAGATTAAAAAAAATATTTAATCATAGAGATACTAATAATTATGTTTTATTTGGACTTACTATAATGAAATTAGAAACTATTACTTTCCTAATTCAAAAAAATCTTATATAAATGTTCACTTAAGTTTTGTTTTATGTTAAAAAATATAATTAATCTCAAAGATACTTATTATTATGTTTTATTGAAACTTACTACATTGAGATTAAAAACTATTTATTTCTGACATATTTTTATATCACATTCTAGTTGGAAGTTATTCGTCTTGAGAGTGGAAGGACAACTATTTGGAGTATTAGGGATTATTGAATATAGATCACCATCCATACAATCTAATTTTTCATACTCATGTTATAGATACTTCTACTGCACATTTAGCCCTAATTTATTAATATTTTGAAGAAACATTTCAATATTGGGTTTTGGTTTACTTATATGGACTCAAGAGTACTTCGTTCTTTTATTTACCAATTCAAATGGATATAAAATATCAAATTTATTTTTACTAGGGGATATCACAATAAATTAGGTGATAAATTTATTAGATCAAAAAATGAAATATTTTCCCAATATACATCAAAAACATGCAACTATTTACAATACAAATAAGTACATGTGTATGGGTCAGAAAACATATTATTCGTAGATGAGAAAACAAGCTTTGTTGGCAACATACAAGAAGCAATTTTCTTTGCATTAATTCTATCTAGAAATTTGATGACACTCTACATTTTAATAACATGTACATGGTTAGAACATGTGGGGAGACATCCAAAAATGTGTTGTTCTTTTAAAACATAAAAATAAACCATTAGTGACTTTGATTGAGATGTGATTTTGTATAGCAAGCTACATACACAAGTAAATTGCTTTATATATATTATAGGGAGCTATATAAACAAATTTGGTTAAGCTTTAGATTTAGATAACTCACTCTGTATGTAATCAAAATTACATGATGCACATGAATCAATCCGAGATTGAATAAGATAGATCACACCTACACTTTTGATTGGGGAATATACTTGTTAAGCGGGAGCATGACCAATATGAGGATCTGCTAGACCCTTCTTAGGGGATCACTTGTATCATCTATCACAACACATCATGTTAGGTAGGGTTCTAAAGCCTATAGTCTAACACAATCACACAATAACCCTAAAAGAGTCCTATGGTTTCTATATTCACTTATGATAATAAACAAAAAAGTAAATTAATCTAATAACAAGAAAAGTAAACTAGTCTAGTGCTCACCAAAGCTTGTGGCACAAAGTAGGGGGTTAGAACAAAAAAAGTAAATAACCACTAAATTAAACATGTATATGAGACATATACTCATGCCAATGTATATGAAATCCTAATACATGGGAGAGAAGAATACATACTGCATTATCTATCTACTCTTACAAAGGAGAAATAAAGTTAGGAATACTTACCTTTGAAGATGAACCTACCGAGTTTCAACCTCTCCCTTGGCTAATGGTGCTTCACAAAAGATTATTGTGGCTTGTAAGGATAACCAAGATAAATTAGATCTATGCTACATGACCTACCTAAGCATCCAAAAGACTTATCCATAAGATAAGATCAGAGCTCCACAAGAAAGTACTGAACCCTAAATATTTATTCCTCAATTAGAATTTTCAATAAGTAGATGTTCATTCACACTTCTGTACTTAATTAAACTCTCTTATGAAATGGTAAGGAATAACCTTGTATATATAGTAGTATCTCACCCTAAATAATTTCAAAAATGTAGGCTATGCTAGGTTGATCATGTCGACCTAGCACATTATCAGGCTAATGCCTAAAGTTTGTGCTAGGTTGACCAGGATGCAAAGCAACAAGGAAAGACAAAGTATCCCCAAAATAATCTAAGTCAACCAGAATGTATGCAATAAAAATTACATGATGTGCATGAATTAATCTTAGATTAGATAAGATAGATCACACCTACACTTCTGATTGGGGCATACACTTATTAAGTAGGAACATGACCAATATGAGGATCCGCTAGACCCGATTAGGGGATCACTTGTATCATCTATCACAACACATCATGCTAGGTAGGGTTATAAAACCTATAGTTTAACACAATCACAAAATAACCCTAAAAGAGTCCTATGGTTTCTATATTCACTTATGATAATAAACAAGAAAGTAAACTAATCTAATAATAAGGAAAGTAAACTAATCTAGTGCTCACCAAAGCTTGTGGCACAAAGTAGGGGGTTAGAACAAAAAAAGTAAATAAAAACTAAACTAAACATGTATAGGAGACATATACTCACATCAATGTATATGGAATCATAATATATGGGAGAGAAGAATACATACTGTATTATCTATCGACTCTTACAAAGGAGAAATAAAGTTAGGAATACTTACCTTTGAAGATGAACCTGTCGAGTCTCAACCTCTCCCTTGGCCAATGGTGCTTTGTAAGAGATTATTGTGGCTTATAAAAATAACTAAGATAAATTAGATCTAGTCTACATGACTTACCTAAGCATCCAAAAGACTTATCCACAAGACAAGATCAGAGCTCCAAATTGAACCCTAAAGCTTTATTCCTCAAGTGGAATGGTCAATAAGTAGATGTTCATTTGCACTTCTTCCCTTAATTCAACTCTCTTATGAAATGGTAAGGAATTACCTTGTACATATAGTAGTATCTCACCCTAAATACTTTCAAACATGTTGGCTATGCTAGGTCGATCGGGTCAACCTAGTACATTATCAGGCTAATGCCTAAAGTTTGTGTTAGGTCAGCTGGGATGCAAAGCAACAAAGAAAGGCAAAGTATCCCAAGAGTAAGCTAGGTTGACTAAGTTAATAAATGAGGGATAAAACATGAAAAATGGTGGGAATAGATAGGAAAGAGATAAATAAGCTTAGGTTTCAAGATTTTAGGAGGCAAGAGTGTAGATAACAAGTGGCAAAAAGAACAACAATCTTACAAAGCACCAAAGGTTTGCCCACCCCTTTTTCAGTGCACCCCTTAAGGCATGCACTCAAAAATATTGATACTCGATAGGTTTTTAAAATATACAAAGTGTCAGTAATCAATAAAAGTGTGAAAATATTATGTGTATACATATGCCCTAGTAGAAGCTCATCACGTGTCATGTAAGTGCAACATGGGATGGTGCTTCAGGATAGAACATGATGACACATAATGCTGATACTAAGTGTAGTAAGAAGTAAATAAAATAAATGAAAGGACATAATTGAAAAACACATACCTTTAACTTACCTTAGTTTCAAAGAATACTGGAAGAAAGTGAAGGTGTCCAATGTAAAGCACACTAGGCAAACTTGTAGAAGATAGTGCAAAAATAGCCAAAAATCAATTTTTTTGGAAGATAAACATATAATAGTGGAAAATACTCTCTATGTCATCATGAATATAACATATTTTATGGTTTGTAAAATGGATGAATAGAAACAAAGATATGAGAAAAAGAAGGAATTTGAAGGAAAATAAATGAAGAATTTGAATGGCTAAAAAGTACTTTTAAATATGAAAAAGATAATTCATTTTGTTATTTTGCATTGTAAGAGAAGAGAAAAAGAGCTCTGGAGAGAAAACAAACTAGAATGGTGAGGGAACGACATGCTAGATGAGAGGGAACTCTATGAGTGAGAGTGGGTGCAATACAGGTATGCATCTAAGAATCTCAAACCATATTTTGAAATTTGAAATGATTTAAGTGAATTTTGATAAAATTTAATTTTAAAGATTTATATATGATAAAAATGAACAAAATTAGATTTTGAGGGAGGGAAATAGGAAGACAGGAAATGGGTTGGAAGGAATTAAGGAAAAGCCAAAAAAGGCAAGTTTTTGGCAAAATGTGCTAGGTCAACACACTAAAACCTACTAGGTCAACCAAGTTGACCTAGTAGAGTAAATCAGGCTAAAATCCATGTGGTCGACCTAAAGGGTATAGGTCAACCTAGCACATTCTGGAAGCCAAAAACCTAGTGTGGGGTATATAGCTAGTCCATAAGGGCCAAAATGGAAACTTAGCACCAAAGAAAAGAGAATAAGAAGGAAAATAAGAAATGTGGAGAAAAATAAGAAAATATTTGGTCAAACTAGGTTGACCAAGGAACCAGAGAAAGCATGAAAAAGTGTGTAAAAAGCTGAAAGAGAGCTAGAATGGTCCAAAATGACCAAAGAAGAGTAAGAGGACCAAAATAAGCTAAAATAGATAAAAATGAATAAATTATACTTGTTTATGATTAAAAATAGAATGTATAATAATGTATTATGATTATACATGACATGGAGGAAGTGATACATCCTTTGTTGTTTCTTGATTGCAGAGATGAAAATGGTTTTGGAGATTGTTGGATGTCTCTTGAATACCAAAATTGTTGAAGAGATTGACAAATAGAGATAGGGCTAGACTAAGATCCATAGGTCTAGAAGGGATATCATATATATGTAGGATACCCCTAAGTGCAGACCTGTTAGTCATGTTTCTTGGTTGCTAAGAATGATTGACTAACACCTTTAGATGGGAGGTGGATGGGGATGTGATATAGGTGGTTATCATATTAGAGGATGTCCATGCCATCCTCGGGCTACATGTGGTAGGAGTACTAGTGACCACAGGGATACTAGATAGTGGAGAAGAGAGGAGAGCCTTAACCATGTGGGCTACATGCTTAGAGATGATATTATCAAGGTGGAGAGTGAGCATGGATGATGTCTATATATCACAAATTTTGGATTTCTAGAAGGTGGTGATAGGCCTTGTGACACAGTGGGTGCTCTGTCACAAGTTAGATGACAAGGTACCACTATACGTGGTAGCCTTGAGTAGGATGATGTTAGAGGAATGAGTATTATATGATCTAGGATCTACCATTAGAGTTCAACTCATGCATGATCTATATACGATGTAGGTTAGAGCGTAAAAGACTATGAGATGGATCATACTAATGAAAACATAGATATATGAGATATTTCTTATGTATTGACCAGTTGGGTTGCCCCATGTGGTTGATGATAGGTCACCTTGAGTGAGAATATGGAGAGAGGAATAAGTAGTACGAGCCATGGCCCACATGCCAACACTAAAGATGGTGAGATGTACCAACATAGTATGGTGACCATATGAGTCGCTAGTGACTACCTGGGAGAGCTAACACATAGTTAGACTAGTGCTAAAGAGGAGAGAGGTGATATGACACTAGACATGGTAGAGAGAGCCACATCTAGTGGCATGAGTGTTAGGATAGATAGGTCTACCTCATCTAGTGACACTGATACTCATGCTTGTGTAGTAGACTTGGCATTTGAGGTAGTCATGGGGGAAGAGGGGATTCAGACCATTGATAGTGAGGCTGACACTACATCCATGCCAAAAGTGACCATGAACTAGTTAGGCACGATGAGGGGTAGAGTAGGAGGAGGATGTAAAGGTAGTGATACTAGATGTACCACCACCAGATCCATAGAGAGAAGAGATATGACCATCAAATACATGACATCGATGAAGGCATGAGGAGAGAGTAGGGACCATCATCATCCTTGGCAAGTCAGTAGAGGAGCCAAAGGAGACACAAATGAGTGAGAGACCACTCAGACATAGGTTGAGATGGACATGAGCCATGACAGTTGAGTTCAAGCTAAGGAGGTGACTTACAAAAGAGATACGAGGAGGTCATGTGGACAAGGAGATTGTGCTAAGTAGTCACGTGGATGGTGAGACCATAGTAACTGAGACATAGATAGGTAAGAAAAATATGATTGATTTATTACTTAAGCTTTGAATTGAAAGATAGATAGATAGATATTATGATATATGATAGTGATATAATATCCATATAGTGTAATTTTTGAGGCATACTTGATTGTTGTAAATCTTTGTGAGGAGGGTCAGGTCCTATCCATGGTCTTACACTACAAATAAACAAAGGTAACACCACATGGGGTGGAATAAGCATAAACAACTAGGTACACAGGGAATAAGGGTAATAGGATAAAACACTCATAAATGGAAAACCCAAAAGGATGCCAAAATAGCATTGTCAAGTAGAATAATAATATTGGACTGAAATACAAAAAGGAATGGTAATTTTGTGAGGAATTGCTAGGTCTTATCCGCGGTCTTATGATGCAACTCACAAAAGAAAAACCCAAGGGATGTGATAAAAAAGCAAGACAATATTTCTCAAGAGGAAACATGAGGAAAGGGAATTAAAAAGGGAGTGTAAAAAGCAAATACTTAGGCATCTTAAGAGAAGACCTTAGGATATAAGAGGCATACTAAAAACACGAGAAGACACTAAGTGACTAGTGGTCATCTATATACAAAAGAAACCTATTCCCTATAGACACAAAGCTTTGTAGGTAGATAAATGTGTTACTAAAATCAACTCATGAAGGTAAATTGGTATAATGAAAAAGTAAAATGGACCTACCTCCCCATGACATGTTCCCTGCTCCTTGGGACCCCTTATAGAACCATCAGTCTACTACGAAGATTGGGTACTTACGTGATAAAGTAGGTAGCACTAAAAGATTATTTTTTTGAGTTCCCCTATTCTAATATATTTGCCTACTATTGGGTGAATATTTTGTCGTCAACTAACTGAAGACAAAATGGGTATATCAACCACAGCATAGGGAGATTTACACCACGAAAAGTATGGGTTTACCAGATCTAGACGAAGTAAATCTCTCCTCTCATCAAGGGGAGGTTCCTTATAAATATTTATGCATTGGATATATGTATATAATTAAGTAGAAAATAACACATGGGGTGGTATAACAACATCTACCTCTCTTTTTTCAAAGGTAATGTATAAAGAACAAAAAAGAGGGATATCCCGGTCTTTAGCTAACAACACTCCTCTTCTTTCAGGAATGGTATCAAACGGAGAGCAGAAAATCACCTAAAGTAACAAAATCCACAAGAACAATTACGCAAGCACAAAGTCTTCCGTAGTCTCCTTCACCGATCTGGAACAAGCGTAACCATAGAGTGAAATGAAGCACAAAGTCTTCACCTGAAACTACAAAAGATAACTGAATCTTGAAGATAAAAGTAGCTCAAAGTCTATCTTCTACCTTTTAGAAGCATTCTCAGATAATATAAACACACCCACTTTACTTATTAAATCGGATAAACAAGAGATTATCAGGAAAGAGAACATAAGAAACTGTTTCCTAGACAACACAGATAACTTCAACACAAAGTCTAAAATAAACCTGCTTCTCATTCATTCAACAAAATATGATTTACAAGTTTGAGCACAAAGTCTCAAAAATTGCTTCAATTTCAGCAGAGTGTTTGCTCTTAATTTTTCCAAGCCCTTTTACAAATGAGGTCTCCACTATATATAGGGAGAAAAACCTCCAAAAATTAGAAAATAATAAAATACAAAAATATCTCAGTCAAAGATGACTCATCTTTGACTTTGAGATATTTTTTTGAAATATTTACATGTAATTACATTTTACAAAATTGCATGCACTTTTCACAAAACAAAAGTGCATAAGGAAAGAAGAAGAAAGGAGGAGAAAAATTTAGTTTTTGTTGTCAGATTTCTTCAGATGAGCATCATACATAGTAATGGATGCCTAAATTCCTATGTTGTTTGGCACAACTGTGTTCTTGGAGATGATTTTGGCTCTGATTAATGCATCCTTCAATGCTGTGATGGCCTTAGCATGACCAGTTAACCTGAATTTTAGTTTTTCCAAAGTTAACTGAGTGTCTAGAATATTATCTACAAAAGACATTGAGAAGGATTTCTCTTCAAAATCTCTTCGAATCATCTCTTTGAAACTATGGATCATTTCTCCTGCTAAGAGGAATTGATTTTACTTGGAGGTTAGGTTGCAGGGCAGTTCTTCTAGTTTATTGAGCAGACTTACGTCGCTCTTCTCACCAGCATCCCTGAAAGCTTTGAGATCCTCAATTAGAATCTTTGAGTACCTAGATCCTGAAAGTCAGTGACTCCTTGATCTCAACATAAGAGTCTTTGTTGGAGATGACACTGATAGATATCAAGGTGCTTTTCTTCAGATCCTTCATCTCCTTCCATTTGGCAAGATACTTTTCTGAACTATTAATCTCCTGAGAGATAAGAGAGACAAAGTCATCTAACTCTGCCCTTTATTTCTTCATCTTGTTCATCTTTTTTGCAACCTCTGATAGCAAGGAAACTCCCTGAGTATGCATTTTTTCAACGTAGTCCTCCAGGACTTTTCCCTTCAAGTAAGTCTTCTCTGCCTTTTGGATGACAGGGTCATCTACGGGGAAGGCCTCCAGAGTTGCCGCTTCAGGGGGAAGAGTGAACCTTCTTATTACTACCGTTAGCTGCTCTGTCTTGGCCTTATAATAATCTTTCATCTCCTTCTCTCAGTCGAATTTCTGGACCATGATGTCCATAGCAAACTGAAGGTCACTTTTCGCACCTTCGTGAGTAACTTTGCCAAGTTCAACATGAGAGATGGAATAGATGCTCATTTTGAAACCCTTAAGGGTTGCATCCTGTGGAGGCTTAGCAATTTCCAAAAAAAATTGTCCTTTTTCTTTGACCAATTTGGAGAGGATCTTTGGCCTCTTTGGAGCCTTGGCTTTCACCGGCACTATTTTGCCAAAGTCAAAGTCATCTGGAGAGATGTCCAACTTCTTTCTTTTGGGGGTGAATGCTGACATCCAGGGTGGGAGAGAAGTACCTATTGTGGCAATGGTTGTCTCAGCTGGTGTTACTGTGACAACTTCTACACTGCTAGTGGTGACAGTGGTCACAGTTGGAGTAACAGGCAAAACTTTACCAATTACTAATTCTTGTTCTTGTGTAGAACTTTCCCCCAGATTGAAAGAGGGAGAAGACAAACTTGGGATGGACTCAGAGGAGCGAGAAGAACCTCCAAAAGTGCCCTAAGGATCGCCAAATATGACTCTGGAAGGAGAGGCAGCTCCAAAAGAGGGAACACTGATCAGAGAGATAGGAGAAGAGGGTGCAACAGGAGACTGAGGTGGAGAAGGAGAGACGCTCTTGAGCGGTTGTGCTTCTTTTTGTGAAGGAAAAGGTTCAATGCTTGGCTATCCTATCAGCCGGTCATCTATTTCCATTGGCTGAGCTGTCTTTGTCTGAGGGCTCTATTCTTTAGTTCCTTTAGCTGCCGCTTTAGGCTCTTCAGTAGTCTTTGGTTTCTTAGACACAAAGATGATTCTAGGATTGTGAGGCCTAGAAGGGGAAGGTGCATCACCTTTGTTCTTGGTTCTGTTCTTGGCCTTCTTCTTCATCTTTGCTTGGTATTCAGCCTCTGATCCCATGATAAATTCTTTCAGTTTGATTCCTCTGGCTGCTAACCAATCATTGGTGTTAGCCAATATTGGTTCAAATCTTTTTCTCAGAGAAGTTAGTTCCTTCTGAGACCACTGAGTTGGAGGAAGAGGGGAGCCAGCAACCTTTTCAGCCACGTATTTGCTATTGATGATGTTCCCATCATTGGCCAGACTGGAGGGGATCTCTACAAGTCCCAGATATTCAATTTGGTCTAGGGTCAGCCTGCAATAATCCATCTTTTTGATCTCTTTGGCCGTCCTCAGGTCAATCTAGATATCTTCAATCATGGGCTCATGGAACTAAGTCTTCTACCTGATTTTGTCCTTGACTCCCCTGTAGTCAAATTTATCTCTTCTCTTGAACTGCTTTAGGGTGACCATCTGCATTTCTGTTTCCATGACTTTGGCTTTGGCTACTGTTGCAATGGAATACCTACCAATTTCGATTGGAAACCTAAAACCTAGTTTCTTCAGCTCCATTTGTTTGGTATGCATGATAATCAATTTTCGGCAAAGTTCCATTAGAACCAGCTTGTCAAAAGGGAACCTGGGGAGCATATAGGGGTAGCCTTGGAAAAAGCCAACCCAAAGATAGCAGAAGGTGGGGAATTGCAGGAACATGTAACCCTAGTCATTGACCACTATCCAAGCCTCATCTGATACTCTCTTCTACTCAAGCTGAGGGTCGAAGAGGCATAGAAAAATGGCAAAGAAGGCATCATTTATCCTTTTGAAATGACGGGTTGACCCTTGAAGTGTCAACTGGGGGTAAAATGAGTATATTGGGGTTGTCTTTCTATCCCCTTCAGTTGTCAAACCCAGAAAAGTTTGCATTGTGGTAGCTATGTACACAAGGTATGAAGTCATATAAAACTTGGAAGAAGTCTATACCTTGGTCAGCTACTCATGGAGCACGTTACTGATCTACTCTCCCCAAAAGATGACCTGCTTGCCTTGGAGGATGATTTTAATGAATGGGTACATCCATTCATGGAATAGTGAGGAAGATGAGAGGCCTCGTACTCTGCTGAGAAGGGTGATCAAGTCACCAACTTCCTCGATGAAGTCACTCCTCAGAAAGTTTCACGACCATCTAGATAGGTTGGTCCTAGGGGTCTTCAGCCATTTTTAGTTCATCACTTTCTTTGCCCTTTTAGGGTCTTTGTCATATTCCTTATGGGCATCCACAAAGTCGATCTTGGTCGCTTCAGTGGCTGGAGGGCACATGAAAACTTTGTCGATGAATTCAGGATCCAATCGAATCACCATATTGCCGATGGCATCTAAGACCAACCTGGTCTCTTTGTTGTATAAGCAGGCACATTGAAGGATGAACTCTGTATGATGTGCTACCACTGGGAAAGCAGCAACTAGGTGGATGTTACTCTCAATGATCCTTTTTATCTCTGTGCTTGGGTTCGTCGCTTTCGTGCGAGTTATGAACTCGGCCATGTCCACGTGTCTAATTTTAGTGTCCTGGATGTCATTGACATTTGAGGAGATTGAAGTGAGTGAGAAGATGCCCTGGTATTTATATTTCATGGTCTTCACCTTTTTTGGAGATGCTTCAGACATGGGAACTGGATTTGGTCAGACAGGTGTCGATGAGCAAGAGTTCTCTGAAGGTACTGCAGACATGATTACGAGATTAGGGGAAAGTGGACGAATTAGGGAAAACATATTTTAAGTGATCTTGGTCAATGGAGGTCACTTAAAAAGGCCGGGTTGGAAAAAGGGATGGAAAATGAGGAAGAAAGGGAAAGAAAGGGAAAAGATGAAAATTCCTCCAGAGTTAGGAAAATTTGGAGGAGGAATGCATGGGTGGCAAAATTTGCCACCCCTGCATGCTGGAGTGAAAGAGTGCAAGGGTGGAAAAATTCACCACCCAGGTAGGGTCAGCCTGTATAAGCGGTGAATTTCGCTGCCCTTGCAGGTCAAGGGAAGAATGGTAGGGGCGGTGAAATTTGCCACCCCTGTAGGGATGGCCTACACGGGCTGGGGAGATGCGCGGGAGGTGATTTTTGCTGCCCATGCGCATAAGGACTGCATGGGTGGTGAAATTCACTGCCTGCATAGGGAAAAGGGTTTGGGGTCTTGGCATGGGTGGGAATTTTTTGCCACCCATGCAGGTGCTTGGGAAGAAACCCGTGGGCGAAAGACAGGAAGGGTAAGGTTGGAGATGGTGAAAATCGCCACCCTCCCAGGAAAAAGGTTTCACAGGCAAAAATGATAATAAAACAAACCATAGTAACAATAAAAACAACTAATCAAAGCAAAGAATGGAAAAAGAAAGGAAACAAATGTTAAACACAGGACCCACCTAGAAAGCCACACGCGCCACAGGCTCAAAATCATGAAAATGCACTTCAAATCGCTTGTTAGATGGTCCAAACGTAGAAGGCAGGAGGAGAGGAGGAAGCAATGAGAAGAAATGAGGTTCAAATCAATTTATATGGGGTGAAAAACAACCCCAACAACCCACCGTGTGTGGTAATAAATGCCGCGCATGGAAACTGAGGCATGCTTGGGTGGCAAAATTTGCCACCCTTGCATGTTTCAGTGAGTTCAAACATAGGGGCAGCAAAACTTGCCACCCTTGTAGGTCAAGATGCAGGGGTGGAAAAATTTGCCGCCCTTGCAAGAAAAATACAAGGGTGGCAAATTTTGCCGCCCTTGCATTACAAAGGTCAAAATGCATTGGCGGCAAAATTTGTTGCCCGTGCACAAAAAGGAAGAAAAGACCAACTCAAGAAGAGGCAGTCTGGGGAGGGAGTTTCTTGGTCGCAACGAGATCGTAACCACTCTCACATTCTTATGCCAAGATGAGAATGAATTCAAAACCCGTCTCAAAAATAAATTTAGAGAGACAAAAGATGAAACAGATAAGTTTCGTAGGGGGTTGTTCCCAAAAATGGGCTAAGTTGATTTTGGAAACAACACCTACCACACCCCAAAGGACTTCAACTTTATGTGAAGTTGACTGTGGAGTTTAAGCTTTGATTAGAGATAGGAGATGTGCTTGAATCATGTCTTTTAGTGTGATTAGAATTTTAAGAATATTTCATATTTTTTACTTTTGATATCATTGCCTTTTGATTAAATGATTTGGATTTTAATTTTTTTTTAATTTATTTTTTTAGATTTCTCCTCCATGGGGATTTGGAATGACCAAGCATAAGAGAAATAGTGATACACACGAATGAGCTGTAGGCTAAGGCTAAAAGAAGCTAAGTAACCAAAGACAAAAGACTTAATAGGACACTTAGGATTGACAATGAATAAATATGTGATCTCAAATATCAACCATGTATGTGATTAGTTTGTGGAAAAAGGAAGAAGGGAAAAGGGAGATCCAAAGGTGGACCAATAAAAGGAAATAGTAATGAGAAAGACTATTTGCTAACTGATCACATGGTAAAAGGGGATAATAACCAAATGGAACAGGGTAAATACACCAATTCACCATGACAATTATTTTTGAAAATCAAGGATAAGAAAACAAATAATGATGAAGATATAAGGCAACAACAAGCTAAATATGGTGATTTTGTGAGGATATGTTGGGTCATATCCACGGTCTTACAAAACAACTCACAAAAGAAATATCCAAGGGATGCAACAAGAAGAAAATAGAAATATAAAGCAATGATAATGGAGAATAAACCTATGTAAAAAATATAGAATATAAAATTAATAATAAATATAGTACAACAAAGAATATAATGATATAAGACATGCAAGAATTTGACATAGTGTCAAATGATATAATCAGATATAAAAAAAGAAATAAAAATGGAGCACACATCTAATCCAAATATAAATTTAAAAGTACCATGCATGTGTCATAAGTACTAGTAAATCTATCCACACACATTATCCAAGACATTGAATCAATCTCTACGAAGTTGGATACAAACTATTCCTAATGTGTCATCAATCTTTGTTGAATATTGAGCAAATAATTCTTTTCTAATCTCCTCAACTAAAAAATTAGGAATACTCTTGGATCATGTCGAGGAGGGAAATTGGGCAAAGGATGATCAGAAAAATATGTGGGAATGAGATCTATGGGAGAAGGAGGAATCACCAATGGAGGCACAAAAGGAACCACATGAGGTGTAACTATGGGAAAATAAGGGGGAACTTTCTTGCAAGAATGACCTATGAGAGTAATAGTAGTTGGTCCAAGGATAGCTACAAGATGATCCTTAAGATGATACTGAAGGATATGACAATGATCAGTATGATGTGTGTCACATTGGTACCATATATAATACCTCTCACCATACTTAGGTATATAGTCAGGAAGAATATTAGGAGGTATGGTGGTGTTTATGGATGGGGAATAAGGATGCAAGGTATCAATATATTATCTTAACTTACAAAAATGGGTAGAAGAATGAGTATCTATCCCATGAAAGCAACAAATATGCTTTTGAGTGTGTGTAAGAGGAACACTCACGGGAGGTGTAACAAGTGTGAAAGAAAAGGTAGATGACTCATCGCCCCATTTAGTGGGAAAAAGATCCATCTTAGGCAAAGGAATTAAACCATCACCAAGAGGAGGTGATGATGGAGACGGAATAGAGCTAGTTTGAATGGGAAGAGAACTAGTGAAAGAAGTAAGAGTAGGCTCATCAATAGCGAAAGAAGCAATAATAATTGGTTCTGACACAGGTTCCACTATGGGAGGAACAAGATCAATAGAATGTCTAAAAAGGGTATCACTAAACTTAGGAGTAAACCCATGATGAGAATCAAAGAACCTATAAAAATGGTAAGGGTTGGTCATAACATAATCCATGAGCATAGTCCTACGGTGCTCATTAGAAACTAGAGGTGTCGGTGCCATCTCCACTCCATGATAAAGAGGAAAAATATAAAAATTAGGAACTATAAAAGTTAGAACATGAGAGGATCCATAAAAAGACTCAAGTAAAGAAGAATGATAACACACAATCTCAGCATCACAGGCTTGGACAAGACTGCCTAATAAAGGATCATCTAAAGAATAACCATCATCATAATCAGGTGAATGAAAATTGATGACACAAGTCAGAATAACTTTATCATTGAAAAATCATGGTGAATAGAATGATGAGTCTTAGATAAGACTAAAAGAATGTCATCGCAAGGAGGTTTATGAAAATAAGGTTATAACAAAGTAAGAAGTTATGAGATGAGATGAGATGTGAGATCAAAAGTTTTGATCTTGAAATTAATCTCATTAGGTTCATCATCATCAGAGTCTAATAGGTTGGGAGGAATATTACCAATAAGCTTGAGATGCCTATTGTATCCTTTGGTTGAGTTGACAAGAAAATTTAGACATCGTGATTCACAAACTAGGTAAAGGCTCAAGAGTAAGAATCTTAAAGACACCATGATCCTGGAATTATTTAAAATTCCAAGAGTTAGTATCTCCTTAAATCCTATAAATGGCTCCATTATGAGGGAATTTAATGCATTGGCAGGCAGAGGAAGTGATAGCTTGTATATGATGAGTCTATGGCCTATCAAGTAAGATGTTATAAGAAAGAGGAAAGTTAAAGATCATCACGTTCACACAAATGGTGATAGGTGGGATAGTAATGTGGAGTCACACACACCCAAGAGGAGGCATTTGCCTTCTATCATATCCTTGGTAGGTTCTAAATGTGGAATTAAGATTGCATTCAGAATATCTAAGTGTTTTAATGAAATCAAGAGAAGTAACACAAGTGCCAGAATCCTCATCAATAAAAACACACTTAACTTGGATATCACCAATTTGGATGCTAATAAATAGGAGAGGATCATCTGCATGAATCGAAATCTCATCAAAAATCATTAAGCATAAAATATATTGAGGGGGGGTGAATTAGTATATTATTTATCTTTCTACTTAATAAAATTCCTTTTCTATAACCACTTAACCACACATTCAAGATATGCAATAAAAATGAAACAATAATATGCACCACATGAGAGAAAGAGAGAGAGAGAGAGACCAAATTTTTATGTGGAAACCCAAAGTGGAAAAAACTATAGAGAACAATCCTAAGTATATGAATGAGAACTAGCTCAAATTTCAAAGTTCGTAAGCACCAACTTGTAGGAGCACCAACCACTTTTCTATGCACCAATACAACTATTTATGAGCACCAACCCACATGAGCACCAATCCCTTGAAAATATTTGTGAGCACCAACCCACAGGAGTACCAACCCTATATAAAACACAACTATCTCTTAATTTTTCTTACTCAACAAATGATATAACTCTACAATATCTCCTAATTTTATTTCTTTGAAAACAAATACAAACCATGCACTCTCTTGTATATGAAAAATGTCTTCTCAAGCCTTTATTTATAGCTTTCTAAATGACCTTTGGCATTCACCCTTTATGACCCTTCAATCCTCATAAAAAATGGTGCCAAACTTGCATGACCCTTCGTATCCTTACATTTGAAAAGTCATACGGTGAACCTTCATAAGCAAATGCATCCTTTCCTCTTTTATTTTTACCCTATGACTCTTTGACTTCTCCATGGGCCCTCTTTTGACTTATATGCAACCAAAAATATATTCATTAATATTAAATAAATATTAACACACATTATCCAAGATATGAATATTAAAAACACCATTAAATGCTATGGGGCCTTTATCACCAATAATGCAAGAACTTTGACATAAATAATATTATTTCCAACAATCTCCCCCTTTGTCATTGATGGCAACCTCAAACTGAAACTGCCACATCTTGAAACCTATATTGCACATATCAACCTACACATACTACCATCTAAAAAACATATAATAACTCTCCCTTTTGTAGCAACCTTTACCTATTCCTTGTACCTATTTATACACCTATACCTATACCTATTTCTATTCTTCTCCCCCTTTGACATCACTAGCAAAGGGCCTACTTGGAGCTAATATTTAGCTCCCCCTTAACTGATGCTAATCTTCAATGGTAGAAAGTAAAAGAAATTACTCCCAACTTCTCCACAGATACTCAAATATGTATTTTGGTAGTGTCTTTATGAAAATATCTACAATCTACTCTATAGTATTGATATATTCCATCTTAACTTATTGATTTGCAACTTACTCTCTCAAAAAGTGATATATAATAGGAATATGTTTTGTTCTTTAATGCATCACTGGATTCTTCAAAATATTAATAACACTTGTGTTGTCACAAAAAATAAAAATAAGTTTATCATATTTTATCTTGATATCTTCCAAAGTTTGCTTCATCCAAAGTGCTTGAGTATAACACAACACCATTTCAATATATTTTGTTTTAGCTATATAAATTGATACTAAATTCTACTTCTTGCTTAGCCATGATACTAAGCTATCACTAAGGAAGAAAGCTCTTCCACTTGTACTCTTTCTGTCATCTGAGCAACCTGCCCAATCTGAATTTGTATAAGTAACAAAAGTGAAATCTCTACCTGTGGGATACCATAATCCATAATCCAATTTCCCCTTGATATATCTAAATATTCTTTTCACCAACTAAACATGACTATCTTTTAGAGCTGACTAATATCTTGTAACCATACCTATTGCATGTATGATGTCTAGACTCGATGTTGTCAAATATAAAAGACTATCAATCATAGATCTATACAAAGATTGATCTACAACAAGTGAATCTTCATCCTTGCTCACTTTATTTCTTGTACACATTGGTGTGCCAACTGGTGCACAATCCTCAAAACCAAATTTCTTCAATATTTCTTTGGCATATTTACTTTTAGATATAAAAATTCCTTTATCTGATTGAAATATTTTCAACCCTAAGAAAAATGATAAATCTCCAAGCATAGACATCTCAAATTCTTTTTTCATATTATCAAAAAAAAAATTGTTATCTTTTCAATGTTTCCTCTAAAAATGATGTCATCAACATAAACCACAATAATCAATTGATGCTTACCTTTTGTTTTGATGTAAAGATTACTGTCAGCAAATCTTCTCTTGAAACCTTGATTCTATAGGTACTTATCAAGTCTTGCATACCAAGATCTGGGAGCTTGTTTCAATCCATACAATGCTTTCTTCAATCTACATACATGGCTACTAATATTTGAGAGAATAAATCCCTCAGGTTTCTTAATGTAGACCTCTTCTTCTAGATTCCCATTTAGGAAGTTAGATTTGACATCCATCTAAAACACTTTAAAAATTTTAAACACTACGTTTGTAAGAAACATTCTAATAGCCTCTGGCCTTGCCATTGGTGCAAAAGTTTCTTCAAAATCTATTCGCTCAATCTGAGCATATCTTTACATACTAATCTTATTTTTTTCCTAATCACTTCTCTATTTTCATTCAACTTATTTATATAAACCCATTTTTTTCCTATCACATTATGTTCTTTTGGTCTAGGCACTAATTTCTAAGTATCATTCTTTTCTATCTAATTTAATTCTTCATCCATTACCTTAACCCAATGCTTATCATGTCTAGATTTTGAAAAAGTTCTAGGTTAAATTTTAGATAATAAAGAGAAATTAACTTGCTCAGATTCACTTACCATCATTCTTCTGGTGTGAATTCTTTCATTTATGTCCCTGATAATGTCACTTTCATTATGATTTCTCTAAACATATTTAGATGGAGTTTTAGTGTCTTTTTTCTCTTTCTTCTCATCTTTATCTGATTCTTCAAAATCTTCCTCTTCATTGATTTCAAGAATGTCTATTGGATCACTGATTCTTTGTGCTCCTTCTATCCTGACACTTGTACTTTCAAAAAAATTCTTGGTTATTTTTTTATAACATTCATAATCTTTACTTTTTCAAGAATAACCAATAAATATACCTTTATCTACTCTGGATTCAAACTTACCAAGTTTTTCATCAGTTCTCTTTATAAAGTATTTACTACCAAAAATTCTAAAATAATCAACTATTGCTAATTTGTCTTTCCATAGCTCATAAGGAGTCTTGTCACTATTGACTCTTAATAATGCTCTATTCTAAATATGCATTGTTGTAGCAACTGCCTCTCTCTAATATTTATCTGGTATCTTGGATTCATTTAGCATTATCTTTGCCATCTCCTAAACTATTCTATTTCTTTGTTCAACTACTCTATTTTGTTTTGGAGTTCTACCTGCTCAATAATGTCTCTTTATTCCATGGTCTTCATAAAAATCAATTAACTAATCTGACATGAATTCTCCTCCTTGATATGATCTTAGACACTTATCTTCAAACTGGTTTCATTCTCAACTAATACTTTGAATGCTTTGAAATTTCTGAAAGCTTCTAATTTTTTCTTTAAAAGCATTACCCAAGTCATACGTAAAAAATCATCAATAAGAAACATGAAATATTTCTCATCTTAAGTACTTTGAGTTCTCATAGGTCTACATAGATTAGTGCGAACAAGATCTAACATCTGAATGGTTGAGTATTCTTTTGTTTTGAACCACCTTCTGGTCTGCTTCCCATGCTGATAAGGTTCATAAAGAATGTCAGATGGCTTTGTAATCTTTGGAATATTTTTGATTGCTTGTTTCTTACTAATATTGACAAGATTGTCAAAATTTATGTGTCCCATTCTCCTTTGCCATAGCCAACTTTATTCAATCTGACTCAAACAACATCTTTGACCTTTGTGTCTGATAATATATACAAATTATTATCTATTTTCTAAGCATCTGCAACCAATACATCTAAATCTTTTCTCTTAATTTCACAACCTTATACATTAAACTTTATTGTGTGCCTCTGATCACACATTTGACTTACACTCAAAATATTATGCTTAGGACCTTCTACATACAAAATATTTTTAAAATTAGTTCTACCATTATCCAAACTTAGTGTACCTTTTCTAGTAATTATGGCAGTAGTATTATCTCTAAATTTCACTATGCCACCATTGATCTTCTTGAAGGTTATGAATTTGATTTTGTCTCCTGTTATGTGCCTTGAATATCCATTATCAATGAACCATGGCTTTTCTTCATTTCTTGCATGCAAAGCTGTCTGTACCAACATATATTTTTTAGGTTATTTTTTCTGTCATGAACCTATTTGAACTTTCTTCTTGATGAATGGAGCCTTGAAACTTTGGTCCTTATTGACTGACTCAAACATGCTTCTATAATACCAGGCTAAGTGTTTGAATTTGTTGCACTTGTAACATATTATGGCCTCTTCATTAAACCTTGATAGAGAAGCAAAAGAGTTGTGGCTTTTGCTTGACTCTACATGACTTTCCTTCTCCTTATTTCTAAAATTGTTATCCCTTTTTCAACATTCTATTTTCTTATGACCATATCTATTACAATAAAAATAATAACCATAAAAATAGGACCTGTTTGTGTATCTCTGACTTGATTTCCTTTTTTAGCTCTATTTCCTCTAGCATTATTTACTTGAGATGTTCTCTGTATTCTTAACTTCTTCTCTTTTTATTTACTCTTTTGTAAGAGCTTCAACATAGCTCTTTGATTTTTTCTTGTTTGTGAAAGTAGTGGCTTCCCCTTTCTCTTTTTCAAATCTGATACCTATCTTATCTAAAATTGATCTTTGACTTTCTAATATATTATTCAACATATTAGTGTTATTCTTAAATTTTGAATCATTGGTTTCTCTATCATTCTTTGCTTTATTTATTTTCTCAAGATCTACTTTTAATGAAAAAATTTGAATAACATACCTTTCACATTATTTACTTATTTTTTGCAACTGTGTTGTTAGATCTTCTTCATTCTTCTTGGCTTCTTTAAAGTTTACTTGTAGATCTTCAATTATTTCCTTTGACTCCTTTTCATTTTTCTCGATCTAGAGCTTTAATCTTCGATTCTTCTTCTCAAGAGATTTTAACTCTTCTAAGGCACAAATGAGTTCTCCTTCTATATTCACTTTGGCTTCATCTTGTTCTTCTTCTTGATCATCTATACTTTTACTTATGGAGGCATCTTCATGTATGACCATAAATAGAATCTCTTCTTCTTCTGAATCACTGACTCCACTATCTTCGGTTGAGCTAGGATCTTTAGAATACAAACTCTTCTTCTCTAATCCCTTCTTAAATTTTCATTTGAAATTCTTATTGTATGTAGACTTTCCTTCTTAATTTTCACCATTACCCTTATCTGGGCACTTAGCTATAAAATGTCCAATCTTTCTATAATTAAAAAATTTAAAAGGTAGTTTTCCTTGATATTTACCTGTGCACTTTTTTGGCTTGTGAATGAATAGAGCTCCATTGTCATCTTAATCATCGCTAGAACTGTCACTTGATTTTTAAATCTTAGCCTTCTCTTTTTTTGATGTCTTGAAAGTAGCTTCTCTCTTTGAAGGTTTCTCTTATTCAGTCTACATCTCATATTTCGTAAGAATACCATGTAGCTCATCCATCTTTAGCTTGGCTAAATTCTTCATCTCTTCAATTTCCAAAACTTTTGCGTCATATCTCAATGGTAGAGATCTCAAAAAAATTTGAACCATAATTGATTCTTCTAAATTTTCTCTAAGACCTTGAATATGATTAACTATTTGATTAACCTGCAAAAGATAACTTGATATATTTTCTTCCTCTTCCATCTTCAAACTCCCAAATTATCTTCTGAAAGTATGAAGCTTAGCTTGCTAAAACTTTCTATCATCTTTGTAAATATTCTCAAGTTTTACCCAAGTTTCATGAGCAAATTTACATTGCGTAACTTTAACAGATTTTGATTCACATAAATCATATAAAATAACATTTAAAGCTTTAGCATTATTTTCACTTGCCTTCTTTTCTACTAGAGTAGTTACAAGTGTCTGTGGCTCTTCATATTCCTCCACCACTACTTACTAAATATCAAATCTAAGGGCCATCAAATAAGTCTTCATCCTTATGATCCAAAAATCATAATTTGTCCCATCAAACAAAGGTGACTTATTTTTATAAAAACCTTCATGTGATCCAGCCATCATGCTTTCTTGATCTACCTTCAAGCTATAAAAATTTTTACAAAAGAACCTGCTCTGATACCAATTGTTAAACATAAAATATTCTGAGAGGGGGGGTGAATCAATATATTATATATCTTTTTACTTAATCAAATTCCTTTTCTATAACCACTTAACCACACATTCAAGATATGCAATAAAACTAAAAAAATAATATGCACCACACAATCGAGAGCGAGAGAGAGAGACACCAAATTTTTACATGGAAACCTAAAGTGAGAAAAACCATGGAGAACAATCTCAAGTATATGAATGAGCACCAACTCAAATTACAAATTTTTCAAGCACCAACTTGTAGGAGCACCAACCTCTTTTTCCTGTGCACCAACACAATAACTATTTGTGAGCACCAACCCACAGGAGCACCAACTCCTTGCAAAGATTTGTGAGCACCAACCCATAGGAGCACCAACCCCTCTTGTGTGTAAAAAACAACTATATCTGAATGTTTCTTACTCAACAAATGATAGAACACTATAATCTCTCCTACTTTTATTTCTTCAAAAACAAATACAAACCATGCACTCTCTTGCATATTACAAATGGATTCTCAAGCCTTTATTTATAGTTTTTCAAATGACCTTTGGCATTCACCCTTTGTGACCCTTCAATCCTTATGAAAAATGGTGCCAAACTTGCATGACCCTTTGTATCCTTACATTTGAAAAGTCATATGGTGACCCTTAATAAGCAAATGTGTCCTTTCCTCTTTTGTCTTTACCCTGTGATTCTTTCACTTTTCCATGGGCCCTTTTTTGACTTATTGCAGCCAAAAATATATTCATTAATATTAAATAAATATTAACACAATCAGCCAAGATATGAATATTAAAAACACCATTAAATGCTATGGGGCCTTTATCACCAATAATGCAAGACCTTTGACATCAATGACAATATTTCCAACACATAGATGTGATGGGAAATTTTAATGAAAGAGAAGTGTCGATAGTTTCATCAACATTGATAGACATCTCTTCACATTATTGCAAGATACTATCCTCAGAACCAGATAAGGTTACCTCTCATTCTACTAAGGGAGGATGAGGGACAGTCATCTCAAATAATAGTTTCATAAAATAATTTTGATGATGGGGAGATGTCCTCATGAGTTCAAGAAATAGAATTTGAGAAGGGAGATTGGTGAGATCCGCAATGGGATCCCACTCATCATAACCCATGAGAAAATTGTTAGATATAGGTGCATAATGGTTACGAAGGTCTTTAGAGGGAGGAGTCAAAAGGCATTGAAATTTGTGTTACTAAAAATGAAAAGGTTTAGAATAAGGTTTTCAATCATGTTGAGATGATGAACTAATAGGTTCAAGTTGATTTTGAAAATTAGAACTAGTGTTAACAGAGGGTTGATTAACATTAGAAGGAGAAGATGATGGAAAAGTGGTAGAAATAACATGGGATATGTTATCCAAAGGAGAATCATAAGTTGGATCTTCATCAAAGGTTATAATATCTTCTTGCCCCAACTCATTTACATGAGTTGGAGAAGAATCTTGGATAACAAGGTATGCTTGAGAAGTTGGTGGGGTGTAGATAGGCTAAGAATTAATGAAATCCACTAATCTTCACATATTAGTCATGCTAACCACATTTTCTTTAGAAATTGGTTCCACAAGACTTTTTACATTATTGGTGGAAGAGATGGGCTTGCCTTGGTTTTATTGAATTGGTTGATGATTAGGTAAAAGATACTTATAAATGGATAAATGAGTGTTTACTTGATTCAAGGCTTGAGATTTATCATGAGTTTTGTATTCTTTGAATGCATGTTCATAAGCTTGTTGACATTGGCATGTGATAGAATCATAGTCAAAATTAGGTCCAAGAAGAAAGTCCATAGCTAAATTATGAATCTGTCTACAGGTCTCATGAGAATGACCCCAACTAACATGAAACCAACAAAACTTGCTAGGATCATACCAAGTTTTCATAGGATGAGTAGGGTAAATTTCATGAGGAAGAGGCCTAGGTAGACATTTAAGAAGTTTAGATAAGCAAAAATGTTTATAAACATTAATGTTATTTATTGAGAAATGAGGATTAGTAAATTATTGAGAAGAAAAAGTTGATTCTGCAGAAGGGGTAGGAACAATAGCTTGAACATGGTGAATGGTATCATATGAATCAAAAACACCATCACTGGTAACATTGTAATTTTTATTTTTAAGTACTATACGAGAACCCATGGAAGGTTGGGGTGGCTCAAATTGATGCATAAGTAAATCTTATCATTTATCTTGATCAATATCTTCTTCTAAAGTGTGTGGAGAAAGGGTACGAACTCAATATTTTAATTTAGGATAAAGAGAATTTGTAAAGAGATGAAAAATATTATCATTGGCCATGTTGTGTTCATATTTTTTTGATAAAGTCTTCCATCGTTTAACAAATGCTTGGGCAATTTCATTTTTGATTTGCTTATAATTGATGAAATGGGCCAAATTGTTTTCAGGAAGATCACTAGTTTGGAATTCTTGAACTAAAGCATTCACTAAATCCTCCAAAATAGTAATGGAATGAGGTCTAAGTTGTTTTTACCAATCCAAGGCATCACCTATGAGGGTCTTATCAAGGAGCTTGGTAGCAAAAAATGTGTTTAATTAAACCTAATCTTTATAAAGATTCCCAAATGTTTTAAGATGAAGAGAAGGATCAGTTCATCCATTACAAGAGATTGTAGGTGTTATACTTCCTATATCAATGTTAGGAATTTGAATAGTGAGAGGTTCATTTTATAGATTCTTAATAGATTTATTGATTAAAGGAGGTTGAGGAATAAGATTGCCTTCAGAATTTTGAAGAGGAGGGAAGGGGAGGAACATTTTGGTTATGTGTGCCCCAAGCCATTGGTTGTGGTTGCGTTTGAAGATGAAGAAGGTGATTTTGCATTCTCATCATTTAATTTATGTTATGGGATTGGAAAGAATTCATTTGATTGAGAGTTTTCAATAGAATTTGGTAAATTTGACTAACATTATTAGAAGAGTTGGTGTTATTGTTGGTGTTGGTATTAGTGGCTTGGGTACCACTATTGGCGTTGTTGAGAGCTTGAGATGAATGATGAGATTGAGAGGCACTAGTGGTAAATTTTTCTTGTGTAGTAAAATATGGAATAGTGAATGGAAGAGAGGAAGAATCACTAGAAGCATGAGTGCCTTGGGTAGTAAACAATGAACTAGTGGAAGGATTAAGGATAGTGGATCTTAAGAGGGGTCCACTAGATGTAGAACTAGCCATGGTAGTCGAGATACTAGGCATGGAGGTAGAATAAAGGAAAGAAGAAGAAGAAGCATGAGAAGAGATCATGATCAATGGGAGAGGTTGTGAAGCAAAGAAATTAGTACTACCAAATCTATTTGAGAATGTAGAATGTGGTGAATAAGGTCATTAACGTGACCACTAATCATGAGATTGTAAATGGTAGATGGATATTTCCCTTTATGTTGGGGAAATTGATTGATAAATAAAATCATTTTGGGATTATACTCTAACTTAGGTTGGTTTTCTAGGAGAAAAGAAGGATTATGTTGCAAAGAGGTATCATGAGGGAACCCATAGTCCATTGTGTGAGTTGCAATATGGACATTACTAGAATTTTCAAAAGGAACTCTACTTTGTCTATAGGAAACCCTATGAGGATTAGTGAATTCCATCATGCCTACTATTTGAGATTTAATGTTGTCACCCAATAAGAAATCCATGATGAAAGAGGAAGGAAAGCAAGATGAGAAAATAAAGGATTTAGAAAGTGACATAAACAAAGCTAGGTCGATGCAATCGACCTAGTGCAAAAAAGGGATAATAAAGGTGGATAGGGTCCATATAACTAACCCAATAGAGAGAGTAGATGACAAAAAATGGGAAAAGGCTTAAAAAATATGCTAGGTCAACCCAGTCGACCTAGTGTAGTGCATAAGAGCTACAAAAATTACTAGGTCAACCAGGTTGACCTAGTGTAGTTCATAGAGGTAGAAAGCAAGGTCTGGGATAGTGTAGAGTCGATCTATTTGATGTAGCACAATAAATAGGAAAAGATAAAGGATTGCTAAGAAGATGAAAAATGAAATGATATATGCCTATAGCTAGTCTAGAAAAGTAGATACTAAAATGAAATACATAGTCAATTGAATTGATGCTAGCCAATCAATTGGTACACATACATATATTATAATATTGAAAGAAAAGTGTAGAGTAGATTAAAAATAGAGAAATAAAAACTAACCTTGGTATTTTGGAGATGAAAATAGAACAAGTAACTAACCTATAACCTTGGAGAGAACTAGCCCAATCTACAAAACTGGGTCAAGTTGGTCAACTAAGTGAGACAAGAACTTGTTGAAAAAGCTAAAAAAATGTGTTAAGTATACTTGGTTGACCTAGTAGACTAAATTGGATATTTGGAAATGTGCCAAGTCAATTTGTTCAACCTAGTTGACTAGACTACAAATCTAGAATTTTAGAATCTAGAATCTACACTGTGAATCCTAAATAGGAACCTATTGCAAAGTGCCTAGAAATGTGCTAGGTCAACTTAGTCAACCTAGTAGGCTGAATAGAAAGTCTACAAAGTGTTGTAAACCTATGTTGGGTTGAGCTAGTTGATCTAGTTACCTATTCTTACACATAGATAAAAAAAGTTGGGTCAACAAAATTGAGCCAACAAGTTAAAACATATGATAGAAAATATGATAAAATGAATAAAAAAGTGAAAGAAACCCCATAAGGGTTTGATTCACACTAGGTTCAATAGAATGTATGCAATTATAATTGCATGGTGCACATGAATCAATACTAAATCAGATTAGATAGATCACACCTACACTTCTGATTGGGGCATACACTTGTTAAGAGAGAGCATGTCCAATACGAGGACCTGCTAGACACAATGAGGGGATCACTTGTATCATCTTTCAGAACACACCATGCTAGGTAGGGTTCCAAAGCATATAGTCTAACACAATCACACACCAAACCTCAAAGATTCCTTTGGTTTCTATATTCACTTATGATAATAAATAAGAAAGTAAATTAATCTAATAACAAGAAAATTAAACTAATCTAGTATGCAACAAAGCTTGTGGCACAATGTGAGGGGGTTAAAATAAAACAAGTAAATAAAAACTAAACTAAACATGTATAGGAGACATATACTCACATAAATGTATAAAAAATACTAATACATGGGAGAGAAGAATACGTACTATATTATATATCTACTCTTATAAAGGAGAAATAAAGTTAGGAATACTTACCTTTGAAGATGAACCTACCGAGTCTCAACCTCTCCTTTGGCCAATGATGCTTCACAAAAGATTGTTGTGGCTTGTAAGGATAACCAAGATAAATCAGCTCTAGGCTACATGACCTACCTAAGCATCCAAAATACTTCTCCACAAGACAAGATTGAAGCTCCAAAATAAAGTATTGAACCCTAAAGCTTTATTCCTCAAGTAGAATGGTCAATAAGAAGATGTTCATTTGCACTTCTTCACTTAATTGAACTCTCTTATGAAATGGTAAGGAATGACCTTGTATAAATGGTATTATCTCACTCTAAAGACTTTTATATATGTCGATTGTCCTAGGTCAACCAGGTCGACCTAGCACATTATTAGGCTAATGCCTAAAGTTTGTGTTAGGTCAACCAAGATGCAAAACAATAAGGAAAAGAAAAGTATCCATAGAATAAGCTAGGTTGACCTAGCTTACTGAATAGGTCAAAATGGAAACAAGGTAATAAATGAGGGATAAATCATGACAAATGGTGGGAATAGATAGGAAAGAGAGAAATAAGATTAGGGTTCAAGGTCTTAGGAGGCAAGAGTGTAGATAGCAAGTGGAAAAAAGAACAACAATCTTATGAAGTACCAAATGTCTACCCACCCCTTTCTTGGTGCACCCCTTGAGGCATTCACTCAAAGAGATTGAGACTCGGTAGGTTCCTACAAGATACGAAGTGTTAGTAATCAATAAAAGAGTTAAAATATTATGTGTATACACACTCTTGCATACATAATTGGTTATTTAGAAGAAATTGACATTAGTGACTTTGATTAAATTATCATATATTATTTTATATTGAAACAATTTATTCCTTACATATTACAAATAGAAATAATCAAAATTGATTGTATTTTCCCTGAATGATGTTTTAATTCATACAATTTATAAAAAGTAACTTAGTGCAAAGAGGTTGAATATAACAAGAATGATAAAGCTTAAAACTAAATACTACTTCCTTTGGCCAAACATAAGATAATTATTGCATATATGTTTATGTGTCTTCAAAATTGAGATATGGACTTAAACTAAATTTGAAAATGTATACAACTTAGTGGATTCATTGCTTTAATAAATAACATTGATATGGAATAATTTTGAGTTTGTATATACCCAACAAGATTTTAAATCAATTCCACATACTGATTATAAAGGCTTTGGAAATCATGTAATATTTTACGAAGTATAAGAGGTAGTTTAGAAACATAGTAAGGGTCTATACAATCATTTCAATTTAGTGCTCATTGACAAATATTATGAGAAAAATATTCGCAATGATAAGGGAAATTATATAATTATAAAGAATTTTAATTTTTTTTGAAGATAATTACTTATTGCATGATTTATGGTTGCTTTTGTCATGCATGAAAGATGTCATAGATGTAAGACAAGTTACAAATATATTACAATAAGTGTTCAATAAATTAATTATTTACAAAAAATTATCTACTCTTAATAAATGTATGGTAATAAAAAACTTGTTTTTGATACTTTGTGTGCATTTATATGTAATTTTTTTTTTGATCTCCACTAATTGAACATGATTTTATTTATGAAAATGTATCCACACTAAATGTTACATAAATGTTTATGATATTTTTTTCATGCTTAATATACTATTGGAACACATCAATAATATTAATTAAAAAATACCAATATACAAGATGGTTGTAATAATAAGGTGATCGGTATAAGTTCATATCCCACATTCCATGTTGGGAAAAAATTGGCTCACATCAGCAAAAATGTTAGACAAGGCACAATAGTGAGAGATCAAAGCAACTTAAAACAACAATAATATAAACTGAAAATAATTAGGCACAAGTTGTTGCCCTAGAAGGAGGAGGTGGTTATAGCCACTATTTATGAATTATATATCACCTCAGTCTTGTAAACTTGGAAAATACATATCATGGATGTACCTTAAGCTTCTAGACCTTTCCTACTACCAAAAGGTTCTCATAAAATATTTCTTTATGCCTAATTACTTAACTCTTAGTCTGACCAATGTTATTCTAATGACTCAGACAATGTATCTTTCCTAGAATGTTATAAACCTACTTATTTTCCATTTTTTCAAGTTCTAGACCTACACATGTTTTCCAACTGCCTGGACACTTTTGTCCTAGTTAGACACCTACATTAATGCAAGTGTCATATTCTAACAACAATTTTTAGTGCCCTAAAGTCATACCATTTATAAATTAAATGTATCCTAAAGGTTGGACTAAATACTTTCATGCGATATATTCTTGAATATATATATATATATATATATATATATATATATATATATATATATATATATATATATATATATATATATATATATATATATATATATATAAGATCAACCCCCATTCATTCTTCACCTAGCACAGTCCAAAAAAGACTCAATAAAATAATCAAGTGAGCAAAAGCTTCTCTATTTTTTGTTATTTCCATATCAGTCTTAGGGACATCATATCTACAGGTCTAAATTAATGAAGAAGCAGCCCAAGAATCATATTTTCCAAGTTACAAGTTAGGTCACTATTGTAATTGATTATCACACATTGCATGATTCACACACAAGTTAGCACATAAGGGATAACTACATAAGTATGAGGCCCTATTCAGAGTATTCACTATGTAGGCATCACTCATTGACATAGGGGTATTTGGGGTAGCTCGATACCATGTGTCCACTAACCCATTTTTCTCATAGCCATAAATATGTAAAACTAAGGTTTTACTATTTGATAAGGAGTAACAGTCTATGACCCATATTTGAATGCATCAGAGCAAAGATGACACAAAACCCATAAACATCTAGGTGGTCACATCTAGTGTCAGTAGGTATTCTATGCTAGACACATGCGTCTAAGTTAAATTTTAGCATTGACACAACCATCCTAGGTTGACACAAGTGTTCATAATTATAAAGTAATAATTTATAGAATCCGTTGATTGATCTAGAGCCTATATCCAGTCTAATTTCTACCTATTCTAGATCTAGATCTATATTAGAATCATAATTAGCTAAGTATCTTGTTTTCATTATCATTGTAATATTTAACATAGTTTTACTATCTATCTTTAACATATCACATAATAATAAATTTAGTATATGTTTATCTTATTTTTTAATTAATTAGTCTAATTTAGAGATAGTCTACCATCCTTATGCCTTAGGTTGTATCTACCCCTTTAACCCCCCATATCTAGATTTTAGGGTTAAATAGTGACATATCATCTTTAGGTGACTTGGCACTTCAAAAAGAAGGTTCTATATAAGGATAATATAGAGTCATCTAACTATCCTAAATAATATAAGTGGGAGGTAAATATGTTATAATAACTCAACCAAGATGTGGTTGAATAATACTACCAATTGGACCATCCCCTGCATAGGTGAGCTCCATTGAAATGAATCAACAACAAACTTTTCATGTGGTAGTAATAGTCTCCACTCCTTTGGAGGAGAATGAGTGGAGAAATGAATCTGACTATGCAAATAAATTCATTGTAAATGGGATGCTAAGGGAGGAGATCCATGTATTGGATGGTTTGGGGGGACACGATTCATAGTACAAAGAGTACTCCCCAAGCATTTGAGTAACTCATGTAGGTGTTGGAATTCTAGATCCACCTTCTTTGTTTGATCTTATATTTGCATAAAATTTGAAGAGATAACAAACACATTATCCTTAAAAAAATACAAGATGATTCTTCATTTTTAAACAATAATTTAAATATTATCATAGTGATTTGTAGACTAGGTAGATATTTCACTCTAAGTTTCACAAATATGGACCATTTTAAGTCAAGAGGTTGCTCTCAAGTTCTATGGAATAGAAAAACACCCATAATGTTGTTTTAATATGTATTAAAACTCTTATTATTGTCATATATAATATACAAAAGAATATATAACTCTTCACATGCAATCTCCATGTGCTACACCCATTGCATATATTATTCCACACTATAAACATGCTACTACTCCATATATGATTGCAATAGAATTAGTTGCATAAAGGTGAAAATCCAAGGTGAAGTTATTTAACCTTTAGGAAATAACTATTATGATTGTTATATAGGTTTCAAGGAATATAAACATGAAAATAAAGGAAATAAACATATCAAAGAGAGATAACACAAGACATACCCTAGAGAAAATTAATGTGAGAAAACTCCAGCAATTGTGAATTCATGCTTCATCATCTCCACTATGTTATGCAATTTACAAGTTTTTTTCTTCATTCACTTACAAGGTCACCAATAACATGTGATCTTATATTCATAATGATATCTACAATGATCGGTTGAATAATTTCCTTTTGAGCAAGAAAAACTACTAAACTTAGATGTCTTAGTTGCATAGTCTCCAAGCAATGAAAACTATTGAGTTCAGCTATCTTAGTTGTGTAGTCTTCAAATAATAAAAACTACTAAATTTTTATATCTTAGTTGTGTAGTCTTCAACTCATTCACATACAAGAATATAAATAGTTGATGAAGGAACAATTTGAAACATTCCTCAAATGCATCCATTTGAATGCAAAGATTTAATGTTTGTATGCCTACCTTCATCCCCCTTCTCCCTCTTCTAATATTAAATGATTCGCTTGAATTTGGATCCTCTTGGATTGAATCTAATTCAATTGAATGATTTAATAAACTCTATAGGTTCATATCTATACACAATTACACCCCTTAGGATTCTATAACAAACCCAAGATTCAAAATTTGAAGCCAAAATGCATCTATGTCCTTTCAACTTTCCATGCTTTCACTCATTCAAACCATTATAAAATGGTGTTAGAGTCCTACAATTGATGCCAAAATCTTAATTTTAAAAACTCCTCTAACTTTTGGAGGCCATAACTTTTGCACACAAACTTGAAATCACATGCCATGTTTTTGAACATGCATATTTTTTCAAGAGGAACTCAAAAAATGCCTTTGATGCCAACCATACACTGTTTTAACTTGTACAATAAAATTAACACTTTTCTAAAACTTGAATTGTCACAAAATATCCTATTGGGTAGTCAATTGTCTTATTGACTGAATTGGATGATATACATTATCAATTTTTTGATCATACACCCAAATTTTGAAGGCTTTTGGTCCCACAAAAACCATAAAAATAAGATGAATATTTACCTCCTATCTTCCCAAGTGAGATACCAAACTTATCATCCTCTCAACTCTCCAATTTTAAGGCTTTCAATCCCAAAATTTTAGAAGCTCAATTGGTGATGAAAATCCTTACCCCACTTCTTCTTTGAATGCCCTTTGGATTATGCTTAGCAATTAGAGTTTCAATCCAATTTTCCAATTATCTTGCTCTTCCTTTCTTGATGTTTTTCCCTTAATCTACACCAACATCTTTGTCCCACTCTTCTTGGCTAATATAAGAAAGGAACCACATTGAAAGGTACAAAATACCTTCTTTGTTTCACATGGAAGGATCAAAGCAAATCAATTTTGAAATAAAAAGGAAGCATATCCAATTTTAAAAACATTCTTTCTTAAGTTTCATAGTGTTACCTTTGGATTATTTCTTTGTTTAAGTATAACCATACCTTGTCATCACAAGGAAACTATGCTATAATCCATGTTGAAAATGTATTGCCATGCAATTTTTTACAACTCCCTTAATCTTTATTTATTTTGGAAGAGTATTTTTCCAAGCTAAATGCTCAGCCTTTGTGAACTCTTACATTCACCTTTTCATGTCCCTTGGATGATTTTTCCATCAAAGACTTTGGGTAAATACTATCATATCATAGATCCCATAATGGATTTCCTCATATTTGTTCTAACCCCAAGATTAGTGTAATTTGAACCCACCTTGTTGCCAATGAATCAAGATAATCTCCCCACTAGCACTTGTCATCTAGGTAATGGGAAACATCTTCACAATGGTCATACCACAAAAAAACATGAAAAAATTTAACACAATTACAAAAATGTGTTAGCAAACCTTTTATTTCAAAAAGGATAACTTGGATCTAATCCCAATATGATTAGTAAACAAGGTGGATGTTCCACTCTGAGATTCACCAACACATACCCTTTCAAGTCAAGGGGTTGATCTCATGTTTTATGCCATATAACAAGAACCAAAATGTTTTTTAAAGATGTATTCCAGCTCTTATGACTGACATATATAACTACAAAATAATATGCAAACTATCACATACAATCTCCATATACTATATCCATTGCATATATTTCTCCACATTCTAAACATGCTACTACTTCATACATGATTGAAATTGAAATGATTACATAGAGGTGAAATACCAATGTGAATTTATTTGACCTTTATGAAACAAATACCATGTTTGGTATAAATGAGTCTTGTAATGTTTATTGTATTAGACCAATTACAAGGAATGGAAACATGCAAATAAAGGAAACAAACACATCAAAGAGATATAACACAAAACATACCCTAGAGAAATCCAATGTGAGAAAACTCTAACAAGAGTGAAGTCATGCTTCCTCATCTCCACTATGTTTTTTAGTTTACAATATTTTAACTTCTTAGGTGTACACCAACCTCATGGGCTCCTATCCTCATAATTATCTTTGCAATGTTCAGTGGAATAATTTCCTATCAAGCTATTTGATTCTTATGTATAGGACCACTAGGGTTTTCAAAGAAGAAAATGAAAAAACACATGTTTAATTGTGTGATGTCAGAATTGTGCTAGGCTAAAGTGCATTTATAGGTGGATCCACATAGAATCTCAATTTACACTTGTATGGTAGGAATAGCCTAGACAAAAACACTACATAAGGATAGTATAGTAGTGTACTCTAGTCCCATCCCCAACTATTGTCCTAGGAAAACAAGACAATCACACAATAAAATCAAATAGGAACTCAGTCAACTCAAGATCATATGCAATCACACACAACTCTATGTACCCTGAACATGTAAGTTGCTCATTCTTATTTATACTTGTTAGTAAAAACCCTAGTTTCTCAATATCATTTTTTTAATTAAATTCATAATTTAATGTCCATTTATTCTACTCATTTATTTTATTTGATTAGATTATCTCAATTAATCACAAATTCAATAAAACATATTAGCAAGTTCATTTTATTTATCAAACATACCTAAAACCTTATTTTTTTCTCTAAGGTTTCCCTATTCAAATTCCTCTTCTTAGGGTTTCAAATTAAATTATGAATTCCCTCTTATGTTGGATTATATACTAGCATTACTCTTCCTTTCTCCTATCATTCTCATTTTATTTTTTGTAAAATTTAAAATGACTACCAAGGAACCTCTTCCTCCTATATACACATAATATTTTTAAACTTTATCAATTACTAATGTTTTATCTCTTACAGGAACCCATCAAGGCTTAATCTCTTTGAGTACATGCCTTAAGGGGTACATCGAGAAAGGGGCGGGTTGACCATTGGTGCTTCATAGGATTCTTTTCCTTATACTACCACTTTTTACCTACACACCCATATCCTAAAAACATTTCCCTGAGCTTGGCCTCCTTGTTTGCACCCTCATCTAGTCATTTTTTGCCTTCATTAGCCCTTCCCTAGCCTAAAATTATTTTTGATAGTCTACATTACATTTTTTGGCCTCATAAAATTTGTACTCTAATTGATAAAACTTATTTAGGGTCTAGGTCAGCCCCTAGCTGACATAGACCAAGACAAAATTTGTTTTTGTCAATAATGATACAATGTCGATTGGGTTGACCCTATTGACTAAACTTTTGAAAAGGACTAAGGTTAGATCCATCTATATAAACACATTTATTTCATCATTGTTAAGAGAAGAGAATAATAAGAGATATGTATTGTGCATCTGCTTATCCACCATTCTACTTAAGGAGCATAACTTAGGGTTTCATACTTTATTTGGAGATATGAATCTTGTCTTGTGGAGAAGTCTTTTGGATACATTGATAGGTTGTGTATCCTAGATCTAATTTATCATTATCATCCTTACATACCAAAACAACCTCTTGTGAAGTACCTTGGCCAAGGGAGAGATTGAAGCTTGATGGGTTTGTCTTCAAAGGTAAGTATTCTAAAAAAAATTCCTTGTTTGTAAGAGTAGATAAATATGAATTTGTACTTATCTCCCATGCATTAGGATTATATATACATTAATGTGAGTATATGTCTTCTATGTATGTTTAATTTTTATTTTTATTACCCCAAATTTTTTCTATGAGCTTTTGTTAGCACTGTATTATACTTTACTTTATTTGCTAATAGTTTAGTGAATATGAAAACATAGGACCTAGTTAAGGTTATTGCATAGTTTTGCTTGAAAAGAGGCTTTGGAACGCTCCGTAGTGAATTTATAGTGGTAAGAGATCCCTTGGATAGGTCTAATTAATCTATATTCATCATTACCTTAAATATATAATGTATAAAAAATCAAAATTTGTAAGCAAGATTTATCTTCTCTAAGCTTGGATTGATTTATAGATTAGTTACATTTCCCTTTGCGTACATTCTGGTAAACTCGATGTGAATCTAATCCTTATAGGTTTTATTTCATGCCATCATTTTTTATCATCTTATTACATTTTTCCATATTTTTAGTACTGTATCAAGCCAATCAATATAGTTTTAACTTTTTGTGCACAAGTTTAACACATAGTCTCTTCAAAATGACTTTGTTTTGTCTGGGCCTGTCTTCATCAACTATAGGTTATTGGATTGAATAGTCTGACACAATATTTTTATTTAGTTCTAGATTAACATACATTATCAAATAGTTTGAATATATCTGATAATTATTTATACCAACATATAGGTCAATGAACACTATCAAATATGTTGACCCTATTTCTTATTCTTCTTTAGCATACAGGGTTTTCTAGAACTTGGTTAAACCGGTCAACCTAGTTTGCAAAATTTAAAAGCAGCAACTAAAGCATTACATCATAACATTTTCATTCTAAATTATCTTCAATCCCTCCAAGGTTTCTTTCTTTCCTCTCTCTATCATGTGAGTATTTTCTTCTATTCTATATTTCACAAGTTAGTAGTCTTTCAAACTACAAACCTATAACTAACTAGGTCAATTTGGTTGACTTAGTTCTATAGTTTGTCTTTTGTCTGATATACATAGTTGAATTTTTTGGATTTGTTCTTAAATATGTTGCTTCTATAGAATAGTAGTGACCAAATCTAATCTATTATATAATGTTTTCATATAGTGTCGCTTGAACTGACTTTGTACTATTCTTAATTAAAGAATTAACATCTATTTACTAGTAATTAATTCACATTTCTTTTTCAGTTATTTACATGTTTAGAGTAACTCACATAGTCTAAATAGGTGGTTATTTTTATTACCATTTTAATTACACTATTTTTCTCTTTTGAATACACTGCCAAATCACTTAACATTCAAAATGCATTTGAACAATTGTCTTTCCAAGGCCTACCTACTTGGATTTCATCACCAAGGAGGAAGCCAACTTAGTTTTTTGGCCAAGTATAAATATGTGGTTAATGGTATATATTGTAAAATCATCCAACACCCTTATCACTATGATATTGTGAAGTGAGGGGTTAGGCCCCAATACCAAGCTAATATCATTGCCAATACAGATCCCTTTTAGTGTAAATGTTCTAAAACCAACTTTAGACTGCTTTCTAGTTCCCTATTTTTAGCTAACTTTCCTATCACATTAAAATAAAAATTATCTAATAATCTAATAATACTTAGGGTGACCAACTAGTTAGCATTTACATTTCAGTTGATTTCTCACTCTTTGACCATTGCGTGTTATATTGAAAAACTTGCATTGACCAACATTGGTGCAAGGTTTGTGATATGTGTCCCAATTGGATCAATCACATTAATCCAATTATTTGTGTTTTTTCTTTAATTCTTGCTTCAAACTATCTTTTAAAAAAAAATCCTTATTTTAGAACACTATCATCTTGGTCGATACAGTCTCTTACAGACTATGTTTTACCTTCCTATCACTAGTATATGATTGATCTACATGACTATGTCTTATTATACTCCTATTCAATTCTCTATTTAGTATTACAAATTTAACCTAAATGACTGTGTCCTTATTATCCTACCTCACCTTACTAGTTGTAATACACAGTCGACTTGAACGATTGTATATTCTTATCTAGTTATTGGGCTATAACACATAGTCGACTGATTCAACTATGTATCCTATTTTTTGACTTTATATTTGCATCATAATGTCCTTCTTAGCCTTTTTATCTCATCATAATCTTCCTATTTGATGACAACAAAGAGTTAAACTCAATAGATATGATGAGATTTACCAATCCCAATATATTATCTTATGTAAATCATAGATTATTAGATAGCTATTACATGGAAAGTAGATATTTGTCTTGTTTATATTGAACCAAAGACTAAACCTTTACTTTGTCATTAATGTCTAATACATAGCATGTTTTAGTGATTTTTGTTGTGAAGAATGCTCAGGAAGAAGACACAGGTGATGTATAGTGAAAGTTCAATTTTGATCTCCATCCAGTAGAACTACGAACTCACACAGAATGTTTCTACGGACTCCGCAAGCTCATTCCTACCAACTCTACAGGGTCAATTCTATGGATTTTGTAAAGACAAAGCTACAAATGGAGAAGCTAACAACTAGATAAGATGAGAGAGAATCATTCCAGCTAGAGTTAAATGAGAAAAATACTTGCCTGTTATTTTATAAGTTTTTATTTTGATAAAGTTGTATATATTTGGATCTTAGGACTATTATAGGATATTATATCTATTTCATCAGAATAATTAAATATCTTGGAAATCCAATCTCCTATCTTTGGATGAGTGGATCGACCAAGGAATCCTATCTCTTTGCATCCTATTTTGAGTTGATTGTATTAAAATAAAATGTAAGAATTTTGTTATTGAAAGAGAACAGATGAAAGATATGTATAAGCATATTACAAGTTTTAGACAGATTGTAATCATTTCAATTTTATGAATTATCACTTCAATTTCTATAATTGATTAATCTTTGGTCCTAAGTCCGAAAGGAGCAAGGGCCCACTCTCCTTGGAACCAAGAATTGTGTATGGTACTTATGTTATGTTATATTAACTCTTTATTATAACTAATCAGAATCGTGCTAATGTTTAAATTCATTCATAAAACATCAAAACAAATTCATAGTTTAAAAGTCATTTCCTTATTTCAAAGTCTTTTGATTTTTAAGAAAAGTGTGTTTTATTTTACATTATATGTGTGAATCAAATTTATTTTTCAAGTTAAATATCTCCATTTCCATGCAAGTGTAAATAGGAGTGTGATTTTTACTTTCAAGAAAAAGAGTGGATTCATTTGATTAAATAGTTACATCTTTTCCTTTTTAGAAAAAGAGTGAATCAAGTAGTTTAAGACACGTTTCTTTCATTAGTCAAAGTTAGAATAGGACCATTAAACACCCCCACAAGCAGACTTCTAGATCTACCATCATACACCTTACTACAAACTATTTTGGGCATCAGCCCTGGTTGATAAGACATCAATTAAACATTGATTAAATGAGGAGTTGAATGACACTCATCATTTTTGGTGCCATTTCTGGGGAACAAGGTGTTAGTAAGGTAATAATTATTGGTCTAGAGTGAAAAATTAAAAAAAATTGTAAAAACCATAAAATCCCAAAAAAAATGAATAAATTGATGTACCATCCTAGAGACTCTAAAGGATGATTCATCCTAAAATTACCACCAAGAACACAAGTTGAAACTCCTTCCACATATTTGAGTAGTGAACTAGAAGTTATGAGTGAAACCTATTTGTAAGAATCTTCAAAAATTTGGATAGAAACCAGGCTATTGCCACAAGCAAGCCCCATAGGACAAATTCCTCAAGATCAATCTCTTGTAGGAAGACATTATTTAGAAATTGCCAAGGACTTAGAAGAAGCATTTCAAAAATCCATAGCTGAAGAAAATTTTTAGAACTTTGAACAACCCATAACTGATACCACAAATATTCAGTGGGAAGATCATCCCAGCTTTGAAACATCATCAGAAGAAGGAAATATGGCTTTCCAACAAAATCCACAAAATCAACAACGTGCACAACCAGGAAGGACTTTTTCCTTTCCTATTGTTTCAGATCCTAATGATCAAACCCAAATGAAAAATATTTCACCAACTAATCTTCCAAATTTTTGGGGAAGAACTATAAAATATCTTGATCAATTCTTATTTGAGTTTAAGGTGCTCTGTCAAACCTATGATTACACAATAGATAGCCAAAAACTAAAAATATTTACCTCTACAATTAAAGATGTAGTTATGATATGGTTCATGGGTTTACCTAGTGATTCTATTAGAACATGGGATGACAAGGAGATAAAATTCTTATACAAGTATGAAGATTACTATCGAGTGCGAGAAAGAAAAGAGGATTCCTTCAAAATTAAACAGAATGAAGATGAATATTTAGAGGATTATTTGGATAGATTCATGTTCACTCATAAAAGAAGAAATTATCCACTCACTCAAGAAGTTTAAAAATTGGTTTTTTTAAAAGGGTTGGACGTAGATACTAGAGATGCCTTAAATCTGATGGGAGGTGGAGATATAAATAAGTTGGCTTTCAATCAAATTTTTGAGCTTTGTACCAACTACTCTCAAACAAAACCTGGAATTAGGAGAGGAAGGTTTGGGAAATCTAATGAAGTGGGTAAGCTAATATAAGAATTTGCCAATCTAAAGACAGATATTTTGGTTACACTAAATAGTACTTTGGATGGCCTTTAAGCTAAGGCAAATGCAACAGAACCCTTAGCAATATCTTGTCCTAAGTTTAGATAGAAACATGCCCTTAGCGACTACCCCTAGATAAAACCAATGTTTCATCATGTGGGATCTATGATGCAACAGATCATGATACCAAACATTGCACCCTTTTGCCTATTTTAAAAAATCAAATGAAAACACAAGTCTAGTCAACTAAAGAAGTAAATTATATCTAGAGACAAAACTTTGCCCCATAAAATGAGGCTCAAGGACAATTTAATGCAAGAAACATAGTTAATCTATGGATGGCACCATGGAATGTTTCAGTTCCTTCACCTTTTTAGAATCAACCCCAAATTCTATCAATCCAAAATCCATGGGTAGGACAAGATTGGATGCCAACACTCTTATGGATGGTACCACAACCACAACAACAATGGGTACCCCAGTAGCAATGGATGCCACAATAATATCAACAATGGAATCTATAGTGGAACCCACAACAATAATTCACCCAACCAAGAAGAATTACAAGGTCTCAAATCCTTGTAGTTTTAAGATCCCCACAAGAACCTCAGGAATCTATAGTGCAACCAATTCCCTTGTCAAGAAGAAGAAAATTGAAATGAAAGGTTGCTACAGAACTTGAGAAGACTGAGGGTTTGATGGTTGAAAAGGAAAGACAATTGAGTGTAGCTCAAAGAGTGACCAAAAGAAGGAGAAGGTTAATTCTGATAGATGAAGATGAACAAGAGGTTGCAGACATTTTGGATAGTCTTAAAAAGGTATCTCATTCCTCCATACATCAAAGTATCCCTGAAACTATAGATTTTGAAGAAAATCTTTTTGAAAGGAACTCTCCAATCATAATAGAGGATCCAATTCCAAGAGAAGAGCCAATCACAGTAGAGGAATCAAGTATGGTGGAACAACAACATGTTTCAATTGAAACTATAATGAATAAAGGAAAAACTGTATGCATAAATAAAAAAGGAGAATCATCTAATCTAAATGATCCTATTATGTAGTTAACCTTGAATATTTCTCAAGCTCAAGCTCTAGAGCAACAACAAACAACTAACATTACTAACTTGATCAGTCAATTGTAGGATAAGGATCATCTCAACTCATTATTGGTGCAAAAATTGGACGCAACATTTGCCATTCATGTAGCAGAAGTTCACATATTAGAAGAAACAATAAAGAAAAATGAAAGTGAACAAATAGACTTCTAGATATATGTATAAAATTTGAAGAAGGAGAATAGGATATTACAGAGTTTGGTATACTCTTCCAAAGCACCTTCTAATGTTTCACCTTCTCCTCCTAAGGTATTTATTGACCGAAGTTGTCAAACAAGTTGTCCAGGTATTCTTACCTTGCAAATGCTAAATCAAATTGAAGAATAATATTCCATACTCAAATATAAAAATAAAGTTACAACTTATTTAAACAAAATATTAGAAAATGAAAGGAAAGAATTAGAAGCTAAAGTCCAAGATTTAGAAGAAAATTGGCAAGATGCATGCAAATTAGGGGAATCTCTTTTGGCATGTAGGAATCCTTCTCCTACATATAGTTTGTTTTTATTTAAACAATTTTACAGATGGTAGCTTTTGAGGATCTCTTCTCATCTTCCTTACAAGATTTTACAGCCAACAACATTTTTGGAAATTTTCTATAATGTTGAACCTGATCAGCAGGATTTGCTTTGTGAGTTTTATTTGCATGATTTGATCATAGGAGACCATGAGCACAATAAGTTCTTGATAAACCTCCATGTAGGAGAAATTCATTTGAGGGCATTGAATTCTACATTCAAAAATAAACTAGCATGGAAAATCAGATTTGAGGAGTATAAAAATCATGCTAAGACTATAAGATTGTGTATCAAACTAGCCTTTCCTATCCCTAGATTGATCAGAAAGAATTTTAACTGTGCTTTTTTAAGTGATGAAGTTAAAATTCATTATTTAAAAGCTTTATATGATTGTGCTATTTCTTTTGACTTGTTTTCAAGATAGAATTTTGATTCAGTGGTGACTATAAGTGTGAAAAGGTGGGACCAACTTTTAGTGCCTCTTAGAAAATGAGAGGTCATATCTTCAAATAACTTAAGATAGAGTATGACGAGAGCTACCTCAATTTTGGAAATCTTAATAGAGGTAATAAAATATGGGGGAGAAAATAAATGGATTGGCATGAGATATAGACCCCCTTTGTTGATCATACCTATTCCAGGATGGTAGAGTTGGGCTCCACAATCAGAGGAGCAATTCAATACATGGAAACAAATGATTCAAGAACGTCAAGGGTTTACAAGCAATTTAGATAATCATATAACAGATGAATTTGATGAATATGATTTGATTCAGAGTTTGGAAAGTAGATGCAAGAGCTACAAATGTAAATGAATGTTTGTAATGGGACTTGTAAAAGGTAAAACCTGGGGGAGATGATGAGCTCAAAATATGGCTCATTATTGACTTGTTATTTCCCTCAATTCATCTCTCTAAGAATATTATCTTATGCAAATCATAAATTGTTAGATAGATATTACATGGAAAGTAGATATTTCTCTTGTTTATATTGAACCAAAGACTAAACCTTATCTAATACATAGCATATTTTAGTGATTTTTGTTATGAAAAATGGTCAGGAAGAAGACACAAGTGATGTATAGTGAAAGTTAAATTTTTATCTCCATCCAAAAGAACTACAAACTCACATAGAATGTTTCTACGGATTCCACAAGCTTATTTCTATGGACTCTGCAAGCTCATTCCTACCGACTATGCAGGGTCAATTCTATGGATTCTGTAAAGACAAAGCTACAAATGGGGAAGCTAGATGAGAGAGAATCATTCCAGCTAGAGTCAAATAAGGAAAATACTCACCTACTATTTTGTAGGATTTGATTTTGATAAATTTGTATATATTTGGATCTTAGGACTATTATAGGATAGTATGTCTATTTCATCAGAATAATTAGATCTCTTGGAAATCCAATCTCCTATCTTTGGATGAGTGGATCAACCAAGGAATCCTATCTCTTTGCACCCTATTTTGAGTTGATTTTATTAGAATAAAATGTAAGACTTTTGTTATTGAAAGAGAATAGATGAAAGATATGTACAAGCATATTATAGGTTTTAGACAGATTGTAATTATTTCATTTTTATGAATTATCACTTCAATTTCCAACATTGATTAATCTTTGTTCCTGAGTCTAAGAAGAGCAAGGGCCCACTCTCATTAGAACCAAGAATTGTGTATGGTACTTATGTTATGTTATATTAACTCTTTATTATAACTAATCAAAATCTTGTTAATGTTTGCATTCATTCATAAAACATCAAAACAAATTCATAGTTCAAAATGCATTTCATTATTTCAAAGTCATTTCCTTTCTAAACAAAGTGTGTTTTTTTTTTTACAGCAAACATGTGAAGCAAATTTCCTTTTCAAGTTAAACATCTCCATTTCCATGCAAGCATAAACAGGAGTGTGATTTTTACTTTCAATAAAAAGAGTGGATTCATTTGATTAAATAGTTACATATTTTCCTTTTCAGCAAAAGAGTGAATCAAGTAGTTTAAGACACATTTCTTTCATTAGTCAAAGTTAGAATAGGACCATCAAATACCCCCACAAGCAAACTTCTAGATCTACCATCCTACATCTTACTGCAGACAACTTTGGACACTAGCCCTGGTTGATAAGGCATCAATTGAACATTGATTAAATGAGGAGTTGAATGACACTCATCAAAAACCCTATCTAAAGATGCTTTAGATTGGTACAACCAACTCAAGTATAATTCCATCACTATTTTGGAAGATCTAGTTAATGTTAAAATATAAAAATTTCAAATTGGTGACCTCCCTAAAAATACCTTGGCTCATTTTATTAATTGCAAGCAACTTGAGATAGAAACCACACAAGCTTTCATCAAATGGTAGAACACCTTATCTAACAAGTGTTAACACAACATAACAAATGATAACCTTTTTCAACTATTCACCAATTCTCTCTATCCTAAGTTATAATAATGGGTTCGTACTCTCTCTATGGACTTTGGAAGAGGCCCTCGACCAAGCCAAACACCAAGATTTTCTCATGCATTAGTTTGAGCCATCCCAAAATCCTATGGGCACTCGCATACTAATAAAAAATAAAAATAATCTACTACTAATGATGGTGTCATTGATTCCTATGATACCATTCATAATATTCAAGCTATTGATCTAAACCTTGCTCTAAAACAAGTTCCCCCTTTAAACCACACCCCTAATCCTCACTTTTATCCATTAAACAACATCAATGTTCATAAGCCAATATCCTTAGTATAACTCTAAAAGCATCTACCAAGGCCTCTTCCATGATAGCTTGATCCAACTTGCCCTATGAAATCATTGTATGATCCAGATAAATTTTGTTGGTTTCATGCTAGCTAGGGTCACTATCATGAAATTTGTAGGCAATTTCATAACTTATCTATGGATTTCCTCCTTGGTCCAAATTTTAACCATGAATACCTCATTAGTAAACATCAACAAACCTATGACATTGCCTTCAAATCTCACGAAACACAAAGTAAACATCAAGCTTTCAAATAGGCTAATACTTATCTGGCCATTTACAAAGACCCTCTTCTAAACCATTAAGATAATAATGTTAAGCCTATTCCTTCCACCAATAACATTGACATTATTATAGACCTAACTCCAAAAGAGAATGTGGTCAACATGATTAATATGTGAAGGTTAGTTTCCTTCATTGATTCTCATCCTACCCACATGTACCAATAATCTCTATTAGACCCCAAATTTTGGCTAAGTGTTTTGATATTCTAGCACAGAACTGTTATGGCACAGAAGGAGCATAGAGAAAAAAGACTAAAAATGGAACTAGATTGGAGTAGAAAAATCATGGTGCAGAACTAGTGAGGCAATAAAGGATAAGGGCATGGAAGCACCAACACGAAAGGACCTAGTCAAAGAGGAAAATTAACCATGAGGAACCCAAGAGCATAGGACTTAGAATAGCAGTGGAAGACTTGGGGAGCACATGAGAAGTAGGAAACAGTTAAATATTAATTTTCAAGGGTCACCTAGACCTTATCCATCAAGAATTTTTCACCGGCCCACAAGGAGATAGACACATGGTAGTAAAGATCTAGCATATAATGAGTATATAAGGGGTGAAAAGGGTTGAGTCCTTAGGAGACACTAGTTAACAAACCACCATGAATATTAGTTAGTGGATAGTACATTAGCCTTTTACTCATGCCATCAGTGTTGTAACTACTTGATCAGGGATAAATAAGTATAAATACCCCTATATGTAAGAATTGGAGGTGATGAATTTTGGATATGAATCTACTGAAGCATAATATAAAATTAATAGTATTTCAATTAGTTCTATTATTCAAGTTATAGTTATTGATAGTTATGAACAGGCGAGTATGAGTGTCTTAGTTAAGAATTAGTGTTTTCTTTGTTGAAGTACTTGTGATTGAAACTTAATATGAGGTATTTGCAATTATTTACTTTATTTGAGTAACATGTATGAACTTCATGGCATTCCTCTACATAATTATGGTTTTTGAGCATAATGATACTAAGATTAAAGTCATATATCTCTTTTTATATGTAACTTCTAATCAAATATAAATCTTAACCCAAATAATATCACTGATATTTATTGTGCAACATAACCCATGGGAACCATCTCTAGCTGTGCACTTTAAGTGGGTGTACAAGACCACAGCCTTTCATGAAGGGTTAGTGCGCTAGCTCTTTGGTGCTACATTTCAGCACTAAAAACATTATCAAGAATAAAATCCCACATTTTGGTTCCATTATTGAGACCCATAATGCTTGTTGCACAATAATGGAATATACTTGAACCTACCACCCTTGAAGGTATTGAGCAATGGATTACTAGTGTTGAGGATAATTTTGTTGTTCTTTACCTTGAACTAGGAGTTTATACATGTTAGTGGGTAGAATATAATCTATAGAGTGAATTATATGAAACCTTCTTTTTTGAAATCCCAGTTCATTTGCATACTTGGCTATCTACATATGCTTAAGATTGATCATGAAACTTTGGGAGAAGATAGTCTTGGATGTTATAATGATAGAGATTGATCACAACTCAAAACACCAAGGACATGAGTTGTTAACATCTGGTGGAGAGGAGTCTTAAACAACTATATTCTAGAGTATGTTGTAACTACCTACTCTTGTCTTGAAGAATCCAAGTTCTAGGTCCTTAGAGAAATGTGTGGTCATTATATTATACATTTCTCATTAGAAATCAATAAGTTCTTTATTGACTTCAGGCTTGAAACCATGCCAATGGAGAGCTAAATCCCTCTTTGCATGAGCCACACATTTGGAAGGGGAATAGAGATGAGTTGGTAAAGGATTATAGGTTCAAAATGGTAGCTAGTCGATGGGAATTTCAGAAGTGAAAATATGATGAAGCTCGATAGAGGATCATAAGAGTAAGCAATGTGGGAAGGGTTTGAGATAACTTAAGAAGTGTTATTAGGATCTGTAGGGAATCAAAAACACACAAAGAGGATCTCATCATTTTTGAATTGTGCCCCATGTTACTTTTATCATATGAATGAGAAACTAGCTAGACAATAGAAACTAAAGAACTAAGTTTGAACTAACCAGCTCCCCAACCATAGTACATGCTCATGTTTTTGAATCAGATGAATAACGTATACATAATTGGGATATAGATAGCATGGTATCTAAAACTGATCCTATAAGGGATATTATAACTGAGTCAATTGTAACTCATATAAAATTAACACTTTCTTTCCCTCTTCAAGGGAATTTTATGGCACAATTTGGCATTCTTAGAGGACTTGACATTTAGAGTGGACTGAGTATGGGCTCAATCAACCAGCTACTACACCCCACAACATGGGCATTGCTACTAAAGGTGCTAGAGGTAGACTAAGAGGTGGCATGGGAGGAAATGGTGGACTTACCCCTCAAGGGACAATATTTGGGGGGTTCTCAACAACCACCAGCATAATCACCTCAGCTACCAATGCTATGTTATAGAATGATGCTTCACCTACCTAAATATTGAGGTATGGATAATGCTAAAGAACACTTTCATAAGTGAAAACTTATTTGGAGGGCATGATGCATCACTTATTCTGAGAAAAAGGCTACCTAATTCATGACTACACTTTTGGAGAGAGCACATAAATGGTATATAAATTTCAACCCTCAATAAAATGTGGTTGATTATGATTAGCTCAAAATGGCATTCCTTTAAGAATTTGACATTCCTGAATTCAAGCAATAGAGCATTATTGTGTTGAAGGATATAAAGCAAGAACTTACTAAAATCATATAAGAATATGACACAAGGTTAAAAACACTTTTGTCAAAACTATAATTTGAAATCAATGCTTCTTGTCATTCATAGTGGTTCATGGGAGGCTTGTTACTTCCCTTTTGATGAATATTGCCCTAGAAGACCTTTACTAGCCCACACAAAGCTTTGGAAGCCACCCTCCATGCTAAAGTTATTGGAAGTATTGACACTAGAATTAATCCCTTTATGGAAGCCCAAGTAGATTTAATGGCATCATAAATAGAAAAACTAACTAAAAATAATGTGTCTAACACCCATAATGGTCTATGGGGTACATTGATTGTGAGTCTAAAAGACATACTCAAAATAACTACCCACACAAGAACATCCATGCTATACTAAAGTAGTCATGTCAAATCTTCCATGAGGACCATGATGTATGCTCTTGTCCTCTCTTTAAGTGAGCTACACATTCAAAGGTGTCTGACTATTTTAAAATATGTGATACCTACACCTATGACACTAATCATTACCGATTAAGTAGTGATATCCATGAAGCATGCACACACGACACGTGCCAAGCCAATAATTAGGATAATTGTGGCTATCATGGCCAAGGTAGAGGATGAGGATGAGGAAGTGGTTATTTCCCATCAAGAATATGTTATAAGTGTGGATCCTTGGACCACTATCAATGAGATTATCTAATTTACCCTACATGTTCTTTTTGTAAAAAGGACCATCAGTTGGAAGAATGCCCTAAATTGTACATGACCATCACTAAGGACAAAAATGAAAATGGTGTAGGTATGATTCATATTTAGAAACCACATTAGCGTGCACATTCAAACACCTTCATAGCTCAACAAGTGAATATCATTACATGTCATGGAGGATAATATTAGTCTACCTCTACTCCCATTAAGAAGGTACAATGTGAAGAGCCTCAAGCGAGGAATTATCTCGATGCCCAACAACATAAGGATGTGCTCTAAGACACTATGATGTTAGTAAAGGAACTCCAAGGAGAAATTAAATTTCTTAAGGACAAAGAAGAAACATAATGTGTTGATATGCAGAAGGCAACAAAACCTCAAAATGTGGCATGGGATGATTTCTTAGAGATTTGCAAGCATATGCTAGATGAAGACATTGTCCCACAACTAAGCATTTAGCTTAAAAATCATGTACAAACACCAACTGGTGCTCAACATCAAATAACTTGGTATACTAAGGATTGTTGTTTGAATCACACTCATCAGCAAGATACCGCTATTTCTACTACCCCTCCAAAAGATAAACAGATACTAGTAAATGTTGCCATCGATGGTTATGTAATTCAAGACATCTTAGTTGACACTGGAATTGAGGTTAACATCCTCACTAAGGATGCATGGCATAGAATGGATAGTCTGACATTACAACCTTCACTGCACATATTGTTCATGGATAATAAAACTTGTGCCTTATTGATTGGTGGCCTCAATAATATAACAGTGGATATCCTTGGAGTACCTTTCAAAATTGACTTTGAAGTTCTTGAGTTAGTAAATACTGATGACTTCCTAGCTCTATTGGGGTGACCATGGTGTTATTAAAATAATTCAAACTTAATATTTAAAAAGTGCTACATTATTTTTAAGAATGTTATCAATGCATTATTATTCCCTTGGATCAAACACATGAGGACCCATACGTGGAACCTGTTAATGTGGAAGAAAATATTAAACACATCTATAATGCCACTTCCAAATATGATGAGCAATTTGATCCTACTCCTCATGTCATCCTTCAATGGATGGACACTCAGTAGAAGAGTGTGTAGTGCCATTGGAAGTCAAGAGAATGCTTTGTGCCAGTATCATAAGTGATACAAATTTGTTCACCTTATTATTGGCCAAGTCATGAGAATACCAATGATAGATTCACCATTAGAAAGATGCAATTTAGCCCCTTGGTTTCATAATCAAATGGAGTTCTGTGACTTTGTCTACTGCCTTGAATAATTTTATCACATTGACAATGATTGTATTCAATCCTTGGTTCACCTCTTTGATGGTACAACTGCAAGATGGTAGTGAACTCATCATGAGAAAATTATATAGTGGGATCAAATATGATCTACTTTATATAATAAATTCCATCATGACAATTGAGTCAGAGGAACAATCAGCTATAGCAAAGTATAGGCAGTTGAACCTCATATAGAGGCCTATGAGTCAATATGGAAAGCTAAAGAGCCTTACTTATTAGAGTACCTATGGGTACATGCATTATATGGAACTTTATGAACCTAGGCATGAGCATGGTATGTTCATGAATAATGACATATGGGTACTTTATTTTGGCATTTATTGAAGGAGAACATGAACTTGACACTATCTTATTATTCTCCAAGGATGGATTTATGACTCACTCTCTAAGCCATGCATGAAATAATTCTTGGTGACCCTATTCCCATTAAATATTGCTTGAGATATATCCATAATGTTCAATAAGAAAGTTTAGTTCTCTTCAATGACCCATCTACATAACTTATTCCCACACCTGAACTAGTCCTTGATCAGGTTGACGTGAAGAGATATGTCTAGGAAAACATAAGCTAGTATCTCAGGTAGAAGAAGGTGAAGGGTCTAACCCACTTAACCCTATATAAAATCACTTTGATGTCTTTATGGACTATGTCACATTATTTATTTGAGACACTGGTCCTAATATAGACCACCCTTACTCTGGGCCAATTCAAATTGTCCAATGCAATATCATCATAGAGCAAGAACCAAAAATGACTACTATAGGAAATTACTAGATCGACACAAAAATTTCAAAGATATTTGAGTTGTTAAAATAATACCAAGATGTCTTTCCAATAAGATATAATGAGATGAAAGGAGTTCATTCATTTCTATGAAAGATGCATATCAAACTAGTTGGTGATGCTCGACCAATCAAGAAAAAGACCTATAGGATGAATCCTAATCTACTGGTACGTGTAAAGAAAGAAATTGATAGTATGCTATGCATTGGAGTAATCACCACCATTGATTAATCTAATTAGGTTAGTCTCATGGTGATTAGTATAAATAAATATGGATGCATTCAAATTTGTGTTGATTATTGGGTACTTAATGTGTCTTGCATCACTAATCCTTTCTCAACACCATTCACAGAGGAAATACTTGAAGGCATTGTTGGGTGTGAAATGTATACTTTCATAGATGGATTTTTAGGATACCATCAGGTCCAAATCATAGAAAAAATTAACCGAAGACTATGTTTACCATTGAATGGAGATCCTTTACATATATTCTCATGCCTTTTAGGTTGAAGAACGCACTAGTTGTGTGCACATATAATCATTGAAGCCGTTAAGGATTTCATCCATAAGTTTATTCAATTATACTTGGATGAATGGATTGTCTATGGATTGGTCAAGGACCATTGCTCTAATTTATGGTTCATTATTGAGTGCTACTGAGTATTATAAATATCACTAAATCCAAAAAAGTGTTTTTTTACTACACATTTTGGTGTTCTTATAGGACATATTATTTGTAAGGATGAACTTCTAGTAGACCCAACAAAGGTATCTATTATTCTTCACCTCCTTGTGCCCAAGTCTCAATGTGAGGTCTATGCATTTCTAGGACATAGGTTATTATAGTAAATTCATCTATGGTTATGTAAAGATTGCCACACCTCTAGAAGAACTCATAAAACAAAATGAGCACTTCATATGGACTTGCTCCTAGCAAGAAGCCTTTGAGGCCTTAAAAGACAAATTGATTACCGCTCCAATCCTCCATTTTCCTAATTAGACAAGACCATTCCATGTCCATGTTGATGCATCTAGAATGGTAGTTGGTGTAATCCTTGCACAACCAAGTGAAGGTCACCTTGATCACCCAATCTACTTTGCTAGTAGGAAACTCACTCTACCTAAGCATAATTACACCACCATGGAGCACGAAGCATTGTCAATGGTCTATGATCTACAAATTTTTTGACAATAATTATTAGCTACTCCTTTTATATTCTATATAGATCATGAGGCTTTAAAGTACCTAGTAAATAAACTTGTACTACATGGATGAATCTACCATTAGATAGTGTTGTTTCAAGAGTTTCAATTCTCTGTCATGGTCAAACTTGGAAAAGCTGATTATGGCCCTAAACATCTATCTTGAATTGATTCTAGAGAACCATTGTATGTTATTAAAGATGACTTACCTGATGTTCAACTCTTCCATGTTACCCATGTACCTAAGGAACTGGAAGATATTTTAGCCTTTCTAACTACTGGATCAACACCCAACTATCTCACTCCATAGGCCAAGAAACAACTCATGATTTGTGCCGCGCCCTTCCAACTCATAGGAGAAGACCTCTACAAACTTGGATATGATTAAATTCTTTGGTGTTGTGTCATGAAACATGAGCATTATGAGGTACTTCAAGAAGTTAATGAAGGTATTATAGGTAGACACTATGTTGGGAGGCTACCGTGCACAAGGTTTTGCTAGTTAGATTATGGTGGCCTACTCTTTTTCAAGATGCTAATACATATGTTAGAAAGTGTGACATTTGTCAGTACGTAAGAAAACCAAATCGAAGAGATGCTATGCCTTTATGACCAATTCTTTCTCAAGAACCATTTGAAAAGTGGGCTATTGATTTTATTGGCCCTATCACTCTAGTTGGATGATGACCAGGTTCCTAGTATATAATCATAACCACTGATTATCTTATGCACTAGGCTAAAGCTATACCAATGAGAGATTATACTATTGATACTGCTACACATTTCATTTGGGAGCATATCATAACTTGATTTGGATTCCCAATAAGTTTTATAAGTGATTGTGACACTCATTTCATAAATGTAACTATTCACATCCTATTTGCTGAGTTCATGATTGTTCATCACAAATCCACATTGTATCATCCACAAGCCAATGGAACTACTAAGGCCTTTAATAAAATCTTAGGCACAAAACTCATGAAAATTTGTAATATTGGCCAAATTTATTGGGATGATAGAGTGTTTATGGTATTGTGGGTTTATCAAACAACCTATAAGCACCTGAACAAGAACACACTATTTAATTTGGTATATGGCAAAGAGGCAGTCCTACCAATTGAGTTCTTGGTACCATCTCTTCGTATGGTTCATGTTGGATAATTAGATGATATTCATCCTTGAAGGTATGCCTAGATACTTTTTTACAGCTAGATGAATCCCGTTTCCTTACTCATTGGAGTCAGGATGTGGAGAAGCGTAAATAGAAAGCATGGCATGATTGACACATCAAGCATAAAATATTCACTCTTAGAATGAAAATTTTACTCTATGACTCTAAATTTGCATGACTTTATAGAAAACTTTGAATTCACTACAATGGTCCTTTTGTCATTCATAACATTCTCCTTATTGGTGCTTGTCGATTATAAAGGTTAGATGACCAATTCCTTCCTGGACATAACAATGGAAGCTAGATATGGTTGTATTTTACCTCTGAATAGTTAACATTTTTTAAATAATGAGGCTTATACCATTAGTCTATGATTTCCTATTTTTAATCAAAGTGTTGTTTTTGTTGTGCACAACATTTATTTAATTTAGAATAGGTTAAAGTGTTGTACTTATATTTTTATGGAGAATCACGAGTTAGTTTTAGTGTGGGGTAAAAGATATATAAATTCATGATTAAAGTTAGGCATGAAAGCTATCTATGGTGTGAAATTTACTTAAAGCATGCAAGGTACTTAAAGCATGCAAGGTATTTAAGGCATGTTAATTACATATCTGTATTCCTACCAAATAAGTTTGAAAATTTGAAATAAATGAGAACATTTATCTTCTACTCCAAGAAAAGTGTGGGACATTGTTGTCTTCCAATTCAAAATAAGGCATGGGATGGGTTGTGCCATTAATAAAAAAAAAATTATTGTGATAAATGTGAAATGGCATGGCAAGGCAATACCAATAAATTCATTTATGATGAAAAGTGATGATCAAAAAATGGTGGTTGTTAAAAAAATGCATTAATGACAAGAAATGATGGATGAAAGGAAAGGGGCTAGTAAATGTGGGTTAACCCTGTTAAGCCTATAAAAAGACAAGTTAACTCATTTTTACATTTTACCTTTGCTTCTATTTGATATTATAGAGTTTAGAGTGAAGAAATACTAGAGCTAAGAGTGAAGAAATCAAGTTTGATTCCTGAGCGAGTAAATGAGCATCAAAGCTACGTAATCAAAACACAAGACAAATGTTGAAATACAACCATGACAAGGAAAACTTGTAAGTTGTAAGTTGCAAGGGAAGTATACCATTAGAGAATAGTAAAACATAAAAATTTGAATTCATTGACATCAATCATGTATTCCTTTGGAAATGTTGGATGATTGTGCCTCAACCTTCGGGCTCCTCAAAGGGTGATGTGGCCTAAAAAGAAGGCCTTAAGGACTGATACATTATTGGTGATACCAGAGGAAGAGGAATTACTTGGGGGAGAAGAAGTATTAATTAGAGAGGAGACACTTGAAGAATTAGCACATGTAGAAAGAGAAGAAGCTAGTATGACACAATAGGCAAAGAAGACATAATCATCTCCACCCTCACCATTGATGACTGAAGAAATGTAGTACCTAGAGATAGTGTTGCATGTGGAGAATTGGGTCTCTAAGGTCCCCACTTGCATTATTTTTTATCAAAACCATCATCCACTTGGGAATAAGGTTGAATTGTAGAATGACTACTGGGTTGAGTGCTAGAACACCAAGAACCAATTGGTGTATGACCTCAATATCTTCAATGCCTTGGATAGTACAGGGTTGTTCTAATTGTTCAATTTGCCTTACTTTGGAAAACCCATGGAGGAAATCAAGTACCTTTTATCATGTGTCTATGAGGACTACCTCTACTTTGATAGGCTCAACATGAAAATCACACCCAAGAGGATAAGTGAGGTATCAAGGATGTAGTGTTTGGGACTACATGTAGCATATGACTTAAGGGATATCGATGAGATTGGGAAAACATATTCAATGTTAATGTAATAAAATTAGGAACATGCCATGCACATAAAGAACCTATAATATCTTACCATTTGGGTTGTAGTATGCATTATAATGACCAAGATTATTGGCATCGATCATTAGAAGGAGGTAGACAAGGACCACCTCTACATCACCCACCAAGTCACTAAGGGCTTGAAGTATAATTGGGATATGTATTTTATCCACAAAATTATTGAGGATGTGCAGAAAACCCATCAGATACCTAGTCATAGGTTTCTATGGAGAGTATTTTTTATTTTTATGGTGTTTGATGAGATTGATGTACTAGGTTACAGCACAAGAGTGCTAAAGTGGGTATACTTATTTAAGAATAAGTCCCCTACTGAGTGCTATAAGGAATTCACATGACCAGGGCATATCACCCCCTCCTATAAAATAAAAATGAAATCCTAGTTTGATGGAATGAAGGAGGCATTTAGGAATGCATATTATAAAAGATTTGCCTACCTTGGTTGGTGAACAAGCTTAGTTCATTGTGAAGCAATAATTCTCATTGGTGCACATCAAGATGGTCCCTTTTGGAGAACTCTCCACATGGATGAATCTACCATATGCCTCTTTGGTGTGGTACTTTTTTGACTTGGTAAATCAAATTTATGATGCACAACCTATTGACTTGGAGGTATACAAAATAAACTTGGAGATTCACACTCTTTAAAAGATGTATGTCTATCCAGGTGAAGTCCTATAGGGAGAAGAAGGAGACTAGCTAAAAAAATATCAAGGTCAAGCCAATACTAGTGGGAGAATAGGTACATAATCTATTCTACATGTTAGAACCTAGGCATAAGAGTTTAAAGGGTGTAAAACATACACAATAAAATCTCCCACTAGTACTTCCCTTGAAGAGGAAGTGGGCTAAGCTTGATGTTAGCATAAGCTCACAATAGGTTCCTCAAAAATGGTAGATTACTACCCAAGTGCCACAACCTATCCCCTCACCACCATGACCTTTACCTCCTTGACCTTCTCTATCATGTTGTTCTCCTCCTCACCCTTCTCCTCCTCAACCTTCTCCACCTCACACTTCTCCCCCTTACCCTTATCCACCTCAACCTTCTCCACCCAAAGTTCCACCTCCACAAGTCCCTCCACCACCACCTTCTCCTACACACATTCATCTATCTCCACTTCACCCCCTAAGATAATTCCACATGAATCACCCCTAAAAGTTTCAACATTAGGGTTTGTACCACAAAGATCACCAGCATAAGAGCCTAAGCAAGAAGAAGCTATAACCTAGAAGGGATAATTGGACTTTGAATCTGAGAAGACACCCTCCCTGATGTGCGAGGAGGAGGCCACCTTTGAAGACTCATCATTGGATATTGGGGTTCCATATGGAAAAGAGGGCTATGGTGAAGAGTATTAGATTAGCAAAATGGCTATCAGTATCACTTATTTAGCTACCAAAGTAGAGGTTGAAATATTAAAATGTAACCCAAATAAAGGGAAAGAACCAACTAGGTTTGAAGAAGAACCTACCATTGATGCATCTACTAATAAATGTATTCATTATCAAATGGGCATCCTTGATAGGATGTTATATTTATGGTCACACTTTCTTCCTTGAGATGCAACCCTGGATACAAAGTGGAAGATATACTTATTATTGGACATGTATAATGAGGAGCACCACTTTGATCTCCTTGAAGATAACCTTCTCTTAGGTCTTAATGATCCAACGCTGCCCAAACCACTATGGGTTAATCCCCAAAAGATCACCCCTCTACAAACCAACATGGAATTATTGAAGATGGATTTTGAATTCACATTCCATAATATATTGTCAAACTCTAATGCACGTGATGTAGAGGTGAAACACACCCAGGTGGTGGATATGTATGAAAAGGAAGTTTCCACCAAGAAGGCACTTGTAGAGGAAGTGGTTACTTTGAAGTAGCAAGCAAAGGAGGCCACATAAGCCAAAGTTAAAACATTGAATTTGTGTAAAACAATTTTGGGCCAAGAACCAACATTATGGGATGGTATGATTTTTGATGGGGATTCCATAGATAAATTGAAGACCTTGGTAACCTCTTTTTAAAGCACTACAAAGAGTAGCCTACACCAAGGAATGAGGTAATATCACTAGCAGAATAAATCATTAAGGTCATCAAAGTATGTAAGCATGACCTAAAAAGAGTTGGGGAAATCATTCCCATATTAGACATGATTTTTGAATGGTTAACACACCCAAATAAGATATTAGAGGCTAGGTTCCAAGAAGAAGAAGCCCAGAGGTAGAAAGTGGTTGATGCTGCCCTATTAATAAGGGATCATGCCAAGCACACAAAATATTTTTTTAAAGATGTAGAAACAATGGAAGAAAATATCAATGCACATCACCAACAATTGAATGCTAGTTTTGCAACCCTCTGTGGATAGGTTGTCAGTGAAATCTCAACATTAGAAGATGTCCAGAAGGATGCCAACATGTCCCTAAATGATTTGGTCAAGAAGGCCAATGAGAATTTTGACCAACTTGAGGATATGAACAAGTATAAAGAGGCCATTAAAGCAATAACTACTAAGCTTCTTGACACATTATCACATTGGGATAATATCAAGAAGCAAATTGAGCAAATAGTTCCTAAATTTTTGGTAGAGGCTATCGATGAGACTTAGTCTAGGATGGACTAAGAGCATAGTGTGGGGTGATGTTGTATCCAAAATTTTGGCTAAGTCTTTTGATATTTTGGCATAGAACCACCAAGACACAGAAGGATCATAGTGCAAAAATACTAAAGCACAAAACTATATTGGTGCATAAGCGTCATGGTATAGAACTAATGAGGCACAAAAGGACAAGGACATGGAAGCACTAGTATGAGATGACCTAGTCAAAGAGGATAATTAACCATGAGGAAATTGAGATCATAAGACTTGGAACAATAACATAAGACTTTGGGAGTGCATGGGAAGTGTGAGATGGTTAAGAATCAATTATTAAGGATCACCTAAACCTTATTTATTAGGAGTTTTGCACTAGCCCACAAGGAGATAGACACATGGCAATAAGGATCTAGCATAGAATGAGTATATAGGGGGCACAAAGGCTTGGGTCCTTAGGAGAAACTAGTTAACAAACCTTCATGATTCTCAATTTATGGAGAGTTTGTTGGCCATTTACTTCTATAATTAGTGTTGTAACTACTTGGTCAGGGATAAACAAGTATAAATACCCCTATATGTAAGCATTGGAAGTGACAAAATTTGGATATTAATCTACTAAAACATAATATAGAATTAACAATATTTCAATTAATTCTATTTTTCAAGTTCCATTTATTTATATTTATGCATAGGTGAGTATGGGTGGCTTGATTAAGACTTAATATTTTCTTTTTTGAAGTACTTGTGATTGAAACTTAATATGAGGTCTATGCCATTATTTACTTTATCTGAGTAACATCTCTGAACTTCATGGTATTCCTTTGCATAATTATGGTTGTTGAGCGTAATGATATTAAGATCAAAGTCATGTATCTCTTTTTATATGTAACTGTTGATCAAATATAAATCTTAACCCAAATAATATGACTGATATTTTACTATATGACATACCCACAAGAACCAATCTCTAGCTATGTGTTTTAGGTGAGCGTGAAAGACCATAGTCTTGTGTGAAGGGCTATCATGCTAGCTCATTGGGGCTAAATTTTAGCATTGAAAACATTATTAAGAATAAAAACCCAACAATATCACACTTTTTGTGTTATCCAAGATTCTTCCCCAACTCACCTAAAAGATTTGGGGCAAGAAGACCTTATCTCTTTCGATGAACAAATTCCAACACCTCCATTAGATAACACCTCTCATACCATTTATATAATTTCTCCAACCTCTTTACCCATCACAAATAATATGCAACCTTCTAATCCTACTTCTTCAAATATATCACAAAATCAACCTACAACAACTACCTCATCCTCTCATGATAATCAACCAATTTATCGCCCAATCAAACCTCACACATCCTATCAACACAAATTTACAAGAAATTATACATCTCCTTCTAAGGAAATCCTCTAACATTATGCCCCTCTATCTAATATTACCCTAATGGGTTATATTGAATGGGATCCTATCTCAAAAATTACTAATCTCCCATCTCAAATTCCCTTTCTTGATCTCATGCAGACTTATCTGCATCATCACAACTGACTTATGCAACTCTTATTCAAAATGAACATCCCTTGTCCTCCCTATTAACATCCCAAACTTCACCTTAGGAGGAGGTTGTTCAATCCTACATCTAAGTTTGGGGTAACATGGGAATAACCCAAGACTATGGGTGACCTATGACTGGGATAGACCTCTAATTTATGGGGCTAGCTCCCTTGGTGCATATATTATGGCTCAAAATCACTAAGACCTACTAATTTTGGGGTGAAAAGGGATAGAAAGGATGCATCAAATGAAACCTAATCTAAGCATGGTGATGCACCAATATGATCATACACTCTATATGCCTTAAAAAACACTAATGAACTAGAAAAACAACTTCACTACTATATCCAAGAGTTATTGTGCAATAATGTTTGAAATGGAGGGTGTGTTAGGTGGATATAACATGAGGTTTATGATAAGAAGGTCTGATCTAGGGCACTTACTAGTCAGATTCCGCTTGAAATTCAATCACAATCTTGCACACCATATGACCTGCATAGCACACTTAATAACATCTAAGTGAGACAAGGCCCTATAATGGGAGATAAATCTACCACATATGCATATAAAAAATAAAATAACACACTAGATACCAACATGAAGGAGCTTTAACAATTCATTTATCAATCCAAGAGGTTTAAAAAGTGCAAATCTAGGTAGAGTTTCCTCATACATAGGTGAGGGATGAAAACAAAGGCCTTAGAGCCTAAATATATAGGACCATGAGAAAGAGAGAGAAGATAAACATGGAATAAAAGTGGAATCAAGAGGTCATAATGGTCATAACCCACTCACACAATAGTTATAATATCTCTCATGACTCCCTTCATATGTTGCTTCCATGGTTAATGGTATTCAATGAAGATTGTGGCATGGTGGATGTTGGTTTCAACTAGGTTGACCTTTTCTAAAGCATTACATGCCTAAATATGGTCAATAATTCTTCCTTTGGTAGTTAAATGGTGCAAATGTGGTACAAGTTAGCCTTCATGGGTCATTGAGTAGTCTACTTTCTTTTTCGCATGTACATATGACTTGGAAAATTACCCTGCCTTCCATTATGGACATGAAGTGTGTTTACTCTCCCCTATTAATTATTTACATGATGTAATGACCTTGCATTGACTCCTCCAACAACCCTCTACGCCAATATGCAACTTTATTATTTGACCCAAGTATGCCTACTAGGCCACTAGGCCTAATCACTTGACTATCAATTGATGAATGATCAGATACTTGAATAAAAACCTTAGAGTAGGTGAATGAACTTATTTAAAGACCAAATAATATGCTTATACCATGACCTATTCCTTTACAATAAATATACATATGCAACTTTTCCAATCTAGGTGACTACATAATCTTCTACTAGCCTTCTTATATTGGCTCTTTTATACATACTAGTAGGAAAAATTTTAGGGATATTTGTGAATAGTTTTTGGACTAAGAAGTTGGAAGACATATCACACTAACCCCTCCAATAGTCTACATGTCCTCAACAAGCTATGTACCCTATTTTCTTCTCAAATACTTATAAAATAACTATTTTTGACATGTTTATAAAATAGTTAGTACAATCTAATACCATGGATGGGATCCCATATGAGTGTACTAGGTTATTAAATTGTCTCCAAGACTAATTAAAGGCATTTAGATACATGTTCTCTCTTTTCTCCATCAGGTCTATAAGACTAGATTTGGTAGGTTTATACATATCAGGATTATTAATGACTATTCATAGCCTAAGGGATTGAAATACAAAACAATTTCCAATAACATGGAGTATACAACCCCCCTCAACATTCCATATATGTTGATCTCACCATGCATTTTCTCTATACAAATGTGAAGTGGAAAAAGTTGCTCTCAGAGTGAAAACTTGAAATCTGAGGGGGTCAATGGAGAGAAAGAGGTTGTAGGAGGGTAAAATACTTTTGGTCCTAACTTCCAATGCCTCATGGGGGATTTTTACACCCTTAAAAACATGTTCCCATGCCTTTATTTCCTTTCTCATTCATCTAGGTGTTTGCAGATCTCTTATTCCTCTGCCTAGGGTTTGTAAGTCATTTTGCTAGTCTGACCCTTGGGGTCTATGAATTGAGTTTTCTCCCACTCTTATGAGATAAAAATTATATAATCACATTAATAATTTAATATATTCACTCTGTAATGTTCCTCAATTTCAAAACTTCTTCAATCATGCCAATATTCTCCATTTTCAATCACAGACCTGTGACTGCTCATTTAGGCCTAATAGGCCTAATTAGACCATTGGGCCTTTGTTTCCTACAAATACTAAGTGATTTCAATATAAAAAACTAAGAAAATAAATAAAATAATTAAAATCCATTATTTCCAATTTCTCAATAATAATTTTCATGAAAGGTTCAATACTGACTTTCCTTTCTAAAGGACCTACCTATGTAAAACTTGTTTGTTTAGCTTAACAATGCCTAATTAGGCCACCAAGTTCCTTATTGCCTATCTCAAGAAAACATGGTAATAAATTTATGTTGAGTATTATTAGGAAAAAAATAAAGAGACCTATTTTCACATTGTAATTAAATTCTTTGCATGGCCTCTCAGACTTTCATCATCTTGCTAAGGTCTTGTTTGCAAGTTTAGGCCTAATAGTTGTAATGAACTAGTCAAGGATCTCCTTTGCATTCAAGGAACCCCAAACATCCAAAGTGAGATGATATCCCTTGGAATACAAGACAAAATACTATATTTATCCTCTTGTATCAATATTTGTGTAGGATTTCACACATCTACTTACTTAGCCTATATGTCTGCCTGTTTAGGCCTACTAGGCATAATTAGGCCATGTGTGTGGTGACTAGGTCTATTTGAGCTATAGCTGCATACAATGCCCTGATTGGTAAATTGAATATATAATTTGATGGAAAAATAATGTAATGGGATTCCTTTACTTTCATATAAACTTTTAAACCTCTTATTAGATCACACACTTCTCACTCAGTCACCTTGTTTTCTCATGACATCTTGTATAGGCATGTGTGTATGACTCTTCTTCATGCCAAAATCCTTTGAAACCTACTAAGACTATGAAATTATATTCAATATTATGATATATTTCATCATGATCTCATTTATAATCTCTAATATTCATTTGGTCCTCAAGCCTTCATTTGTGTTAGACTTTGTAGGTATGGGCCTGTGGGTGACTAGAAGTTGCTTGACTGTAGGTGACTAGAGTTCCTTTCTAGATTATTCTCTCCTCATTAAAATTTTGATGATTTCATAGCTATGAATCATATGTATTCACTTACTCAAGATCCCCTTAAGTTCTTCATGTTCCCTCCTAACCATCCCATCTCCACCTTTACAATAATCAGTATTACCTAGGAGGTAGACCTTAGGGTTTCTCATTGAGTCAGTCTAGGCTTCTCTCATCTATCTCATTATGCGTCATTGCCTTTAGGTTGAAAATTTTATGTGTTAGTGTTATCATGAATAGTATATCCAAACACCTTGAGGTCTTCTCAACCTTCAACTCTACTTTCTACAATCCTTTATGCATTTAACTAGGTCTCTAAATGGTAGTTAAGGATTCTTAACTATCTTGTATGGAAATTGAGGCCTAGTCACCCATATATAATCTTCATCATGACATTGTGTGGCTAGTTATGGTTAAGTGGATGTTTGGAGACATATATTATATCCTTTCCAACCTTTAAACAATGTAAAATGGGTTTTTAGAGTTAATAATATCCACCTATAAGTCTATAGACTTGTGGGTAGATACAATAATCTTAAACATGTCCACTAGCATATTATAAGTCTCATTCCCTTTATAGATATCCTAAATTCACTATAGAAATAAATGAAATATAGGTGAGTAAATTCATCATCTTATCCATATATGGAAACCTTCAAGATGACCATAGGGTTCTTAAGCAAGACTCAGACCTTGTATTCTGCCTATTCAACTATGTGATTGATCAAGATTGTAGGTCAACATCATGATATGAAGGTTTTTGGCTCATAAAGGTATTGATTAAATGTTTTATAATATCAAGAATATGTGGATGAGTTATGGGAGCTTCACCGACATATTTTCAACCATTGGGGGACCTCAAGACATCAAAAAACCATTGCTCTCATCTTATAAACTACTTTCAAATGAGGATTTATTATTTCCTTGGGCTCACATGTGTGATATGAGGTTTGAGAATGGTATGGGAAGGTGGCTCATATTCTTGAGAAGCTTTCTAACCTTCCAATTATCTATCATCATGCTCAGGAAAGGATAAAATGGAGTAAACTGATACCTTGCTTGGATGTGGATAACACAGTGAGTGCCTCACCCTGTTAATGATTGTTCATAAAGGAGGGGAAGGTAATCTGAGAACAAATAACCAAAAATATAATCTATCTAGGGTCCCCTCTTATTCCTAAAATTTTATACCTTCATATTATCTCTCCTATAAAGGAAGGGCTATACAAACTTGAAGGGCTTTATAAAGCTGCCAAAGAGCTCAATAAAAAAAGGTCAGTTTTTGACTTGTTTTAACTATAAAATCCCTCCAAAGCATGGATATAGGTCTAGGAGACATTGGGGGAGCCTTACACATGCCTAAGTAAGATTTTTGTCTGACATACCTATTATACCAACTAAAAACCTTTACTTTATGCCATAAAGACTAACTGATTTGCTTGAAAATTAGTTGAGATGAAATGTCAAATGTTCTTGAGGTTTTTGAAATGTTTGTATAGACTTTTAGTTATTATCCATCTCTTGTTTCCTATTTTACACTTATCATTTTGTCATAAAACCTCCTTTGGATGTTATAACATGGGTAATAAAACACCTTGAGAGTGGGATAAAATGTTATAAGGTTTATTCACCATATTTCTAAGCATGGCATGGACTAGAGGGGAACAATTTGACCTTGACATCACTTGACATGTCCAGCATGACCCCTTAGACTACTTAAACTACTTTGACCAACTTGACTATGTTATAGAGTGATCACAAGGTGATAAAGTTAAGAATAACATTTACCTTAATATCATCAAAACAACTTTAAACAATGCTAAAAGGGACTTGAAATTACCATTTTGAGGATTTTAAAAGGTGTTTGATTATCATACACAAGATTAAAGGGTATGAAAACTAAAGTATTGAATATAGGGTTTTGATCATTTTGACCTAGGGGTCATAATTAGTCAACATCATTGGTGACTCCTAGGGGTTGACCTGATTATGGGTCAAGAAAATGCAAAACTTCCGACATAACATCCATGACTCAACTAAGATAACAAGTCTACAAGACCTTTAAATGATAAAAATAATTGATTGACTCTTAACAACAATAACAAACCACACAAAGTAAAGATACACATGTGTTATAAATAACTTATTTAAAACCAACACATAATAACTAAGCAAACACACACCTATTATATACAGCTATCTTTTTAGGATTGATCCTCTTTGATCAAATAGAAAGCTTCCCAAGTCATCTTCTGGTAGTGAACCAAGATGGTGTTCAAGTTATTGGTTAAGATTTACTCTTGATTGATCAGATCATTGATTAAGCATCCTTGTACTTATCTTGGCATCAAGTGGAGAAGCAAGAACAAACATGTCTCCAATGTAGACATATTCATCTTGATTTTTAGCCCTTACCTCATTCTAATATTCACTTTTGGCAATGCGAGGGATATCAATATGATCACATATTGAATGATATGGGTAGTAACCACAACCTTTATTTCAATTGGATTTTCAAAATTAATTTCTTACTCATCTTGAAGAGTTTCATGTTCATCATACTTTGTTGGACCTTGTAACTGAACCTCTTGAAGATTGTCCTCAAAACATAGTGGTTTACTAGGAACCTTGCATTCTTCATCAACAATTTGATTGTGTTCCTATTGAGGCATTTGCCTATCAAATTCTTCAAAATTTTTGAACATGTCCAAGTAGGACTGCCACATGTCATTAGGCTCTCCTTGATTCTGCTTATGAAACTCAAAAGGAGAAAATGACACAGTGTTCTCTTTTAAGACCCTTCCCAAGCTCCTCATGGGGTAGAGGTAGATATCTAAACTTGAAAAAAATTTCCCTAAGTCTTCCCAAAAGGTAATCTCTCATGATCAAATTAAAAATACATGGAGTTCACTATCACTATTACCATTTACTTGTGAAGCATTATGCTGATCAAGTATTTTTAACTCTTCCATAGAGTCATAATAAGGCTCATGTTCTATTGCAACTTGGTCATCATCATGTTCTATGGATAATAGAAGATCATCAATCCATTTGAGCTCCATCTCATCTTGACTTTATATTTCTAAATTTGAATTATCTTCTTCAATTTCCAAACCATTAATGTTACATTCACTTGAGACCTCAACCTCTTGTTCTATTCAATCATTCCAAGTTGTCATACTGAGTTCTTCAATATCACTTAAGAATTCATCGTACAACTACTACCAAATATCATATTACTCACTTGTTATTCTCTTAGCTTCAACAATGGGTTCATGTAGATTATTTTCATGACTTTCTCCTAGAGGAGAAGTTGTTTGTGATTCATCTTTATCAACTTCAACATCATGCCATTGTGACTGCTCTACATCATGAAACTTCCTTTCATGATCAAACTCTGATATTATAAGATGAATAGGGGTAACAATAGTGATATCCTCATCATAGGTTCTTTGAGTATCCTTTTCAAAGTGTTTTTGAAACTCACTTGTAGTTACAACATGATCAATCTCTTGAAGGACTACCACCTCATTAATAAGTTTTAACAAATTATTCCCTACACCTAGATGCTCAAATTATACCTTCAATGCACTTGGTTCCTCTTCAAAAAAGGAGAGTGTGGGAGAGAAATATACTTTATTATCTTTCTTTATATCTGATAGAGTGCTCCTCTAACTTGGATCTTTAGGAATATCAGGTTGATCATGATGTCATTGAAAAGATAGAGAAAGAAAATTAGATGAGGACACGATATTCTTATTCATCCATTCATTGATTACTTTGTCAAAATTGGATGTATCTTGATTCTCATGAATGAATATAGTGTGAATGGAATATGGGGACTTGGAAAACTTGAGACATCTCCTGAACTAACCTCCATACACTTCTCATCTTCTTGATTCTAAATATGCATAGGAGAAAGTTATGTCTCAAGAATAGGCATGACATAATTTAGGGTTATAGTCCATGAAGGCCTCCAAGCTAAAGTTATCATAGGATATTGAGAAACCATGGGTGGATCATGAAGGGGGTTTATAACACAAGAAGGTTGACTAGGGGTAGGAGGATGAAGACAATTTGCAATTGAAATGTTTGGTGTGTAACGCTCAAGATGAAACTTGGAGAGTGGTATAGATTTGATTTTTAATCCTAAACCATATCCAATATTATAGACCATATAAGACAAATGAAAGGATAATTAACCCCCAATATTGGCCATAAAGTTAGACAAACATAGATAAAAAAAGGTGGTAAATCTGCAAAAATAATTTATTATGCAATTGAGAGCTTGGGGTAAGCATGAAAGGTAAGTTATAGGTATTTGATGAGGCCAAATGTCCTTTTAGTTGATCCTTTTTATTGCAACTCAAAGTTGGAAGTAGGTTCATATATCGAATTTAAACTATCAGCTACTAGCTTGAGAATAAATTAATTGCTTTCTCTATCATCAAACAAGCAATTATGGACCAAGGAGTTTCAAATAATCATAGAGGTAAGGAAAGGAGAAGGGGTGATTACCTTGGCTAGCTGATCTTAGTTTACAAGGACATTTTATTGATAAATAAAGGCTTGATGTTCAACTTAATTTTTTTACCTAAGACATTCTTTCAATCTATCCATTTCCTTCTTTAGATTCTTAATTTCTAAGTTCAAATCATCATCACTTTGTTTAGGTTGACTATAAGGAACAACATGTTGATAAGGAGGCTATGTTGGGATAAGTAGAGATAAATATGGTTGATATGGATCAATATTGTATGGGGATGTTTGAGGGATAGTTGTGGACAAGTCATGAACAACAATATATTGACAAGATTGGTATGAAGGCACACAAGGTACATTTTGATTATATGAATGATAATACATACCAATTTCTGATTTTGAGGCACTTAGACTACCTACACGAGTTGAATTCACATGGAGTCATTATTGATGCTTAAACTTATGACTCTAAAGTATGATGTGTTGAAGAGTAACATCAATAACCCTTCAATTCCCTAACACTTTGGTCCCACCAAATGTGCCAAAACTATTAGCACTCCAAACTACACCCTAAGAGGAGGTTGTTCAGGCCTACCTCTAAGTTTGGGGTAACATGGGAATAGACCAAGGATGTAGGTGACCTATGACTAGGATAGACCTATAGTTTATGGGGATATCTCCCCTAGTACATCTATTATGTCTCAAAATAACTAAAAACTACTAATTTTGGGTTGAAAATGGATAGAAGGGATGCATAAAAGGAAACCTAATCTAAGGAAAGTGATGCACCAATATGATCATCCACTATATTTACCTTAAAAAAAACTAATGAACTAGACAAAGAATTATACTACTATCTCCAAGAGTTCATATACAATAATATTTCACATGGAGGTTGTGTTAGGTGGCTATAACATGAGGGTCATGACAAGAAGGTCTGATCTAAGGCACTTACCAATTAGATTCCACTTCAAATTTAATCATGAACACTCTTGCACACCATATGACCTGCATAACACACCTACTAGCATCTAGGTGAGACAAGGACTTGCAATGGGAGAGAAACCTACCACATATGCATATTAACAATCAAATAACACACTAGATACCTACTTGAAGGAGCTAAAATAGTTCATTTATCAATATAAGAGGTTTATAAAGTGCAAATCCAGGCAGAGTTTCCTCATACCCCAGGTGAGGGATGAAAATAAAGGCCTTAGAGCCTGAATATGTAGGACCATGAGCAATAAATATAAGAGAAACATGCCATATAAATGACAATAAAAGGTCATAATGGTCATAACCCACTCACATAATAGTTACAACATCTCTCATGACTCCCTTCAAATGTTGCTTCCATGGTTAGTGGTATTCAATGAATAGTGCAGTGTGGTGGAGGATAGTTTCAACTTGGTTGAAATTTTCCAAATCATGTACATGCCTAAATATGTTTAATTATTCCTCCTTGGGTAGTTACAAAGTGTAAATTGGTACAAGTTAGCCTTCATGGGTCACTAAGTAGTCCACTTCCTTTTGTGCATGCACATATGACTTGGAAAATTGACCTAACTTCTATTATGGACATGAAGTGTGTTTAATTTCCCCTAAGCATTAGTTACATGATGTAATGGCCCTACATTGAATCCTATAACAACCCTCTATGCTAATATGCAACTTACTTTGTTGACTCAAGTAGGCCTACTAGGCCACTAGGCCTAATTACTTGACTATCAGTTGATGAATGATCAAAGACCTGAATAGAAACCTTGTATCTGATGAATGATATTATTTCAATTCTGAATTATATGCTTATACCATGACCTATTGCTTTATAATCAATATACATACATAACTTTACCAATCTAGGTGACTAGGTTACCCTCTACTAGACTTCATGAACTAGCTCTTTTGTATAGACTATTGGGAACACTTTCAGGGAGATTTGTGAATATTTTTTGGACTAAGAAGTTGGAAGACATCTCACACCACCCCCTCCAATAGTCTACAACTCCTCAACAATCTTTGTACCCTATTTTTTATTCAAATCCTTGTAAAAGTATTGTTTCTAACAAGTTCATGTAATTTAATACCATGGATGATATCCCCTCTGAGTGTACTAGGTCATTCAATTGTCTTTAGGACCAATTCAAGGCATTTGGCTGCACTTTCTTCTCTCTTTTCTCCATCTAGTCTAGAAGACTGGTTTTGGCAGGTTTATACATGTCTGGCTGCTAACAATTATTCATAGACATGAGGGCTTGAAATTCAAAAAAAAATCCAATAACATGAAGTATAATACCCCCTTCAACCTTCCTTATTTGATGATATCACCATGCATATGCTCCATACAAATTTTACCTAGAGAAAGTTAATCTCAGAGTGAAAACTTGTACTTTGAGGGGGTCTATGGGGAGAAAGAGTTTGTAGGAGGGTAAAACATGTTTGGTATTGAATTACAATGCCTCTTGGTGGACTATGACACCATTATAAACATGTTCCCATTCCTTATTTTCCTTTCCCATTCCTTTATTTTTTTACAGACCTCCTACTCCTCTGCCTATAGTTTGTAAGTCATTATGCTAGTCTGACCCTATAAGCCCAGAAATTGAGTTTTATCCCTCTCTTATGAGCTAAAACTTATAGAATCACCTTAAGACATTAATATATTCACCCTATAATTTTTTTCAACCTCAAAACTTCTTTTATCATTCAAATCTTCTCCATTTTCAATCATAGACATGTGACTGCCCATTTAGGCTTAATAAGCCTAATTAGATCATTAGGCCTTTGTTGCCTCCGAAGAACAAGATATTTCAATAAAAAACACTGATAAAATTTATAAAATAAGTAAAATTGCCTATTTAAAATCTCTCAATAGTAACTTTCATGCAATTTTCAATACTGAATTTCATTCTTAAAGGATTTGCTTGCTTGGAACTTGCATGTTTAGCTTAACTAAGCCTAATTAGGCCATCAGGTTCCTTATTTCTTATCTCAAGGAACCAGAGTAATCAATTTATATTGAGGACTATTAGAAAACAAATAAATAGACTTGTTTTCACCTTGTACTTCACTTCTTTTCTTGGTCTCTCAAACTTTCATCTTCCTACTAAGGTCTTGTCTGTAGGTTTAGGCCTAACAATTCTAATGAGCCAGTCAAGGCTCTCCTTTGCATTCAAGTAACCCAAAACATCCAAAGTGAGATAAGAGCCCTTAGAATACAATAAAAAATACTCTATTTCTCTTCCTATATCAATATTTATGCTAGATTTCACACATCTACTTCACTTGGCTCATCTGCCTACCTATTTAGGCCTAGTAGGCCTAATTAGGCCATGTGTGTGGTGGCTAGGTCTGTCTGAGCTATAAGTTTAGATAAACCCCTTATTGGTACATTTAATCAATAATTTTATGGAAAAATAATTAAAGGGGATTCTTTTACTAGCATAGACACTTTTAAACCTCTTATTAGACCACACTTCTCACTCATTCACCTTGTTTTCTCATGACTACCTTATATAGGCTTGTGTGTATGACTCTTCTTAATGATAAAACCCTTTGAAACCTACTAAGTATATTAAATTTTCTTAAGGGATATGATAAATTTAATCATTATATCATTTATGATATATATTCTTCATTTGGTCCTCAAGCCTTCATTTGTGTTAGACTCTGTAGGTCTGGGCCTGTGGGTGACTAGAAGCTGCTTGATTGTAGGTGACCAAAGTTACTTTCTAGATGATTCTCTCCTCATTAAATTTTTTATGATTTCATATATATGACATCAATGTCTTCACTTATTCAATATCCCCTCAAGGTCTTCATGTTCCCTCCTAACCATCCCATCTCCACCTTTACAAAAATTAGTATTACCTAGGAGGTATACCTTAAGGCTTCTCATTGAGTTAGTCTAGGCTTCTCTCATCTATCTCATTGTGCCTCATTTAATTTATAATGACCATTTGATGTATTAGTGTTATCATGAATAGTATCTCCAAACATATTGAAGTCTTCTCAACCCTCAAATCTACTTTCTAATATCCCTTATGAATCCAACTAGGTCTCTAAATGGCACTTAAGGCTTCTTGACTATCTTGTATGGAAATTGAGGCCTAGTCACTCATATATAATATTCATCATTACAGTGGCTAATCAAGGTTAAGTAGATGTTTGGAGACATAAATTAGATCCTTTCCAACCTTCACATAATGTAAAATGGGTTTTTGGAGTCACTAACATCCACTGAGAGGTTTATAGACCTGTGGGTGGACAAAACAATCTTAAATCTATCCACTAGCATATTCCGAGTCTCATTCCCTTCATAGATATCCTCAATGTACTATACAAATCTATGAAATCTATGTGAATAATTCATCATCCTATCTAGATATGGTAAACTTTAAGATGGCCACAAGGTTCTTAAATAAGACTCAAACCCTGTATTCTATCTGTTCAGCTATGTGTTTGATCAAGATTATAGGTCAACATCATGATATGAAGGTTTTTCACTCATCAAGATATTGAATAAATTTTTTAGAATCCAACATATTTTCAACCATTTGGGGCCCTCAAAATATCAAGAAACCATTGTTCTCATCCTATAAATTGCTTCCAAATGAGGATTTCTTATCTCATTAGACTCTCACATGTGAGATGAGGTTTGAGAATGGTGTGGGAAGGTGGTTTATATTCCTAAGAATATTTTTAACCTTTTATTTCTCTATCATCATGCTTAGGAAAAGAGAAAATAGAGTAGACTGATACCCTACTTGGATGGGGACAACATAGTGAGTGCCTCACCTTGTTAATGATTGTTCATAAATGAGGGGAAGGAAATTTGAAAACAAATGACCAAAAATGGAAACCATATAGGCTCCCCTCCTATTCCCAAAATTATATACCTTCACCTTCTCTCTCCTATCTATATCAATCATAAACTTGAAGTGATTTACAAAGCTAACAAAGAGCTTGATAGAGGAAGTGTTGTTCCCAAAATTTGTCACTTGTCTTTGGGGACAACATATCAACTATTTTGGATCCTGCAGACTAAAATTCTCTCTTCCTTTCTCAAAAAATGTTCTGAGTATTCAAAATTTTCAATTATTTGAGTCTTCTCAGCTAGAGAACTCACAGGTTTAACAGGTAGGCTTTCTCAGAAAGAAGTTCCAACACTTAGGCATTTTCAAGGCTAGTTCAACACTGAGGTTCAATCAAAAGACTCATCAGCGGGCTTCAAACAAAATATTGAACCATTGAACCATTAAACCCCACCTTTAAGGGTTCAATGAGTTCAAAGGTTTAATGACATCGACAGACTTAAAAGAGTTAAGTGCTTCGGCAAGTTCAAAGTTTAATGGCTTCAAAGGACTTAAAAAAAAGAAGGCTTCAAAGAGTAAAGGTTGAACGGTTGAACTGTTGAACCTTGAACCAAAATGGTTCAATGTGTTCAAAGGTTCAACAAGTTCAATAAGATCAAAAGAATTAAATTAAAGAAGACTTTGAAGAAGAAAGATTTAACCCGTTGAACCATTGAACCTTGAACCAAAATGGTTCAAAGGTTCAAGGTTCAACAAGTTCAATAAAAGTTTGAAGAGTTGGTTCAAAGCGGTTGGTTCAAGCGGTCAATTGAATGAGCAGAACACAGTATTGAACCACTAAACCATTGAACTATTGAACCATTGTTGGTTCAATTGGTTGGTTCAGTTAAATGGTTCAATCGAAAGCAACAAAAGGATATCTTTCAGAAAGGTTTTCTATGGAAAAATTTCACAAGAGAAATCCTTTAGAAAAAATGTCTGAAGGAATGTTGAAAGGCCCGACAGAAAGTGGCAAAGGCAAAGGAAAGATTTTGTTCGAACATTTTTTCTGAAGGATTTGAAGAACAAAGCTGCTCGAAGGACCTTGAAGGGCAAGTACCCTTGTGGGGGACTCTTGGCGACCATAAAATGGACCATTCTCAAGGCCCAAAGGGACACCTTCCCTTTAGGGGGTTCCAAAGATAGAAAGTTAAAGGAATTTCAAAGTTTAAGAGACTTAGAAAAACAAAGGATTCTAAGAAATAGAATGAACCGTTGAACCTTGAACCAAAATTGTTCAAAGGTTCAAGGAAGCTTCAACCAAAGAGGAAAGAAAGTGATTGAACCAAGGAAGTGATTGAACCAAGGAACTAATAGGACTGCCTGAACCGTTGAACCATTGAACCAATGAACTCTCATGGTTTAAAGGTTTAAGGTTCAATGTGGTTCAAGTGACCAACAACCAGTGACATTCTTACGGATGTCAAATTCAAGGTAATGAAATGCCTATTTATTTTCAAATATGGCACGAAACCTGAAGAATAAACTAAGTGACCAGCTGAAGAACAAGCTAAAAGAACCTGTTGAAGGTAAGAAGATAGCCTGAGAGCTCAAATTGCAACAAAAAAGAGGGGAAAGCTATAGGAGATACTAAAATATCTACAAGGGAGTTATTCCAATAGGTGTTATAGTCCACCAAGTAGACATATGAGCACACAAACACTCAAGGATGTGGCCCATTTTTCTCCATTAAGTAAAGGCAAAGTGGATAGTTGTGCACATATCAGGAAGAGGACCAGGCAGCCCATACTTAAAAAGAAGACATTTGAGATGAATTGACACGCTACAATTAAGGCCGATGCCCTGTTCCAGCATGGCCTCTTGATAGAACTGAAAATGTATTCAAGGCATTGAATGCAGCATGGGCCTTTCCATGAAACAAAGCACCAAGTATTTCTTGACTGCTATATATTTTAATCCCTTATTTTATGCACAAGGAGATCTCTCAGTTATAGAAGCAAAACTCTACCCAAATTGAAAGGTGATTACTGAGACTTTGAGCTCAGATTGTTAATCATATTTCTTTATTTGAATGAGAAAGCAAGTGACCTTTCAAACGTTGTGCAATATAGCTTGTGTTGTTGAGAAAAATTTTCTTATGTCTATTTCATGAATGCGTTCTTGTCTATTTAATTAAATAAGTATAACTAGTGGAAGTAATCAGGAAGGTGTCCTAAAGCCAACTGTGTGAAGACTCTGAGCTACCACAATTGTCTTTAGTGTGTGTGTTTTTAATTTTTTTGTGTAAAGGATCTTAGGATGACTTTATGCCCCCATTGTCCTTTGTATTTCACTCTTTGGCAGTTGAGGTGGAGACTTTGTGCTACACTTCATCTTGTTGTGTTACTACGTTTGGTTACATTTGCTTATCTGTTACTTTCTAGAAAGAATTCCTATTGTTTGTTATAGACCACTTTTGAAAAAAGAGAAGTGCCTCCTATCATTTCACCAGGATTTTCTCCTTTGTCTGTGAACATCATCTCTGAAAAAAAAGAGATGGATGGTGTTATCCTACTTTGAGTGTTATTTTTAGCTTATATATATAGTATATAGCACCTCATTGCTATATAGAACCTCCCCTTGATGAGAGGAGAGATTTGTCCTCTTTTGATGTGGTAAACCTACACATTTGGCCAATCAATCTCCTTATGTTGTGGTTGAAACAATCTATTTTGCTCATCAGTTAGCTGTTGACAAAATATTCACCCAACATTTTTTGGCGGCTCTGTTGGGGAACATTTTGTGCAGTTTGAAGTCTCAAGCTTCAAATTGAAGTAGTCACTATCCTCATCCATTTCAATTTTACACTCTGGAAAATCCATGATATACTCGAAGCCAGAGAGCTAAAAGTATTGTTGACCATGTATTCAAGTTGGTACAACAAAATGTTTTTGATCCTTTCCCTTCACCATCTCATCTTCAGTGAACTAGGAGTTTTTCTCCTACCAAAACTAGGTCTCCATTACCAGGCAAAGCATCCATTTTTGTTGTTATCAGAGCTTTGTCAATACATACCCCTCAAAAATTTGTTATCCCTCCCTTCAGTAGTCAAATCATGACAGTTCAAGGCCCTTGGGGTAACTCTTTTGGTCCACTCAATCTAACTTCACCTCTACATGAGCTACCTCACAGTTCAAGAAAGAATTTCCCAAAATTCTTTGGTGATGGGAGAGTTCATCTTGATGAACATATTACAGCCTTCAGCATAGCCTGTGGCATGATAGGTGTGGAGTATGAGGACGTAGCAGTCAGGGTATTTTTTTAAACATTACAAGGTGTTATTGCAGACTGGTTCTACCATCTTTAGGCTCAGTCAATGACTGCCTGGAACACTCTCAAAGCCAACTTTGAAGCCAGGTTCAAGCTTGCAAAAGATGTGCATGCCCTGCTGGCTTAGCTCACACAAATGAAGAAGGAGCCTCATGAGCCTATGAGGGATTTCATAGCTAAGTTTGACAAGCTGAGGAACAAGATTCCCATAATTACTCAGCTAACAGCTGAGAATCTCAAATGTTTCTTCATCAACTCTTAGCTTCCTAAAGTGAGTTTCTTGTTGAGATGGGCTGGCCACATAGACCTTGTTGTAGCTCAAGATTTGGCTACTGAGGTGGAAGATGATCTCATCTTGGTAAGGAAGTTAAAGAGAGATTCTAATAGAGGTAAATCTTCTTCAACCTCTGAATATCCATCTATAGGCATCACTGATCTAATGGTTTAGAATCTAGAAAATGAGTTTCTAACTCTCAGGAAGTAAATGGTGCAAGGGATATCTTCTGCTCTTTCATATCGAGATATACCAAGGAGGACATTCCCCAATCAGTCATATCAAGGCAATGCTGCTAGGAATCAAGGGCAGCCAAATCATCTTCCCCACCCCATAGGGGAAATTTGCCATCGAAGCACCTCTAACCAATTTAGTAGTTAGATATCTTGAAATAGAATCTGATTTCTCTTTCCATCCTGAATTGAACCAAGAAAATGACATTGATCTCTTTGCAAAAGACCAAGAAGCATCAGCTGGCAACTCCAACATTAATTTCTTATATTACCAAGATGAACCCAAAAGTAAAGGTGAAGCATTTGATGGGTAATACACTATATTCACCTAGTCTCAGAACCAGTCAGCCCAGCAAGTTGATAAGAAAAAAATAGAGGAGCGAGCTCAACCTGTAATTTCAATTGCCAAATGAGGAACTTCTCTGCCTTTCCAGCCAAAGGACCCAATGAGTAATAAAAAAGTAAGTACCTCAGGTATGCCTTCACCTTCAACTTCTATTTTGCATATCAGTCTTACCCCTCCTAAAAACCAAAAAGATGAACTGCCTTCCCCTATTCCTAATTCATTTCAGACATTTGACATAGTCGACCATGTCAAGAAAACCAAAATTCAAATGTCTGAATTTGAATTCCTATAATCTAACCCTAAATAGTTGGATAGATTAGTGGAATGTGTGAAGGATAAAGCCATCCCTATAGGAAAAGTAATTTTGAAATCAAATCTTGGTCCCCCCAAGAATAAATCCACCTGGAACAACCTTGTCATTACTCCTCCTACTATTCTCGAGAAGACAAAACCATTTTATGTCTCCCTGTTAATAAATGGACATCAGCTAAACAATTGTATCATAGACTCAGGTGCATCTGATAATGTCATGCCTGCCAAAGTGGTAGAATCCTTTGCTCTCACACTTACCAAGACATTTAGGAGATGTTTCTCCATGGAGAACAAATAAGTGCCACTACTGGGAAAAATCAAGGATGCCCAACTTGCATTTGCAGCATTCTAAGACAAGAGAATTAAGATGATAGTCCTGGTAGCTGATGTCCTAGCCTCATACATTATTCTTCTTGGGCAAAATTTTTGCAAAGATATTGGTGGTGAGTTAAGTATGGACCTGTCTGAAGCAAGGATCCTGGTTAAAGGCATCATGTAGAGGCTGCTCCCTGAGAAGGAGGTAAAATATGTTGTCACTCAAACATTAGCGCCTGAAGCTCAAATTCTATTTGAGTCTTCAGGCATGGGTAATTACTTCCTGACTATAGAGGATGTTCCTGTCCTAGTTGATGAAACTTTTGAAAATGACAATCTAAAAATTGGTTCATATGAAATAGTAGAAGGATTGGTAGAATGCAGTGCAAGTGTAGAAGAATCCTCCCCTCCAAATGAAGAAAAATCTAATATAAAATTAGTTTTTGATGATGTCTAGATTCTAGAATTCAATGGCAGTTATTCCTCTACCAGTTTTAGAGCTGGGATTGTGTTGATATCTCTTTAAGGATATATTTTTCCTTCTTCATATAAGTTGTAGTTCAGCAACACCAACAACACTGCTGAATATAAATCTTTGTTGCTTAGATTGAAGGTCACTAAAGATAGGGGCGTTAAACTCCTTCATGCCAAAAGAGATGTTGATCTGGTGGTTTGCTAGGTTAAGAACCTGTACCAAACCAAAATTGAGAGATTGCGCCATTACCAAAATCTAGTTTGGGATCAAATTGAAAGTTTTGATGCTTTCAGTATCTCTACAGTACCCAAGGAATTTAATGACTGAGTTGATGCTTTAGCTATTTCGATGACTCTTTTGGTTTCTCACCCAAATTTTAAGAGAGACAAGTACACTATTGAAATGGTCTTTCGACCAAGTATGCCTGACAATGCCAATCATTGGCAAGTGTTCAATGGTGACCACCAAATTATCACCTTTTTGGAACAAAAAGACAGCTTTCAACAGCTTCACTTCGAAGGCAGTGAGCCTCAAAAAATTGAATCAGCCTCGAAAATAAGTTTAGACGTAGGTGAAGAATTCTTGCAACTCAAAGGGAATAAAATCTCAAAAGGATTGGTTTCCCTTGAGAAACTATTTGACAAGCACGGCAGGTTCATCAAATAATAACAAATGAATTCAGGCTCCTCCCAAGAGTCTAATCAGATAAATTTGGGTACCAAGGAAAATTCCAAGATGGTGAACATTGGGAAGTGTTGCAATCCTGAGGAGAAACTCAAATTTATTTCCCTAATTCACCATTACTTGGATGTTTTGGCGTACTATGATGATCTGAAGTCACTCATGCCTGAAGAAATTTGCCATGAAATTCCTCTCAAGAGTGATTCGGTGCCTTACAAGCAGAAATCTAGGTAGTACAATCCAAAGATATCAGGTACTATTCTATCTGAAATATAGAAAATTTTGAACGCTAGAATGATTTTCTCAATCCATCATTCCACATGGATTGCGAACATAGTTCCTATGAGAAAAAAGAATGGAAAAATTTGCATATACATGGACTTCAAAAATTTGAATCAGTCATCCTTAAAGGATAACTACCCTCTGCCCATCATGGATCAAGTCCTTCAGATGGTGATTGGTTCAGAGATGTTATCCATGCTGGATGGCTTCTCAAGGTACAATCAAGTGGAAGTTGGTGAAGCAGACCAACATAAGACTGCCTTCACCATGCCTTGGGGCACCTCTGCATATCAAAGAATGTCATTTGGCCTGATAAATGCTGGCACCACTTTTCAGAGAGCAATGAACGTTGCTTTCAAAGATGAAATGGGTAAGTTCATTATGGTGTACCTTGATGATTTAACAATATTTTATAAGCATCATCCTGATCATGTGCACCATTTGCAACAAGTGTTGGAATGATGTCGCCAGAATGGCATTTTTCTAAATCCCAAGAAGTCTATTTTTGGGGTAATAGAAGGGAAATTTATTAGACACATTATATCCTAAGAAGGCATAAAAATTGACTCAGAAATAGTCAAATCCATCTAGGAGCTTACTCTACCCACAAGTAAGACTGTAGTTCACTCTTTCTTCATAAAGGTGAATTTTTTATGAAGGTTCATTCCTGAGTTCACCGAGAAGACTCACCACATTGTGAACATGATGAAGGGAAAGGATATTTTTGGCTAGACTGAAGAAGGAAAATTGGCATTTCAAGACATCAAGACAGTTATTGCCCATGCCCCAATTCTAGTTTGTCTAGATTATACCAAAGATTTCACAATGTATAGTTATGCTTCTGAGCACACACTTTCAGCCATTCTGGTTCAATAGAACAAAGAAAACTCTGATATCCTTCATGAGTTATCCTCTCAAAGCTCATGAACTAAAATATTTAAATCTGGAGAAGCATGCTTATGTAGTGGTAAAGCCAGTAAAGTACTTTTATTTTTATATCCTGAATTCACACACTATTGCCCTGATTCCTGATACCACAGTCAAATCCATATTAACTCAGTAGGAGTTTGGAACCAAAAGGGGTAATTGGATTTCTAAAATATAAGAGTTTGATCTTGTTATAAAACCAATGAAGCTTATGTGGGGTAGGGGTCTCTACCAATTGATTGCTGATAACAGACCAGAAGAAGTAGGGCATGAAGAAGTAGAAATTGAAGACACGCCAACAGTCCTCTTTGTCTCCACCACAAATGAGTAGTATTTGAGTATTGCTCATTTCTTTACTTATGGTGAGTGTCCTACTCACCTATCTCATAAATAAAAAATTACTATTAAGTTAAAATCTACCAATTTTATCTGGTGGGACAACAGTCTGTATAAGAGGAACCTTGATGGAGTGTTCCTTCGCTATGTGGATAAAGAGTAGCAGAACCAACTTTTGGAGTCCTTCCATAATCTAGCCTATGGAGGACATTTTTCTATACCTGTAACTACCCATAATATTCTATGAGCCAGGTATTACTAGCCTACTCTGTTTCAAGATGCATACAAATGGGTACGAAGATGTGAACTATGCCAACAGTTCGTTGGAAGACCCAAGTTAGTTGCTTTGCCTCTTAAACCAGTGGTAATAGAAGAGCCATTTTAGCATTGGGGAATTGATTTCATTAGTGTTGTAAACCCATCTTCAAGTTTTGGACATGATTATGTCCTCACAACCATAGATTACTTTACCAAATGGGTGGAAACTATTCTAGCCAAGCATGCTACTTCAGAAGTAATATGCAATTTCCTCAAAGAAAACATCATTTCTAGGTTTGGGGTCTCAACCAAGATTATGATAGATAATGCAGCCTATTTCTCTTCCCAAGAGATTACTCAATTCTATTTTTATCATGGGATTACCCTCTCCCACTCTTCTAATTATTTTCCCCAAGGGAATGGCCAAGAAAAATCGAGCAACAAGAACCTAGTTGATGACAATCAAAGAACCTAGGATAAAGCATTGGTTAATGCTTTATGGGCAGACAGAATTATGCTCAAGAGGGCAATTGGTATTTCACCTTTCCAACTTTTGCATGGTCTCAATGTAGAGATACCAATCACCCTAGATTTGCCAATACTAAAATTGGAAAAGGTGATCGAAGATCAGACATATGAAAGCTCCATCGACAAGAGGATCATGTGCTTGACTAAGCTAGATGAGTAGCAAACTATGGTGGTGGACTGAATTGCTACGCATCAAATTTTGGTGAAGAAGCTCTTTGATAAGAAAGAAAAAACTCATGATTTTTAGATTGGTGATCAAGTTCTATTATGGGACAAAAAAAAGGAACCAAAGGGAATGCATGAGAAATTTGATTCCCTATGGAGAGGCCCATTTACTATTCATCAACTTAATGGTGAAAATAGTTTCTTGTTGAAGTATCAAGATGGCATGCCCTTTTCATTGCCTCATAGTGGGTAGCATCTAAAGCATCTCAGTCCTTGACATATCAAGTGACATCAGTTTGTACATTTGTATATTTGTATAGTCTTTAGTTATGTTTTGTGTTGTTCATTTTTGTTTCTTTTTGGTGATTTTATTTTTAGGTAGCATGACTCCATAGCCCAATGGCATACTTAAAGGCACTAGAGATTCTAGATTCTACTCCCTTCGATTGTTTTTACAATTGATGGAAGTTCTCCAACTGAAGCCAGATGTTGTTCCCAAAATCTGTCACTTGTCTTTGGGGACAACATATCAATTATTTTGGATCCTGCAAACCAAAATTCTCTCTTCCCTTCTCAAAAATATTCTGAGTATTCAAATTCTTCAATTATTCAAGTCTTCTCATCTAGATAACTCACAGGTTCAACAGGAAGGCTTTGTCAAAAAGAAGTTCCAACACTTAGGCATTTTCAAGGTTGGTTCAACGCCGAGGTTCAATCAAAAGACTCATCGGCGGGATTCAAACAAAATATTGAACCATTAAACCCCACCTTCAAAGGTTCAATAGGTTCAAAGGTTCAATGACATCAACAGACTCAAAAGAGTTAAGCACTTCGACAAGTTCAAAGTTCAACGGCTTCAAAGGACTTAAATAAAATAAGGCTTCAAAGAGTAAAGGTTGAACGGTTGAACCCTTGAACCTTGAACCAAAATGGTTTAATGGGTTCAAAGGTTCAATGAGTTTAATAAGATCAAAAGACTTAAATGAAATAAGACTTCAAAGAAGAAAGATTTAACCCATTGAATAGTTAAACCTTGAACCAAAATGGTTTAAAGGTTCAAGGTTCAACGAGTTTAATAAAAGTTTGAAGAGTTGGTTCAAAGCAGTTGGTTCAAATGAATGGTTTAAATCGATTGGTTCAAGCGGTCAATTGAATGAGTAGAACACAGTATTGAACCATTGAACAATTAAACCATTGAACCATTGTTGGTTCAATCAGTCAGTTTAATTAGAAGGAACAAAAGGATATATTTTGAAAAGGTTTTCCATGGCAAAATTTCACAAGAGAAATCCTTCAAACAAAATGTCTGAAGGAATTCCTTCAGACATTTTATCTAAAGGAATTTTGAAAGGCCCAACAGAAAGTAGTAAAGGTAGAGGAAGGATTTCCTTCAAATATTTTGTCCAAAGGATTTGAAGAACAAGGCCACCCGAAGGACCCCAAAGGGAAATTACCCTTACGGGGGACTCTCAGCGACCATGAAATGGACCATTCTCAAGGCCCAAAGGGATACCTTCCCTTCAGGGGGTTCCAAAGATAGAAAGATAAAGGAATTTCAAAGTTTGAGAGACTTAGAAAAACAAAGGATTCTGATAAAGAGAATGAACCATTAAACCTTGAACCAAAATGGTTCAAAGGTTCAAGAAAGCTTCAACCGAAGAAGAAAGAAAGTGATTGAACCAAGGAAGTGATTGAAACAAGGAGCCGATAAGACCACCCGAACCATTGAACCATTGAACCAATGAACTCTCATAGTTCAAAGGTTCAAGGTTTAATGTGGTTCAAGCGACCATAAACTAGTGACGTCCCTATGGATGTCAAATTCAAGGTAATGAAATGCCCATTTATTTTCAAATATGGTGCAAAACCTTAAGAACAAACTAAGTGACCAGCTGAAGAAGAAGCTGAAAGAGCCTACTAAAGGTAAGAAGATAGCTTGAGAGCTCAAATTACAACAAGAAAGAGGGGAAAGCTACAGGAGATACTGAAATATCTACAAGGGAGTTATGCCAATAGGTGGAATAGTCCACCAAGTAGACATCTAAGTGCGCAAACACTCAAGGACGTGGCCTATTTTTCTCCATGGAGTAAAGGTGAAGTGGACAGCTATGCACATATTAGGAAGAGGACCAGGCAGCCCATTCTTCAAAAGGAGACATTTGAGATGAATTGACACACCACAGTTAAGATTGATGCCCTGTTCCAGTATGGCCCCTTGATAGAACTGAAAATGCATTCTAGGCATTGAATGCAGCATGGGCCTTTTCATGAAACAAAGTGCCAAGTCTTTCTTGATTGCTATATATTTTAATCTCTTATTTTATGCACAAGGAGATCTCTTAGTTATAGAAGCAAGACTCTACCTAAATTGAAAGGCAATTACTGAGACTTTGAGCTCAGATTGTTAATCATATTTATTTATTTGAATGAGAAAGCAAGTGACCTTTCAAACTTTGTACTAAAATAGCTTGTGTTGTTGAGGAAATTATTCTTATGTCTATTTCTTGAATGCATTCTTGTCCATTTAATTAAATAAGTAGAACTAGTGGAAGTAATCAGGAAGGTGTCCTAAAGCCAAATGTGTGAAGACTCTGAGCTGCCACAATTGTCGTTAGTGTGTGTGTTTTCAGTTTGTTTGTGTAAAGGATCTTGGGATGACTTTGTGCCCCCATTGTCCTTCTTATTTCACTCTTTGGCAGTTGAGGTGGAGACTTTGTGCTACACTTCATCTTGTTGTGTTATTGTGTCCTATTACATTTGCTTATATGTTACTTTCCAGAAAGAATTATTGTTGTTTGCTACAAACCAATTCTAAAAGAAGATAAGTGCCTCCTATCATTTCACCAAGATTTTCTCTTTTGTCTATGAACATCATCTCTGAAAAAAGAGAAATGGATGGTGTTCTCCTACCCTGAGTGTTATTTTCAGCTTATATATATAGTATATAGCACCTCATTGCTATAGGGAACCTCCCCTTGATGAGAGGAGAGATTTGTCCCCTTTTGATGTGGTAAACCTGCACATTTCGTTGATCAATCTCCTTATGTTGTGGTTGAAATAACTTATTTTTCTCATCAATTAGCTGTTGACAAAATATTCACCCAACAGGAAGGAGGTTAGGTTTTGAACTATTTTGACTAGAGACTCCCTCCAAATCATGTATTTTGGCATTAGAGGCATTGGGGGAGCTATAAACATGCCTAATCAAGATCCTTCTCTAACATACCTATACAAACTAGCTAAAAACCTCTATTTTGTACCATGAAGACTGACTGATATGCCTAAAAATTGATTGAGATAAAATTTCAAATGTTCTTGAAGCTTTTAAAAAATTTGTATGGACTTGTAGTGATTTTCCATCTCCATTTTCCTACCTTACCCTTGTCATTTGTTATAAAACATCCTTTGTACATTATAATATGAGTAATAAAGCACCTTGAGAATGGGATAGAATGTTTTAAGGTTGATTTACTATCTTTCTAAGCATGGTATGGACTAGAGGCAAGAAAATTGACCTTTAAATCACTTGAAATGTCCAACATAACCCCTCAGACTACTTAAACCCCTTTGACCAACTTGACTATGCTATAAAGTGATCACAAGGTGATAAAGTCAAGAATAAAATTTACCTTAATATCATCAAAATAACCTTAATCATTACTAAAAGGGGCTTGAAAGGACCATTTTGAAGATTTTAAAAGGCATTTTATGACTATACATGGGCTCAGAGGGCATATCAACTAAATTTTAAAATATAGGGGGGTTAACCATTTTGAACTAAGGGTCAAAATTAGTCAACACTCCCCTAGCAAGATGTGAAGTTACCTTATTTGGATCAAAAGATAGAATCTTAAAATAATGTGAGGAGATGTCTATACACATTGATTAAATAATGGACACTTATTTCTCTCTCAAATTTCTTATTACTTTTATGATTCTAGATGAGATTTTGCTTCATGCAGATGATCATTTCCTCCTTATAAGCATCCAAATTGGTAACATCCAAGTCAAGCATGCCTTCATTGATGAGGGTTCAGGTACTTGTGTTTCCTCCTTCAACTTCATTAAAACCCTTGGATACTCCAAATGTAATCTTAAGTTCATACACATCATTTTTCAAGGCTATGACCGAAGGAAAATGCCTCCTTTAGGTTGTGTGTGGATCTTTATTACCATCTCACCTATCACTATTTGAGTGAAGGTTATGATCTTCAATTTTCCTCTCTCTTATAATATCTTACTTGGTATGTCATAGAATCATCGCATGAGGGATATCACCTCTTCTGCCTACCAATGTGTCAAGTTCCCTCATAATAGTGTAATATATAAGATTCAAGGTGATACTAACCCTTAGAATTTTGAATAATTTCAAGGCCTAGTGCATTCAAATTTCTAACCCTTAAACCCTTGCTAAGTCAACTCTATGGGAGGTTACCATGGTTACCTCAACACAAGGTTACCATGGTCACCTCAACATGAGGTTATCATGGTCACCCAAAACTCATCAAGAATATACCCTCTAACCTCTTAGTATCTGATGGTGATGATCTTGATGAGATCAACCTTAAGATAAAAACTTCCTATCTCCCTCCTCATCTCATTTCCTAGCTTCCACCCTCTTCAAAACTACATTCCCATTAACCACCTAGTAATAATATACCTGTAGTCTTAACTAAGACTCGACACTCTAGTCATCATACCACCTCTAATAAGAAGGTCATACCTACCTACACAATTGATCTTCATACACTTGAGTATGATTATGGTTATACTCTAGATGATCCATTTCTAGGAGGTCTTTTTTAGGCTCAAGACGCTGAGATCCTTCATTATCATTCTTATTTATTTTAGTCTTTATGTTTATCTTATTGCATTATGTCTTATAGAGTTCCTAATTTTAGCATTATTCCTCTTGTTTGTAGGGTAGAGATAGTGCATTTGCACAACACACCTCCAATTTCTAAAGAACCTATTAGGAGTATGCTTATAGATCATGTTATGATTGGTCCCTATCACTATAATAGATACTAGGATCCCTATAGCTGGCTTGCCCCTGAAATGCTTGCTACTATCCCTAAACCCTATGTGCATCTTGCTCCTCCCTCAATTGAGCCTAGTCTAGATGTTATTCCCACTTTATTTGAGTCTCTTCTTATTTCTAATTTACTTTTCCTTTAGTCAAGCCTCATCCAGTCTTTCCACTAGCCCCACCTCCCCTTAGCAATAGCCTACTTCCTTTATAGCAGCTTATTCCTCTTCCTAGTGATGAGTGTCATTTAACTCCTTATTTAATCACTATTAAATTGATTTCTTATCAACTAGGGCTGGTATCCAAAGCTGTCTACAGTAAGGTATGGGATGGTAGATCTAGAAGGCTGCTTATGGGGGTGTTTGATTGTCCTATTCTAACTTTGAGTAAAAAAATAAATGTGTCCTAAACTACATGATTCACTCTTTTGCTGAAAAGGAAGAAATTAAACCAATCCACTCTTTTGCTAAAAGTAAAAATCACACTCCTATTTATGCTTGCGGGGAAAGTAAATTTACACTCCTAACTAATAAAATAAATTTGCTTCACACGTCTGCTGCAAAAGAAAACACACTCTGCTTAGAAAGGAAATGATTTTGGAATTAAAAAATTCCTTTTAAACTATGAATTGGTTTTGATGTTTTTATGAATAAATATAAATATTAACAAGATTTTAATTAATTATAATAATGAATTAGTAAAATACAACATAAATAACATACACAGTTCCTAGTTCCAAGGAGAGTGGGCCCTTGCTCCTCTCAGACTCAGGAACAAAGATTAATCAATGCTGGAAACTGAAGAATTAATTCATAAAATAGAAATGATTTCAATCTATCTGAAACTTGTAATATGATCATACAAATTTTCCTCTATTATCTGCTCTCTGTCATCTAATATCTATCTCTCTTTCTTTATATATAAAAATCTTACATTTTATACTAATATAATCACCTCAAAATAGGATGAAAAAGAATATGATTCCTTGGTCGATCCATTCATCCAAAGATAAGAGATTGGATTTCCAAGAGATCCAATTATTTTGATAAAATAGATATCCTATTCTATAATAGTCCTAAGATCCAAATATATATATACAAATTTATTAAAATCAAATCCTACAAAATAGTAGGTGGTTATTTTCCTTATTTGATTCTAGCTGGAATGATTCTCTCCTATCCTATCTAGCCACTAGCTTCCCTATTTGTAGCTTCGTCCTTACAAAATTCTCAAAATTGAACCTATAGATTCAGGAGGAATGAACTTGTAGAGTCCATAGAAATAAGTCTATGAAGTCCATAAAAATAAGCCTATGGAGTCCATAGAAATGAGCCTACAAAGTCCATAGAAACAAGCCTGCAGAGTCCATAAAAACAAGCCTCCATAGTCTTTAGAAACAAGCCTGTAGAGTCCATAGAAGCAAGCCTACGAAGTCTGTACTTCTGCTAGATGGAGATAAAAATTATACGTTCACTATACTTCATCTGTGTCTTTTCCCTGAGCATTCTTCACAACAAAAAATCACTAAAACATGCCATGTATTAGACATTAATGATAAAGTAAAGGTTTAGTCTTTGGTTCAATATAAAAAGACAAATATCTATTTTCCATGTAATAGCTATCTAACAATCTAAGATTTGCATAAGATAATATCCTTCGAGAGATGAATTGAGGAAAACAAAATGTCAATAATGAGTCATATTCTGAGCTCATCATCTCCCCCAAGCTTTACCTTTTGCAAGTCCCATTGCAAATATTTATTGGCATTCATAGCTCTAGGTTCTACTTTCCACACTCTAACTCAAATCATATTCATCAAATTCATCTGTTATATGATTATCTAAATTGTTTGTAAATCCCTTATGTGCTTAAATCATTTATTTATATATATTGAATTGCTCCTTTGAATGTGGAGCCTAACTCTACCATCTTGGAATAGGTATGATCAGCAAAGGGGGTTTATATCTCATGTCAATCCATTTTTGCTCTCCCCCAGAGTTTATTACCTCTATTAAGATTTCCAAAATTAAGGACGCTCTCCTCACACTCTATCTTAAGTTATTTGGGGACATGACCTCTCATCTTTTAAGATGTACTAAAATTTGGTCCCATCTATTTACATTTGCAGCCACCACTAAATCAAAACTCTATCTTGAAAACAAATCAAAAGAAACATCAAAATCATATAAAGCCTATAAACAATGTGTTTTAAACTCATCATCTAACAAAGCATAGTTAAAATTTTGTTTGATCAATCTGGGAATAGCAAAGGCTGGTCTAACACATAATCTTGTAGTCTTAGCATGATTTGTATAGTCCTCAAATATGCTTTTCCATGCTATTTGATTTTTGAATGTAGAATGTAATTCCCTCAGTTAAACTTATCTTACATGAAGTTTTATAAAAAAATTATTGTGCTCATGGTCTCCTAGAATCAAATCATACAAATAAAATTCACAAAGCAAATCTTGTTGATCAGATTCAAAACTATAGAAAATTTCCAAAAAAGTTGTTGGCTGTAAAATTTTGTAAGAAAGATGACAAGAGATCCACATAAGCTACCATCTATAAAATTGTTCAAATAAAAAAAAATTGTATGCAGGAGAAGGATTCTTACATGACAAAAGAGATTCCCCTAATTTGCATGCATCTTGCAAATTTTCTTCTAAATCTTAGACTTTAACTTCTAATTCTTTCTTTTTATTTTCCAAGAATTTATTTGAAGAAGTTGCATCTTTGTTTTTCTATTTAAGTAAAAAATATTCTTCTTTAATTTGATGTAGTATTTACAAGGGAGGAATACTTAGATCACTTGTTTGACAACTGTGGTCAACAAATACCTTAGGAAGAGAAGGTACAACATCAAGTGCTTCAGAAGAGTTTACCAAACTCTACAATCTCCTATTTTCCTTCTTCAAATTTTATACATATGTCCAAAGATCTATTTGTTCACTTTCATGTTATTTTATTGTTTCCTCTAATCTGTGGACTTCTACTGCATGATCAATAGATGTTGTATCTAATTTTTGTACCAAAAATGATTTGAGATGATCCTTGTTCTGCAATTAACTGATCAAGTCAATAATGTCAACTATTTGTTATTGTTCAAGAGGTTGAGCTTGAAAAATTTGCAAAGTTAATTACATAACATGATCATTTAGATTAGATGATTCACCTTTCTCATTAGTACATACTATTTTCCCTTTATCCCATGCAATTTTAACTAGAACAGGTGGTTGTTCTGCCATACTTGATTCCTCTTTCATGTGTGGCTCTTCCTTTGGAATTGGCTCCTCCATTATGATTAGAGAGTTCCTTTTAGAAGGAATTTATTCAATATCTATAGATTCAAGGATATTTTGATGTATGGGGGAATGAGATACCATTTTAAGACTTTCTATAATGTATATAGTCTCTTATTCATCTTCATCTATCAAAATGAGCCTTCTCCTTCTTTAGTCACCCTCTAAGCTACACTCGGTTGGCTTTCCTTCTCAACCATCAAACCCTTGGTCTTCTTAGGTTCTATAGCAACCTTTCATCTCAATTTTATTCTTCCTAACAAGGGAACTGGTTGCACTACATATTCATGAGGTTCTTATGGGGACCTTGAAATTTTAGGGTTTTGAGACCTTATGATTCTTCTTAAAGAAGAAGAAGAAGGAATTTCTGTTGAGACTACAGTCTATGATTTCTTCCTTAGTATTGTTTTCTTAGTTGATGTAGTAGGTAGAAATGAGTGTTCCTAAGGTAAAGTTGGGGTTTCTTATGTAGGCAAATTTGGAATTTGCTATTCTATACTATTCTAAAATTCTTCCCAGACCTTTTGTCCTTGTTAAAGGAAGTGATGTTGTATAATAAGATGAATAAGGCCATGATGCCTAAGATCAGCATTAGGGGTTATAGACATAACTTGCAGAGCACCATATAAGAAGGATGGAAGATTAATTTTGTATTGAGGGTTTTGTCTCCCATGCTTAAGGTGTATTAACATTTTCATGGCATCTCCCCCTAGAAGACTATGTTGTCCCTCACAAATGATATACTTGAGTACCAATTTGGCTACAAATTTCTAGGGCTAAGAACTAGACATGAAGTTCCAATCTGCTCATTACCATTAAGCTGACTAATTAAATCACTAAATGAAATTCTACCTGTATCTATCATTCCCTCTTCTGGAACTTGAATAATTTGGCTTATAACTTGAGTTGTAATAGGAATAAAAATGCCTTTCATAATTGAAAATTTAAGAGTGTGAATAGTGATGAATTCACTTACCATTGTTTCATCAAAACCCTAGAACTTTTCATTGAAAGGTAGCCAGCCATTGGCTCTAAACACTACCACAGAATCTTTGTCTTTATGAAACTTTATTTCATTCTTCAGCTATGATCTCATCTTCTATCCTATTTCTTTGTAGATTTATAGTTAACTCTATAACTCTAATTGAGGTGTAGACCAGTCTTTTTTTGAAATATGTAGGCAACAGTCATTGAGAATTGGTAGGCAATAATCGTAGAGGATCTATAGACCAGATTTTATTGAAGTCTATAGAAATGAAATGGTTCATATGAAATGCTACAGCTGCATGAGTTCATAGTTTCTACAGAGTGTGTCATCTATTTTGTCTCATTAATATAAGTTGGGTGAAATGATGATGTGTCACTTTGATAGTGACAATGATTCATTACTTTATTTAAAACCCTTTTTTTATGACATATCATTATCATAATTAATGACTCAATTGATTATATCAAAGCTGCACATTTATCCATACACCTTTGGCAGCTTGGTTGCATGTTTTTTCATCATGGCATGTGTCATGTCATTCCATTTTGGAATATTCAAATTTGGGTCATCTTCATAGAATAAGTCTTAATTAAATCAAAAATAATTAGTTAAATAATCATAGATAAATAAAATATATGTCTTGCTTACTTTGACCATAGATGTATCCTTTGCTCACCATGTGTCATTCACAAATAAATTTGTATGGATTAGTTTATTGCATGGAGATGACCAATCATAGTGACATGATGAGATTCTCTATTTTTTTTTTATAAATTTTGTTTTTGCCCTTTGGCTAGCCATTGTTGTTTTTCTAGCCAAAGCCCTTTTTTCAATGCATAGCCAGCCAACAAGCTGGTTTTCTAGGCATGCATTGTCAATAGTGTCCTTGGAAGGATTTTCACTATTGATTTTTTTTTTTTTTTTAATATCACAAGATTATCAAGGAGCATGTTCTCTAGAAGAAGTAGAGCTCTCTAGAATAGCTACTTGATCCTTTACCTTTTGAATAAATTTTTATTTATTGAGAGGTTTCTGATAGAGCTTCAATCTATGTCCATTGACTAACAGAGCTCTTCTACTGTCATCAATAGGTATTAGCTTGACAAAACCATTTTCAAAGACCTCCTCAATCTAATAAGGTCCCAACCACCTCATTTGTAGTTTTTCTTTAAACTGTTAAAATTTGGAATCAAACAACAGTGTCTAATCTCCTTTCTAAAACTTCTATTGCTTGATTTATGAACCATGCCAAACTTTTCTTTGATGTTGTACCAATTTAGTTCTTTGTAGTGCTTCCATCCTCATTTCATCAAGTTGATTAAGCTGTAGGAGTCTTTCTTTCTATATTTCTTTTAATTCAATTCTTACTTCTATAATTGTTTTCAAAGTTTGTAATTCAAATTCAACAGAGAATAAAGGCTTCTTACCATAAACTAATTCATAAGGTAAAAATCTAGTTGTTGTTTTCCAAGTAGTATTATAGGCCTAAACAGATTCTGGTACCTTATCTGCCCAATCCTTTCTACTGGAATTAACAACCTTGGTTAAAATGGTTTCCAATTCTCTATTAGTGACTTCAACTTATCTATTAGCCTACGGATGGTATGGAGATGTTTTTCTATGCTAAGTTTGATATACTTACATGAAGTAATTTTTTATAGTTGACATGAACTACGGTCCTTGATCTAAGACTATCTCCCTTAGAGCACCAAATCTTTGCATGATTTTGAAATATAATAAATTAGCTACCATCTTTTCTCTAGCATGAGTTAATTCTTCCACTTCTGCCCACTTGGTCACATAGTCTGTACATACTAAGAGATATTCTTTTCCTTTGGAAGGAGGATCTACAGGACCTATAAAATCAATTCCTTATTTCTCAAAGAGTTTTAAAACAAATTGAGGATGAGGGTGCAAAGGCATCTCTATTAAAAGAGTAGGCTGTCCAATTCTCTGACAAGCATCACAGTGTCTGACATATCTTTTTACTTGCTAATGAAGATGAGGCCAATAGTATCTTGCTTCCAAGATTTTATGTATGGTTCTTTGATTTGAGTAATGACCTCCTCCTAGTTCATCATGACAATCTCTAATGATATCATAAGCTTCATCATTTTTCACATACCTATGAAATGCATGGTCAGGTCTAAGTTTAAATAACATTCCATTAATCCATTTAAAATAACTTTCTTTGATTAAACATTTCTTTTCTTTTTATGAAAATTGTAGAGAAAACTTTCATGTAGTGAGGTAATTGGCTATATCAGCAAACCATGGAGATTTTGATGAAATAGAAAATAGTTATTTGTCTAGAAAGTCATCTTCCACTAGTTCTTCTTCACCTGTAGTGTTCATTTTTGACAATAAATTAGCCACTGTATTAGACTTCCTTGGTTTATCTATAATAGTAACATCAAATTCTTGTAAGAGCAACAACCATCTAATAATTCTACCTCCCACAATTGGTTTGTTGGTAATATATCTAATAGTTGAATGGTCTGTATAGACAAATACCTTGTAGCCTATTATGTAGTGTCTGATTTTATTAATTGCATAGACTACAGCTAGGAATTCCCTTTAAGTTTTGGTGTAATTTCTTTCAGCAGGTGTCATGTTTTTATTAATATAATATATAGCATACATGTTACCTTCTTCATCCTTTTGTCCAAAGACTACTCCTAGAGCTGTATTGGAAGCATTTGTGTATATATGAAATGGCTTAGTCCAATCTGGTCCTCTTAGTACTGGAGTAGTAACAAGTTTAGCTTTGATGGTCTCAAAGACCTACTGGCAACTATCACTCCATTCGAATGTACTATATTTTGTAAGGAAAGCAAACATAGGGGCAATTATTTGGCTAAATTATCTATGAAGTGTCTATAGTAACCAACATGTCCCAAAAAACTCTTAATTTTAGTTTGTATTTGTAGAATGGGTAAATTGGAGATTATTTTGACTTTTTTTGGATCTATTTGAATGCCTTTTGCAGAAATATGATGTCTCAGGACTATTCCTTTATTCATTATCAAAAAACATTTCTCATGGCTTAAAGATAATTTATGTTCCTCACATCTGATCAATACTCTTTCCAAGTTAGTAAGATCCTCTTCATAAGTTCCACCATAAATGGTGAAATCATCCATATATACCTCAACACAATCATTTGTAAGGTCAAAGAATATTGCTAGAACTACTCTTTGGAAGGTTGTTGGAGCATTATAGAGTCCAAATGGAAGTACTTGGTAAGCAAAAGTTCCACAAGGGTAGGTAAATATGGTTTTATCTTGATTTTTAGTTGCTACCATTATATAGTTATACCCACTAAACCCATCCAGGAAAGAAAAATATCTTTTTCCTGCCAAGTTGTCAAGAACTTGATCAATGAAAGGTAAAGAAAAGTAATCTCTTAGTATTGATTTATTCAGTTCTCTATAATCTACACATACCCTTAATTTTCCATTTTTCTTAGACATAATTACCACAAGTGAAACCCATTGACTATCTAAGATGGGATAAATAAACCCAACTTCCAACAACTTTTAGATTTTGGTTTTGACTATTTCCTTTAATGTTGGGTTTATTCTTCTTTGTGGTTGTCTGACTAGTTTGATAGATTCTATGTAAATATGATGAGTGCATATACTGGAGTGAATTCCTTTCATATCAGTATAATCCCAAGTAAAATCCTTGGTATGTCTTTCTAGTACTTCAAAGAGTTGATCTTCCTCTTCATTTGTTAACCAACTATTGATGTTCAAAATCTTTCTAGGTAATACCATGATTGATTTTGTACCTGGGTAGTTTGATTATATTTTCTTAAACTCACTAATCAATGAGTTTAGAGGACATGGATGAGGAAGTATCTTATGAAACATGGTTACATTATCAACAAACTCTTTTTTAAGAGGAATCAATCTTGCTAAAGAATAATAAAATGCATCTAAAAAATGAGTTTGTTGTTGTTCTACCAATTTCCACACACTTTCATGAATCACTCCATGATCATATGATGAAGAAACAATAAAAGAAGTAGAAGTGGAGGTTTCAAAATATTCTATCTAAACCAAGAATCCTAAACTAAGTCAATCCATAGTTTTTGGATTGGCTGAGTCTGTAGCTTTTAGACTGGCAGAGTTCGTAGCTTTTAAACTGGCAGAGTCTGTAGATTCTAGGTATAAGTCTCCATTCAATTATTCTAAGTGTTTTTTAACTATGATCATAGCTAATGAGGAAATGTTTTCTGATTCATCCACCTAAAGTTCTTGTATGCAATTTATTGATAGTTTTATAAGAGGATACAAAGAGATGCATTTGGACTTTATCCCATTAAAAATGGTCATGTCTCCTAACCTGCAATCAATTAATACTGCTACAGTAGCCAACCATGGTCTACCTAGGATTTTGGGATATCCTAGATTATTTTTTTTAGGTTACAAGACCATGAAATCTACTAGATATTCCCAAGCCTCTATTAGTACTTTAATATTTCTGTAGTCCTTTCTGGTTTAGTTATAGACTGGTCTGCCATTTGAAGAATGATAGTTGTGGGTTGCATTTTCATAAGAGATAATGTATGGAGAGTATCAATTATTATAACATTGATTGTGCTCCCAAATCTACCAAGACATTATAAATTTCTTTACCTCTGATTGTGACTGTGATCACTGGGCTTTTCAGATCTATATATTTTGGAACTAATAGTTTTTTTGCTAATAAATTAGCAACTTTTCTGTCAACATGAATAGTTCATAGATATTTTGCTTTCCTCCCAGGTGTCTTGATACAAAGGTTTTTGATGATCTTATTTAATTGAGGTATATCTCTAATAGCTTGTAGAAAGGGTACCTCAATATTGATCTTTTGCAACTCATAGACCAAGTTAGATTCTAGTTTAATATCAATTTCTCTTAATCTTTCAAGAAAATGAACTACTTGTGTAGTAGTGTTTTCTTTGTTTACTTCAGGGCTCATTTTGATTTTGGCTTCTCCAGTGTTTAATTGAGATGATTTTATTTTTTTGTTTTCATTAAGTATCTCAGAAATGAGAACTAGAAGTTTTTGTATAGTTTTCCTTGATCTTAAATGTGTATGTCCAAACACTCAATAGCTATAATATTGATTGTTTCTTTCTGTTCATTAACATAAATAGGTGTTGGTTATTTATTTTTTGGATTTGTTATTAGTTTTCTAGGCATTGAGGGTTGATTGATTTTTCCTTGTTGCTGAATAATTGAGGGTGGCATAATAGTTTGTTGTTGAAGTGGTCTTCTTGATTAGGTGAATTGTGACTATGGATTCCATTGCTAATTCCATTGTTGATATAGTTGTGGCATCTATTGTTGTTGTGGTACCCATTGTTGCTACGGCACCATCCATGGGGGTGTTGGCATCCAATCTTGTCCTACCCATAGATTTTGAATTGATGAAATTTAGGGTTGATTCCAAAATGGTGAAAGAACTGAAACATTCCATGGTGCCATCCATGGATTAACTAGATTTCTTACATTGAACTATCCTTGAGCATAGTTTTGTGGAGCAAAGTTTTGTCTATGAATATAATTTATTTTTTTAGTAGACTGGACTTGTGTTTTCATTTGATTCTTTAAAATAGGTAGAAAGGTGCAATGTTTGGTATCATGATTTGTTGTATCACATATCCCGTATGATGAAACATTGGTTCTATCTAGGGGGTAATCTCTAAGGGCATGTTTCTATCTGCACTTAGGATAGTAGATTGGTAAGGGTTCTACTGCATTTGCCTTAGCTTGAAGGCCATCCAAAGTACTATTTAATGTAACTAGGATATCTGTCTTTAGATTAGCAAATTCTTCCATTAACTTATCCACTTCATTAGATTTCCCAAATCTTCCTTTTCTAATTCCAGGTTTCATTCGAGAGTAGTTGGTATAAATCTCATAAATCTAATCAAAAGCCAACTTATTTATATCTCCTCCTCCCATCAGATTTAAGGCACATCTAGTGTCTTCGTCTAGCCCTTTCAAGAAAACCAATTTTTGAACATCTTCAGTGAGTGGATAAATGCTTCTTTTATGAGTGAACATGAATCTATCCAAATAATCCTTTAAAGATTCATCCTCATTCTATTTTATTTTGAAGAAATCCTCTTTTCTTTCTTGCACTCAGTAGTAATCTTGGTATTTATTCAAAAATTATGTTCCCATGTCATCCCATGTTCTAATAGAATCGCTAGGTAAACCCATGAACCATCTCATAGCTGCATCTTTAAGTGTAGAGGGAAATAGTTTTAATTTCTAGCCATCTATTGTATAATCATAGGTTTGACATAGCACCTTAAACTCAAATAGGAATTGATCAGGATCTTTTGTAGATATTCCCTAGAAATTTGGTAGATTAGCTGGTGAAATACTTTTTATGGGGGTTTGATCATTAGGATCTACAACAATAGGAAAGGAGAAAGTCCTTCCTGGTTGTGCAAGTTGTTGATTTTGTTGGAGATCCATTTCTTCTTCTGATGATGTTTCAAAGCTAGGATGATCTTTCCATTGAATATTTGTGGTATTAGTTATGGGTTGTTCAAAAAAATTAAAATTTTCTTTAATTACGGATTTTTGAAATGCTTCTTCTAAATCCTTGGCAACTTCTAAATAGTATCTTTCTGCAAGAGATTGATCTTGAGGACTTTGTCTTATGGGGCTTGCTTGTGGCAATGGCCTAGTTTTTATCCAAGTTTCAGAAGATTCTTAAAGATAGGTTTCACTTGTAACTTCTGGTTCACTACTCAGAGATGTTGGAGTGTCAGCTTGTGTTCTTGGTGGAAACTTTGGGATGAATCATCCTTTAGAATCTCTAGGATGGTACATCAATTTATTGAATTTTTATGGGATTTTATGGGTTTTTACAATGTTTTCACTCTATACCAATAATTATTACCTTAATAACACCTTATGTTCCCTGACAATGGTGTCAAAAATGATGAGTGTCATTTAACTCCTTATTTAATCAATATTCAATTGATGTCTTATCAACCAGGGCTGGTGCCCAAAGCTGTATATAGTAAGGTATGGGATGGTAGATCTAGAAGGCTGCTTATGGGGGTGCTTGATTGTCCTATTCTAACTTTGACTAAAGAAATAAATGTGTCCTAAACTACATGATTCACTCTTTTGTTGAAAAGGAAGAAATCAAACCAATCCACTTTTTTGTTGAAAGTAAAAATCACACTCCTATTTACGCTTACATGGAAATTAAATTCACACTCCTAACTAACAAAAGGAAATTTGCTTCACACATCTATTGTAAAAGATAACACACTTTACTTAGAAAGGAAATGATTTTGGAATAAGAAAATGCCTTTTAAACTATGAATTTGTTTTGATGTTTTTATGAATAAATATAAATATTAATAAGATTCTAATTAATTATAATAATGAATTAGTAAAACATAACATAAATATCGTACACAATTCCTGGTTCTAAGGAGAGTGGGCCCTTGCTCCTCTCATGACTCAGGAACAAAGATTAATCAATGTTGGAAACTGAAGTATTAATTCATAAAATTGAAATGATTCTAATCTATCTGAAACATGTAATATGCTCGTACAAATTTTCCTCTATTATCTACTCTATGTCATCTGATATCTATCTTTCTTTCTTTATATATGAAAATCTTATATTATATACTAATATAATCAACTCAAAGTAGGATGCCAAGGAATATGATTCCTTGGTAGATCCATTCATCCAAAGATAAGAGATTAGATTTCTAAGAGATCCAATTATTTTGATAAAATAGATATCCTATCCTATAATAATCCTAAGATCCAAATATATATACAACTTTATCAAAAACAAATCTTACAAAATAGCAGGCAGTTATTTTCCTTATTTGATTCCATCTGAAATGATTCTCTCTTACCCTATCTGGCTGCTAGCTTCCTTATTTGTAGCTTCATCCTTAAAGAATTCTCAAAATTGACTCTATAGAGTCGAGAGGAATGAACCTATAGAGTCCATAAAAACAATTCTATGAAGTCCGTAGAAACAAGCCTGTGGAGTCCATAGAAATGAGCCTATAGAGTCTGTAGAAACAAGCCTACAGAGTCCATAGAAACAAGCCTGTAGAGTCTATAGAAATAAGCCTATAGAGTCCATAGAAGCAAGCCTACAAAGTCCATAGTTCTGTTGGATGGAGATCAAAATTGCACGTTCACTTTACTTCACTTGTGTCTTTTCCCTAAGCATTCTTCATAACAAAAAATCACTAAAACATGTTATGTATTAGACATTAATGACAAAGTAGAGGTTTAGTCTTTGGTTCAATATAAACAAGACAAATATCTATTTTCCATGTAATAACTATCTAACAATTTAAGATTTGCATAAGATAATATCCTTTGAGAGATGAATTGAGGGAAAAAACATGTTAATAATGAGCCATATTTTGAGCTCATCACCTACCCAATGGGTTGATTATCTATACTAGGACATTCAAAGAGTTATCCATCATTTGACTAGAGATTGTAAATTACCCCAAGGCTTCTGCTCCCACTCCATTTATTAGTACACCCATAAAGTCTACTACCAAGCATATTTGTTGCTTCCATAACACATATAATCATTCCTTTAATCATTTTGTATAGCTTATTAAATATATATACACCTAACATCCTACTCTTCCTTGGCCTACAAATAAGACTTTACCTTTTCTTAAGTTATTACCTAAGTATATTCCTAAATATGGAGAGGTATATTATTTGCGACACTGTCATGGCATTAATATACACCCATGGAGGGGGTTCTTTAGGCTCCCTCTAACTAATCTACAAAATGGGAACAACCTCAGGCTGTGGGTATCCTATGGTGAGGTTGAACCTATGGAGAAGGTTGGCTTCCTCTGGATGGATCACCTAAACTAATGTTTTTTCTTGGAAAAGGGTAAGAAAAGGGGAATAGGGTTTCTAAGGAAGATAAAAAGGTGATGCACCAAATTTAAATGAGACTCACATAAGTTTGAACACACACTAAATCAGCACAAAATAATCCTTAATCACACAATCTCATAGACTAGCTAATCTGCATAAATATTTCATGAACTAGGATCACCAAGCAATCAAGGAAACAAAAAAGAATTCTAAGATTCACACTAAGCATCCATTAATGGAAAAAATAACACAAGTTCAAACCTGTAAATAACTTGAAAACACCTTTAAAATGCAATAAATAAGGACAATGGATATGGAAGGATCTCCCTCACAAATCCATCATGCACAAGCTTTCTAAACACTAGTTAAAATCAAGAGATAGGTAAAAAATCATCTTATTGTATTAAGAGGTAGTTCTTACAAATTTTGATAGGGTCTTACCTTGTCAAATGAGAGTCTCTTGTTCTTCAAAATTTAGAGAGTCCTTGTGAGAGTCCATAATTAGAGAGAGAGTTATAAATGAGAAAGAAATGGAAGATATAGGAGAAAAAGAGGAGAGAAAGAGAAGGAACACACCATTAAAAATCTATTAATGAGCTACCACCACCCATCAATGCTCAACCATGTTTTGATCAAAATAGGACTAGTCCTCCATTGATGAATTACCTTTATTTGTCCTAATATCCTCCAAACCCTCTCATTGGTTGATAAATACACTAGAAGACAAGAAACTATTTTGAAGATGATGAGTCATGATCCTTCCAAGGAAGAAAGATCCTTAAGGCCCTGAAAAGAATTGAATGCTCTACATCTTCAACCACTAAATATCTATCTTTGAACTTCTACACCATCCTCTACTTTTTTTCTTTGTAAGGATAAAATATTCATATATATTGACTTGACATAGCCATGACTCTATCTACTTTAAGTGGCTGTAAGTACCTATTTTGTTGAAGATATGATTATGTTGAAAGATGAGACACTTCTTTCATAATCACAAACCTACCCCTATTCCAAACCTGAACATAGGTCTACTATGGATTAAAACCAATCCCCTTTATTACTTTTCCAATAGTCAACATATCAATGAAAAGCCCATCAAGCCACATAGCTTCATTATTGATCTCTATTAGGTCTAAATAGACCTATTCTACCTTTCAACATCATAGAAGCCAAGAGCTCATTGTAAACATAGATTATTTTCTAAGAAATATGAACATAGTAGTGAAACAACATTACAACCTCAAAAAAAAAGCCCTACAAGCTCTAAATCTTCAATCAGAGGTCCAAGCTAAGCTTTAATGGCAACCCTCAAACCTAAAATATCTACTCTAGCTCCACCTGATGTATATGGATCATGGTTCTATGCATTTACCTACCTTGATCCATAGAATCCTTTCATCTGATGTGTCTACCTTATGTGTCATTCCTATCATGTTATTTATCATATTTGAAAATATGATCGTCATAGATTCAGACACATGTCACCATATTGTGCCTCCTAGTACTTGATTGAATTTATTCCATCAATCTTAGATTTAGGTTTCCCAAATTATGACACTTAGAAAACTTTCATCTAATCTATGGATCCTCTAGCAGGCTTCATTTGATTACTGCTTTTGTACCACATGGTGGCCTTGTGTTCAATTTAGGCTTAGTGACTTCTTGACTTTGTTCACACCATCAATTTTCATTTGCAATTAAACACGTGTCATTGATATTTGATTTGCTTAATCAAATGTGCATTTTTGATCTTTTAATTCACCATGATTGTGCTACTTATCAGCCCTGCATTCAATCCCAGGATCCTCTGACTTGATTGCATGATTAAACATGCATCATAGATCTGTTTGGGCCCACTGAATCAAGCTATCACCCACATGCCATTGATATTAAATTTGATCAAGAAATATTTTGACACTTATCAGCCCTATTTATTCCCATGATCATTTGAAACTTTTGAATTCAAACAGCTATTTCCCATGGCTATAAATTGACATCCCCACGCACATCCCACTATGCTATTTCAACTTTGAGGCTTATATCTTGAGATAGAAAACTCATCAAGATATAAAATTTATAGGGAATTATCTTGGAAAAAAATAAATTATCTCCATGTAATCCCTTATCATTGAGAGGCCTCTTAAATATATTTATTTAATGCACAACTAGACTGACCTGTTCATTCCTGCATGTCTTGGCATGACGGTCTGGTTCTTTTAGGCTTGTGTTAATCATCTTTGGATCCATCAAGATTCTGATAAACCTTTGAGAGTTTGAGTGAACTTTATTCATGCCCCTTGAATGCCATGAACATCATGGGAACCTACTGGATCTTTTCACTTGTAATTCTAGACCTATTTCTAAAATACTGCATTACACCCATCCAGGCCAAAGCTTCATATGTAGGTTAATTTTGGCCAACATTACTAGTAACATCCTAGGATTTCATGACTAATATAAAATATATTAGTTACCTTTTCTAGTCCATTGGGTATATAGATTCACAATGTTTTTCTCTCAGTTGATATGAAATTGATGCAAGATTGTCCCCTTCTAAAACCTCCTCTTGGAGCAACAAGAGCAACAAGAACAAAACAAACAATGTGCCCAAAGCACTTATGGAAGGAAAACACAACTAAAAGAAAATATAAAAACTACTCTAATATATATAATGGCTGCAAACTCTTCTAATAGTAAGGTTTTAAATGAATGCCATCAACTGGGATGATCAATACCTCTCCATCCATATGGGCAAGCTAAAAATAATTATTTTGTTTACATCCATGAATAAAATAAGGGACACTCAATAATCTATCAAACTTGGTAGGTTTCCTGGCTTGGCCTTATTTTAATCCCACTTGAGGACTAGATCCCCTTTATTGAAGTTACTTGCTATGGCTCTATTGTCAAAAGTTTTTATTGACTTGAGCTTGATTTTACTCTAGTGTCTTCAATACACGGTCCCTGGTTTCTTCAAGCTCCAGGAGCTCTACCATCCTCATGCTCATAGGTTTACTCTCCATCAACTTAAGTTGATGGGCTAACTCCAAGGCAGGTAACTCAAGATAAATGGGTAATCTAACCTCCCTCCCATACAGAAGTATAAATGGTGAGTTTCCAATGGAAACTTTGGGAGTCATTCTATTAAACCATAAGGCTATCCTTAGCTTTGTGTGCCATACTCTCTGATTATCTTTCATAGTCCTCCTGATAATCCTTATCAAGTTCTTATTTTTTGACTCTAAAAGTCTATTGCTTTGGGGGTATTAATATGAGTATGTACTAAGGTAGATGCCCATCTGAAGTTCCCACTCACTTGACTCATGCCAATAAATACTAAGGCATTATTTGAAATTATTACTATTGGTACACCAAACCTTGTTACTATGCTATCATAGAATTCCAACACTATTATTCCATTGGCTTTTTTAAGGGCAATTGCCCCTACCCACATGGTGAATTAATTAGTAGTAGTGAGTACCCATTTGTGTCCTCCACTAAAAGGTGGATTGATCATTCTTATGAATTCCAAACCCCATTGAATGAAGGGTTGTTCCACCTGAATTGGGTTGAGAGGAAGGGTTGCCAATATTTTTTCCTACAAAGAGAGGGCACTTTGGGCATCTTTAAACCCAAGCATATGCATCCTTGAAAAGGTTGGGCTAATAATAACCATATCTCATCACTTTTTCTTTGATATCCCTTAGAGCAAAATGGCCTCCTACAGGCCCATCATGGAATTGCTCTGAGAGCTTTGTCACTTGGTTATCATCTATACACCTTAGAAGCACTCCATTGAGGTATTTTCTAAATAGAACCCCATCAACTAATGCATAAAGTATGGATTGAAGTATAAATTACCTTCTCTTTGCCCTATACATACCTTGTGGACACTCACTTGTTAGCAATAAATGTGTCATATCTTGAAGCCATCAAGTGTGAAGTGGAGTTACACGTATTTATGAGTTGTCTTGTGTCACCAAAACAACTTATTTATCTTCATGGAGGTCATCAACCATATGCTCACATAAGCCTTTTCCTCTCACTAACTTAGTGACCTTGATCTCTACATCATATTCCATAACCTTGGTAATCCATCCAACCCTCTTCTCATTCAAGTCTTTATTGAGAAGGAAACTCCTTTTCCCAGAATGAGACACCATAAGATAGATCCTGCTATTGGATAATAATGGTATGAAATTTTTGAGGCTTCTCAAAGTTGAAAGAACTTGCTTTTCTATAAAATTATACCTTATGTCATATCCCTCAAGCCCTTGATTAAAAAATGAAATTGGGTGCTCTAATCCTTCACCATTTGTCTGCATCAAAATAGTTGATATATCTTCAACATTGGTGAAGGCATACAACATGAAATACTTTGAGAAATTAGGATTTATGAGTGAGGGTGCTTGAGCAATGGCTTACTTGATAGTCTCAAATGCTTCTTTACCTTCAATTGACCAAATAAACACTTGGTTATTCTTCAACATGGTAGTGATGGTTTTGACTAGGTTGGCAAAACCAGGTATAAACCTTCTCACAAAGTTTATTTTCCTAAAGAATCTCTAGAGTCCCTTCTTGTGCTTGGGTAAGGATAAGGCCAAGATAACACTTATTTTATTGGGTCAATAGTTAATCCTTGATTTGAGATAATATGTCCTATGAGTTTGCCTTCATAAACAAAAAACACACATTTCTTGGGACTTAGAGAGATCCCATACTCTTTGCATCTCTCAAAGATCAATCTCAAGTGATCCAAATGCTCAATAGCTTTCTTGGAGAAAATTTTGATGTCATCCAAGTAGACCAATACCATAAGATTTAGTAATCCTTAAAAATCCATGTCCATGGATATTTGGAAAGTTTCCCTAGCATTGATAAGCTAAAGGGCATCTTTTGATAAGCATATGTGCCCCAATTTGCAGTGAAGGTAGTCTTATATTGATTTTCTTCTCTTACTATTACTTGGTTGTATCCTAAATACCCATCAAAAATAGAGAAGCATTATAAACTAACATCTATTTGAAGGAGTTTTTCCATGGATGGTAAGGGGTAATTATCTTTCAAAGAGACCCTATTTAAATCTCTGAAGTCAACACACAATCTGATCTCCCCATTCTTCTTCCTTACAGGCACTAAGTTGGCTAGCCCAAAGGAGTGTTTGATGGGAAAGATGATATTGGATTCAATAATTTTAGTCAATTTTTTCCTCATAATCTCTTCAATTTTTGGGTTGATAGGCCTTTGCTTCTACTTGACAAGCTTCGCATTAACCTCTAATTCTATAGTGTGTTGAGTTAGTTTGGGATCAAAACCTCTCAAGTCATTATATTCCCAAGAAAAGATATCTACATATTATCTATAAAAATCAATGAAATTATGCTTTTTATCCCTAGTGCTTACCTTTCCAAGATTGAGGAACTTGTCTTTAAGGATCATAACTCTTTCATAGTTCTCTTCATTGGTTGACATCACTGCCTTGTCTTTCCTCATATGGTCTCCCTCATGTATAAAACCTTCATTATTAGACCTCAATTGAATAATTTGATCTTCATACTTAAAATTTATCTTGGTTCATTGAGGAAAACTCTACTTCCTACTACAAGAAATAAACAATCTACTTGTCACTATCAAAGACCTAACAATGAGCTTCATTATTTGGAACTGATGGTCTTACTACCACTTTAACTTATGGCTACACCTTGGAATTTTTTAATTCATTTGAGAGGTCAAATTGAGATCCCATATCTACCAACCTATCATCATGTTGATTTTGTTTTCTTGGCACTATTTAGATGTTAAAGGCCTCAAAATCCTCAAGAATGTCCCACATTCTATGTTTGTAAGATCTCATCAAGGGGTTATTTGTGATGTTTTGGCCTATGACCTAATTCACTATCAGCTCACTATCCCCATACACTTATAACTATTTCATCTCTCTCTTACTAGCCCATTAAAATCCATGGATAAGGTCCTCATACTCATATGCATTATAAGAATAGCCAAATTGGAACTTGTAAGAAGAGAAATACTTGTCATTAGAGGGAGATATTAGCATTGCACCTACACTACCCCATGTTTCCTACTTGAGCCATGAAATAATAGTTTCCACAAACCACTAGCATCTTCTTATGGCCTCGAGAGGGATGGCATGGATTCAATTTCCTCATGCAAGTAATAGACACCAATGTCTCTCTATTCAACACCTTCCAAAGGGTCAATTAACTGATTTTCACTTCATAACTCATCCAAGAATAAATTAGGTATCTTTTCAAGATGAGTGTTTAGTTATTGACCAACAAAGTGATCATCATCATCTAGGATGGTATAATTGGTGTTTGATATATCTGGACCATAAGGCTCTATGTGAAATTATGTAATAAGGTTCAGATTTAATATATACCTTGGTCTCATACCTTATTCTTAAATCCATGTAGGACCAATCTACTGCTCTCTAATTTTTGCTATGAAATCTCTAGATAAGCATAGAGCAAAGCGAGGAGGAACATCTAAAATCAACACATCTTGAGCCACTAAAATACTTAGACAAGCATAAAGGGTCAAGTTGATACCTTTGATAATTGCAGATAGTTTGGTGGAGGATTCATCAAGCTGTAAAACTCCCTGAGATTGGGGTTCATACTTCAAATAAAGCTAGTCTGCTATTAATTTTGGCATCACTGAAGTACTTGCTCCATTGTCTACCATGCAATTGTTTACTAAGGAGTCACTAATGATCACATAAATGTAGAAAGGATGAGGTTTAACCACCTTATTTGATTACCCTTCATTAGGCCCTTTGGTTATATTGTTGAGAACTACATTTTCCTTACTTGGTGGCTTCTTAGAAATATTGATTTTGGACAAACCTTCTTGAAGGATATCTACCTGACCAGGCATAGAAAGCATGTCCCATATTGGCACACTCACATTGGATTTTTTCATTTATTCCACATTATTTATGGGAAAACCACCAACTTTTGATTGTGCTTTGGGAGACACAATTGTACTTTAAACTTGTAAGTTTTGGAGTACAAAGGCATTTCCTTGACTCTAATTCTTTGGAGTTATTTGGAACTTTGGAGGAGTAGTAGGTTCTTTTGTCTTTGATAGTAAAGGAGTAATGGTAGGAATCTCTTTGATTGCTTTTTGGTTATCATCCATATTTCTTCTTTTGAATCTTGTATTAGTTGCCACTGGGATGTATGCTTGGATAGAACTAGCCTACTAATTAGATGCATAACATTCTTATTCCTCATAATTAATCATTGTAGCACCCAATTGGATTGGTTCTTCATTATGCCCTTGACCTTGTTGAGGTTCTTCTAGTTTTTTCATCCTAGGTACCTCTATGTTTTGAGCCATAAGAGCTTGATTGTATCCATAGCTATCACCTTGATGTTATTGTTCATTGAAAGCCTAGTTGAACTCGGTGTTTGGAATAATATATTACCCATAAGATTGGTTCCAAGACATGGTACCATTAGCTTCTTAAGAAAATTTATTTTTAGTAGGGACCAAAGTATTAGAGGTGCTTCTAGCATTGGGATTATAATTGTTTTGCCTAACATAATTAGGTTTCCCTTGTCCTTGGCTTTGTTGTTGGCCTTGTCCTTGGAAATTTCCTTTATAGGGTGGCCTAATTTCTTGATAAGACTATTGTTGAGGCTAAAATGTAGCTTGATAAGGTCTATTGAACTGGGCTTGCTACCTCTTCACATTCACCAATTCATTACCAAAGGATTGAAACATGCTCTTAATCTCTTGGAAATTCTTATTTTCTTGGGAATCACTAGATTGAATAGTTGAAGCCTTTTCCTGATTTGATGTAGGTATGGTAGCAAGTGTTGACATAAGAGGAAGGACAGAAAGGGGAAGAATGATTATGGGAGGTGGTTGAATCTCAAGAAATAAAGGCATTGGTGGCCTAGGTGTAAGCTTGCCAACTTATAATAGATAATTCTTTTCTCTAATTGCCACCTCATAAGCATTTGGTAGTGTGTTTCCTCCCATAGATTAAATCATTACTATAATATCACTATTGAGGTATTTCAAATAGTAAAGGAAAGTGAAGTTTGGAGTTGGTTTAATAAGGATTAGGATCATGTCCCATGTCTTTTAAAACCTATTATTGAAATCTTGCATAACCTCATGAGGAGACCTCTTGATTGTGGTTAATTGCTCTGCAAGTGACAAATGTTCACTTTTATCTTCAAATATTTTACAAAATGCATCACCTAACTGATCCCATGATGTGATGGAGTTAGTAGTAAGGTTTCTATACCAGTCCAAAGCTTTACCTTTGAAAGAGATGGCCAATATCCTAATAGCCACATTTTCCTCAGTTATGTCATGAATATTTTATAAGTTGGCTGTCTCTAAGGTGTTCAGAAGGGGTTGTAAATTGGTCTCCTATGAAATAAGGGACAATTTTAAGAGTTGATACTAGGATAAGATCATATTTTTGGAGGTCTAAAGGACTCTAACCATTGAAATCTACAAAAAGGAAAGTTTTAGGGGCTACCATGGCAATGAAAGGAGCTAACAAATATCTTCTTGTAGAGGTAAACTTTGAAGTTGGTTTAGATGAGAAGCTTCTTTTATAGGGATGTGTATTAGTAAATCTTAACCTCTTTACTTAGTTTAAAGGAAATTAAAAAAAATTAAAAGGAATAACTCTAGATGCTGATCTCATAGTCACCTTTGGCATGAAAGGTAGCTACTACTCTACATCAGAATGTTGAGTGTTGCTCAGAGTCACCAAATACTATTGTATGAAAGCTATAACTACTAAAAATTGATCAAAACAACATCAAACTTTGACCAATCCACTTTGAAAGTGTCCCACTGAGTGTTCTAGAAATTGTTGTGGCATTAATTTGTACCCATGGAGGGGGTTCTTTAGGCTCCCTCCAACTAAGCCACAAAATGGGAATAACTTTAGGCTATGGGTATCCTATAGTGAGGTTGAACCTATAGAGAAGGTCAAATTCCTCTTGATGGATCACCTAGACTAATGTTTCTACTTGGAAAAGGGTTAGAAAAGGGGAGTAGGGTTTCTAAGGAAGCTAAAAATGTGATACACCAAATTTAAATGAGACTCACATAAGATTGAACACACACTAAATCAGCACAAGACAATCCTTATTCACATAATCTCATAGAATAGCTAATTTGCATAAATATTTCATGAACTAGGCTCACTAAGCAATCAAGGAAACAAGGAAGCATTCTAAGATTCACACCAAGCATCCATTAATGATAGAAAGAACACAATTTCAGACCTACAAATAAATTAAAAACACCTTAAAAGAGGAAAGAAAGAAAGATAATGGATATGGAAGAATCTCTTTCATAAAACCATCATGCACAAGCTTTATAAACACTAGTTAAAATCAAGAGATAGGTAAACAAATTATCTTATTGCATTAAGAAGTATTTCTTACAAATTTTGACAGGGTTTTGCCTTGTCAAATGAGAGTCTCTTGCTCTTCAAAATTTAGATTCTCTGTGAGAGTCCAAATTTAGATAGAGTTACAAATGAGAAAGAATTAGAAGATATAGGAGAAAAGGGGGAAAGAGAGAAGGAACATGGCATCAAAAATCCATTAATGAGCTGCTACCACCCATCAATGCTCAACCATGTTTTGATCAAATAAGGACTAGTCCTCCATTGATGAATTAACCTTTATTTGTCCCAATAGCCTTCAAACCCTCTCATTGGATGAGAAATAAACTAAAATACAAGAATTTGTTTTGAATATGATGAGTCATGATCCTTCCAAGGAATAAAGATATCCTTAAGGCCTTGAAAATAATCGAATGTTTCACTTGTAATCTTTAACCACCAAATCTCTCTCTTTAAACTTCTAAGCCATCCTCCACTTATTTTCTTTATAAGGATAAAATATTCATATTTATTGACCTAACAGAGCCATGACTCTATTTGCTTTAAGTGGATATAGGTACCTATTTTGTCAAAGATATGACTATGTCAAAAGATGAGACACTTTTTTCATAATCACAAACCTACCCCTATTCCAAACTTAAACATAGGTATACTATGGATGAAAACCAATCCCATTTATTGGTTTACCAATAGTCATCATATCAATGAAAAGCCCATCAGGCCGCATAGCTTCATTCTTGATCTCTATTAGGTCTAAATAGACCTATTCTACCTTTGGACATAATATAAGTCAAGAGATCATTGTACACATAAATTCCTTTCTAAGAAAGTTGAAAACATTCATGAAACAACATTGCAACCTCAGAAAACAAGTCCTAAAAGCTCTAAATCTTCAATTAGAGGTCTAAGTTGAGCTTTAATAGTAGCCATCAAACCTAAAATATCTACTCTAGCTCCACTTGGCATATTTGGATCATAGTTATATGCATTTACCTATTTTGATCTAATGTGTCTTCCTTATGTGGCATTCTTGCCATGCTATTTATCATATTTAAAAATATGACCATCATAAATTTGGACATGTGTCACCATCTTTTACCTCATAGAACTTGATTTAATTTGATCCATAAATATTTGATTCAGGATTCTAATCTATGGATCCTCTAATAGTCTTCATCTGATTACCACTTTTGCACCATGTGGTGGGCTTGCATTCAATCTGGGCTTGCTGACTTCTTGACTTTGTTTATACAGTCAATTTTGATCTACAAATGAATGTGTGCCATTGATCTTTGACCTACTTAATTAAATGTAAAAAATTTATCATTTAATTCATCGTGATCATGTCACTTTTGAGCCCCATGTTCAATCCTAGGATCCTCTAACTTATTGACCTTATGCTCATCATTGATCTTTGATTACACTATTTAATGCATGACCGTAGATCTATTTAGACCCATTGACTTGAGCCATCAACCACATGCCTTTGATATTTAATTTGATAAAGTGATATTTTGACACTTGTCAACCCCACATTTATTCTCAAGGTCCTTTGAAACTTTTGAATTCAAATGGATATTTCTTGTGGCTATAAATTGATGTCCTCGTGCACATCCCACTATGCTAGTTCAACTTTGAATGTTTATATCTTGAGATAGAAAACTCACCAAGATATAAAATTTATAGGGAATGATCTTGGAAAAAAATACATCATCTCCATGAGATCCTTTATCATTGAGATTCCTCCTAAATACATTTTTTTCATGCACAACCAAACTGACCTATTCAATCCTATGTGACTTGTCATGAGGTCTAGTTCTTCTAGGCTTGTGTTAATCATCTTTAGATCCATCAATACTCTAATAAACCTTTGAGACTTTGAGAAAACCTACTTCATACCCCTTGAATTCCATGAACACCATGGTAACCTTCTAGATCTTTTCACTTGTAATTCTAGACCTATTTCCATAATATTATATTGCACCCATCCATGTCAATGCTTCATATGTAGGCCAATTTTGGCCAACAAGTACCAATGCATTACCCATCACATTGATTATTGTTGTATCCTCCAATGGAATCTCAAATATCATCTTATGACCATTCATGCACCTATTATTCATCCTCCCACAGGTCGCCCATGCAAGAAGGCTCCTCCTTCTTCCCCCATGGTTCCTATGTGTGTGTCATGTTCTTCCCCTGTGGTTCCTTATCCATTGGTAACACCTTCATGTCCCATAGATTCCACTCATATTCCTTATCCTAAGTATACTATACACACTATCCCTAATGAGTATGATCCTTCATGCATGCCTACATTTTCTATTAGGGAGATTTAACAAGAGATATTCTCCCAGCTTTATCTAAAGATTGATGAGACCCTCAGTGCAGTTAGAGTCTAGATTCAAAGAGATCTATAAGATGTTATGGATAATGTTTGTGGATAAATTTACCAATATTTATGAGCAAAACATGATGTTCTTTAACCTTCTTATTCATTTTGGACTAGACATGTGCTCCAAGTTTATATTTTTTGACTTTATATCATTTGACACTGTGTCAATTTTTCATTCACTTGTCTATCTTATATGGTTATTTATATTTTGCATTATATATGGTGTCATTTTCTTTCCCTATGATATCTTATGGATTATTTTCATGATTACATGTTTTTTCTCTATGATTTCATCTATTTCCATGGTTGTCTTGTTCTTTTCTCATGATATTTTGCTACTATCTCCATAACATGGATAATCATTATTATGACTTGGTTATACAAACCTTGTTCCCCTTAATATGTCATTTTTACCATGTGATTAGTTAGCAAACATGTAATCTCATTATAATCTCATTTTATCAGTCCATCTTGGATCTCCCTTTATTCCCCTTATTTCCTTTCATAAACTAAGCATACACATGGTTGAAACTTGAGATAACATGTTGGTTCATATGTACGCCTAAGTTTTTTAGTTAGCCATGTATTTGGATACTTATCTTCTTTTAGCCAAAGTCTAAATCTCATTCATGTGTATTACTTTATCTCTCATGTTGTTCATTTCAAATCCATATGGAGGAGGAATCTTAAAAGCCATAAAAATTTAAAATCCAAATTATTTTAATAAACAACAATGATACAAAAGGCAACATTCAAAATTTCCAAAGTCAAATCACACTAAAAGATGTTATTCAAAACACATATCCTTTCTATAATCAAATCTCAAACTCTGTAGTTGGCCTCATGATAGAGTCAAGTTCCATTGAGGTATGATAGGCTAGTAGATTGGAAAAGGATAATAAAATCACATTTTAATGCTACCTACTTTCTCACACAATTGCCCAACCTTCGCAGTAGACTGACGGCTCTGTAAGAGGTCCTAAGAAATGAGGAATACATTGTGGGAAGGTAGTCCCATTTTACTTTCCTTTTTTAAACACCCAACATGAGTTGATCTTAGTATCTCACTTACTTGAATATACAACTTTATGTTTACTATGAATAGGGTATCCTTTGCATATTAATGGTCACTAGTCACTTAGTGTCTTTTATACGTCCTTAGTGTGCCTCATATTTCCTAAGGTCTTCTCATAAACACTGACATTGTGATTTTTACATTACCTCAATTTTTCATAATCCTAATATTTCCCCTTGAGAACTATTGTTTGTTCACTGATCACTCCCCCATAGGGATTCCATTTGTGATTTGTAGTGTAAGACCATGGATAAGACTAGGCCTTCCTCATAAATTACCAAATTATCATTCCAAACATTCCCTTTAACATTCTTTTTCCCAGTTGTTTCCACATCATTGGTGATCCCTTTGTGAGTCACAGTATAAGACCATGGAGAGGACTAGACCTTCCTCACAAAAATTTCCAATACCCAAGTCACAATGAAATTACATGTGTCAAAATTGAGATATGTCATAATTAATCATGAGTTACATGCCATTAACATGCTTCCCATCTTGATATAGTATTTTTTGTGCTTACATCATTGATATTTCATTTTTATCTTCTTTTTTCTGATTGCATGTAAGAATACAACCATTTTTTTTAAGTTTTTCATACTTCCCAACTTGAATTAGTGTGATCAATTTAAGTTTATTTTTCCAATTTTGTTTCTCTTTTATCTTCCCAACATGATTTAGTATGATTGATTGACTTAATTGTTTCATTTGTATACCATTTGGTGTTCACATGCCTTTCATTTTATTACATTATTTTCATACTTCCCTACGTGATATAGTGTGATTTTACTTATTTTAATTTGGTGCAAATATTTTCATGGTTTAAAAAAAAAATTATCTTTTTTACCATCTTTGATTTATCATATTTAGTCATATTTTTTTATTACATATTTCCCACCATGATTTAGTGTGTAGTACATTTGTTTTGATTATTTATACTTTTCCACGTCATTTTTGCCTTTTTTTTAAAACCATGCATGTGTATCACATAATGCTAGAAAAGAAAACACTCCGCAGCATATTTCCCATAACATATACAACAAAATCTAAAAACATGTGCTAGAAATAAATATATCCATGCAGCAATATACACAACTAAATATAACTCATACGATCGAATTCAACTATCAATATACATATACATACATACATACATATATATATATATATATATATCATGTATTCAATATAAGGTACAAAATATAAAATACATAATTACATCTTTATGGTTGGGCTCCATCATGCCTATCCTATGGCCTAGCCATGCTACCCATAGATGCCTGGGACTATCCCATTTGAATGGTACATTGTAATGAGGTAGTCTAAGATCTCAATCTTGATACCTATCCCTATAAGTTGGCCACCTGGGCTTGCACCTATCCAAGTTGAACCATAGTAGCCATATGTGTTTCACTCTCTTGAGCCAAAGCCTACCAAATCTATGCCTCTCCCACTCCCACCCCTTTCAATGGCTAAAATCCATCCTCACATGTTTGTAACTACCTCACAACCTTCCCCACTAGTCTATACTAGCCTACCCAGGTTGGGGAAGACAGTACCATAGGATCATCTAGCATGGTGGGGTTATTGGAGATAGCACCCCATCCAAAATGTCATGGTGCATAACCATAACTAGGGCTTCCTATCTAACCTCCTCTATCATTGGATCTATAAAACCAACACCATATAGATATTAAATCACATATATATATCAAAATCTATCTATCTACTATAATCACATGCATAGTATTCTATATCAAATCTTAAAATTACAACATTTCTCACCAGTAATGGTGTTGCCAACCACCATCTCCCCGTCTACTCACCTGTCAAGCATTGTCTCTCCATATAATCATCTCTTGAGCACCTCCTTTGAGGATCACCTCCCCACCAGCAAAAATCTAAGAGTCACCACTTGTACACACCATAACCCTCTCCTAATAGGTGTTTTTATTGACTAGCTCTATCCTGGAATGACTAATGGGTCATCTTGTATTATCATCCTCACTTGTACCTACTCTAATCGGTAATGCCTCCATATATGGTGTGGCCAAGGTGGTTTTTATTTATCCTACTATGGTACATGTTATGTTACTTTTTACATCCCTACATCTACATCCATGTCATCTACTCTTTTGGTCACCTATTGTCATGCTTGACCAGTCCATGGTCTAACATATCATGCCTTGACCTTGAGTCTCTCAACTCATACTCCTCTTCTTCCTATCCCCCTCAACTCTCTATCATGTTGTAGCCAATAAGTAGGCACTACTAGAGGGGCTATTGGGTGTGGGATTCCAAACTATCTTGACAAGCATGCCGCTGATTGCAACTCTACCCACCACATATAATAGCCCATGATCTACACCTGAGCCAACCCTATCACCACAAATGACCAACTAAGCCAAATAATAGTAATGTGCATGTAAGACTACCACATAATCTCCCCTCATGTGATCATTTTCAAAGCTAACATATGGGTCATGGTCTACACTACCTGGTCCTACTTCCATCTCATCATCTGAGGTAACCTATCATGCATCACATGGGGAAACCTAGTTGGTCGATACATAATAAATCTCTCATATATCTAGGCACTCAATAAAAAAATAGACCCCATGGTCTTCTACCCTATATAAACCATCCCATACATATCATGCATGAGCTATACCCAGATGATAGCCCCAAAGACATACAATGCTATTTGATCCAAAATAGATTGACATAAGGCTATCATATATAATGGTACCTTGTCATCCAACTAGTGACACAACACTCATGTTGTCACAAGTCTGATCATGGCCTTTCAAATGTCCAAAATCTACATAATATATAAATCAAATAAACTAACCCACAAACTTGGGTATATCCTATCCAAGCATGTTTCCCACCTATCTCGTGTTTTCCACTCCTCTAGATCATTTGGTTCCCTATAATCATCAGTGTCCCTCCTATAAATAGTTTCAATAAATCATGGACATCCTCTATTATGATACCCACCTATATGGTATCCCCATCCACCACCAATCAAAAAGTGTTGATCAACCATTCTCATGCTCTAAGGAACATGATAATGAGATTAACACTAAGTAGGATGCACCTCATCTCCAAAATACCTCCAAAGCTTAGTGAAACTATCCATGCCCTATCTACATCAGTCAATCACTCTAATAGATTTGGTATCCATGATGTATCTATCAGTCAACAATACCTCTGACATATCTATAAATTATCAAATAAAGGATGTATTAGATCTCCATGTCATAAATAATCAAAAAACATTCTTAAAAATTTCTCAAAATCAACTAGCTTGATTTAGTTCTACAATTTTCTACAAAATTGACCTATTTAATACTAAACCATCCCTATAATTTATTTGGGATACTAGATTGAACCTTTCTATTTCCTACCAGATTAGCCACATCAATACTAGATTGACTACCTTCTTGCCTTACGATACTATATTGGCCTTGTATACATGATCAACCTCTTTTAGTAATACTATATCAACCCTATCGAATATAATATGTAATTCATGATATATGTAGTTGACCTTATTTCTCTTACCAACTAAGTTAGCCCACTACTACATACTAAATCAGACCACTACTATGTAGTTGGCCTTATCATTTTCCCTCACTTTATAGACTAAGTTGACCTGCTCAACTCTATTCATCCATAGTGGTGACTTTTTGCCCATTTACCATCAATGCCTTGGGAATTTATTGATCCAAATTCTTCCCACCCAATACCTTATCTCACCCATTGTTTACCTAAAAATTTCCTAGGGTTCAGTTCAATAACTAGATTTTGCCTACTTGTCATTTTTCTATATTCAGCTCAATTTCAAATCAAGATATTCAAAATTTTGAAATTTCTAGTTGCTTACCTATGTTACACTCACTACAGTCGTTATGTGTCCTCCCCAACTTAGTTATCATCTCCTCACCATGATGACTCTCTGGTCTCAAACTAGGTCTCTCAGAGCTTTGTTTTCTCAAAATTTTAAAAATAACAAATGAATTCACCCTATTTATATTTACTATTCAAAATTATTTACTTGTCAAATATTTACTATCAGATTTCACATTTTGATCATATCTTTGTCTTTACTCACTCCTTTTCTAAACCATAAAATGTTCTAGGATCCTGACATTATAGATAATATTTTCACTTATTATATGTCTATGTTGCAAAAAAATTGATTTTTCACTCTTTTTTGATAACCTCTATAAGTTTGTCTAATGCTAATTACATTAGACAAATTCATAATTCTTGCATCTCTTTCTTAATACACAATATTAAGGTAAGTAAAGGTATGTGTTTTTCAATTTTATCCTTTCATTTATCTTATTTTCTCTTTATTGAATTTATTCAGCTTTAACATTATGTGTTGCTATGTTTTTTTCCTAAAACACCATTCCATGTTGCACCTGTGTGACACATGATGATCTTTTAATGGGACATATATATACACATAATATTTGCAAACTTTATGAATTATTGATGATTTTTCTCTTATAGGAACTCATCAGGTCTCAATCTCTCTAAGTGCATGCCTTAAGGGGTGCATCAGAAAAGGGGTGGGTAGACTATTGGTGCTTTGTAGAATTGTTGTCCCTATACTACCACTTGATACCTACACACCCATATCCTAAAAACATTTCCATAAGCTTGGCCTCCTCTTTTGTACCCTCCTCTAGTCATTTTTCACCTTCATTATCCCTTCCCTATCCTAAAATCATTTTTTATGATTTACATTACATTGTCATCCCCATCAATCTTGTACTCTAACTGATAAAACTTATTTATGGTCTAGGTCAGCCCTTGGCCGACATAGACCAAGACCTGATTTATTTTTGTCAATAACGATACAATGTCGATTGGGTTGACCCTGTCAGCTAAACTTTCATAAAGGAATAAGGTTAGATCCATCTATATAAACACATCCATTTCATCATTTTTAAGAGAATAGAAGAAGAATAAGAAGAGATATATATTGTGCATATGTTTATCCACCATTCTACTTGAAGATCATAGCTTAAGGTTTCATACTTTCTTTGGAGATATGGATCTTGTCTTTTGCATAAGTCTTTTGGATGCATTGATAGGTTGTGTAGCCTAGATTTGATTTATCCTTGTCATCCTTACATACCATAATAAACTATTGCAAAACACCTTGTCCAAAGGAGAGATTGAGGCTTAGAGGGTTCATCTTCAAAGGTAAGTATTCCTAACTTTATTCTTCCTTTGTAAAAGTAGATACATATGCATTTTTAATTCTCTCTCATGTATTAGGATTCCATATACATTGATGTGAGTATATGTCTTCTATGCATGTTTAATTTTAATATTTATTACCCCAAATTTATGCCAAAAGCTTTGGTGATCACTAGATTAGACTTTGTTTTACTTGTTATTAGTTTATTGAATATAAAAACATAGGACATAGTTAAGGTTTTTGCATAGTTTTGCTTGACTGGAGGCTTTGAAACCCTCCCTAGTGAATATATAGTGGTCAGAGATCCCTTGTCTAGGTTTAGTAGATCCATCTTGGTCATGAACCCAAATATGTAATGTATCAACAATCAAAAGTGTAAGTAGGATTTATCTTCTTTGATATTGGATTGATTTATAGATCAATTGCATTTCCCTTTGCATACACCCCCCATCTTGTTGATGAATTCATAGGCATTCCTTACAATTATAATAAAGAGTGGGAAAATTAGAAAAATTGTGTGATAGATACCAATAATGAACATGACTACATATATAATGATAATGATTATGATTATTATCATGATGGCTATGATGAATATTATGCAAGTGATGATCAAAATGTTAAAGAAAGTAGTGTAGATGCACACTCTTTTCCTACTTATACTTCTATTCTAATTCAATAAAAATAAATTAATAATAGAATTACAAAAGAACCTATTTTTTGTGATGCCTTGTTTGATAATACTCTTTGTTTGTCAAAAATGTTTGCTACAACTCTTTTCAAAATTGCACAACATAAAACAAAGAAAGCTAAAATGCCATTGCATGAGAAAAATGACAAATTTTCATGTCAAAAATTACATCTTAATTTTAATAATGTCCCTTTTACATATGATAATGATGTAGATAAGGTTTAAAATGCACATGCATCCATTATCCTTTCTCTTTGTGATATTCAAAATGTTGTTATTTTAAACGATCAAGTTGAAGCTAGTATTCCTTTTGAATGTGATAACACTTTAAACAAGATAGAAAATGTAATTATTTCTCTTGCCTTCTCCTTTTCTCATAATAAGGATGTTTCAATTTCTAATGATGATATTCAAATAAAACCTTACATTCCTCTTACATGTGATGACATTTTGAATGACATTATAAATATAAATAAATATCTTATACCCTCTTCTAGTGAACATGAAAGTGTGATTATTTCAAATGTTAATTTTGCCATTGAAAAATAATATGATAATGATGAAAATTAGAATGAAGATGATTATTATGCATATAGTGAGGAGTGAAATATATTTACCACATATAGTATTATTTATTCTTTATCCACCTCTCAAGTGGATGTTGATAGTATGTTACATGATAAATAAAATGATAATGTACTTAGTGGTAATGTCATTACAAATAATAATAATATTCTTAGTTTTTCTTCACAAGATAAATCATGTGAATATATGGATTCTAGTGATGAAAATAATTGTTATATTTCATTTGTCTCAATGGAATGTCAAATGTCTTTACAAACTAATGATATATTAGCTACTAATAAATATCCCAAGCCCACCATTCCCAAGGTAGAATCTATTCTTAAAACCCTCCCTCCTATGTAAAATACTATATCAATGGCTAAAATTAATAATAAAATTCAATTGTTAAATGATCTCCTTGACAATCTAAATGTGCCTTCACAAGATATTATTTCTCTTATGCATGTCGTTGGTGATTTATAACATAAAGTACATCAACTTACTTTGGAAAGCAAGCCATATCATTTTTGGGTTGATTAAAATCTTATCTATTCCAATCCTATAGTATTCAATATATTAAATTCACAATTACCATGTAATTTTAAGATACCAACACTTCCTAAGTTTGATGTAAGTGGTGATCCTTATCTACATATCATAAATTACATATAATTAATTAATGGTTGTAATGGTAATCAAATTTTGTTACAGTTTTTTCCAAAGAGCTTATAGGATAATGCATTAAATTGGTTTCATCATTCACGTCCTATTGTGTCTACATACATTTGAGGAACTAGAGGAAGTATTCCTTATGCATTTCATACAAAATACGGGACCCAGAGTCACATATGAGAGATTATGATCATTACGTCAAGGCAAATCAAATCTAGTTTGTGATTACATATTATGGTTTTATTCATGTATGCAATAGTTAATATATCAACTAAAAAATTTGGAGATACAATATATAGTTTGTATAGGCATCATATTCCCTCTTAAGGAACATATTTTATATCAAACATCTAAGTAATTTCAACATATTTGCTATGCAACTATAACATTAGAGAGGAAATTGGGACTTGTTTAAATTCATATAGAGGCAAATTTTGATATTTAAGTTTTACATTAGATTCATCTAATATGGTCCAAGCACCTAATCAACCCATTCCAAAGGTAAATTTTCAATATAAACCACAAGTTAAAGCAATCAATAAAGGTAAAAGACCAGTTTACACAACAACTCCTATAATGACTTAAGCATAATATACCAACAAAGAGCTTATATAATTTGATTCATTTAAATATAGGCCCCATGATATTATTCAAACATTATTGGATAGGAAGATGATCAAACTTCCTCATAATCATTATCATCCAAATTATTTCTTGGAAAAAGTCAAAAATAGACCTTATTTCAACTATCATCGCATTAATGGTCATTGGGATAATGATTATTATGCACTCAGAGATAGAATTGAAAAGTATGTTGATAGAGATATTATCACATTTATGAAGGGGACATCTATGTCTCCTCCTTATATTCATATATCCCATCATATCATGACTGAGTTCTCCTAACTGATTCATGTCAAGGATCTAATGCTTACTCATCATGTGACTAAAAAAAGTTCTAAAGCACCCAATTATGATAGATCAGTGATACCATTATTTCAACAAAAATTACTACGAACATAAAATGATAAGCCAACTTATATCAGTTTTTTGATACAAGGAAATTAATATCAATCAATTGTGATTAAAAAACAACCTTTAAATATTTATGCAATAGATAATACACATATTTCTAGTACAACTATCCATAGGGTGGCAACAGAACCAAAGTGTAGTAATTCAATTAGACAAATGATCAGTATGGTTCACAATTCTTATTATATTCAGGTTGGTTAAATGTTTATATAAGGTATAAATAGTTCCTACATCATTTTCAAATAGATATCATAGATATCCAACACTAACATTCTAACATGTGTAATTCAAATTAACAACATACTTATTAAAGTCTAAAATTCTAAATACATACATAACAAGTTCAAATAAGCCAAGTAATTGACATCCACATATAAAAATGTTTTCATAGAACATAAATTCCAATAAATATTTTTTACAATGACACAAATAATATATCATTTTATGATTTGATTACGGTACATAGGACCCTCCTCATCTATATCAACATCATCTATACCAACTAACACATGAAGTCTCAAACTAGAGCCCCAAGATCACCTCATGTTCAAGAATGTGATCTCTATTTAATATCTCTATACTCATAAAAAACTAATCATGCTTTGAGATTAGTATGATCTCTCTAAAATTATATATACTCATCCAATAACTTGAGACCTAGATCAGCACTTGAGTCTAATGGTGGCATTTATAGTCTCACCACCTCCAATCTTATCTCATCCTACTCTATCACAACTTAAACATATATAGCAATGAAAATCATAACTCAATAAAGTAAGGTCATGTGAACACAAACAAGTATTATGTCTCATTAAATTAGCCCACAATCCATAGCATTATCATGTACATGTCATGTCAACTCTCATAGTGTTGACTCCATATTCATCACCTTGTAATCCTCATCTCTTACATAAACACAAAATGAAACAACATTAACTATTATCCAATAAAAAATCTAAAACCAACAAACATAGAATGAAAAATTAATTTAAATGTTCCATACCTCCAACTTCCCAAATAGGCTTAGGATCTAATACATCATTACTAGTCATAGCTCCTCCACCTGATAATAATGAGGTCCACCTATGTTATATCCACTATATGGTGTATGTGTAAGTACATCCTACATCATCCACATCTAGGATCTCTATCACAAAATCCCTCTCATATACTAGAATATGAGAAATATCTACTGCATATGGCCCATACCTATCACCTGGTCTCACTGGAGCCCACACACTTCAAACCCATACCCATGAAGATGGAGGCACATCTTACTACACCTCAAACTGTCATGTCACTCTCTCATACTAAAAGTGCTCAAAAAATTAGGCCATTGATCATGGTACCAATAAATCACATAGATCTTATGCATCTATAATCCATCCTCTGGCCATATAGTAAACTCCCTATATAGTCTCCAAATAATGGATTCAACAATCAACTCATCTAATATCTGCCTACACTGCATAGTGATCCAATCTCACACTTACCATATACTAGTCCCTCTTAATGTAAATACATGTGGATGTGACAAATCAGTGTGTGTCATCCACATCGGTTGAGTGATTACTATATGTTTATATGCCCAATAGTCTACTAACGTGTTTGAGCTAATGTCACCACTAAATTACTTCCATATAGACCTATATAGATCTTTGTATAAATGTGCAAGTATGGTTTGAACCCAAGAATACATGGTCCCATGCTCCTCTATATCTTGTATAATGGTGTGAATCATGGACGATATGGACACACCACCACCATCCACTACTATGAATGAAGTTAACAAAATATCAAGTAACTTCCTCATATGTAGAACATCATATAATATAATCAAAGATAGTACACCATCATAATCACACGCATACCATCTAAAAGGCACCCATGTTAGGTATCTATGAGCATGATCCTTGGGGCTCAGTTTTGTACCATCTTATAATACCACTCTAGTACTAGTAACATATAGGGATAATTTTAATAATGGACCCCTAAAACTTACTATAAAATCCTAGTGAATTATAGAGTTTAGGAATAATTCAATTGGCTAATCTTTCACAAAATCACCATGCATGTGTAAATTGACTAGCTATTCTATTAGCTCTTTCATAAAACTTATAAATATGTGGTGAACTAAAATTTGTATTCAAAGAAGTAAATAATGGTATACCATGTATCATTTATACTTTTTTTTCTCAAATCAACTTCAATTTATAATGTACATAGTCTATTTATTAATCATTTTTGTAATTTACAGAGTTTCCAAACATGCTAAGGATAGTACATTCACAATATGTCATTTCACTTCACAGTCCACATGCACCTTTGACATAACCATCACTAATGTAAAATTTAAAATATGGATCACACATATATTACATCATGTATCATTCCTCTTGTTAAACAAATACATCATTCATGGTTATGCATGTACACTAGCAAGGACATTAGTTCCCTCACCCTGCATAGTGCAAATGTAACCATTATTTCACCTAGTGTCATCAACCTAATTTATCTCCCAATAACCCAACTATAAGACTATTTACCATATAAAAATTTACAAAGATTATAAATAACAAATTAATTGCATTCAAACTCCAAAGATTAATTAAAGAGATAAATCTACAACATTGAGCCTAAAGCACAAATGTTAGTGAGTTGCATCAAGAGACCTGTAATCATTTTAAGAAAATTTAATTAGCAAGTGTAATAACATTTTATAAATTTCCAAGGTATGTTTTAAGGATTTTAAAATAATATATAGTGTAGAAAGGTAGGTGAATTCTCAAATCATTATTAAATACAACATATATGAATAATTATCAATTTTCAATAGAGAGCATATGACTTTAGCAAATGTTTGATATTTGAGAGCTTACCTAAGGTGAAAAATATATTCCAAAATATCTTGTGAATTGAATGATAAATACTATCACTATATGTTCATAATTCATCAAATTACTTTGGACCCCTTAAGGGTTGTGTATTGAATGATAGGTATTGGTGGATCCTATATACAGATTTAATACATGCATAGAGAGAACACAAATAATCTATAATATATTTTAACATAAATAATAATCACTCTCTAAATTAATTAAATCATTCATGAATATAATACAAATATATAGGAAGGATTCTCCTATAGATATGGAGATTCCTATCTCCCTGAATATCTCATTTACCTCCCATATTAAACTCAAACCTTTTTACGTGAGTTTAGTTTAACAACAAAATCACACACAAACAATAATATACTAAACAACTCATAATATGAGTTGTTATTACAAGCATATTTATATTATCCTCGATAATATAAATTATACACACAATTAATAATGTGAGCACAAAGCTATACCTTAACATTGAACTAGTGTATGAATGTGTCATGCATCTATATTTATGGTTTATCTCTCTTTCAGAAGAGAATTTACATTTTATTTTTTAATTATGCATTAACTACACTATAATTAATCATAATGAACACCCATCACATGTTCCATAAACATATTTTTCCAACTATACAACTAAAATGCAAGATATCTAATGTGATACAATGCTAGACTTAGATGATAGACAATCCATCTCAAGTCATGTTGTCTATTCTATCCACATATACCTTTCTTATATGTGAATACATCCAATATAAAAATCAAGCTATAATTAAGAATTATTTGATATAACTGAATTATTATGAGGGGAGGGGTGGGAAAAAAAAACATTACAATGATTTTAGATAAAAATAAACCACCATATAAGTGACACCAATAATTAGTGCAGAGGATAGTACTGTTATTTGCATTGTTAACATTTACAAATAATATTGTACATAAAGCAAATTTTACTACTTTTGAATGGAACAAATATAATAATTCAATGAATCAAGCTAATTCTAATAGCTAAGGCTCAACGAATAACTTCAATTTATAATTATCATTACAATGAGCTGCATGACATTAGATAGATGCTTAAACCTTTTTTGATTACATATAAAACTAGGCACAATTTCCTTATAGTGGAAAAAATAGAATCATATAAATAAGTAGGCTTGAATCTCACTTAACATCATCAAACGATGTTAATTAGAATTGAAACAATAATGCACATGTCTATGTGTATCTACAAACTCTCAAATAACCTACTTTAAAAATGACCACCAACACCTTGCATGTATCCATGATTCTCTCTCATCGCTTGGCATTTCTTGATCTTAAGGTAATCTATGACTACACCTTCAAGATATATCAACCATGTTATAACTAGAGTTTTTGCTTCACCTAAATTTAGATACTTCAATGGCAAAGCATGCACCTAATTAATCAAACCAAAAACCTTGCTCAAATCAACTATCCCATAAATGTAGGTAGCATTTAGATAAAAAAGGACGTGTTGGTTTTACAAAGAGAATTTCCAATCTATCCTTGGGTCTAAAAAATATTAAGATGACCTAACAAGATTGATTATTCCGATTACCTTACCATATTACTTGGAAGTATACAGACACAAGGAGAGGGAGAGAATACCATGATAAGAAGTTTTATATTAGTTGTGGTAAGTTTGTACCTATTATTTGTAAAAAGAAACTCAATAATAACAGTTTGCTTATAAGATATGGTGCATTAATCTCCTCTTGACCCACTCATTAATGTATAGAGTTAGTATTATATTTTTTGATTCATTGTTATCTAGTCTAATTAACCATCAAGATTTTATGAATCTACGATTATTGGCAATACAAGGAGTCAACAACCTAAAAATGTCACCAAGTGTGCATGTAGTTATCTTCTTCAATGTGACATATGGAGTTTTAAATATAAGTCCATTGATTATTCTATTAAATATTTTAATGTGTGTGGAAAGGTCTTTAAAATTCATGTCTTTGTATGTGTATCTAAGGCATTTATTCATACAACTAGACTAAAATATGGATCAATGACTAGTCATGTAGTTAGTTCATATGTGCATTAGCAAGTTTAAACAGTATTGAGTACACTCATAAATTTATGATAGTGACCACCTTATAATATATATATTTTTAATTATAAAGTAAAAAAGTGTTAAAAAATACTCATACAATTATACCTATTTTATAAAATTAAATCATGGCAAAACTTTGCACAACCAAAGCTACTTGGAAAAACTAAGAGTATCACATAAGCTACCAATTTGCTGCATATCATTGGAAAATACATTAGATGAATATGCATATGTTAGTGATAAGGATGATCAACTTAGTTGTGGAAAATTACCCTGCATATGAACTGTGATGTGATAGTCATGTATTACTCTGATGAATAAAGTTAATAGATCCAATTGCTTTAATCATACATAACATATAATGATCTCGAATGAGCTATGATATTTTTTTCAAATTCGAGTGCCTTGGATTAAAGGTTAATCAACCTTGATGAGTGATTAAATATTGTGTCTCAAATATTCATAAATCTAGGTGCCCTAGATTAGGGATTAATTGACCTTAAAGAGGAATTAAATTTAAACATTATGTTTCAAATAGAGGCAAAAATAAGAAAATAAGTAACTCATACATCATGGATAGGGCCTAGGAACATTTTTGGTTCATGTAGAACAACTCCATGTGAGTATCTGATGCATAAAAAGCTCACACATTTTAGATTAGGAAAACTCGCTCCAAGATTAAGATATAATCACTTATAGCTATTTTATCAAGAAATTGTACAACTTTTTGGTTTAGCTAGAATAACTACACATGAGAAATTGATGCATGCAAAATTAACACAAGTTAGTTTACACAAAGTGATTCTAAGATATAGGTGCTTATCTATTTTAGCAATCCATTTATTATGAGCACAAGGTTTCATAAGGCTAATGAAGACCCTGCTCTCTCTAGTGATAGTCACTACCATACTTTTCAGGGGTTCTCGCCAAAATAACTTAGTTCTAGCTGATAAATACAATTGATTCCAAATATGCTATGAAAAATCCACCATGGTTTGTTTGAGTTTTTTTTCCATTATTAGAATTTCTAAATAAGTTTGAACTAGAGTAATTTTTCTTACAATAAGGAACTCAATATTTTATAACTTATATAATATTATTTTGATGTTTTACCAAGTGTTTCAATAGTTTACTCAGCTCAACTACATCAAGGTTGTCCCAAAAGTGCTCTAGCCCCAGAATTAATTCCATTTACTATAGAGGTGGCTCTAGCCAATATCTATATTCATTACTCATGTTTATATCAATAATGCCTATACACTCTCAATATACTTACAATAAGGAGTTAACTTAGAATGGTTACTCAAATCAATTTGAGATTATGTGGACATATGGTGTATAAGAAAGTAAGATTGTCACGAAAATGATTGAATTATGGGTTGCACCTCTAAATGCAAAAGTCAAGAATTTTGTTTTATTTCTAAACACAAGATTTTTAGAAGCTATTATTTCATTAATTTTATTTCATTTTTTATCACATGATGAGTCAACTATATACAACAAATGTATAAATACATATATTTTCAATACCACAGTTGATCGGTACCTCTTGCCATAAAAAACATATATATACATATATTTGTAATGCCATAATTGAAGAGTATCTCTTACGTATATAGCCCATACCAATTTCTTATAGGTAGTAAGAATATTTTAGAAGTACTATTTATTAAATCCAACCCTATTGTATTTGGAAGCAGCTACCTAGCTTGTAAAAAAGCACTCTAGAATATTTACCAATTTTTAACTGTCCATCCAAATCATCCCATACAGTTTTTATAGTCATTATAAATTATAAATATGTTTATTTAATGCACGTAATAAATTTTATGGATTGTCAAAAAACTAAAAAAAATTGGACTACATTTTTTCAAGTCAATTAGCCACTAAGAGTGAAGGGCTAAGTAGACAACGACTAAGAGTAATGGAAGGTAAGGAATTTGAGAAGAAAAAGGGAATCTCATGTTTATTGGTCAATATTTGAATAGTATTTTTCTTACCTAATTTTATGCATGAATCGAACCTTGAATTTTAATCAGAATAACTGCATCATGTGAATTTTTTAGCAATGTAGCCACTACCCAATTCATATAGTCATAAAGGCAAAGGAATAACACAGATGTTAACAAACAACTAGGCAATAGATCTGAAGAAATAAAAAATAGGTCTTTGTTTTACAACAATCAATAAACCACATGAAAAGGCATGCTTCACAAATCAACAAGAGGCCTTGTTTTTACAACATCAGCAAACCACCATGAAAATGTGTGCTCTTTTACCATCAATTAGCAATTTGCACATAACATTAACAAAAAATACTAAAATAACAAGAGTGAAGGGCAAAATCCAAAAAAATTAACATAAGAGGCAAAGACATACCATATAAGCATATTTATGGCAAATGCACCTTGAAAACATATCCCTCAAAATGTGGATAAGAATAGTGGATTGAATTTAGAATACAATTGCTTCTAGATATATGTTTCTTAAATGCAAACATGAAAATGATCACTAAAATATAATTACTATTAATACAGTTATTAGAACTTGGGTAGTGAGGTTTAGGCAAAGGTAGAGGAGGCTTTGATTCAATAGCTAGAAGGATATAACTTCATAATTCCTAAGTAAAAACATTCCTCAACCTTCTTAACCAATCCTAGAAGGCTAACTTTCCTGGTCCAATGGATACCCTTCTATATAAATTCATTGTCTTTCTTCACAATCTGCCAAAATCTATCTTAGTTTATCTACTTATTCTTTTTCTCAGAGGGAATGCTTTGTTTTGTTCCTAAACATTGTTTTCTATAAAATTAACACTAATTATGCACAAATAATCTACTAGATAAGAAAGCAAATTAGTCATTTTTTACTGTTCAAAAATTCTCTATTGAGTGAATGAAAATGAGAATATTTTCTGTGTGAACAAAAATATTTGATAGGCATATAATAAACCTTTATAGGTAAAAATAGAATATGATTGGCTAATTCTACTTGAAATAATAATAGAGTTTGTATGTACATACCTGATACTAAAATAGAGCACAATCAAATTACCCTCTCAAATATCCTTAAATCGTGTTTCAAACCCTTCAAAATTACATGAATTCATTCCTGTCAATATTTTCACATAGCTTCACCATACATTTTAATCCCTTTCAATTTCTGAGTCATTCTCCAAAAATACTCTAATGAAAAATCAATTGTGCCCAAACCCTGACTCAAGTTAGGCTTGAGCTCATCTCAACCTCAAAAATGGGTAACTTCCTATGAAAGCTAAATTGTTAGGGTGTGGAGCTAAAAGCTTCAACCTTTGCAAACACGGAACAGATGGTTGCTGAGTTCTACAGGAACCGGCGTCGGCAGCATGACCGACGTCGGCAGGATCCAGTGCAGAAGGCAACCGGCGACGGCAGGAAGTCGGCCGACGTCGGCAGAACCAGACCAGCAGGGACCGACGTCGGTCGCCTGTGTGTTCCCGAAGTGTTCGTTTCACGGACAGTTAGTTAAGTGAACTATGAGTTTGCATGTCAAGACCAGCCAGAGTCTTGGGCTGCGAGGATAATTGTCTAAATTAAGAGTCTTAGTTATTGTTTGAGTTAAGGATCTATTTATAGACCCATTGGCATGTATTGTTTAAGGCATGAGATAGAAAGGAAGAGTTCCTTCTAGTTGTAAGATCTATGAGTTGCAGGTTGTTGCAAGCTCATTGTGTGATCTACATGTAAGTTTGGTCCTTGAATTGCAGGTTGCAGGTTCATGAGAGATCAGCTTGAAGTGCTATAGAGTGCTTGATGTACAGGCAGGGTTATTACTGACTGGTTGGTGAGGTGAACACCAATTCTGTGTGTGAGTTGGTTGTTGGGACCGTTTTTGTGTAGGAGAGTGTGTGTGAGAAGAATTACTGTACACTTGAGGTGTGGCGAATCTCTGTAAGGTGAAAGAGTGTGGCGGCTCTTTGATGTATTCTTTTCTGTTAGTGTTAATACAAGATAGTGTATTGTCTCTCATATTCTGTGCTATTGGTGAATTCTAGTTACTTGTGTTTCTGGTTATTTCCGCATATTCAATTGCTTATATATTTGGTAATCATACTGTGCTCTATCTGAGGAGCAATATCCTAACCAGTGGAGTCAGAGCATGTTTGTTGTTTCTGGATTTCCTGACAAGTGGTATCAGAGCCTTGGTTGTAGGTTCTTGAGCTTGATACCAACAATTGGTATCAGAGCTTTTGGTTGGGATACTAACAGATTGGTGTAGATCTGGGTAGTGTGTTTTGATTACAGGTTACTCACAAGGTTTCTGTTTGAGTGGGAGTTGAGCAATGGCAGAAAGCAGTCAACTACGAATGGAAAAGTTTAATGGCAAGAACTACCAATTATGGAGGATGCAGATTGAGGACTATCTGTATCAGAAAGATTTGTACTTACCGTTGGGTGGGGTTGCTAGCAAACCCTTGGATATGAAAGATGAAGAATGGGAGGTTCTTGATCGGAAGGCTCTGGGATCTGTTAGATTGAGTCTTGATTCATCTGTGATTTCCAGCTTATCACAGTGTAAGACAACGGTGGAGTTGATGAAATCTTTGGCAAATTTATATGAAAAACCCTCGGCTTCAAACAAGGTATTTCTTATGAAGCGTTTATTTAATTTGCAAATGTTGGAAGGTGGATCTATTCATAGCCATCTTAGTGATTTCCATGGTTTAGTAAACCAGTTAAGTTCAGTGAATATTGTATTTGATGATGAACTTAGAGCTCTCTTAATCTTGTGTTCATTACCTGAAAGTTGGGAAGGTTTGGTAATGGCAGTTTCTAATACTGTGTCTCCTTCAAAAGTCTTAAAAGTGGATGATGTTGTGAGCGTGATCTTGAATGAAGAGATACGCAGGAAAAGCATAGGTGAATTATCTGGAAATGCTTTGAGTGTTGAAGGAAGAGGAAGGCCAAGAGAGAGGACAGAGCGTGGGAGATCAAGGTCGAAGACAGGCAAGAGATCCAAGTCCAGGTATGGCAGAATAACCTGCTGGAAATGTGGAAAGCAAGGGCACTTAAAGAGAGATTGAAGATCGGGTGAAGATCATCATGAAGAACATGGAGAAGAAGCAGATGTTGCAGGCTACGTTGCACAGGATGCTCTGGTATGTTCTTTGGATAAAGTAGAATCTTGGGTATTAGATTCTGGTGCCTCTTTTCATGCATCTCCACATAGAGAATTTTTTCATGAGTATGTCCAGGGAGACTTTGGAGAAATTTGTGTAGGGGATGGTAAGCCTTGTCAGATTGTTGGCAAAGGCAAAGTGAAGCTGAAATTGCAGACAGGTGACACATGGGTGTTAAAGGAGGTCATGCATGTCCCAGTTCTGAAGCGGAATCTGATTTCTGTTAGAAGTTTGGGTGAAGAGGGTTGCACAGTAACTCTCTCAGCAGACTCTTGGAAGGTTACCAAGGGTACACTTGTTATAGCTAGAGGTAAGAAAGTAGGTACGCTTTATCTATCTACTTGTTTTACTGATTCTCTTTCTGGGTTATCTACTTCAGCTGTAGATTCAGAGATGTGGCTTGATAGGCTTGGTCACATAGATAAGAAGGAGATGCTGGTTCTTGAGTCAAAGAATATGCTTTCGGATTTGGAAGGCATGGATCGTGGTTTCTGTATGCAGAAGAAGAAAGTAAGGTTTCTTGAGGAATCCGATGTTAGTGACAAGAACGGGAAAGCCTTGGTTTTCAAGGAGAAAGTGACGGACAGAGTTCAGCATAAAGTGCAGAGGAATTCTGAGCAGAGCAAGGGTGATTTGGACAAGGTTTTGATCCAAAAAGAGCTTGCGGGAAAAAGTCAGGTCTCACAAGAAAAACACAGAGACCGACGTCGGCAGGAAAACCGGCGTCGGCGTCCAGACAGGGACCGACGTCGGCTATGTGCAGCCCGACGTCGGTGACTCGGGGCAGAAAGTGACCGGCATCGGCCAGGGGAAAACGACGTCGGCAAGGAGGCAGTCGCAGGGAACCGACATCAGTCAGCTGTAGACTGAGATGTGACCGGCATCGGTTACTGAGACGAATTTTGGGTGGACAGCTAGTTGTCATGGAGTCTCAAGCGCCCATTTGGAGGACTGAAGGTGTAAGTAAGTTCTTAAATTCGTCATTTCCCTTCTTTACACTACTTGTTGCTCACTTATGGCATAGGACCAGGAAGTTATTGAAGAAGCAGAAAAGGTAGATCCAGGAAACAGTGGGAGCTAGGCATGGATGAGGATGTGATTCCTTGGATGAGAACCAAACAGGTGTTTTGGGTAGTGTTGCCAGCTGGAAGTAAGCACTGAGAGACGAATGGATGTTGAGGATGAAGAAGAGTGGAAATGGATACATGAGATGGAAGATCAGGGTATATGATCTTGTTTTAGCTGCAGGGCAATGGAGGTTTGATCATTGTGTTTCTCTTTACCAGGTTGGATAGTATTAGCTACACTATTCTATTTTCTGTATGATGTGCTTGTTGCAGGGTTACATATACAGGTATTTCTGAACTAAAGGTAAAGCTAGTTCAGGTGTTTGTCATGGAGAATCTGGGAGCAGCAAGATTCTTTGGCATGAGTGTGATCTAGAGACATGGAGGTCTTGTTGACTTTGTTTCAGGATGATTGTGTGAAGCCGGTTAGCACGCCGATGGTTAGACAGTTCATAGAACAGGTGTCTTAATTCACATAATGAGGTTGTGTGCATGGTATGTACTAAACCTGAGTTTTTCCCAAGCAGTGGGAGTTGTCACAAGTTTGGAGTCAATCCGGGAGAGTAATACTGAAGGGCAGTTCAGTGGGACCAGCAGCAGGTGCACATGCTATGCAGGGTTAAGTTCTTTTTCTACATGGTTGTAGATGCGGATGTGGCAGGTAATTTGGATGACAGATTTTGCATCACGGATTTTGTGGTGGTTGGTCTTCAAGAGTGATCTTGAGGAGGGATACAAAGCCAAGGAAACAAACTAGACGGTGTACAGGTACAGGTACAGGTTGCAGCTGTTTATCTCCAAGTGGGAGATTGTTAGGGTGTGGAGCTAAAATCTTCAACCTTTGCAAACACGGAATAGATGGTTGCTGAGTTCTATAGGAACTGGCGTCGGCAGCATGACCGACGTCGGCAGGATCCAGTGCAGAAGGCAACCGGCGACGGCAGGAAGTCGGCTGACGTCGGCAGAACCAGACCAGCAGGGACCGACGTCGGTCGCCTGTGTGTTCCCGAAGTGTTCGTTTCACGGACAGTTAGTTAAGTGAACTATGAGTTTGCATGTCAAGACCAGCCAGAGTCTTGGGCTGCGAGGATAATTGTCTAAATTAAGAGTCTTAGTTATTGTTTGAGTTAAGGATCTATTTATAGACCCATTGGCATGTATTGTTTAAGGCATGAGATAGAAAGGAAGAGTTCCTTCTAGTTGTAAGATCTATGAGTTGCAGGTTGTTGCAAGCTCATTGTGTGATCTACATGTAAGTTTGGTCCTTGAATTGCAGGTTGCAGGTTCATGAGAGATCAGCTTGAAGTGCTATAGAGTGCTTGATGTACAGGCAGGGTTATTACTGACTGGTTGGTGAGGTGAACACCAATTCTGTGTGTGAGTTGGTTGTTGGGACCGTTTTTGTGTAGGAGAGTGTGTGTGAGAAGAATTACTGTACACTTGAGGTGTGGCGAATCTCTGTAAGGTGAAAGAGTGTGGCGGCTCTTTGATGTATTCTTTTCTGTTAGTGTTAATACAAGATAGTGTATTGTCTCTCATATTCTGTGCTATTGGTGAATTCTAGTTACTTGTGTTTCTGGTTATTTCCGCATATTCAATTGCTTATATATTTGGTAATCATACTGTGCTCTATCTGAGGAGCAATATCCTAACCAGTGGAGTCAGAGCATGTTTGTTGTTTCTGGATTTCCTGACATAAATGACATTAAATGTGCACAACTAAGTTATTAATTATAGGATCAATTCTCTCTTGCCATGAAACATTAATAATATCATATTAAAAAGAATTTAATGTTATTTGCAATAGATTTTTATTTATTATTTTTATATTTTTTCATTATTTTGTTTATTTATATAAAATAATGGGTGACATCTATATTGTTATCTCATCATATTTAAAGAGTTTGTCAATTTACCTTCAAAGAAAATAAAATAACTTAGATCCACATGATACTCTCTAGATATATGTATATTATATTATATTTTGATATTATAATATTATTAAATTAATTATTATTTAATATGTATTTTGAAAAATAAATTTATAAGTGATACAACATAACAAGCAACCAAGTCACTAATGAACTAATAATTTGGTGGTGTTTTAAATCACATTTTAGAACAACTATTGAAATATTTCATTCCCACTCACTGTCACCACACAATGCATGTTGAAATATTTCAACACTTGCATGTTCTTTATTGCATTTCCCTTTCTTTTAGGGTTCTAAGTTTGGTGTTTTTATAGTTAAGCCTATTTTAATTTCTCTAAATGTTAAAATATTTGTAACATGGATGAACATAAGTTACAAGGTAGACTCTAGTACTTTAATGTCGTATCCCATCATAAATAACATTGTAATGTGGATTTGAACCACTCATTTGATGTAGAGCCCTATCACAATCAAATTAACACTCATGACATCCTCATCCCCTTAAAAATAGAAAATAACCGATAAAATATGTTGCCACCTTGCAAGCTACAAACCCCTTTTCAATGTATACAATTCATGTAAATCCAACAACTACCCTAAATATAAATTTGGTGTATGATATGGGCTCTATGGTGCATGATATCACATGAAATACCATATCATTGCTCCTCACCATCAACACTTAGCTCACCTTGAAATATTTCACTACTTTCATGTTTTTTATTACCTAGCCCTTCCCCAACACTTTGTCATTACTCAAGATATTTGTGAAATAAAATGTCTCTTCCTTTCATAGCTCATTATGACATCGTATGAAGAAATACAAAATCTCATTTTATATTATCACCTTCACTTGAAATATATGATTATTGTTGTTTACTTTTATGTTTAGTGTGCACAAAAGGTGAGATGGGGCTAGTGATAATTATTTTTAAGTGAGTTATGACTACTAATTTACACTCTTTCACTTTACAAAACCAAGTTTTGCCAAAACAAAAAATTACATATTTCATTTTGTGTATTATATTAATACTATAATATAATATTATATTATAATATTATTGTATTTATTATTTTAAAATATAGTTATTCTAGAAAATAAATTTGAAAGAGCTATAACATAACAAGAAACCAAGTCACTAATGCAACAATTATCTAGCGGTGTTGTCATTCACATTTTAGAAAAACACTTAAAGTCGTTCATTACCACTAACCATCATTACACATCACATGTTAAAATATTTCAACACTTGCATGTTCCTTATCGCCTTGCCCTTTCTTCCAGGGATCCAAATTTGGTGTTTCTATATTTTTTTAAGATTAATTTATAACTTTAGATGTTAATATATATGTAGCATATATAAACATAAGCTACAAGATAAACTCTGGTACCTCAATGTCTTGTCTCCACATAAGCATATTTTTAATGTGGATTCAAGCCACTCATCAAACATGGATCCCTTTCGTAATAAAATTAGCACTCATGATTTCATCATCCCCTTAACAATATAAAACAACTAATTAAATATGTTGCCACCTTGTAAACTACATACCCTTTGCAATGTCTACAAGTCATGTAAATTCAATAGTTGCCCTAAATTGAAGTCTGGTGTATGATATGGGATTTATGGTACATGATATCACATGAAATACCTTATCATTATCTGTCACCATCACCACTTATCTCACTTTGAAATATTTCATCACTTACATGTTTTATATTGCTTATCCCTTCCATACCACTTCATCATTACTCAAGCTCTTCATAAAACAAAATGCCTCCTCCCCACACAACTCATTATGATGTCATATGAAGGAATACACAATCTCATTATATATAATCACCTCCACTAGAAATGTATAATTATTGTTACTTACCATTGTGTGCAAAAAAGGTGATATTGGGTTGGGAATTATGAGTTTCAAGTGAGGTATGAGTATTGATTTACACTCTTTCAATTTACAAAACCACACTTTACGAAAACAAAAAAAATAAATTGTGTGTGTTATATATTATATTAATATTATAATATAATATTAATGTATAATATTATAGTATTTATTATTGTTTAATATCGTCATTCTAAAAAATAATTTCACAAGAGATATAAAATACCCACCTGAAATATCTTATCATTGCCCCTCACCATCACCACCCAAGTCACCTTGATTTATATCACCACTCTCATGCCCTGTATGGCCTTTCTTTTCCCCACCACTTCGTTATTGCTCAAGCTCACTGTGAAATGTAACATCTCCTCTTGGTGCATAACATTATTTTATGAAGGAATACACAACCTCATTTTCTACCATTACCTCTGTCAAAAATTTTAGATTATTGTTCCTTGCTTCATGTATAAAAGGTGATATGAATCAATGACCATGAGGTATGACTACTAATTTATAATCTTTTAATTTAAAAAATTCAGCTTTGCCAAAGCGAAAAAACACATCCTTTCTGGTGAAACTAAATGTCTCCTCCACACACAACTCATTGTCACACAATATGAATGAACATACATCCCTATTTTTTATCATCGCCTCCATTAAAAATATCATATTATTATTTCTTAAAGCTTTGTGTAGAAAATGGGTATGTTCTAAGAACTAATGGTTTGATGGGAAGGGAATGTTCAAAGAATTAATGGTTTGATAGTTTTGAATTTTCTCATAATGCATAATATGAATTCCATAAGACTTTTAAGCCATACAAATAGGAGTGACATCCCCCATAAAGGATACAACCCTACATTGTATGTTTAAAATATTGTTAAGCAATGATACTATAGATGTTTTGTGTAACTAATATTTTATTTAAGGTGCTTTGTGCTTCCTTATAATCTTTAAAAAATAAAAATAACTTCAAAATCATAATGGGTTTGCCTTAAATTATCTAGAATGACCCACCAAGTTTTGATGCACAACACACTATAAACCAATTAGTTTAATCAACTAAGGTGGGTTGGGCTAAGAAAAATTAACTAAAGACCATCTAATAGAAAACTAAGGTATAAAAAGGAATCAAATATATGTGTGTTCATGCATGCATGTGCACGTGCACACACACACACACACACATGCATGCATGCATATGCATGCATGCACACACATATGCACACATACGCATACACACATGCATGTATTCATGCACACATAAACACACACATATGCATACATGCATACACATATACATACATATACACATACCACTATAACTAGTGATTCCAAATAAGTAATACATGATTTATATAATTTCTTGGAAAATTAGAGAAACACATGCATATTAATTATGGTGAAATTATGTCCCAAAATAGCTTTAAGTATAATTTATAAGGCGATTGGAAGCAGAAATATAAGAAATTGTATAAAATTTATGTTATTTGACCAATTTACATTTTCATGCAATCAGCCATTTTGGAAATGGAAAAAACCTACATATATCCACTTAGATATAAATAGCCTTTAAATTTTTACCTCATAACATGAAATCATAGTATACTCCAAACATACTCTAGAGTGATTATCATCTCGCATGTAGACAACTAAATTATACAAGTGTTTATACACCATTGCTTAGCTAATGTGGTCATCATATATGCATCATTCACCATCAGGTTTAGATAAATCACATATCCAAGTCTAGCCCTCTCAACAATGGATCTCTCCTGATTAGAGAGGGTCAGCCCACAAACAATCTCCATCATCTAACCTTGTCAAAACTCCCTACAATGCATATCCTCCTACACAAAGCAAATACCAACATCAAAAATAAAAAACCAGCCAATGTAAGTTATATAAATTCAAAAATTACATACACAACATAGATATTTGATGTAGACTATAAATTAGAAAATTTCATCACCTAAATTATAATATCATTTGATAGTAGCACTACCATCCAGACAATGGTCCAACATAACTAGACAAGAATGCCCAAACTAGGATAGGGTCGTAAAAAAGTCCCAAAAAACTTCTATAATCTATAAAATTGCCAGAAATTAACCTAATTATAGTATTTTAATAAATTCTAAGGAGTGTTTCAATTATTTACCAATCCAACCGCTTCCCCAGCTTGAATTAGGCTTTCACCTCCTCAAATTGATTACATGAAATCACTCTCTTTTTGGAAATTTTTACAATACAAAGCTCAAATATTTATTTTCAAATTTTCAAATGAATTAAAAATTTTAAAATTTATAAAATCATATATATTTTTTTCTATATTGCACTCTCCTAATATATAAACTGGCATCACTAGGATCCTAGGTTGCTTGAATTAAATGGTTGATATCTTCAAAACCATAGCTTCATTTCTAAAACCATTTATTCCACATGGAAGATGGTCACATCACCCTCCATATTGTACAATTTCAAATCTTATACTAACTTTATTTTCCCCCAACCATGCATACTTCATTTTTCCATAATAATTCCACTATTGTTATGGAAGCCAATATCAGTATCATGACGTTCAATCAATTTTTTATGCTAAAGTTTGATCATACACTTTATGTAATAACAAACAAAGCTAATAACTATCACTACCTCTACTATCACTTTTTTTTTGACCTCCTTACAATAATTTCATTCCTCTCGCCAAAAGGGGGGGCATACATAGGCACTATTTATACTAACTTAGATACACAAAGGATAGTTGACTCAATACACACTTATTATACATCATATTTTGACTCAAATCATACTTTGATTTACTTGATACAACATTAGTTTTGGATCACCATGCTTTAGTAGATAATTTTTTGCTTAGAGTATCATAATTTACATAGACTTTACACATTATGACATAGTGATTCAGTAGTTTTGACATAATTACTCAATATGTGTGTAATTTATTCTAGATTTGGCTTCAATTTTATAACTCAAATAGGTCCATTCCATTCAGACTATAGCACAAAGTGATTTTTTCCAAATAGAGAATTTTTTTTAGATTCACACAAGACAATGATTTCAAGTTGTTATAAATTATCACATTTTATTATAGTATTTTATTAGTTTACATAGAGATTTTACACAAATTTACCATATGGTTACCATAAATAAGGTATATGCATAGTATATACTCACATTTTATATAGTTGGATTATTTTTTACATGAAAAATGATAATGGGGACATGCACACAAAGTGTGTCCATAAAACCATAACATTCATTACTCATAATTCATACTTCTTACTCATATATGTGACTTAGTTTGCTCAATTATCAGATTAGATGATGTGTGGCACATGTTCTCATATGATAGTTTTTGCACTATATTATATATAAAGAATGGAAAATCATGCCATTCTCAATGTTGTTTACACTAGAATAGATTTAGAATTATACTTACACCACTTTTGCACTAGTTTTTCACCAAAATGAATCTTATGTTGTCTGCAGTGGTTAATTCAAAAAAAACTTCACTAGTACCTAGTATATTGAGTTGCATGGGGATGAATTTAAATATATTTTTTACTTATAGACGCATCTCTACCCATAAAATATTTGGAGAAATCATATCTTAGTTCCTCATACCATAGTTGTTTACTCAGATTCAACACATGGACTCTACATCATGGGTTCATCTTCATAGGCATCACTTGAATTATTATTCAATTATCTAGCCAAGAGGAGAACAATATTAGAGCCCATATTATTTTTGTGTTGGTTGATCACATTACTCTCATGGCACATCCATTTATAAGTAAGCACATGCTATGCAGGTAAGTATAGGTATGACTTTCTTCCTTTTGATTTAGTACTTTCATTTTATTACATTACTAGAATAAATGGGGGGGGGATGTATACACCTTTTACTCTAGTACTTTCATTTTATTTCATTACTAGAATAAAAAAATAAATTGGTGGTGGGGGGGGGGGGGGGGGGGGGTGGGGTTTGTGGGGGGGGTGGTTTATTCACTCAAATTCGGTCAAGAAAACACAAGTAGTATGTATTTTGTGGTTTTTGTATTTATAAGCTCTTGATGTTGAATTAGGATCCCAATGGTGCATGTTTCATAGTTTTATGTCTTTTTTATCACTCTTTTATGATAATTTCACTATATTTTTTGAGGTTTAGTCTTCTATGTCAGTCCTTATTTGGGTTACATGGATCCTTGGTCCTACTTCTCTCTCATTCTACTACTTTCTTGATTTTGGATAGGAACACCCTATTTATACAACAACACTTTTTTATGTTGTCTAAAAGTACCAACTTGTCCACCACATGTTTCAAAACTCTTTTCAATGCACATTTCTTTTGGGTCTCTTTATATGACTATTTTACCCTTGTTTAATTCAGTTGGCATGTCAATAGGTTTTTAAAATTTAAAATTGGGAGTCTTCTATTTAAAGGGTTATTGAAGGCATTTTACATAATAATGAAAATCATACTACATCAATCTCAATCTCTGCATTTATCTAAAGTTTACACATCATATTTAGATTATATGCTTTGACCAAGATGAAGGCTGTATGAAGAAATTTAGATCCAAAATCACATATAATCCAATCACACACACACATTAGATGGATAACTACATCGGCCTGAGGTCCTATTTAGGACTATGTAGGCAACACTAAGATCAATGGGGTTTTGAGGTAGCTCAAACATTCCCACTTCCCCATTTTTCCCCTTTTCCATTTGATCATTGTTTACTTCTTGTGTGTATTTTTCACTAGGGTTTATGAAGAATAAAAGGCAAAAACTTGAGTTTAATCATGTGATCTCAAATCCATGCTAAGCTAAAGTTCACCCATAAGTGGATTCATACAAAATCTTAGTTTATACTTTTGTTGCATGAATAGCCAGGACAACAACACTCCATAACGATAATATAGTAGTGTGATATAGTCCCAATCCCTTGATCTTATCCCAAGAAGACACGACAGTCACATAGTCAAATAAAAAAGTGTCTCAATCAACCTCAAGATCATATACAGTCATACATTACTTTGTATAGCCCAAATAGGTAAGGCTCATTCTTCTTTATACTTATTAGTCAAAACCCTAGTTTCTCAATATCATTTTTTGATAGTAAACACATAATTGAATGTCCATTTGGTTATCCATTTATTATACTAAGTTATTTTATTTTATTAAATTAACTCCATTAATCATAAATTTGATAAATAAGGTATCATAACACACCACAAAAAATATTATAGTCAATATTTATAGACCAATAGTGATAGGTATCATAATATGACCCAATGGTGTAGGTACATGATCAAGTATAAATATAGATATTTTAGTTACATCATTTAAATAATATCCAAGTTCTTTAAGAAAATTAGGAGTGAAAATGTTGAATTATGCCTTTTCATCAATTATAATTCTTTATCTTTTTTTCACAGTTCTATATAAGTGTAGATGACTAAATGTTCATATGATATAGATGAGGTAATGTCATATCCTTATGAAATGTATGAGTAAACTCATGATGTATAGGTCGTTATAAATTAGAAGGTATACTTGTGACCTGTGGTCTTTTAGGTATGTTAAGCTTAATTTCACTATTAGCATTAATATCTTGGATCTTATGTTTCAAATATAAGCATATATTTGTTATATAACTAATGATTATGTGTTAATCAAAAAAGGACTTTGAAACATATATCCATGGAAAACGAATCTTAGTATAATTCATAATAGAAGGTAATAAATTTACATTCTTATCAAGTAATATTTTTAATATTTCCCTTTATCTTTAACTTTTGAAATTATCATGCTTTGTTATAGGAAGGCATGGGATACTTTGTATGTCACTATATTATTAGCTAATGGTTTAGGATTCTTATTGTTTGGTGTATATCTAGTGTTGAGACTTGAAGTATGATGAACATAATAAAAAATTGAATCATGATTCTCATAGTTATGTACAGGTGATTGTAAAAGCTCATCCTCAAGTGCCATAACTATTTTCAATTAGACTTGCACCCCTGTGAAGGTAGTTTTAGGCCTTCACAGTTTGTTGAAACATGGAAATAATCCTAGGTTGTGGGTGACCTAATCAATGTATTGAATCTCTAGATTTTAAGGACTAGCTCCCTTTCGTGTATCAATTAGGCTCATTGCTCTACACTACAAAATATCTGGGAAAAGAGATAAACTTGAAAGAAAATCCTATCTAATGATGGTGATACCCCTAAATGATTGGTTTATCCACTCAATTGGAGCTCCTAAAAACACTGATTTAGACAAGAGAAAGGTTGAACCTTCAACTCCAATTAACCAATATGCATAAGTATTTCATGAAAAGGTTCTATATTATGATTAAATATTGAGGGAAATGATGGAATAGGCCTAATTCAAGGCAATAACCAGCCACTTGCATGCACTATAAACTCAACCAAAAGATATTAAACATGGAACATGACCTGTATAATCTGACTAGCTAGTAACTAGGTAAGAATCAAGACTTGACAAGGAAGAAAACTCTATCACTTATGCAAATCAATGACATAAATACACTATACTAATAGTTAAAATCTAAAAATAATAGTCCTATAAATCTAAAAAAAGGTTACAACTCAATCTTTGGTAGAATTTTATCTTGCCAAAAGAGGGATACGATTCAAGGTTGAAAAGCTAACTTATATAAAAAAATACACAATAGCCAAGAGGTTGGCATTTAAAATAGAAGAAGAAGACAACTATTTCATTAGCCCAAGTCCAATTTTTACTATTCAAAGATAACAGGACCTCTAAAAATAATATTCTTTTGTATTATGCCTTGCATGAAAAGTCCTTTGGCATTGAAAATGGATGATGCGCTCAATCTTGGACTAATCTACCCCATGTATGATGTCTATGCCAATCTTAGATGCCTTGACTTAAGCTTAAACTTATTTGAAGTTGAATTAGAATGTGAGAATGTATTCTATTACATGAAGAGCATGAGTGGATGTGACACTTGTCAATTAGTCAACTAGAGCTCAAGACTAGTCAACCTCTAATGGTCTCCACTTGAATTGCTAGAAAGTTTGAAAGGCTTAGAACAAACAAGAGTGCATGCATGAAATCTCTTGTTAAGCTCTCCAACATTAAACTCCTTGAGTTCTTCATGCAAATGAGTCTCCATTTTAGAACTGAAGGTGTCATGTTTAAAATGGTTATACATCTTGGACATGTATAATCCTATTTATGGCTATTGAAATCCCTCATTTTATCTGGCTCTTCATTTATGTTCATGTTTTGTTATTTATCCACTCTATATTTTTCCTATGGAATTTCCTTTGGCTTTATCCTTCTTGGACTTAATATCTATTGTTCTCTTTCTATGGCCTTATCCATTGGGCTATTGGCCTCTTCCCTTTGGACTATCTATCAAGTCATTTTTTCGTAGACAAATTATCTGTAGGAATTATCTCGAACTTCTCTCCTCGGACAAAAAGTCTGAGACTTATCCTTTTGAGCCTTTATTTTTACATTTCCTTAGGTAAATATTTTGAAGGAATTCCTTTGAACTTCTTGTCCATTTCACTTTCCCTCGTTTAAACCTTTCAAATGAATTCCTTTAAATAATTTGTCTGAAGGAATTCCTTCAGACTTATTATTCATGTATTTCTCTTTTTCCCCATAAACAATTTGTCCACAATAATTCTCTCAGGCCTTCCCTCTCTTCTGAGCCCTTCCTTTGGATATTCATCTTCAAAAAAAATACCAAACCTCTACCACTTTGCTCTCTCCTTTCTTTCAAGCAAATTGCTCGAAAGAATTATTTTGGTCTTTTGCTTATCACCTTTGTCTTCAGATAAAAAGTTTGCACCCTTTTATTTATGCTTGTGCCTTTATTTGTAGCAAATTTATTGAAGGGAAAATACCCTTTGGGATTCCTGCAATGATCCTTCCCAAAGGGCACATACCCTTCAAGATTTTTTGTAATGACCTTTTGGAAATTGAATGAACCCTTCAGTATTCCCTTTGAATTTTATGAAGTGAACCTTCCCAAAGGGTAGATATCCTTTGGAATTCTTTCCAATGTCCTCTTTCAAAAGGCATGTACCCTTCAGGATTTTAACTTGAACTTTTTTGAAGGGAAAGTGACCCTTTGGAAGCTTCCAAATGCCCTTTTTTGAAAGGAAGTAACCCCTTCGAGCTTATGTAAATGAGCCTTTTTGAAGGGTAGATACCCTTTGGATTTTTGAAAATGGCCCCCTCTAATTTTTGAATTGTCCCTCCGGCACATGAAACTGTCCTTCAAGATTTTGAAATAACCCTTCAGCTTTCCAAAAAGACTTGTCTTTCAGACATCTCTCTCATAGATAATTTCTTCAGATAAAAAGTTTGACGAAAATGTCCCTTTGGATCTTCTATTTTTGAACTTTATCAAATAAAATTACCCTTCAGGGTTTCTATAATCTCCCTTCGAATTCATGACAAGCCCTTCTTTAGTACCCTTTAGGAAAAATGTAATAGTCATTTAGCCTTTAGAAAATAGTCCTTCAGCCTTTCTGTAATGGACCATTCCTCTTGTATTTCCTTCAGATAAAAGTCTGAAGGAATTTTGTCTTAAGCCTTTTCAAATTATCCCCTCGGCCTGGTCCTCTTCCCCTTCTTCGAAAGGCATGTTTAAGCAAAGTTCTGAATGATAGAGGTTGCAATTTTGGCCTATAGGGTCAAATTTGTTAACATTTCGGTGACTCAGCTAGGAAGCATACCTATTATGCTTGAGAACTCAGACCATAAACATGATATTAAACACACAAAACAATGGTAAACCTGGTCCATGATTGTAAATCTCATTTGACCAAACAAGAATTAACCTTCATCCTTCAAAATAAGAAGGGAAACACATAAAAATAGGAAAACTAACTAAGAAGCAAATGTGTACACAATTACTTATTCGAACAAAATAGAACAAAACTACTATGCTTTAATAGCACTTGGAGGAAAGCAAAACAAATTAACTATGTACAAGGAAATTTGCTCTTCAATAGAAATTTTTTAGATGTATCCCATTGACTAAGATTGGAAACTCCTGACCATCCAACTTTACAAGTTAGAAAGCATTATGGGATTTGTAGCTGGAAATTATGTATGGGCCACGCTAAAGGGAATCAAACTTTGTTTGTCTTCCTAGTTTATCTCTATCCTCATCCCACTTAAGGACCAAATCTCCTTCTTTGAAACTTTATGAAAAATCTCCTTTGTCAAAAGTTCTCTTCACCTGTGCTTGATGAATTTCCATGGCTAGCATAGACTGATTTCTTGTCTCTTCTAACTCCATAAGCTCAACATACCTAATTTCCATAGGCTCATTATCCAACAACTCAAGCTGATACATTAGTTCTAAAATGAGAAATTCAAGAGAAATGGGTAACCTTGCTTCCTTACCGTATACTAACTTGTATGGAGAGTTGGCTATTGATCTTTTATAGGTGATCCTATCAGCCCATAGAGCTGACTTCAACTTGAGATACCATGACCTCTGATTAACTTCAATAGTCCTCCTTATGATCCTTAATAGGTTCTTATTCATAGATTCAACAAAGCCATTTCCTTGTGGATAATAATTCAATGAAGTGTTGAGATAAATTCCATGTTGGACAGTCCATTGACTGATCCTAAATCCCAAAAAAGCCATTGCATTATCAGAAATAATAGTTAAGAGAAATCCAAACCTAGTAAGCAAACCTTCATAAAAATCAAGAACATTAGTTTTGTTTGCATCTTTCAATGCTATTGCTTTTGTCCAACATGTGAAGTAATTTGTAGCAGTTAAAATCCATTTATGCCATAAACTTGAAGAAGGATTAATGAAGCCAATAAAGTCCAATCCCCATGGGACAAAGGGCTGATCCACTGCTATTGGATAAAGAGGTAAGGTTGCAAGCTTCACTTTTCCTATAAACATAGCACATTGTTTGCACTTTCTAACCCATGCATGGCAATGACCAAATATACTCGGCCAATAATACCCACCTCTCATGATCTTAAGAGTTGTAGTTCTTGAAAAAAAAATTCCACCACCATGTCCATCATGGAATTCTTCAAGCAATCTCTGATTTTGGCTTGGTTCTACACATCTTAGCAACATTCCATTGATATCCTTCTTGAACAAAACACCATCAACAAGCAAAAATGGAATTGATTGCAATCTAAAATACCTTATTTTTGAAGCACTGAGATGAGAGGGATAAATAACATCTTGGAGGTAGCTTACCATGTTAGAAAACTAGTTGGAAGGTGAGGTATGACCAGCTGTAACCTCTTCATCATTTGACACTAAAACAAGCTCATTATCTTCTTACAAGTCTTGTGCTAGATACTCACACAATCCTTTGCCTCTAATCAACTTTGTGACCTCAATTTCCACATCATACTTCATTACCTTAGTTATCCAACTAGCTCTCTTCTCATTTATATCTTTGTTCAAAAGGAACTCCTTGATGCTTAGATGGGCAACCATTAGGTGTATCTTGTTGTTAGACAACAAGTATCTAGACTTCTTAAGAGACCTTATAACTGAAATGACATGTTTTTCAACAAAAAAATACCTCATTTCAGAATCCTCCAAGCCTTGACTAAAGAAGGCTATTGGTTGCTCCAAAACCTCATGATTTTGTTGCATAAGAATGCCTGAAATGGTGTCCATGTTAGCATAAGTATACAAAATTAAATATTTCATGAAATCTAGATTTATAAGCATAGGAGCACTATATATGGCCTTCTTAATATCCTCAAACCCTTTTATTCCTTCTTTGGACTAGCTAAAGTTCTGATTTTTCTTTAGCATGGTTGTAAGTGGCTTAGCTAAAATGGCAAAATATGAAATATATCTCCTTATGAAATTGACTTTCCCAAAGAAAATTTACAAAGCCTTTTTGTGCTTAGGCAAGGAGAGTTCAAGAATGGATTGAATCCTTTCAGCATCTATGCTTAAACCATGCTTTGAAACAATAAAGTCCAAGAAGCTTACCTTCATGAACCAAAAAAACACACTTTTAGGGATTTAGAGATACCCCAAATTGCCTACACCTTTCGAACACTTGCTTGAGATGAACCATGTGATCTTTTATATTCTTTGAAAACACTATTATATCATCCAAATAAACAAGTACAAACCTATTAAGAAGACCTTTGAATGCCATAATCATGGCTCTCTAAAATGTTGCTCCAGCATTAGATAAACTGAATGACATCTTTATGTATGCAAATGTCCCCCACTTAGTTGTGAAGGCTATATTAAATTGGTCTTCTTCTTTGACAAAAATCTGATTATAACCACTATATCCATCCAACAAAGAAAACCTCTCTGAACCTGCAACAAGCCATAAAATTTATTCCATTGATGACAATGGATAGTGATCTTTAAGTGAAGACTTGTTCAAATCATGAAAGTCAACACACAAATGAATCTCACAATTATTGTTTCATACCGGAATAAGATTTGCCACTCAGGTTGAGTGCTTGATTGGAAATATAATAGCTGATGCTATGATCTTATGAAGCTCATCTCTCATCAAAGGTTTCAGCTTAAGATTGATTAAGCTTTGTCTTTGTCTTACTGGTTTAGTCTCCTCCTCTAACTCAATGGTGTGTTGAGCCAAAGTTGGATCAAATCTCGTGAGATCACTATAACGCCATGCAAATATATCAACAAAACTTGTGCATTACTCAATGAAAGCTTGATTTTATGGAGTGCATACCTTACCCAAATTCAAAATCTTACTAGCTGTAATCTCTACATTGACATAGTGTTCTTATTTTGTTGATAATGATGACTTATCCTTCCTTATCTCATCACCACTAAAAATGTTCTGAAGTGTGACCAATCCCTTGAGCAACTTATTTGTTTTCAGTTGTACAATATGATCACCATACTACTGTAAGTGTTTTGATTGGTTTCTTAAGGAAAACTCAGCCTCCTCTTGCAAGAATCTAACAATTTGATTGTCATCTTTGAACACTTGCCAATTCTCATGATTATCTAGAATAGAGGGCCTTACAACCACCTTTATATTTTACTAAATTTTCTTATTTTTTATAATGCTAAATTGGGACCCAATAGTAGCCAGCTTATCAACATGTTTATTCTCACCTCTTGGTACTGCTTGAATGTTAAAAGCTTAGAAATATTCAAAGTCAATACCAAATTCTAAGCTTGTAATATTTAAGCAACAAATTTTTACATATATTCAAACCTCTTACTTGGTGAACTATAAGCTCACTATCACCAAACACTTGCAAAGAATTAACTTTCATCTTCCTAACCCACTAGAAACCGTGAACTAGTGATTCATACTCAACAAAATTGTTTGAACAGCTAAACTAAAATTTAATAGAAGATAAATACCTTTGTTTTATTGGGAAAACCAACATCATTATAGCTCTAGTTCCATGTTTATTCCTTGATCCATCAAAGTATAATTTCCACAAACCTTCATTAGACTCATCTTCCTTGACCATGGCTAGAATTGGTGCATCATTCTCATGAAGGCACTACACACCAAATCCTTCTTCAATTAGATTATAAGGATCATGCTCATGCAAGGTAGAAGCCCACTCATCAAGAAACAAATCTAGAACTCCATGCAAAGGTGATCCATTTTCTACTTCACTAGTTTCTAGTACCTCATCTGAGATGGTACAGTTAGTATTCACAACACTTGGCATATATGGCTCCATATGAAAACATGCAATAGGCTCAAAATTAATTGTTACCTTGGTACCATACCTAGTTCGGAATAGCAAATAAGTCCAATCAGCTGATAAATATACCCCAATCTTTGAGGTGAAGTCTCTTGAAACACACATAGCAAAGTAGGGAGGTAAGTCTACCACAACAACATCTTAATGAATAGTAACATTGGGACATGCATGTAATGTCAATTTCAAATCCTTGATGATGCCTAATATGTTATTTGGTGACCCATCCAATTGCAATACTCTTTTAGTATTTGTCTCATAAACAAGTCCAAGCTTGTCTTCAATCTGTTTAGGCATGATTGTACTACTAGCTCCACTATCCACCATACAATTATGAACCAAAGTATCACCTACTATCAAAGAAAGGAAAAAAAGAGGAGTTTTCTTTGATTTTACCTCAGTTTTTTCCACCTTTTCCATCTTATTTACCTATCGTAACCATTGCTTTGTTGGCTAATCTAAATTAGTCAAGACAACACCTTCTTTCTAACTGGTTTTGGAGATAATTCGAGAGTTGAAAACTCTTGAATGAACTTATCCTTTTGTCCTAGAATGGAAATATAATCCCACATGCTAATGCTAATATTATATTTATTCATTTGATCCACTATACTAAAATGAGATCCACTAACCTTTGGTTGTACCTTCTAAAGCACTAGCTATTCATGAACTAGAGGTAGTGATGAACCTTACCAACCTCTATATTTTGATTTTTCTATGTTGTAGGGACAACAAGTTCCTATTTTGTACTCTTTAAAACAACTCTAGGAGTACTTGAATCATTTTTCACCTCTTGATCCTCTTAAATGGCTCTTCTTTTAGCTTTAGTTACAGTTATAACTTGACCACTTGATTTGTTAGTTTCAATACCTTGAGTAAAAGCAACATGATCATCTACTTGCCAATTTACATTAATGGCATTAAGATACCCTTGAACTTGATGAGTCTCTCCTTGTGATTCCAAAACTGTATCTTGGTACTGACCTCCTTGAAAATAAAATTCTTCTTATGTCATTTGTGGCATAGTGATGTTCTATGATACCAAGACTTGGTTTTGAGCATCACTGAGATTTGAGGACTGCCAACTTGAATCTTGCATCATGTTATTTTGAGTTGGGGTGGGAATAATATCCTTTGAAGTGGAAGTATCATTAGGATCAAGGGTAGCATATGTCTTAGCTGGAGTTATGGCTTCTTGTGCTTGATATGGTGGTATATTCTCTCTAAAACCCTGATAAGGAGACTTTGATCTTTGAAGGGCTAATAGGTGTTCTAATTTTGTTGCTAATAAGGCCTATTAGACTAAAATTACTACCTCTTGAATTGGACTATTTCATTCCCAAAGGATTGAAGCAAACTTTTCAACTCTCCTATCTCACTAGCTTGACTGTCAGGATCTTGCTCCTCAAATAGAGCACATATGATTACTTCTTGTATTAGCAACTAAACACGAAATTATACCAGAATCAATAAGTAACTAGAAATATGAAACAACATAGGATTTGAGAGACAATACACAATTGTATTAAATACTTAGAATAAAATACAATAAAGAAGATGCCACTTCTTCTTCCACCTCAAAGGTTCACCACGCCTCAAGACCTTCTTCCCTCTCTCTCTCGGTCCCAACAATCAACTCCAATATAGAATTGATGTTCACCTCTCCAACCAGTCAGTTAACACGCTGCCAGTACACCAAGTACACAACTGTACTCCAAGTAGATCTCCTGCTCTCTGTTGCTACCTATAAATCACTAGACCTTACTCACCATGTAGATATCTCTACACCCCTGAAGAACCCTTGTCCTTGCCTCACCAAGTCCTTATGATTCTTCAACCAGTACCCCGGTGGATCAGCTCCTAGACCTTGCAGACCCTGTAACTCTCCTTGATCATACACTCTCAGCACCCCTTTGGAACTAGGAGGAGCTACACTAGCTCTCTCTAAAAGCTCAATGGCTTTCTAGCATAGTTTTACAATACAGCCCATGAGTCCATATATAGATCTCATGCTTAAAATAATTAGACTACCTTAATTACAATAATTAGACACGCAACTCAAGACTAAGACTAGCCTTTGACATGCAAACAAATAGTCTAAAAATAGACTCTCTGGGATCAACATGCAAACTGCCTATTCTCGCACAGGCTGCCGACGTCGGCTCCTCCATGACCGATGTCAGCCAACTGGTAACCGATGCCGATTGGTTCTTCGCTGCTATATGACTGACGTCGGTTGATCAGACCGACGCCGATTTCCCTGCAACTGACTCTACAACTCTGCATCCTCCGTAACTTCTCCTGTTTGCATCCTGGTGAAGCTTTTAGCTCCATAACCTAACAATCTCCCACTTGGAGATAAACAACTGCACCTATACCTGTCCCTGTACACCATCTAAATTATTCCCTGGCTTGTATCCCTCTTCAAGATCAACCCTGAAGACTAACCACCACATAACCTGCGATGCTATACCTGTCATTCAAGTAACCTGCCACATCTGAACCTACACATCCATGTAGTGAAGTCCTTGACCCTGCATAACTTGTTAACCTTTTGTTGATCCCTCTCAAGTACCTGAGAATCTACCTTCCCTGAATTGGCTCCAAACTCTCTGACAGCTCCCACTGCTTGGGAAAACTCAGGTCTACACTAGACCTCATGTGATTTCAAACACTGTTCTAAGCTCCGCTTGAACTATCCAACCCTTGGTGTGCTTACCGATTCTGCAACCTAAACCTCGCCAACACCTGATTCACATCAGCTCCCATTGGAGACAAAAATCTCCATGTCTCTCATGCCAAAGAATTTCGCTGCTCCAAATTCTTCCTGACATACCTCTGAACTAACCTTACCCTTAGCTCAGCAAAACCCTATATGTACAAATCTGCTAGCAAACCATCCACATACAGTAACAAGATAATGTCATGACTCATCATCCACCTGGTAAGAACAAACACAATAGTTACACTGACATTGACTGAAGCCTTGCTTTGTCATCCATCTGTCAAAACCTATACCACTGTCCTGCAGCTTCCTCAAGACCATATACCTTAGCCTTCTGTCTCACGTATCCATCCACTCTCTTCTTTAACTATGGGAATCCATTTGTTTCTCAGTGCTTACTTCCAGCTGACAACTCTACCAATGAATACCTGTTTGGTTCTTCTCCAAGGACTCACACTCCTCATCCATGCCAAGCTCCCATTGTATCTGGATTTTACCTACATTGCCTCTTCGCATCTTCCTTGTTCTTGACCATCAATAAGCAATATAAAGAAGGTGAACAATGAATATGAGGTTCATATACCCTTTCTGACCTCGACATGAGCATTTGAGACTTGTTGACAGCTTTCTGTCTACCCAATATCCATTCCAGTGACCGATCTCAGCCATCTCCCAGTCTGCTCCCAATCGATGTCGATTCCCTGCACTGACCCTGACTGCCGATGTCGTCTCCCTGGCTGATGCCAGTGTCACATCTACCAACATCGATTCCTTCATGACCGATGTCAGTCTTCTTATTGCCAACGTCGGTTACTGTCTGACCGATGCCGGTACCTGTGTTCGTCTGTGAGTGATAATTTTTTACTCGCGAGCTCTCTGTGGATCAAAATCCTATTCAAATCAACCCTACTCTGCTCAGAATAATTTAGTTCCCTCACCTGATCTCTGTCCATCATCTCCTCCATGAACACCAAGGCTTTCCAGTTCTTTAGCTTGTCAAATACATCTGACTTCCACTTCAAAACCTGCATTCTCCTTCTACATATGTGACTAAGCCTATGAAGCCACATCTCTACAACAGAAGGTGAATCAGCAATATAAGTAGATAGATAAAGGATACCTACTTTCTTACCACCATCTAATTCAAGTGTATCCACTGTGAGAGTTACAGTGCATCTCTCATCACCTAACTTTCCTGAAGAAATTAGACTCATCTCCAAGACTGGTACCTGCATAACCTCATTCAACACCTGTGTGTTATATGTCTACAATTTCAGCTTCACTTCCCTTTTGCCAATCATTAGACAAGGCTCTCCATCTCCTAAATAAATCTCTCCAAAGTATCCAAAGACATACCCATGAAAAGATGCTCTATTTCAAACTACATGGAAAGAGGCAAAAGAATCTGTGAACCAAGATTCCACTTTATCCAGAACATCCTGTGCAACATCCCCTACAACATCTGCTCCTCCCTGCTGATCTGCTACCAACCATCTTTATTTTCCTACTCTTTCTTTCCATCAATCAGACCATTCGTGCTATTCATTTTCTCCATTCATAGCTTACTTTCTTCTACCATTGCTATACTCCCACTCAATCTAAAACCCCTGCGAGTGACCTGTAATAAAAAACACTACCAGATCTAAAACCACCTGTTAGTCAACCCAACCAAAAGCTCTGATACCAACTTGTCAGGATCTTGCTCCTCAAATAGAGCACATATGATTACTTCTTGTATTAGCAACTAAACACAAAATTATACCAGAATCAATAAGTAACTAGAAATATGAAACAACACAGGATTTGAGAGACAATACACAATTGTATTAAATACTTAGAAGAAAATACAATAAAGAAGATGCCACTTCTTCTTCCACCTCAAAGGTTCGCCACGCCTCAAGACCTTCTTCCCTCTCTCTCTCAGTCCCAACAATCAACTCCAATATAGAATTGATGTTCACCTCTCCAACCAGTCAGTTAACACGTTGCCAGTACACCAAGTACACAACCGTACTCCAAGTAGATCTCCTGCTCTCTGCTGCTACCTGCAAATCACTAGACCTTACTCACCATGTAGATATCTCTACACCCATGAAGAACCCTTGTCCTTGCCTCACCAAGTCCTTATGATTATTCAACCAGTACCCCGGTGGATCAGCTCCTAGACCTTGCAGACCCTGCAACTCTCCCTGATCATACACTCTCAGCACCCCTTTGGAACTAGGAGGAGCTACACTAGCTCTCTCTAAAAGCTCAATGGCTTTCTAGCATAGTTTTACAATACAGCCCATGAGTCCATATATAGATCTCATGCTTACAATAATTAGAATACCTTAATTACAATAATTAGACACGCAACTCAAGACTAAGACTAGCCTTTGACATGCAAACAAACAGTCCAAAAATAGACTCTCCGAGATCAACATGCAAATTGCCTGTTCTCGCACAGGCTGCCAACGTCGGCTCCTCCATGACCGATGTCAGCCGACTGGTAACCAACGCCGGTTGGTTCTTCGCTGCTATATGACCGACGTCGATTGATCAAACCAATGCCGATTTCCCTGCAACTGACTCTGCAACTCTACATCCTCCGTAACTTCTCCTGTTTGCATCCTGGTGAAGCTTTTAGCTCCATAACCTAACATTGACTAGTAGGGGCTACAATTTGAGCTTGAGGTGTTGGAATAAGAGCTAAGGATGGAACTTGAGGAATTTTGGGGGCTGGTATAGAACTTAATTTTAGAAATATGGGCATTGAAGGTCTTGGAAAAAGTTTACTAGATTGTATCAAACTATTTTCTATCCTCATTTCAATCTCATAAGCACCTGGAAAGGTAGTACCACCCATTGACTATATCATCACACTAATGTCAAAATTAAGGGCTTTCAAATAGTATAGAAATGCATACTCAGAGGATGGCCTTACCAACATAGGTATTTTGGTCCATGTCTTTTGGAATATGAAGTTAAAATCAGACATGAACTCATAAGGATCCCTTATTATGGTGGTCAATTGCTCAACTAAAGATAGGTGATCAGATTTATCTTCAAATTGCTTAACCAAGGCTACACCTAATTCATCCCAAGTAGAGATGGAATTAAGTGGCAAATTTATATATCACTGCAATGCTTTTTCTTTGAAGGAGGTAGCCAACAATCTAATAGCAACATTGTCCTCAACCACATTATGGACTGAATAGAGATTAGCAACATCTTGGATATGCTCAATAGGGGTTGTTTGATTTTCTCCTGAGAAGAATGGGATACTCTTGAGGGTAGACACTGAAATGTCATCAAACTAGGCTAAATTTAGTGGAATACCTCTATTGAATGGAGCAAACACTTAATTTTTTTAGGGCTATTTGGATAGTGGGGATTGTAGTGCTTAGAACAATAGGATGATCAAGAGGCAAATACTATTTTTGAGGATATGGTTTTGCCCTCCTAAATCTTGATCTCTTATAAGATATAAATTTAGAAGGAATACCTTTGCTTGTTGACCTTGTAGTAACTTTTGGCATGAAAGAGTTGCCTAAATGATGCTATAAACTCTACAACTTGAAGAAGCTTTAGCTTGTGATGAAGATAGATATTCTCTTCTATTGTAAACACTTTTCTTTAGCTTCAAAATTCTTCAGGTCTATAAAATATTTATTTTTTGGTCCCACCAGGCATGCCAAAAAACTATTATCAATAAGACTTGCACCCCTATGAAGGTAGTTTCGGGCCTTCATAGTCTACTGAAACATGGAAATAATTCTAGGTTGTGGGTGACCTAATTAGTGGATTGAATCTTTAGATTCTAAGGGATAGCTCCCTTTGATATATCAATTATGATCCTTGCTCTATGATATAAACTATCTAGGAAAGGAGAAAGAAACTTGAAATAAAATCCTATCTAATGATGGTGATACGCCTGAATTATTGATTGATCCACTCAATTGGAGCTCCTAAGAACATTGATTTAGACAAGAAAAAGGTTGAACCTTCAACTCATATTGACCAATATGCATAAGTATTTCATGAAACTCAGCTTGAGAGAAATAATAGAATAGGCTTGATTCAAGGCACTAACTATCCACTTGCATCCACTGTAAACTTAGCCAAAAGACATTAAACATGGAACATGACCTGTATAATCTGACCAGCTAGTAACTAGGTAAGAATCAAGACTTGAAAAGGAAGAAAAGTCTATCATTTATGCAAATAAATGACATAAATATACTATACTAGTAGTTGGAATCTAAAAACAATAGTCCTATTAATCTGAAAAAACTTTACAACTCAATCTTTGGTAGAATTTTGTGTTGCCAAAAGAGGGATATAATTCAAGGTTGAAAAGCCAACTTATATATAAAAATACACAACAACCAAGAGGTTGACATTGAAAATAGAAGAAGAAGAAAACTCCTTAATTAGCCCAAGTCCAATTTTTGCTATCCAAAGATAACAAGACCTCTAAAAATAATATTCTTTTGTATTATGCCTTGCATGAAAAGTCCTTTGGCATTGAATTTGGATGGTGGCCTCAAGCTTGGACTAATCTACCCCATGCATGATGTCTACACCAATCTTGGATGTGTTGACTTAAGCTTGAACCAATTTGAAGCTCAATTGGAATGTGAGAATGTCTTCTATTACATGAAGAGCATGAGTGGATGTGACACTTGTCAATTAGTCAACTAGAGCTCAAGACTAGTCAACCTCCAATGGTCTCCACTTGAACTGATGAAACGTTTGAAAGGCTTGGAACAAACAAGAGTGCATGTATGAAATCTCTTATTAAGCTCTCCAATGTTAAACTCCTTGATTTCTTCATGAAAATGAGTCTTTATTTTAGAACTAAAGGTGTCATGTTTAATATGGTTATACATCTTGGACATGTCTAATCTTGTTTATGGCTATTGAAATCCCTCGCGTTATCTGGCTCTTCATTTATGTGCATGTTCTACTGTTTGTCCATGCTATATTTTTCCTATGGAATTTCTTTTGGCTTTATATTTCTTGGACTTACTATCTATTGTTCCCTTTCTATGACCTTATCCATTGGGCTATTGGCCTCTTCCCTTTGGACTATCTGTCAAGCATTTTTCTACAAACAAATTATCTGTGAGAATTGTCTCAGACTTCTCTCCTCAAACAAAAAGTATAAGACTTATCCTTCTAATCCTTTCTTTATAAATTTCCTCAGGTAAATATTCTAAAGGAATTCCTTCAAACAATTTGTCTGAGTGAATTCCTTCAGACTTATTGTCCATTTCACTTTCCCTTGTTTAAACCTTCTAAAGGAATTCCTTCAGACAATTTATCTGAAGGAATTCCTTTGAACTTCTTGTTCATGTATTTCTCTTTTTTCCCATGTAAAATTTTTCCACAAGAATTCTCTCGGGCCTTCCCTCTCTTTTGATCCCTTTGGATATTCATCTTCAAAAAAAAAATTGAAGCTCTAACACTTTGCTCTCTCCTTTCTTTCGAGCAAAATGCCTGAAAGAATTGTTTTGGTCTTTTGCTTATCACCTTTGTCTTCAAAAAAAAATCCATACCCTTTTATTTTTACTTGTGCCTTTCCTTGTATTGACTTTCCTGAAGGGCACGTACCCTTTGGGATTCCTACAATGATCCTTCCTAAAGGGCACATACCCTTCGGTATTTTTGTAATGACCTTTTGGAAACTGAATGAACCCTTTGGCATTCCCTTTGAAGTTTGTGAATTGAACCTTCTTGAAGAGTATATGTCCCTCAACATTCTTTCCAATGTCCTCTTTTGAAAGGCATGTACCCTTTGGGCTTTTGACTTGAACTTTCATGAAGGGAATGTGACCCTTTGGAAGCTTCCAAATGCCCCTTTTTGAAAGGAAGTAACCCTTTGGGCTTATGTAAATGAACCTTTTATAAGGGTAGATACCCTTCAAATTTTTCCAAATGGCCTCCTCATATTTTTGAATTTTCCCTCTGGCACATGAAACTGCCCTTCAGGATTTTTAAAGAACCCTTCGGCTTTTCCAAAAGACTTTTCTTTCAGACATCTCTCTTGCAGACAATTTTTTCAAACAAAAATTTTGAAGGAAATGTCCCTTTGGATCCTCTATTTTTGAACTTTCTCAAAAGGAAATTACCTTTCAAGATTTCTATAATGTCCCAAGCCCTTCCCAAATACTCTTCAGGAAAAAATTTATAGTCATTCGGCCTTTGGAAAATAGTCCTTCAGCCTTTCTGTAATGGACCATTCCTCTTGTATTTCCTTCAGACAAAAGTCTGAAGGAATTATGTCTTAAGCCTTTTCAAAGTATCCTCCTCAGCCTGGTCATCTTCCCCTTCTTTGAAAGGCATGTTTAATCAAATTTCTGAATGATAGAGTTTGCATATTTGACCTGTAGGGTCAAAATTGTCAACAATGACCTCATAACAAAGATGATTAAAATATTTATAAGTATGAAAAAACACTTTATACTTGAGAGGAAGTAATAGACTTCTATTAAAAATGTATATTTTCTATAGATTTATTGGTTGATATATCAAAAATGCATACTACCATTTAATTTAAGATTATAATAAAAAATGGGTTAGGTTCACCTTGGTAAAGACATGGAATGTGTTAAAATGTAGCACATGGTCCCTTATTATTAATAAAGTGTGATAGGAAATCCTCTTCAATGTAAGGAAGGTATGTAAAGAACCACTAAATAGAGATTGAAACCAAGCTAAAGTATGAGCAATTAAACTTATAAGAAATGCCTTAATAACTATTTTATCATTAACACAAAACTTCCCAAGGACTAAAATTCTTAATATGTAAGGATCTCTATGTTCATCAAATAAATAAAATTTAGGCATGACAAAACCACATGAGAGGAGAGAATAAATAATCTTTAAAATTATAGGTTGGCCATATATATGTTTAGAATCAACCCAAGAATTAGATGAAATAGACTCAAGAGATAAATATTTTACTTATCTTTATAATTCACATATTGCATGCATTATAGTAACTATCTAATATTTTGGCACAATTGAATAATCATGTGTTTATTCAAGGGTCTAATTTTGTTATTGGTTTTCAACATAGGAGAAATAAGAGGCATATATCTAGAAGGGGAGGATAAAAATCCTTATACAGCATAGGAGCATCATCTAACACACAATAAATATTTGCACTAGTTACTTATTTCAACATTTCCATAATTTTAGCAACATGAGGAGGGTCTTCCATAGAATACAATCTAACATTTTTAATAAATTGGTTACTATATTGTGCATTCATTTCCTTTGTATTTTTATTTTGAGATACATCATTATCAATATGAGAATTCAAGTCATGATTATAAAGAGAATCATTTTTAACATTTGCATTTTAGGAAATTGGAGGAAGACAATCATTTTCAACATTTATATTTGAAGAAAGTCTAGAGTACAATAATTTTCATTCACTATATGTTCCACATGAATCAACATTGCATTGCATACATTGATATTTGAAACCCAATTTATCTAGGTTACTTTTCTTAATACTAACACATATTTCCTTGGTAATTGATTTTGGCATATTAAAATTCAACATTCCATAATCATGAAGACTCAAAGAAAGACAACCAACACCAAAGACATTTATATCATTTTCATTTGTATTTGGCCCAATAGTGTTGAAATTTAATTGTACTAATTTTTCATCTAGATCATCCTAACTATCATAATAAAAATATATGGCATCATTTTAATCATAAGTACTATTATGTGTAAAAGGAGTTGCAACATAAAAGAGCATGGTATCCATAGAAGCATTTGCAACATCTAGAGAGTGAGTCAACATATATACATTATGGATTGAAAGATATGAATTAAAATCTAGAGATAATGATATCACAATAATAAAGTAAAACTTTATAAGATTCAAATCTTAAACAACCACATCAATAAACATTGGGGGAAGAGAGCATGAAACCATAAGTTTGGATATTTGAAAAGGATGGGTTCACCAAAATGATTTACAAAAATGGTGCACAAGTGTTCAAAACACTATGCCAGTTAAGTAAAAATTTACATAGGAGAGATACAATAATATACAATAATAAATAGTAATTCATAACCACCTAGGGCCAAAGGAAATGGCATAAAAGTACCTCAATTGTAAATAATCAATAGAAATGAAAGGAGTATGAAAAATATAGATAAATACTTGTTTCTAACTTACCTAGATCTTGATAGGTGCTCAAAATCTAGAGAAGAAGGTCTTGGGACTATGTAGAATGAACTTTAGATATCAGATTGTGCTATGTGAGTATGTCGACTTTTAGACTATTAGATTTGACTAGTTTCGAATTATGTGAAAAGTGGCAGTTCCTAGCAAAAGTGGTAGTTCCTACCAAAAGTGGCAATTCATACCAAAAGTGGAATTTTATTATGAAAATGGCTTTGTAAATCCTTAAAATCTAAAACTTATTATAACCCTTAGTCAACATTAGATACTTAGATGCCTCTGTTATATTTACAAATAATCATGTGCAGATGTAAAAATATTATATCCTTTAAAGTACCTTAATTCGGCCTCAATCACCTAGAAACACATCTAAAGACCAAATAAATGTGCATTAAATTATCCCAGACCCCATTGAGGGTAGTAGCTACATATATCATATGCTCAGAATTAGGGCTCAATGTAGTTCTAGTGCATGCAAGTGTTCCATCCCAATGAATGGAGAGAATCATCCACCTTATCTCCTTAGGATAATCAAATTCAAATAGTATAATCTTTCACTCAAGCCTTATTTTGGTACAAGTTTGTTGAAATATTATTCTTTCAAATCACTTGAAATTATTAATGGTTATAATTAAAAGTTTGATTATGTGTCGTAAACTTATAAGGGACTCAATACTTATTTCTTAAATGCCTTAGGATGTTTTTTTTAAATAGAGTTCTCAAATTTGAATTTTGGACCTATTTTTTCATAATCTAATAGAATAAAAGAGGGAAAATAGATAAAAATAATTCCACATAATATATTAAAATTTAATAAGGGCCAATGACCTACAAAGGAGAGGTGATCACTTTCAAGCTACAACAAAAATGGTTAGACTACTTTTGAATCCAATTTAAAAAATGTTTAAAAACCAAAAACATTAAAGAAAAAGATATAATGGAGATATCTAGGAACACAAATCACAAAGGAGAGAGAAAACATAAGAAATAGAAGCATAGGACCACACAAAGAAGCGAGGAGACGTGAAAATAAAAGGAAATTTTTCATTAAGTACCTAATTTGAACCAATGATCCATATGCATAGAACCATGCTAGAAATATTACAATAATAGGCCTTGTACCAAAATTATGTGTCTACAAGTTGTGATGTATTTATAGGATATGGAGCCATGATTATTATGGACATTGATGTATGTATGTTCAAATTAATGAATGAAATAAAATGTTTATGGTATATCTATTGTGGTAATGGGTAAATATTGCATACATTCATTTATTCATAGTGGTTTGATTGGTATATCTATGGTTCTTTCCTAGTCAGAATTTTTTGTTTGGTATATAATTTCATGGATTCCATAGTAATTAATTATCCTCCATCGAATACAACAAGGGATCAGTATTATATCTTTACACCTTGGGTGAGTACTTAAGTGTCATGCTTAATTAATAGGTCATCAAAGGAAGTAGTGTACTTATTGGCATGGGAAATGGTAGAGGATGCTTACCATGTTCACAATGAGTAATCAACATGTCCTCATAAGAATGTAAAAATATCTCTACTTGAAAATATATTGTGATCTAGACAATAAATTTCATCATCGTAATATTCGGCACTCCCTATTGTGCATGTTTTTTGAACTTTTTGATCCACTTAACACTATCTTCCACCATAGCATGTGTCACATAATTTTATTTGGATGGATATACAGTCCAATAATGAGTCTCTCTTAGAATTATGTTAGAATCATTCGTAGCTAACTCTAGATGGACTACTCTAGATTACAAAATATTCAATCTAAGCCTCAAAATTTCACTACATTGGATATTATTATATTGTATGTTGTAGAATGAAGGTCTTGAAGTCTTGGTCTTATTTTACTTATTTGATCTATTTGGTGGAATTTCAATAGTTCCCATTATGTCAAACAATCAAATACCTTTATTTACTAAAAACACCTATTTGTGTTATGGTAGAGTACATATGTAAGCCAATAATGGTTATTAATATAAGGATCCTCTAAAATATGAAAATTTATAAGACCATACTATATCTAACATTATAAAATACACCAATGGTTAAAAGGAAATGGGTTATTCGAGGAGAGGTAGATATTGCACCAATGTCGAATGGTTTCTTCGCGTTTATCTTCAACTGTAAGGAAGACATGAATATGATTCTTAATGGAGGACCGTGGTCTTTTGGTAAATGCTCTCTCACTATTAAAAAATGGGAGCCTAACATGGATCTCTCAGATTCTTTTTTCTTAACCATTCCCATTTGGGCTAGACTTCCTGGTCTCCCTTTAGAATTTTGGCATGAGGACATTTTTAAAGGTATTGCCAGTTCTTTTGGTGAACTTGTGGCATTGGATAATGATATGGCTGCTAGAACCAAACTTCAAAGTGCCAGACTTTATGTTAAAGTGGAAGACCTGAATCATCTCCCAGAAAAGGTGGAACTAATATCCAAGCTTGGTAAAAAAACTTAGGAAATTTTTTTTGAAGATTTGCCCAACTCTTGCTATGCTTGTAAGAAACAGGGGCATCTGGTTAAAAATTGTCCCTCCAAAAGTAAAAATCATCCTAGTAGTGTTTTGGATGGGAAAAAGACCAAGGTCCAGCAAAAGAAAGTATGGAAACCCAAAGAAGATCTTCACCAAGAACATTCTAAAGCTCCACATGCTGAGGTGGAGAAAGAGCCTTCTTTTGAAGATCTTAAAGCTCCACATGCTGAGGCAGATAAAGAGCTTTCTTTTGAGAGAGAAAATTTTGAGAAAGAAGGACATGGTTTGCAATCAGATACCATAATACCTGAACAAAGAATAGCTGATCTAACAGATCTATCAAAACAAATCATTTTCTATCAAAGGATAGAAGATCGATGGAGAGATGTAGACGACAAAATTATGCTAGAGGAAGGTGAATTCTTGGCTGAAGCTGGAAATAAATCAGAGGGAGATTGTCTTTTTTCTCAGTCCAGGGAGATCCAGGTGTTATCTCAGGCTGATAATGACTTTCCTTTAGATGAGCCTCCTCCCCTAGAAGTTGTGAAAGATAATGGAGAAAACTCAAAGCATAAACTAAACCAAAGAAAAAGGGCTGAAAAAAAGATCAATACTAAGGGGGTAGAAACTAGAAGCAGCATAAAAGATCAGCAAACTAAGGTGAAACCTCTTGCTTCTACTCTGAATAAATCTGGAAAAAGAGCTGAACAGCATTCTAAGGTGAAACTAGATGTTGGTTCCCTGGACAAACCTGGAAGAAATCCACTAAGAAAACCAGAGAGCTAGAAAGTATGCAGAATATTGCTGATGGTAGGCATGCAACTATTCTGGATTTTACCCCTAAAAAATAGATATAAAATCATTACTTGGAATATTAGGGGGCTAAATAGTATTCATAAACTGGATATTGATGATGTCCCTGTAAAACCTAATTTTGACGCTGCTCTTCAGTAGGTTCAAGAATGTTTTTCTTGGTGATTGTTAATGCTTTATCTTTTTTGATTCTGTTAAAGGGTTTTGGGGTCCCTTCAAAACCTGCTTTTACCGTAATCTAAAACATTATAAAATACACCATTTCACAAAGTGGTATAGATCTATAGACAAGGGTCATGTGTATGGAGGTTGTAACGGATCTAAAATTTGAATTTACACAAAAAATAACAAGCATAGGCCTAATTAGATCCAAAATGTTATTAGATGAAAACCAAGAGGTGTAATAAGTGATCAAATTAATTACCATGTCATTAGGTGGTAACCATTAAACTAAGGAAAGTGACGATGCCATAATATGGTAACCATGAGGGGTAAACAAAGGGCATACAAAGAATAGTAAAGTACTGACAAACATATACTAATCGAAGCATGGATAAATAAATCAATATAATGTAGCCACCAAAATATAAAATAAAGAGTATAGGGTTAGGATATTTACCTTGGGTTGAATTTTTAGTTCATTAATCTCCCCCTTAGCTCAATTGGCACTTTATAAGAGATGGTTGTAGTTGAAGTTAAAATCCAAAGAAGAAGACCCAAGCAGACTAAAGTTGGGGTATCTAAATACTAGGTATACCTTGTTGGTTAGACTTCTCTTCTTGAAATATTCAAGTCCTTATGTTAATTAGTCTTCCTCAAGTGTAGATTATTATCCATGATTCCTCTTATTTTTACTAAGGTAGATTTGCATGCACCAGTAGAGTAGATTTTATGTCTTTATTTTGAAAAATGACAAATACAAACCCTATAAGTTTGGATCTAAATCTTTAAAAAAAAAAAAAACTTATTCGACATCATCTACCTAAACGATTGCATATAATAATACCTAGTAGACATAGTATGTCATCAGCTTAGCCGATGACATTGTCCAAGTTAGGGAGAACTAAAACACAACATCAGCCAATTGATGATGTTGGGTGCACACATACAAATGGAAAAGGAGATGCAAAAGAGAGTCAAAATTTTAGAGGATAAGGAAGTTAATGGTATGGTAAGAATGAATGTGGTAGTGAGAATGGATAAGTATGACAAAAACTCTAACAAATCACCATAAATTATCCACCCAAATCATATTTTACTCCTTAATACATACATTCAGGGATATTAATGCACCAATGAGTCTAGTTATTTTTGGAAAAGAACATAATCTCAGTATGATAAGCAAGAGTTGTAGTAAATGATGGTAAATATGAGATAAATAAAAATAAATAAGTAAATATGTGTATCTTCACTTGGTTGGTTGTAAGAAGCAATATGGTTTAAGGATCCAAAATGGTGTTGAGATGTGTATGGAAGGCCTATAAAATAAGTGATTTAAAAAAAAATACAAAAATATTTTATTAGTATTACCAAATTCTTTGCAATAGTAAGATTCTAGCACTTCATTTGGGTTTTCGATAGGATCTACATTTGAAAAGATAAGTAAATATACTATATCTAAAAGATAATTTATGAAAGTTTGAATTTTGATTGGGAGGTTATTTATGGGGAACAAAATCATTCATTTTTTATATTGTAAATAGATATTTAAATATTGGTAAGCTCTAAGATAACCATATTTCGCATAGAGAGAGACAATGGTGAGAGGATGTGTAGGATCACAACTTGGACTAGTTGAAACTACTCTAAAGGTAGGTCTTGTATTGATTATGGGATAGGAAGATAGGGTATATTAGGAAAAATGGGCATTGGGTAAATTTTGCATGGAAAATGTTTCCCCAAAGTGCAACAAAAAGATAATAAAATGAGGGGTAATGGGTTTTTTCAGAACGTCATTCCAATGAACATGAAAATTTTAGGAGCAATAAATATGTTTACGCACTTTCATAACATCATTGACTTAGCTAATGACATTTTTAGGTATAAAATCACAAAATACTCAACTATGTTTTGTTAAATGGATGATGTAGTGGATTTAGTATAAATGGCCAATGTAACTATGTTGAATATGGCCAATAAAGTATGAAAATACACATGGTCAGTGACGTTTGGTATGAATGGTTGATGTAGTAGGACATATTATAAAATGGCCAATGATGTAAAAAGTTATTAAATGGATGATGATGTATTTTATAAATGGTTGATGTAGCTATAAATATATTTTTGGAGTGGAATTTTTATATTTTCTTGTATTATATCTAATTTTTTACTAACAAGAGATTTACAGGGTACTGTTATTTAGCATTTTTTAGGAAAGGAGATGAGTATAGTTATTTCATATTGTAGATGCTTCATGGATTCTTGATTTATCAATGATATTATCATATATAAATAGGGTTATTATTATTAGTTTGGGTTTTTAAGGGATCATGGAGATGTATTAGGTTCCCTTAGATGTAGATTTTTGGTGACGTTTCTAGACCTATAGGAGATAGGGACTAACACCTTTAGGTGAATTATGGATGGGAATGCAATGGAGGTAGTGATTATCTTAGAGGATGTGCATACTACTATATGCCTACCTGTTGAGGGTACATCGATGTTATGTAGCATCGCAAAATAAAATGTAGAGAGGGAAGGGCTAAATTAATACCACCCACACTCTTACATTGTGTGATTGAGGGATGTATTTATAACAGCAATTATGTATATCTAGAAGGTGATTATGGTTTTGATGGTGACGTGGGTCTTATGTCATGATTATGATGGGGGTGTTCAATTATTTGACATTATGATGTGTTAAACAAATTTAGAGTAGGGCATAGCTTATTCCAATCTTGCCATGGAGATTGGAGAAAAAGAAAAGGATGATCATGACCAGCATAAAGACCCTGCAGAGAGAAAAGAGGAGAGAATGATGGAAAGGGAGAATCAAATTGAAAAGGATGAGTCCTTTCCATAGGAGAATGCAGATGATAGTTGTGACACTCACCAGAGGGATAATAAGATCTCCTTCATGAATTCGGCCAAATTCAAAGCGGATGCAATTTTCCAAGTTGATTCGTGGATGCACAAGGAAATGACAGAGCTGAAGAAGAAAGTAGAAATAATGCAACATAACCAGGAAGCTGATAGGATCAAAATAAATAATTTGGAGAAGCAAATGAGTGATATTCCAATTAAACTCAAGGATTATGAGAATAATCTGAGAAGGCTCATCAAGGAAAGTAGAATGAAAATGGAGGAGGTTACTTCTAGCATATGTGCGGCAGCAGCTAACCTTGGAAAATGAGCTAATGAAGAAATAAAATCTCTGGAGGGGCCAAGTAAGAGGACTAGGTAGAGCTCGAGGAAGAAATCCCAGCAAGAAGCTGCTACTTTGGCTGCAATATCCATACAGGATACAGCAATGGTTGGAAATGAGACTATGAAGATGATCTTGGAATTAGAAGACTAAGGTCCTCTTTGTTGCTATTGTTTTTGTTCTGGTCCTTTCTGTTGGATGTTTTAACTAGTTCTAAAAGTTGGATCTTTGTTTTATAAACTTATTTTGAGTTTCCAAGTCTCTGTAAAACCTGTGATCTTTCTTATGGTTATGGTCTATGGTTTCAGGTCCCTGTAAAACCTGATTTTGATACTGTTTTACAGTATGTTTTAGGATTGTTATTCCTATTGGGCGTTATTGTATCATCTTTCTATCTTTGTTAAAGGGTTTTAGGGTCCCTTCAAAACCTGCTTTTACCTTAATCTAAAACATGGGGTTTGGTATGGAGTTGTATCTTATGCATTATTTTGATAGCATCTTAGCATGAGATCACCTGGTGATTAGTCCAATTATACTCTTCATAATGTGGACCTATGAGCAATTTTATGTGTATAATCTTGTAGAAGCATGCTACATATTTAAAGACAATGACCCTGAATTAGGAGATGGTCTCATGTGTCTTTTATGAGATCTCACATTGGATATATGAAACTGGAGATAGTAAGGAAGGATGTGATTACATGGACCCCATACATAGGTTCACTAGATGTATGGTTTTATTGGCCATTTACAATGTGAGCCTAGGGATTAATTAAGCTAACATGGCATTTTCCTTGGTGAGTGGAGCCACATTCATGTGATCAAGTACATGGATAGTTCAGGCTGACACACCCACTTGACATATAGCCTTGCCTCCTTATAGGGAAATGTTAGTGTATATTAGGACATACATTATTGTATAGTCTAAGATGCAATTGTAGTTATATTCTTTATGGATAAAGCACATCTTGTATGCACATCATTACTCATAACTAATTTATAATGAATTAATTATAATTTATTATAAATTAGACTATATTTAGTGGTTATTCTCAAAATAAGGTTTGCATATTTTGAGCTAATATCCCTAAACAATAGGGATTCATTCCTATCGTAAACCTCCTTACTTCTATATATAATAAAGTGATGATTATGGATGAAGGTTAATCCATTGAATCCATCTACTTAGTTGTATTCCTCATGTGAGGAGAACATTGATGTTCCTATATCTATGAGGTTAATATATTGGTAGTCATTTTACCTTGAAAAATGTGTTTATTATTTTAATAGTTCACAAGTATACACATGCAATTGTGGGTGATAGTCTTGAGGTTGATTATTCACAAATTATAGAACCTAATGAGTATTAATTTAGCATATCATGGGCCTTACCCCATTTTCTAACTTGGTAATAGATTTTTCCTAAGTTTCACTTCGTTGCATTAATGATTTTCATATTTGGAAATCATTTCCTCTTCAATTTCATGGGTTTTATGTCAAAGGTTTTTTAGAGGGAGCTTGTTGGTTTTGACACTTCCAAAGCTTCCTATAGATTTTTTGGCCACTCCATTACATTTGGAACATCTAAAAAAAATTAGACTTTGTTTTTATCATAAATGAAGTTACAATACTCAATTATCATAGGTAGAAGTTTTTCTCTTTGGATGCAACAATTATTTTTGTGGGTATCACCACCTTTTTTAGTGTTCTTTTCCTTTGTCTTTAAAAAATAAAAATTGACAAAAAATCCAAAAAAGGGTTGAAATTTACTTTTTTGTAGTTTTCTTTGAAATTTTTTCTACATGTTTCAGTATAGGCTCTACAACATAGTTACAAGAATAAACAAGGAATTTTTCATAGAACGTGTATCTTTTTAGCCATAATTATAGGAGCAAACAAGAACATTTGCATGGAATTTATATCTTTCTAGTCATAGCCTTTAGAAACCTTGGATGATCATCTTCCTAAGCGACCTTTTTCTACTCTTTCTGAGTTATTGCTAGTTTTGATTTTATTTGAGAACACTACCTGGGCAACCTACTACATGGGCTCCAAGGGGCAGTTTTCTTGGATTTTAGTCATTTCCATTTTTTTTGGATCTACCCAGTTCTTTGAAACTTACAAATGTTATTTTGGATGTCACCTAGACATTTGTATGAATTTTTACAAAAATGTTGGATGCCCTATGCATAGTTATGCATAAATTAATGCTTGTAAATACGGATTCACTTGGGAGTTATTTGTAGGCTAGCAATCACTAACTATCTTTGAGAACTTAAGTATATGGAAGCTAACAACCATTAACTATCTTTTAACGGCCCTATTTTTTAAGCTAGCGGTTACTAACAATTTTCAACAACCCTCTTTTTTAGGCGTGGCCACTAATCATTTTCAGAAGCCATTTTTTTAAGCTAGTGGTCGCTAACCATTTTTGTTGGCATTTTTTTAAGTTAGTGCCCTCTAACTCTCTTTAAGTAGCCAAATCCTATTTTTGAAATTAGTGGCCACCAACTATCTTTGAGAGACACTATTTTTGAAGCTATCACCCACTAACTCTCTATGGTCTACCAACTAAAAAAAACATAAATTATTTTGGTCCTTGTGCCAGTATTTCCATTTTGCCCCTCTATATAGCATAGGGATAGGGATAGGGCATACCCAAACTATAAATGTAGTTCTATCCTCTCCTCACTGATAAAAAATGAACCTATATGCCCACCTAAGAACCTCTACACCCATAACCAATTTCCATATAGATCTATATGGTTCACTTCCATATATAGCAGCCCACTTCCTAATCTATATGGGTTACTAAAAAATATATATGTCCAACAATTATCTATATATATGTAATATAATAGCCCACTTAAAAATATTTATAGGCACTAACGAATGTATATGTCCCCTCCTTAATATATCTTTACGTTTGATGGGCACCTACGAACCTATATTCCCACAACCAATTCCCATATAGATCCATATTTCCCACAACCAATTTTATATGCCCACTAACAAATATAGAGAAATGAATAGATAATCTCGTCTCATAAATTGGATACCCACATTCTAAATATTTATCTATACATCCTAGAATTTAGATGTACAAAACAATCTCCAATTTCATCTATATATGTAAGCCTTTGTCATCATTTTGGTTTTATTTAAGTTAAATTAGTTCCCATTCTTTTGTTTTCATTTAGTCAGTGTAAGGCTTAGCTATTCATGTTTTTTATGCCTTATATATGTGTACACATTGCATGTCAGTTTGTTGGGATGCTTATTGAGTATGGTTGTACTTGATCACGTTAGTTTGTTTTTGATAGCTTGGTAGCTACTTACTTAGTGTATTGAGTAGAGGCTTCATTATCCTCATGTCTTGATCTTCTAATATATATTACTTACATACATGTGAGACATGCTAGAGAGCCACAAGGGGTAGGAAGACAGAGGCCACATCTACAAGTTTAAAATTTGAGACATTTGCACTCTCCTTAACATCAAGGGAAGAGATAGTAATATTAAGTAGAGTTAGTGGTAGTGTTAGGGGAGGAGGGGGATGCACAAATGTTTGTTCAAGTAGTGGTTTTAGTATGTATTATTGGGAAAGATGTTCTTGAGGCACAAATAGATACCCTAGCAAAGGTGGGACAAGGAAAACATAGACCCCAACTTTGGGGGTAGGAGTGGAGACTGAGGTTATCCGACATAGGGTACTTAGGACCCCTAGGACTCTGTATTATGGATATTTTTTCCAAAGATCTAGTGTGATATACCTACCATATGAGACAAAGGCCCTTATTTTTGGTTAAATAGAGGGGAGATGGGAGTTGAGCATGAAGGCCTAGCAAAATAATGATGTAATCCTTGGTTGCCAACATGGTAGAGAAACCATCTACGATGACCTAACATATCCAGTTAATAATATTTGCATCATGATTACTAAATTTCCTATACTTGGTGATATCCATCTAAAAAATAGAGTAGATATAAATATGAATAGATGTGATATATAGATGATTGATGTATGATGGAGTTTTGTTAGTTTTTTATAGAAGATATATAGGTGGTGCTCATTGATTAAGGCCACACACCATGAGATTATGATGATGTGCTTCCACAACATGATATTTCATTTAGGTAGGATCTAATTTTGTCATCGATTAGGATACATATCATATCATTTAAACTCATTGGGGAGGTTGTGTGGGATTTATAAAGACAAGGACATTGTTCATGTCCTTACACATCTATAGTAATCACCATAGAAGGGGATGTTTAATTGATATGAAAATTCATAGATATTAAACAAGGCATAACAAGGGACTAGGTAACACACATGTCCACCATAGTTTTCATGATAGTGAGAGATTGGACACATGGAGAACACATTTTTTAGCTATATGAATTACTAGTTATGGCACATGGAGAGGAGTAGGTATTGCATTCTAGAGAACAATCCTTGTCTCAATCCCTTAGAGAGGCTAGATATGTTGTGTCTTCTCATATTGTATCCCCCTCATCCTAATAGGGATGCAGGAAACATATAATATTGTATATATCATGTGTATGGAATAACTATCATATATATATATATATATATATATATATATATATATATATATATATATGATAGTTATTCCATATTATTCCCTACATGTGTATGTAGTTGATGTTAATCTTGATTTGATTTGAGTTGTAACATGATATTTTGATGTCATCTAGCATTTTTCATTCTTTCATATATAAAATGTGGGCATGTACATGTCCTAAAATAAAAGAATGAAACACCAAGTGTGAAATAGTAAATATGACATCTAATTTAGAAAATTTTGAGAATCCAGAAGATGTATAAAAATGACGAGGTAATAAGACATTAAATGTAAGTAGATAGTAAAATCTAAGCAAGCAAACGATGTGTAAAGATGAAAGGTAGTAAGACATTAAATATAAGTAGATATAAAAATCTAAGCAAATAGAAGATTTGTAAAAATGATAAGGTAATAAGACATCAAATATAAGTAGACTATAAAATTGAAACACACAAACAATGTTTAAATATTAGGTAGTAAGACATCAAATGTAAGTAGGTAGGGAAATCTAAGCCAATAAAAGATGTGTAAAAATGATAAGGTCATAAGACATCAAATGTAAGTTGATATAAAATATAATAAAAAAAAACATGTGTAAAAAATTAAATCAAAGAATGAGATAGAACTAAATCAATGTTTATTCTAAGAATTTCTTATTGGAATAACAAGACCATCACATGTCAAAATTAAGATGACACAATGGTGTGGATGTAAATTATAAAAATAAGATAGATGGGAATTTTTAGGAAGACCTAGTTGATTCCCAAATGTTTTACAATATCAAACTCAAAAACCTTCATTATTCAAAGCTATAACATAGGAGAGAAAGTGAGATGAATGTTTGTGAAAAAGGCTCGATTGATACCCCAAGGTTTTACAATCTTCAAGTCACAAACCTTTAGCTCAAGCTAGAACATAGGTGTCAAATCTAAATAATGATATAGATTAGGAATGTAAAGAAGAAGGATGTAGTCAACCAACAACAATATCCACCAAAGATAATTTGGGAATAAAATGTGTAAAATTAAGGAGGTGAGGCATCACAATGAAAATCTAAGATCCTTAGCAGAAATAACTCACTCTAATCATATGGGTAAGAGTACGAGTTTTCAACATCGATAGGTTTAGGAACCATGCCTATCCAGCTTAAAACTTGAATTAACTAATGGATTATATAGATTATCCCATCAAGGCTATGCAAAAAATGTAAAGGTACTTACCTTCCCATGTGTTTCCTATTACATAGGACCTTGATAGAATTGTAAAAGGATTTTTGGGTACAATATGGATTTAGCTATGTAAATTTAAACCCAAATATCAAACTACTTAGTTATAGTCTAGAGCCATTAGAACCTAAATGCGATTAAATGAATAAACTATTCAATCCAACACTTAAATCCTAAATCTAAATGCTCTAAATCAAGATCAAATGGAATAAAAAGATAAGATGATGAGATTTCTTACCTTGACTCAAAAATTTGACTTAGTGATGTTACTTGATTAATGATTGTTGATGATTGATTCATGGACATGGATTCAATGCTTGGTTGCTAATTGGACATGGATTCCTCACAAGATTTATGGTTTAAATATATTTTGGAGGGAGAGATCAATGGATGAGATTTGAAGTTGGTTGAATGAGATCAATGATGGAGAATTAAAAGGAATATAAAATTCTTTGGAAGCCTCTAGATTTAGAGGCTTCTAGAGAGGACAGGTGAGAATAGAGAAGGTTATAGATTTGGAAGGTTCTATAATCCTTATTTAGTTTAATGGTGATTAGATGTGGGATTAGGTAGGGATTTAGGTGAGTGATTAGGGACTAGGGGTGTAGGAGAGCCTAGGAATAGGCTTAATAGGTGGGTAGGTGGGTCATGAGAATTTAAAAATCTCAAATAATAGGTAAGTATGGTTAGATTAAGATAAATAGATGATTAGGTGAATTAATGATGAAGTGGGATAGAATAAGGTTAGTAGATAATAAAATATGAAGAAGGAGACATTGGATAAATGATTATAAAATGGATAAATTAGTGGGATAAATTAGATAAAGTATAATTAGTGTCTACTAATAAGAATATCAATGACAGTAATATAAGCGAGCAAATTTATATGCATATATTTTACCCCTCTTCAAAATTTCATTGCGAGTGGATGAAGTGAAAGGAGTAATATTATTTCAAATAAAAACCATGTCATGGATGAATGTTAGTAAATGATATTAGTGGATATAATGACCCCTCAAGGGGACATGTAGGGAAGAATGAGATGGATGGCTATTCAAATGAAGAAACAAGGGGTGGGATGTGATGGATAGATGAGGGAATGGGGTGTTAGGTACAAGATAGATGATGATGAAGATGAAAATTGCCCTGAGCAGTGAGCTACAAAGTGATGATGCCCCTAGCAAAGACACATGCATAGGGAGTATAGGTGATGATTGTCATAGTTGTTGACACATCCCAAGGGGGAATCAACCATAACGTGATGATGATAGGATTAAAAGGCCACAATATTTAGACATATCCCAAGAAAATATGCATGCAAGGGAGAGTTATAGGCCAAGATAAGACTAATTTAATGAGATTGATCATGGGTGTAGCTCAAAGTTAAATCGATCAAGATAATGTATGTGATGATACAGGAGAAATGAAATGATCAAGTGACAAGATTTAGGGGAAAGAGGATATAGGGGAAAGAGGGAATGATTAATGATTAGAAAGTGATGATGATAAAGTTGATTAGACTTGTTAGTGATTTAAGGATATGATGCAAATGATGATAAAATATTGAATTTAGTCAGATGGATAATGTAGATTAGATGAATGATGAGGATGGGGATGATCAAGCCATCACAATTGTCATAAATCTCATCATAGTCTAAGTAATATAATAGATATGGAACTTGATAGTATGCCCCATGATATAAGCATGACCAAGAGGACATTGTGCCAAAGTGCATGGGCAAATGGTGAACTCTACATCGTTGAGGGCACTTATAAGCATTATGAGAAATTTGGTGACCTCTATCATCTTTGTTTATTTCCCAATAGACAAAAAGATATAGGATGCAAAAAAACAAGAGATATACATGATGCAAACAAGGCAAACAATAGACAAGCAACACATGCGAGTATCTACATGCAATGCCACAATGTCTTGTCTAAGGATGGGATGAGTGATTTCAGGATGGGTTAGAATATGATGATCATGATGCAATTGGGACTTAGGATAGACTTGGGTTTGGATAAGATGAGTGTGAGGACAATCAAGATGAGATATTACCCCTAGTTTAGGATAAAATCATGGATGACGTGATAAGGTCTTTGAATAATGACTTGGTCTTGAAATTGAATCAAAAATTGGCCAAGGAAGGGGATTTTAAAAAAGTAATGACCAAGGATTACCAACAGACAAGGCCTTACAAGATTCCAATCTAGCATGGAGTCTAGGAGATGTGGGATCAAATACATTTCACATTAGCAAAGAAGTGATTGGATGGGTGCTAGATATGAAAAGGCAATGATAAAGGAGGTGATGGGTGTTATATTAAAGTCTTTGATAAGGTGATGTATGTCAATAATACTTAGTCAAAGAGATGGAGGGATGGGTGGCCACTTGGGATTAGATTTCAAGACTAAATGTGGTATGCAAATATGGGAAAATACGAGATGGATGCGACTAGGGGATGTGGTATAAGACAAGACATGATGGAATATTTTTTGCTTTTGTAAATTTTATGTTTTCTAGGGTTTTTTAGAATATTTCAATTTTTAAGGATTTTTTGGAATATGTATGTACACTATTTGAATGGGGGTACTAGCAAAGGGAATACCAAACCTATCAACTAGGATGAGGATGGATGGGATGACAAAGGGATGAGGGTGATGCGTAAAAGGGGATGAGGACCCAAGTAGAAGGGACTAGGGATTGGTAATGACCACATCGTGAAGGAACTAGATGTTTAGTTGCCTGAGTGTCTATTGGAGGATATACTAAGATGATTTGGGAATAGTTATCAAGACACTTTCCACTTCTTTGTGGAGGTCAAGATGTGAAGGATGATATGGATAGAGGGATATGAAATGAATGAGAGTGACAAAGGATGGGATATGATTGTAATGAAGGGGGTGGATTGTGCCCCCAAGTGTTGAGGTACAATGCAGACAATAGATTATTTTTTCATGATGTCGGAGACCATTTTTCACCATGGTACTTGCCCAAGGTGCCATAATATTGGTTTTCACCATTGGATGAATGATTTTTTATTTTAATATTTATTATTTATTTTATTTTATTTTTGTACTTTTTTGGGCATCTCAATTTAGTGAAGAAGGACAAGATGCAGGAATTCTAATACTGAACATGATCTCTAGCCAACACCTATTCTAGAGATATATGATGCTAGAATCAAGTCTTGGTGGCCTTTATTAATTCTTGATTTAACGTCCTCCAGACGTTTTAACCAAGTGTCTCCATAACATCTACTTACCTGGGGATTGGTGATATGGTATGGACGGGAGCATGTCATGATTGTGACGATGGGATATAAGATGTGAACTAGGAACATGATCGGGATGGTTGATATGCTGAGATGGGAAGCAAAAATGGGGTTTAAAAATTGCATACACCATTGGATATGGTGGAGGGGATTCTTTAGATTGGTGTCATGAGATCATGGGATCCAAAACCTTTTGACTTATTTATTCTTTGATCCAAACATTGAGAGGATGGTTAGTCATATGATTTTTGACTTTATTTTTTGATTGGATTTGATATTGACTACCCTCTAGTGCCTGATTTTGGTCTTCACCAAGGATAATTGATTTTGGACTTGATATATAATGATTATTTTGACTTTGATGGTCCCCTAGTTCCTAATATTTGGATTCACTAGGGGAAGACATTTTTGGATCACCCTAATGATTTGACTTTGCTTGATTTTGACTGATAGGATCAAAGATGATTTGATCTTGATTTATGACTTTTAAAATATGGTCTTGGATATTTGGATGCATGGCACATGATTTTTAATGTAGAGGGGAATCCAACAATGCATGTTCCTATTTATTCCCCTTATAGAGTGTGTCATAGGCATTACGAAGGCGATGTGTATGATGAATGTTGTGTGATGGAGTAAGGAGATAATGGGCAGCATAGTCCTCATAAAGGTCGGTATGAGCCCTATCCTCAATGTTAGAGAAAGTGTCCTCAAAAATATAAAAAGGATCATTAAGACATGTATCCAAGGTAGGATTAGATCCACTCTGATAATCTTCGATAGATAGAGCTTATAAAAACCCAGTTATGACTTCATCATCTTGATTAGGATCAAGAGATATGTCTGGTGATTGTTTATCATCCTGATTATGGGATCTTTCAAAAGATTAGGTATTAGCATCATCTGTTGTAATATCTATGAGGGATGACATTTTAGATGAGGAATCTGACTCGGAGACTGGTGATACACATGATCCTGAGGCAAATAAAACTTGTTCAAACTCTGATGCTAACTTTGATGTACATAATGTAATGTTATAAGTAAAGGAGTGATTGTTCATGATTGTCCTCTCAACATGGGGTTTTTGGTATGATGGTTGAGAGGAATATGATGGAGGGATAATGGATTGAGCAAAGATAGGTCCATGAAATGAATAATGAGATATGGGAGGGCTAGGCTTATTGGGAATAGACTTGTTTTGAATAGATGGGTGGTCGAAGACAGTGGGATCATGCAGCATATATAAGATGTCTTGACCTTGGATTGGAAGGGGAAGGGCTTGATCATGATTGGGAAGGGAATCTTGGCATTCTTCTTTTTGTTCACCCAGGGATTGAGACTCATCTGATTCCTCATCAATTACTATGTCACCATGGTTAATGAGGTCTTGGACATAATCTCAAAAAATTTGACATCGTTTAATGGAATTCCCCTAAGTTTGATGATAGAGACAGTATCAATTTGCTTTATACCAAGAGGGCTTAGGTTTGGTGGGATTAATATGTCATATGGGTGGGTAGACCATCATGTTAGCGGTGATAAGTTGTTATAAAAGTGTTTCCAAGGACATAGGAAGGGAAGTATAAGGACCCACTTCACTGTGTGATTTAGATGTGAAAGCATTGGAGTTTAGATCAGATGGTTGGTGACGCAACTGGGTGGATGGTTTGGTAATAGACAAGGTGGCCAAGATAGGATTCCCTTTGATAGTAAAGGAAGGGGTATATGATTGGCTATGACGCGTGCATGGAGGGTTTGACTGTGGATAGGGATGGTTTAAAGGTAAGATGAATTGGATGGGGTCAAGTTATTTAAGAAATTGGGCACCCATCTCTAGGAATCATAAGAAAACTTCCTAGGGGTTGTCATCAAGGTATTTATAGAATGAGGAAATTTATGAATTAGAAAGGCCACAGCTAGGATGAGGACTAGTGGATGGTGGAATGGAATAGGATGGGGATGAAGATTGATGAGAATCTTTCTTGGGGGAGGGTCTTAGGCTTTTGGGCTCAACTTCATTGGGAAGGTTAGCACCCATCTTTAGTAGCTGTAGGAGGAAATCATCTTTATTTTTTGTGATGTATTGATTGATTAGGGTGACTGTATCAAGGAATGCAAGGATTGATTTTGATGGACTAGAGGGTTGTGGATGAAGAAGGATGTGGGATGTTGGTTTGGGGAAAATGGAATCAAGGTTCGAAGATAGGTGAGCACCCATTTCTAGATCTCGCAAAAGAATGTCATTCTTGTTGGCTAAGATGTATTGGTCTACACAAATTGGGTCCAAATCCATGAGGATAGATGAAGATGGATGATGAAGGGAGTTGATGCAGGGGTAGACTAAGGATTGAAAGACTGAGCTAGTATGACAGGTGATGATGAAGATGAGGTGGATGAAATGTGATAGAGATGATATAGGATGAGGATCAAATTTTGAACTAATAGCACAACAAGTGCTAACAACCTATCAACAATGAATATTTTTCAAACTAGCAAAAGGATTGAGGATTTGATGAGTGCCTAGGTTCAAACTAGCAAGAGGATGATATGATGGGTTGCTAGTTATGAGTAGGCAAAAATGATATAGACTAAATTGATGGTGATGGATTGTTAGATTGAAACTGATAAAGTAACAGGATGCTAGCAGGATATCGACTGGGTATGAGATATAATCAATAGGATGAGTGATAATGGACTAAGATGATATGAAAAGATGAAGGACTAGCTGAAACATTAAATTGATTTGCTCAAGATGGGATGGGGTAGAATTATGTGATGAAGGCGATGGGATAATGTGATTAGGACAAATATAGATAGGTGATGATGAAATGACCAAGGGTGATAGGGATGGTGTGGACCCGTTTATGACCTAAAGAGCCAACTAGGATAGGACAAGATTAGATTAAATGGGTGATGAATACAAGGTCAATACAAATGATGATGGTTAGAGATGAAACAAAATGTGCTTAGGATAGGTAGGGGTATGACTAATGATGAGGGAGACTAGGATATGATGTGACTATAAGTATGTACAAGAGAAACAAAATATGGACAAGAAAGTAAGATAAGGATATACAAGATGATTATTAGGCTACATGAATAATGGGGTGATGACCAATGATGGGTGGATATGGTTAGACTAGGAAGGAATGATGTGGTTACGTGAAGGTGAGTAGTTGATGATATGGACTTAGGTAAGGATGTAAGATGTGATTGGGATATTTAGGGGATAAGGGTATAACTAAGGATGGGAGGAGGACAAGGTGACAATGGGAGGATGTTCAGAAAGGGAATATGCATAATGGGATGATGATGAAGATGTACAAAAGGATGATGGGACAAGGCTAATGATAAGGATAAGGAGATGTACAAAGGATGATGGGATAAGGATATACAAAATGATAGAATCATGAGGTAAGGATATTCAACATGGGTTGTGCAATGACCTAGATAGGTAGGTATAGTTTTGGGTGAAGGCTAACTCGGCTCACAAATAACATGAGTTTAGCACAACATACACTCAAGCAAGTAAACCACAAAACCTATGATTAATAAAATTTAAGTGTGTGTAACATGATGCTTGCACCATCAAATGGCTTCACGGGTGAGGCTATATGATGGTGAATCATTATAGAATTGACTGAACCCTCTCAACCCCATTTGCACATAATGGCTACTTAGGAGTTGATACTGACCCTAGTAATGAGGCACCTGTTACAAATGAAGGATCATATGCTAGGTTTACACAAGGTTTATAGGTGCATGCCCTATATACATGAAGGTCTAGTGGGGCTCAAATCTGTATAGGATGTTGTCTAACCACCTTATATCTTGGAGCTTAAATGCCTCTCACTCTATGAAACCCTTTATAGGGAATTTTTTTTTTGCATCAAATGATAGCTCTCCTGATTTTTAGACTCCACCAAAACATGGATTTTGGTTAGTGCATGGTGATGAAATCCACGTCATGAACCCCTATTTTCTAAGTTCATGCGTGGGGATGAATTCCATGTCACGTGCTATCCTAGACTCAGGGGGATAATAAACAGGAAAACAACATGATTAATTTATTGATTAATTATTCTATGTGAAGAAACACAAGTATATGCAGTCACTCGCAATCAAGCAAAATCACCCACACAATAAGCAATAAAATTGAAATAATATACTATTGGCACCCTTTCCTAAAATTATAAAGGTTAGAAAATAAAATGGGGTGTCTTTAGTCTTGAGGGGGCCTGCACAAAAGGGTTAGTAGTTTTAGCTTGAAATGATCAGTGCTAAAAGCACACATCAAATGAAGTAAAATCAAATGGATAATTAAAAAATGATGTTTGTATTTGATTTTGAAATTGATTGGCTTGCAAATAATTAGTATGTTGATCAATTTTAATTCTTTAGCCAATCGTTTTGTAGAGCAATACTAGACAACCTTAGACTCATATTGACGTTATAATGTTTGATTATAGATGTTGGATGAAGGATGATTCATGGACATGGATTCAATGCTTGGTTGCTAGTTGGACATGGATTCCTCACAAGATTTTTGGATGGCCTTCCATGAAGGAATGACGTGGTTTAAAAAGATTTTGGAGGGAGAGATCAATGGATGAGATTTGAAGTTGGTTGAATGAGATTAGTGGTGGAGAATTAAAAGGAATATAAAATTCCATGGAAGCGTCTAGATTTAGAGGCTTCTAGAGAGGAGGGGTGAGAATAGATAAGGTTCTAGATTTGGAAGGTTCTAGAATTCTTGTTTGGATTAATGGTGATTAGATGGGGGATTAGGTAGGGATTTAGGTGAGTGATTAGGGACTAGGGGTGTAGGAGAGCCTAAAAATAGGCTTAGTAGGTGGGTAGGTGGGTCGTGAGAATTTAAATTTCTTAAATAATAGGTAAGTGGGGTTAGATTAAGATAAAGAGATGATTAGGTGAATTAATGATGAAGTGCGATAGAATAAAGTTAGTAGATGATGAAATATGAAGAAGGGGACATTGGATAAATGACTTGAAAATGGATAAATTAGAGGGATAAATTAGATTAAGTGGAATTAGTGTCGACTAATAAGAATATTAGTGACAATAATATAAGTGAAAAAATTTAGATGCATACAAGAACCATCAACTAACAGTGAGAATGGGTACTTGTGTGAAAAGGCATGCAACATGAATGATATATATGATGCATTTTATCTTAATATAAAATCCTACCACACTCCAATGGACCTTTGGCTCTACTGTGGGGTCGTTTATGGAGTTTGAGCTTCAACTAGGATAGAGGCGTGCCAATGATTTGATCACATCTTTTATGTGATTTGACTTTTGAGATGACATTTTCTTTTTGAATTTGCCCTTTGAATTCAAATTTTTATTTTTCTTTGATATTTATATTTGGATTTTAGCATTTTGTCTTTTTCTGCCTCCATGCGGATTCAAAGACTGTTCTATTGGGTTTTTAAGATGATAATGCAAGAAAGCTTACACCTAGCCGCTAAAGAGGAGAACCTATAAACCAAGACACTCAGATACTCCTAGACCGACACTTTAGAAGAGAGTGTGATCTTATCTCTGACCTACATATGCCTCAAGTGAAAAAAATAGCAATAAAGATTGTGGTTGTGAGTAGTTTGTAAAAAGATCACACGATACAATGATGGAATGTTATTAGTTAACCACGAGATGTAAGATTTTTCTTCAGAAGGGACTAAGAATATAGGGATTTGGAGGTACATGTGAATGTGCATAAAATCACATAATAGCATGTGAGTGTGGAGATAAGCCTAATAAGGATAGTGATAATGGATGGACAGGGTAGTAATGTCACTGGATAGATAATGTAAATCTATGATTGGGCTAGCATAAGGTAAAAATAGAGGTAAAACCCAAGAGGGGAGAGATAAAACATTAAGATAAACTCAAGAAGTGAAATATAAAAAAAAAAATACCAAGGTAATCATAAAGTTAATAAACTCAGAGAAACCCAAAAGAGAAAACAAAAGAAAAGGTAAATTACCAAATGGTCACAAGGACACAATGGCCGGATAAACCTAAAAGGGAAAGCAAAAGAAAAAGTAAATTACCAAATTAACACAAAGACACAATGGTTAGATAAACCCAAGAGGGAGGAAATGCAATAAAAGTGAATTACCAAAGGATCACAAAGATGTCGTGGCCAGATAAACCTAAGAGGGATGTACATAAAAAATAATTTATTAAATGGTCAGAAAGACACAATGATTGGATAACCCCAAGAGGGAGGAAATGCAATAAAAGTGAATAACCAAAGGATCACAACACTACACATTTTGTGTGTATAGCGTCATGAACTGAGTCAAGGTAGCATTGAATTATTATTTTAAATTTTTTACCTTTTTGGACCGCAAATGCGGTGTAAATATAGTGCTAACTCTATGCAACTATGGCACATGTTGCACTGAGTTTACTTTCACAAAAACCATGTAGTAAAAAAAATGGGAAGACTTATGGGCCCCCACACTTCATTTTATCTTCAACCTTGAGAGAGATAGAGAAGAAAGGGACACTAGTGGGACAACATACATGGAGAAAGAGTGAAAGAGAAAGGAGGGGGGGAGAAAAGGCGAGAAGAAAGATAAATGCCAACCAATAGAGATCTGAGGGAAGGAGAAGAGAATATCAAAAAAGAGATCAACTTTCAGATGAATAAGAAGAATAATAAGTGTCACTCTTACGAAATGGAATATTAGAGGTATGTAGTTTTTTAATGTATATCTATGTGATTCTTATAAAATAATCTTAGGAAAAACACGTCGTAAAAAATGTGCAAAAATCCCTAGGAAAAACTATAAAATAAGCATACAAAGCCCTACGAAAAACTAAGAAATAAATTGCAAAATCCTAAGAAAACCATGAAATAAACATGCAAAACCTTAGGAAGAAAACCCTACAAAAAACCCTTTAAAACCCCAACGCACACCCTTCATAGTCACCTTATTCTTCTATATTTTCTCAATTTAGTTTTCATCTCTTTTCTTTTGTAGATTGAATGCAAATTGTTTGACAAAATTCCTAATTTGGTTGCCTCTTTTTATTTTCTAGGTTGAATGTAAATTGTTTGACAAGATTCTAACTTCCAGTCTAATTTGATTTCAATTTGATTTTTAGCTTCCCTCGTTGTTTTTAATAGACTTAACAATTGAACATAAAAAAAAGTTTGAAGACAATGAAATGACAATTTGACAAAGGAGACAACAAATCATGTATGTTTTATATTTATGTGCTTCCCTATCCCTGAAGATATTTGCTTTTTATATTTAGGTATGTTTTGGTGACTTTGGGTTATCGTGCTTTGTCGATGTTTTATTGTATTTGAGCCAAAAAAAAAATCTGGTGTAGAGTATGTGTCGTGCATTCCAACATGTCACCTTATTATTGTAACCATTGTTGTATATTTTTATTTTTTGATTAATAATAGTTTTACTAATACATTCCAATAGTAAGTGAAATTTTTGACCATGTGAATTATATAAACATTAGACTTAACAAATAGGATTAGTTTTTTTGTTTTTTTTTACAAGCTAGATGAATGTTTTAAATATTAGACACATGTGGCAGCTAGTACATTATCACATGGAAATATCATTAAGAGGGCACTGCATAGTGTAGGTTGTGACAGCTCCAGCATTTGCAATGATTACCACATCCCTCATACAAGTAGGTCTTACCATTGGTACAATAATCTCAAATTTTTCATTTTTATTTAATTTTTAAAATCTTTTTTATTCCAAATTTCATTATTTAGTAGTTATTAACACAATTATTAGTATTGATAATAGGAAGAAGGCTACGAGGGAGGACGTTGGGATGAGTAGATGTCCTTCCCCTGTTATTTGGGACCTAACATAGAGGTATAATTCTGATGTTTGTTTTTAAATTGAAGTGTTTCAAATTATATATATATATATATATATATATATATATATATATATATATATATATATATATATAGTTTGGATAATAGGTCTGTTAATGAGATGAACAAGTTGGAGGATGACGTTGGACTGAGTTGATGTCCTTCCTTTTCTACTAGGGACTCGACAAAAGATATAATTTAACTTTTAATTTTTAAAATAAAGAATTTTAATTGATTCTAATGTTATTTTACTTTTGAGGTTTGGATGATAAATCCACCAGTGAGATATATATATATATATATATATATATATATATATATATATATATATATATATATATATATATATATATATATATATATATATATATAGTTTGGATAATAGGTCTGTTAATGAGATGAACAAGTTGGAGGATGACGTTGGACTGAGTCGATGTCCTTCCTTTTCTACTACGGACTCGACAAAAGATATAATTTAACTTTTAATTTTTAAAATAAAGAATTTTAATTGATTCTAATGTTATTTTACTTTTGAGGTTTGGATGATAAGTCCACCAGTGAGATAGACCTACAAGAGGATGAGAGTAGGTCGAATTGACGTCCTTCCTTTGTTATAAGTACCCAACACGATGGTATAACTTAATTTTTTTTTTAAATTGAATTATTTCAATTACTTATTTTCTAACATTTACTTGTATTCCCTGACCACTTCATGCATGCCTCATGATCGCCCTACATCGAGTTGCACAATAGCAGTCTTGTCCTTGTGCTCATCATGCACAAAAGGTTCCACACCCTCAAAAATGCATGGAGACACCAGTCCCCCCCGATCGCCTCCCTCTCCCCAGCCTCCCCCGCTTCCCCTTGCTCGCCCCCACCCGCCCTCCACCATTGACAACGTTGTCCCACCTAATTGCCGAGTGGATGCAGGTGGAGAGGCCTTGCCACACTCAGACGATGATCATCTTTCTTATCTGACACTATGAATACATACACCGAGTGTTTGGAACTCTAAAAGTGGGGTTATATTTAATAATATGGAAATAATGAAAGATGCTCTAATTTTTTAGTTCGTCATTTTATTTACAAACTTATTGACATTCCAATTTTTTATTTGAGGTATTTTAAACAAACAATAGAAATGTGATGCAAAATGCTACATCGAAATTCCCCCATCTTGCTTACAAGAAGTTTCGAATGCAGCGTAGACAACAGCTCACAAAAAGAATTGAAAATAAATTTTGCAAAGTATATTATAACACAAATGAAATTGGAGACTATGCACAAACTACACTTACCTTGATGATAAGGCATATGAGGATAAGGCCACCAAATACATGTTACTTATTTTATAGATTTTCAAATATATAATTTGTAGGTTTGCATACCGAAGTAACAAAGATGCAGATAGGGGAAGCCTTCGACCTTCTGGGGTGCAATTTCTCAACTAGTCAAAGTTGTGAGATGATTGACTCGAAATTAATAGAAACAACGTTGCAAGTAAACTAACAAATTTAATGAAGTGTAAAAAATTGTGAAATTTTTATATTGGACTAGTTATATGCTTTGCACTTGTTTCAATTTGATGTAGAGATTAAGAGTAACCAACAAAAATCTCAAAAAATGAGAATTTCTAAAGGGACCCTGGTGACTCATCGCTTGAGATGAATGAGCTAAAAAAAATGTTGCACATAAATTTGTAAGTTTTTTATAAGTTATTTCACATTAATTTGTAATTAATTTATTAAAAAATATCACACTTTAAGATATGATATAGAAGCTTTCAACATGTGGGCCCAAACTAGAGGCTATCTGCCAGTAAAAAAATTATTGTATAATTTATATTTGTAATTAAGGATGTAAATTATAACTTTAAGCATTTATATGGTAATTGAATTATGTCTAATTTGCAAGTGGGTAGACACTATCCTAGTTCATTGTCTTGATATTGAAAATGACGATAATGATGGACCTAATTATAGTGAATGCATCAATAATGAGGAGCTAGATGATGCTTTATTATCTAAGGTCGATGCCCTAATGATTATATAGAAGATGAGAAAGATGAATAAGATTTAAGATAAATTAGTGTATTTTTTAATCTGAAAGAAAGATTATATTAATTTGACTCCTTCCAAAATCGTACACTACTGTATATATATAATTATCACAATTTATAAATTTATTGTTTATTGCAAATAATTTTTTTTTTATATAACTATATAAAAAAAATTGATGAAATTTAAAACAATGACTTATAAAGTACAGAAACTATATATCATCCAAGATCGTTGTAAGGATTATGGTCCAATCTTGGAAGGAGAACTTTTTGAATAAGAATGCATCATCTATGGTCAAAGATATTTAGATATAATTTTATGCATTGTCGAATTTTGGTCTTTGTCCTTTTAAAATAATTAGTAACTCAATAAATAATAAACTATTAGTGATATCTGATGTATTATCATTGATACAAGATCAAATTAAGATGGTCTATTTAGAGGTTGAACATCTTTGGTATCTATTGGATTATTGGAGAAGTGCTTCGTATATCATCTATTAGGTCCCTTTGTAGTCTCGTTGTGGACAATTTTCATCTCAAGGTCGTAGCTATGGAGTTCATGGTAGACACCACTCAAAAGGTAAGCGGTAAAGACCTCTGTCACTTTTGTAGCATCATTCACCCAATCGTAGTGCTCGTAGAAGAAAGTTTGATTGTGATTTCCCAAACACTGATGGATGAAGGGATGAAGAGCCCAACAAGAAGGAAAATTCCCTCACCTACCCTTTTTAATTTCTCTACCCAAACAAGATCTAGAGGATGATGTAGACAAAGATAAAACTAATGACGAGCGGGACCTATACATAATATCGCAGATTCAACTTGTGATAATTGAGATGACAAACCAGATGATCCTTCGCTATTTGGTCCAATTGCTCTCATGGCCTAATGTTCTTGTACCTCTAGGATTTGATTGTCCAATAGGCTATTTATTTTGTTAAACGTTAGACTAAACATTTTTTTTATTGAAAAGTTATTAAACATTTATTTAACTTTTTTTAGTTGATTAAAGTTGCTTAGTCATCTCAATCCTTGTGATCAATATGATATTTCTCAATATGATATTTCTTTAGAATTATGATTGATATGATAAATTCTTTCGAATTGAGATTGAGATAATATTTTTTTGTATGACTCACTGTTATATTAAATTAATAGAAGACACTTTTCAATCCAACTAAGAGGATCTTACGTGCCAAGTAAGCACGTGATCTCATATTACTTTTAGAGATGTTTCAAACGCCAAGAGCAAGTCCACAAGGGGATTTCTGTTTCAGTTTATCTTGTATATGGGCTTTACTATATTCTGGAGATCATAGCACGGGGCATAGCCCTGGCATGAAAGAAGAGCAAAAAAGTAATTTAACAACTGTAAACTGTTGAGATTTATTTCATGTCAAATTCACAATCTCTATTGCTGTGAAAATCTAGGAACAAAATCATTTTCCAGTCGGCACTCCCTGTCCCCGTCACAAGTGTAAACATGGCTACCACTTCCCATTATTAACTATTTCAAGTTGCCTGTTATGGCATTTACATGTTAGCATGGATTTCAACCATGCTCCTTGCTGGAGGTTTCGTTAGACAAGTGATGCTTAAGCACTTTTTAAAATGATTTATAATGAGTTTTAATCTTTCATTTTCTAAATGTCTGCCATTGAAAACACTTGGTTTTGCCTTTGAATTATTGGGACTGTGCCATTTGTTGAATGCCTTGAAATTCTTTTTTATATCAGAGAGAAAGGTACAGAATATATTACCAACTCCAGGGAAATTTTGGCCTTCTCAAAACGAAAATGAAAAATCTAAAGACGAGTCAGTACACTAAAATTTATTGTCAGTTTTAGTTCTGAATCAGAACCATTCTCTCGGCTAGCTCTACTGTTAGCAAGTATAGGATAACACTGACCTATGTAAACATAAAAATTCATAGATGATTCCTTCCATTTATGCATCCCCTGACAAGTATACTAGGTTGTGCATTGGCCTGAGGTATAGCTAGTTATTGGCAACCCCAATTTTTAATAGAGGGCAAGCACCATCGGGTGCCTGCCGTAACCATCCTCTCTTAGAACAACTTGAGCAGCGTTTCCCATGAGTAACAAAAAGGCAATTAAGATCAAATTTTAAATCATTTGGAATGTGATGATTCAGATGCAGATATGCTTTCTCTCTGTCTGCTCCTGCAGGTATCCAGCCGAGAGTCTTTGCAATCCTAAATACCTGCAATTGGTTCCCCACCGTAAGAAAAGTATAATTGTTAAAAGAAATAGATGTCATACATGGCCAATATAAAAGCGCTTGGAGAACATTTCAGGTATCCATTTATACTCTTGAACATAAAAACTCTCGTCTCATTTGCTCAACAAGCATACTCACATGAGTGTCGACAGGGAAGTCATCTTGCTGCAAGTGAAACATCAAAACACATGCCACCTGTGATATTGAAACATTTAGCAATGGGTGACATAATAGAAAACAGGAAAGTCTAAAAAATTCACTACACCAATTTCCAAATTTACATTTTTCCCTTCACGAGGATCAATCCTACTGACAACTTAAACACAGAGGCAATGTTCTGTTCAGATCACTCTTAAATCTTAATTAGTTATAGAATGACACTGTCCACTACAGCTGAGCCCCTGTCAGTCACAAAAAGTCGAGACTCAAGCCTAAGAAGAGTGTGGTTAAGCCACATTGCTTTTATGTCGAGACTTTAATGCTTAAAGGGACAAAATCATATTTAATTTATGGTGGTTGTTGCTTCCACTTCATGTGTGGTGTGTTTTCTTGCCTTTGATGCTGCCTACATAGAATTCATGAACAAGTTCAAATTGTTCCCAATTAATTTTAATTTTTTTCCATCCTGGTTAAGGAACAAAATTGGGGAACGATTCTTTGCACATGAACGCATTCCTTTTTAGACATGATATGCAGTAAAAATGGTTGCAAGTTGAGACAGTTGATTATGAAAAACCTATTTTGATTCGTAAACTGGATCATAGATAAAATACAATAAATACTTCAATTATTCACAGGCTTTCATCACAAACAACCTCTAGCATGTGTTCAAGACAAAGGAATTTTTAACTTTTGGGATCTCTAGTCTCTACGAAAATGGAAACGTCCTAGCTGGAAGAAAAGAAAACACTCCACCAAACTCCAAAGGAAAGGCAAAGAGAAAATCTTGGTTCTAGCCAAAGTTGTCAAGGAAAAATGAGAACTCAAAAGATAAAATCATTACTATTGGTTCCCCTCTGAACTCTGCTTTTTACATGCCACTCCCAAAGCATTCCTGTTTATATTTATTATAGTAGGTAGGATGGCTAAAAATGAGCAGCGGATAAGAGGCAGTTACAAAACCTTAGTAATTCATTACAACGGACTTCAGAAATATTCACTTCTTAAGATTGATTATAGAAGGAAAAAAGTACATAGACGATTCTCTCAACACGTCTCCACATTGATCAAAAGATCTGTCAAGAGAAGTGAGCCTTTTTGTTGCATTTCTACCATCAAATAATTAGATCTTTCTCCCTATTAAAGATAATGAATCTAAGTATTAATATATAAAAACTGTGAACTTGACAAAAAAAACAATCCAATTAAAATACAGTAATTTCTAAAAATACATGGCATACACTATGATCCTAATCTTCATTCATTTAAGAATTTTTAATGCACATTTTCTCGTGGATACTTTCATGCCATGAAAATGATGCAACCTGCAGAAGAAATGAAATCTGAGTCTCATCCTCCAGATTCACCTCAAAGGAAACATAACCATGTGATTTTATCTCGTGCATTTAGAGTCTGTTAAGGAATGATTACAGTTTAATTCAATCTCCAGATGCATCTCCATTAAAAAGAATTAAAACATGAGCTAGTTTTTGGTGCCAATCTATTTGGAATACAGGAGATGCCTTCAAGCATAGGGTTTTGGGATGGTTGATGCTCCACCACAGGTAGGAAATCAGGGCAAGGTTTCAGAAAGTTGATATTACAGATTCTTCTTGTACACAATGTGGCAACGAAGATGCTCAGCAGCCAGGTTCTTTTCATATTGGTTCAAGATGAATTTAATCTGATTCTTAGTGCCTCCCTCTCCTGGAGCAGGTGCCTACTTGGGGATGCTTGGGTGATCAAGGATAGCTGCAAACGGTTCAGCGCACGGTGCAGCCAATGATAGGATTTTTACAGAGATCAAGATGTAAAACAGTGTTTCAAGAAGACCAATCCCCACACAGCATAAGGGACTTGAAGGCATTCAGGCAAGAATTGTCATTTCTTATCAATGGTAAATGTTGTCATCAAATTGTGCACACTAGGACACTTTATGAAGCTCCCTCAATCTGATGCAACATTGAATCATCTCTCAAGTTTGTGGGAACTTGTAAGAAAGATGAATCTCTAGGATTGAAAGGGCTAGCTCCCTGAATTCTTCTCTAAGTGCCTATCACCTAATCTAATGCTTGTTCATGAAAAGAGTTAAGAGTTTGTATAAAATGAAAACTATACTAGAGAGGTGATCCACCAAGATATATCCCACAGACTATCATACTTCTACTAAGCAACAATGCTTTCCAAGACCAATTCCATGCATTGAAGGATCCTAACATAGTGTTTCAATGTGAAGGTAGCATACTTGGGACAATCAACAAGATACTTGACCTAGAGGCAGGTTTCACACCATAGAGACAATTGCATACTTGAAAGAGAGCTTAGTACATTCAACACACTTCACATGACCTGTTAACATCAGAAATCTTGCTTAAACATGAAGGATAAAGGGAGTAAGGATGATACTATCACTTAGCTCCACTATACATCACTCACACACTTAGACAAAAAGTTCACAAACTCAGAATTGGACTTGTATTCAATGTTCAAAGACAAAGTGGAATGTCATATTGGCAGGGCTTCACCTTACCAACTGTGTATATCTCTACAATAGCTCAAATGGCTTCATTTATAGAACTTGGAAGAAGAGAGAGAGAAGAGACGCTGAAGAGGCACAAGAACAAGTGTCCAAAGGTGAAAATTAGTTATAATTCATGTGGATGAGATAGAAAAGGAGTTATGAAACTGATTTACACATCATTGTATTCCCAAATAAGCCTCTTCTCCAAATGTGGCATAGCAATCTTCTTAATCATTCTTTCTTGTGAAATTGCCTTCATGATGGACTTCCTTTTGAGCATTCCAAAGCAAGTTAGGACAAGTGTCTTATGTATGATGAGGAGAGGGTGTTACAAAGAATCCTTCACATGAATTGGGATTTTTCTTGATCATAATATTCTCTTACAAAACTCAATCATCACCTATCATCAAGATCACTCTCCAATAGGCACTCCTGACACTTGGCACAAGAATCTTTGCATCCTTCCTAACTGATCCATACCAGGGGTTTTGTGACACATTTTGGGACACCTCATATGCTTGGCTTCATCAGAAACATCATAAAAAGCCACCAAACTTGAGTTTCCACCTTGTCCACTATGTCATTCTAGATGCCAGTTTAGAGAGGCTGAATAGAGAGAGCTAGTAGAGGCATTTGTGAGTATTTCCAAGGTCTGAAAATGGCATGGAGGTTTGCCTCAAGTCTCAAGCTACTTCCCAAAGTGCTTGGCATCTCATGGTCATCTTCAGGATCTGAAAAACACAAGAAAATGTTAAGAAAACTTGCTTTTTGCTCCACCTGTACAGATTCCCTACAATCCAATTACATGGCTTTGACCCTCATGGAGTTGGCAACAACTTCTCTTTTATCCTCAAGGTCAAATTCATTCATTTGGATGTACTTTGAGCCTCATTTCTCCAGTCGAGTCCTTATGGAGGGTTTGCAAGGGTTTCTGGTCACTTTCAGTATTAGCCTTTGTTCATAAAGGTTGCACGTTGACTCTTGAACAAATGCCACTGAAGGCACCTCAGGGACCTCCTTCAACTTCCTTGAATGGCTCAAGGTCCCATGCAAAGCTTGGTGGAAGTTCCAAGCACTTAAAGTTGACATTCGAGCTCCAGTTTTTGCTTCCTTATAGGGTTTGCGTGCTTCCTAAGCCAAAAATGGCTTCTTGGGGACTTTCTCTGCAAATAAAAAGTTGCAACATCTCTGTATATACCCTACAACACCCTCTTAATCATTAGAATAGCTCCCTTGAATATACAAACGAAATAGACCCCTGCTTTGGAACCATGCCTAGACCTTGCCAATAGGTCTGTCTGAACCTTGGACTCAAAAATAACTCTCAAATGGATTTCCCTACCTACAAATGGTTCCAACACTTCGGTTTCACCTTCATGAAGGTGATCCAAATCAATGACATGTATCCCTAAGGCCCAAATTGAAAATGACCCTTCATTTGAGACTAGGCCTACTCTCTTCCTTACCCTGATGGCTGCAAACCTCCTTGTGTGGAACATCCTGCCTAATCTCAGACTCTCTAAGTTGTTTTTTCATGTTTCCCTGGGTGTGATACAGCTATAAAAATCTTCACTTGAGCTCTCTTTTCCTTCTGGTCACCTACATACCACTTTTTCCCCAAACTGGCAGTCTCGTGCATGGAAAAACTGCCTCTTCTCTGAGACAAAACAGAGAGTATTATCATCATTAATTCAGGATTTTTGAAGATGTGGGAGTCTTTATTAGGTCATGAGGACCTCCTGTACCAATTTTCAGGTCTTAACTCCTCCGTTTGCCCTTCCAACTCTCAAGAAACCTTAGGCAGACTTTTTAGGGAATGACTGTCTACAGGGGTATGGAGTTAAGACTATGTTTGTACCTTTAGGTCCCTCATTGGTGCTTGATTTGTACAAGTCAAGGTATATTAAAGGTCCCAACCTCATTGTGGAGGTGTTCAAGGCCATTACCACTCTTTCCAACCTTTAATTACCTTGAAGACTCCAAAGCACTCCTGAAATTGCACTTGCCAATACACTGTCTTGGCTGAGACAGTCATGTTTTAAGGCCTTAATGTTGTTTCATGGGCTTGACCAAAGTGATTAGTGATGAAAACGTTCTCTTGGTTTCCTTTTTAGAGCCTACAACACTTTAGGTCACCTCTATTCCTCTTAAATCATCAAGGAAGTCCCATGACTCATGCCACAACCTCTGTTTGCATCAATTCCTTCATCAGGCCTGTAGGTGATTTTGATTTTGATTCATGCTTTATGGACATAATACAGACTTTCTTGAGTGTTTGCATATGCATATATATGTTCCATCAATTTGCTCAGGCTTAAATCCAATTCTTGGTTTCAATGCACCTCTTGTTCTCAAGATTAGATCACTGCTCATAAGGACTGAGACAGGCACAAACCCCTGTCTGTAGGTGCAAACTGAGCCTTGACTTAATGTTTTGGACCTCCCTTCATGTTTCTTAGGTCATGGTATTCTTCCCATCCCTTTGAATCCACTTGGAAACCTCAAGCCAACATCAACTCCCTGCTTGAGTCTTTAGCTAGGATAACACTGTTGATTGTGACAGTGATGGTCTACCCCTGCCTGTAGGTGGTTTGCCCCTTTTCACCCTTGTTCACTTTGTATTTAGGTTTTTCTATGAGTTTCTAGAGGTCATTTCCATCTTATCTAAACCAAACCCTATCAATATAGTCTCATTTGAGGCAACGGAGATCTTACTTCTCACTCACTGCCCACATACTCTTCATGACTGTGGATGATCCTTTCCACGCCTGCTGTAGGTTGATTTGGCTTGGTTTGAATTTGTTTGAATGAAGGTCTAACTTCCCTTGAATGCCTTTGAATTACAAAACATCCCCTTCTTCTTGGAGACTCAAAATGAGATCTAAACTTTCACCTCCAACTTCATTGTTTGCACTCAGCTGCAAATGACACCCCCCAGGCCTATGTACGGCTAGGAGGGTTAGCTTAAGGGGGTCAAAACATGAAAATCCACCTTCTCTCTTCATTTTGGCTCAGGACTGCATTTTGAATCATTTGGTATGATTTCCCATTGATGGCGTAGATAGGATTATCATATTGAAGTGCAAAGTGAACTTTCCTTTAAAACCCTGTAGGTGAAGACTGTCAAAAAACCAGTGGTTTTGAGGGCACTTTTGGGTCTCCCAATGATCACCTTCCATTGCTCATTATCCTTCTAAACTTTGCACATTCATTGTCCTATGATAGGACTGCAAAGTGAACATAGCTAGATGCCTTGGGGCATCATTCAAGTATATTGGGAGAAATCCATAAAACCCTCTGGCTCTCTGATTAGTTCCTTTAGGGACAAAAGCACTGAAACTCAGAATTTTGCTATGTGATGATTCCTCCATCTTTAGTAGGCTATCAAGGATCACTAACATGATCTTCAAGGTATCAACCTCTTTCATAGACCATCATGAAGATCCAACCTTGTCATTTTACTCCCGTACAAGCCATTGTAGCTCTGCAAATGACACTTGAATATATGCATTTGACTGTATATGAAGTAGAGAGAGGGAAATTGAGCACTAATATGCAGGGGTAAGGCTCTCCAATCACTTCAAGTGCAATTTTCAATCCTTCAATTGGATAACCCCCATCAAAAACACTTGGAGATCATCTTGAAAACACATTTTCAATGTGAGAATCGCCTATCTGAAGGTGAAAAGGGAAAACAGAGAAGGGGAATGTAGACAACGTGCAAAATTAGGCTTCATGACCTCTTCCTTGATCATCAAATGCACTTTCATACTTCAAAACCCCTGAGACACATTCAATTCCATTAGTGGAAAACCTCCAAGTTAAGGCACCTGTAGATGCAAATTTCTGAGCAAAGGCAGCAAAGATGATCCAAAGCAAGACAAGCCTAGAAAAGGCTTTCCTAGGCATTTGATAGCTTCCAAATCCAATAGAACCATGAAAAACTTGTGGAGAGGCATTATATAACCTTGAAGAACACTTGAAACAATCGAAGACATCAAACCAAAGCAATAAAAACTGAAACAGGTGTAAACAGTGACCCCCTCTTGGATTGAAGTGCATAAAAGGCTGCCTGGAGTCCAACTGATAGTTCATAAAGGAGGAGGCACCAAAATGAAACTTCTTGTTATGAATTTGAAGTACACTCAGAGTACTATCCACCCCCAAAACCATTCTTCCCAACTCCACCTGTACGGTCCATACCAAGTGTTTCAATTTGACCTTCTTTAGCTTGCAAAGAGAAAATGGAGGAAACAAGAGCAAAACTGAACTTTATGATGAACTCTCTGAACTCCAAGCATGGAAATGAGTGTGGGGAGGTGAAGAAGCACTACACCCACGTTTTTAGCTGCAAGTGAACTCAAGGAGTCCATACAAGTGCCCAAAAGGGCCTAAAAACAAGGAAAACTGCCATTTCCTAATCATAACTGATTCTCTAACTGTCATCTAACAGATCTTGACATTATCTGACCTCTCCCACGTTGAACCACAGCTTGGTGACAAATTGTTTGCTTGGAAAAATCCGTACATGTCATTAATTGAGCTAAAAATGGTGGCCAAATGATCCTTTTTGCATATGAAACAAAGTGAAAGATAAATTATTGACTTGGAAACACCTTAAAACATGTTAAAGGCCATCTTAGGACATTTTCAACACAGTTTGACCAAGGTTGACCATATTTGACCAAGGTTGACCAACTTTGACTTTGGTTAACTAGGCCAGTACCAGGAGAATGGACTTCAACAAGGACTAGGGGAAGGATGTAAGACAATAGATCAACATAACACCCTATAAGACACATGGGAACCTTCTTAAAAGTTCAAAAATAGTAGGAGTTGACCCAAATTTGACTTGGGGTCAAATTTGGTCAACAGTAAATCCAGAGGTACCAACAAAGATTTGAGTCAATGCCTCTTGGGGCGAAGGCACATCTGTTAGCTAAGCTAGTTTTTTTAGGAAAATAAACCCTATGTAACTCTGCTGTAAGATTAACTTTTCTTTACCACATGGATAAAACATAAAAGACAGTTGTTTCCAGAAATATATGTTTTGAATATGAGAATCTGTGAAAAGAATCTCAATAATCATATTTGAATTGTATACCGTGGAGATCATCTCATAGATTTTACATTTTGAACTGTCTCATGAAATTGAAACATTCCGAAGCACCTAGGAGCAATTTCATTGGAAAAAGGAATGAAGAGATTAGGCCAGATAATCTAGTCAATGTTTCTATTTCTGAGAGCCATTCCCTAATATTTTAAGAAAATCAAATTTTCCTATCACATATAACTTTCATATAGATGTGCATTTATTTTTTATTTTTTAAAGATTAGGAGCAATATTAAATATCAATATATTGTATGGTGAGTAAATTCAGGTTAGTGTTTTTGGTAAATACACAACAGGAAAGAAACAATCCAGCCCACTGAGTTTGAAACTCGTCTCCTCGTGGTAAATCCCCTCCACTAAGCCCTGACAGGCACATGCAAAAGCACCATGAAAACTACAATTTAAAGTTTGAAGTTTTATTTTGAGAAACCATAGCTTAGAATTTTCTAAGCTCTAAATTCTTTTTTCTCACACGGAATGTTTATCAATATTTATGAATAATGCAACCATCGTTTAATATTTCTGAATCAGAACAAAACCCTACTGATTTAGAAAATATATAAAATTTCAGACACCTATTGAGGGAGACCATTAATTATCCTATGCAGTTCACCTCAATATAATATAACATATTTGTTTGTTGCAATTTTAAAAAAATGCTGATTTTGCATAGAGTTATAAGGGGCCATATGGTCAGGTCAAATCATAAATGCTAAGTAGAAAAGCTGAATGAAATACCATAAAACACAAACAACAAATTTCTCCTTGTAAAAACTCACTAGTTTGACAGACTATTCATGTGAATAACTTCCCCTATTACAATTTAATTAAGTGACAGATTTCCCAACATTGATAACTAGCACCATTTCAACTCCTCCAACATTAAGATGGATGGGATGTGTATCCAAAGAAAGGGCCAGTAAACCACTAAAGAAATCACTTTAACTAAAATTCCATGTTAATCCCAAGAAGCCTAAAACCATAAAATGGGGAAGGAAAAGATCCAGCACATAACTACACATGTTTAAGCAGTTTATATGGAAGCGACTGTGTTGTATACTTTTTCTTCCGGCGTTTTGGGTCTAACTTGTAGACCCCTTTTCAGTGATAATTGGATCCTTGTTAGGTAAATGGGTTGCTTCTACTAATATAATACATCAATTATGAGATTAGAAACTGAATAGGCCCCAAACTGATTCAACTCTTATATTTAATTTATGTAATGCTTTAATTATTATTTTAATGTTATTTTTGTTGCACACAAAAACTATTAGCTAGTCTAGGGGTCACCCGCATGCTAGTCCTTTCGCACATTCCAACACTTAACCTTTATACTTTCTGTGCCGGCACATCACACAAGTTTCTCTGCACACATACCCTTGCATGTGCCAAAGTACTAAGGGAGTATTCTATCCTAACTTAGAAGTATATGGCAACATTCCACAAGTAAACATTTACCTATAAACAAAAGCATAAACACATTATTCTATCCAAGTATTCAATGTTGGAATAAGCAGGACATTGTTACATAAAACATTAACCATTAGTCTAAGCATGCACATTAGTCTATATCCATAACAATAACAACAATGTTTGTCCATTACTTCACAGAGCATGATTGCAATGTTTATAAGGTGCTCGAAGGCACTTAGCACCATTGCAGGCAAGCTATCATATTATTCCTCTCTCTCTTTCGGTTAACCCTCTATCAACATTTCGGCAACATTTCTCTACTTGTTCTTCAATCCCCTTTTCAATTCGGCAAGATTTCGTTATCTTAAGTCCGCTCTCTTTTCCTTCGCAGGTCTCTGCCTTATATAGGCATTCCAACAGCCCTATGTGGCATCAGGTAGTTCAACTACCACAATCATCATTTATTGTGAACATAGTCAACTCGACAGTTAAATGTTATGCTTTGTTCGAGGTCGGCTACCTCACTTGCTTCCAATGCTTCTCAACTACTTGTCAAAATCAAGTTGTCGGTCATAACTCCGGCCATTTATCCCCGCAATCTCTGTAGTGGTTCCTGGATTTACATAGTCTTGCATGTCTAGATCCTGTTGTTTTCTCGTATGGGCATGTAGACTGGGTCTTGTTGGCTCATGCCATCGTTGTTGGCAATCTCTGCTAGGCACGCGCACATGGAATGGTTATATCTGTGTGCGCCACTCTCTACTCCCTTGGACTATTGACGCCAGTCTCTACCTTCTTCTATCGTGTGCACGCTCCTGGACTTGGTTATACTTAGCCAAACTCTAAGGTCAACATCACCCCACACTACCTTTGTTGTCCGTCCTCGAGCAACCTGCTCACCCTTCCTCCTACGCGGCCTTGCTTTCCACCTCTTTCTTTTTCTATCCATGTCACGCCTTTCCCTTCTAGGCCTTACCCTTTTCAAATTTATCCACTCCATGTTTTGCTTTTTCATATCTCCCCTTGTTGTCTCGTTCTCTCTCTGTATGATCTAAGTGATTCTAGGCTATGGGCGTCTCCTCATTAGTCTTAGTGTCAACATGTACACTACTTTCTTTTTATCTCCATCTACTCTGGACTCATCCTGCCATCTCACCATGCGCCACTTGCACGTGTTCCCCTTTCTACGTTATGTCGGTTGCTCCTGCGCATACCAATACTTAGCCAAAATTTTGAGTTTCAAAGAATCAAAGAATTAAAGAATTCAACATTATTTTGTTGAATTAAAGAATTATAGGGCATCCTTCCTCAACTCTTCCTCAAAATCGACCCACCTTTTGAGCGCATTCTAAATGGCCTACACAACAACTATTGTTTGGGCACCCAATCCTTGTAAATATGGAGGTTGCTCATGGAGTGGCTCAGCTTATTGTTTTCTATTGTCCAGCTTCTCGGTAGCTTCCTTCAATATTTTCTCGAGGAAGCTTTCCTCATCCATGGTCTTCAATTGTAGCTCCAAGAAGCACTGCTCTAGCTCCTTTTGTTTCTTACTTATTGCACGGACCAACTCTTCCACCTCTTGCAGTAGTCTTGTGTGCTCCTTATTTTTCTTGGTGTATACCTAGGTAGCTAGCACTTTCAATTCTTTCTCTTCTTTAGAGACACATGTTGATTATTGTCGTCTGTTTAGAGAAATTCAAAATAATTGCTCCGCCATAGCTATGCTCTCAAAGAGCTTCTTCAACATGTCTTCGCAATTTTGCAATTGCTCGGTGACCTCGAACTGGGCTTTTTTCGTTTCCTCTTGCACATCTATGGCCCCTGTTCCTCTCTTCTGGAATTGATCAATGATTATTTCCAGCCTCTCCGCAAGCATGGCCTAAGATATGTCTATTCCATCTAGTAGGATTGACTGCTCCGTTACAACTCGTTTGCACAACTTTAGAGCTTTAAGCTCCATGTCAACTACCTTTTGCTTCACTGCCTTGCACCTATCCTAGTCTTCGAGTGTATTCTTTACTATGGCATGTTTATTCTCCTCATCTTCGAGTGCCTAAGATACCTCTATCAGATTGTGCCTCTGCTACCTGCATGTTCTGCTATTCAACAAATTTTGTCTAGTCACTTTTGCACCTAGCTTCATTAGCGCATTCCCTACTTGCACGTCGCTCATATGCATCGATAGTTTACGAGAAACAATTCTCAAACTTTGCGGGCTTCTTCTAAGGGGTATATCCCTATCGATGTGGGGACTCCAAAAATGGGCTCCTCTATATAGGTGTCCATAGCAAAGGACACCTGCTTGCATGTTGTTATTGTTGCGCGTTTGGGCTTCATTGTGTCCCACAAATATAGTTTTTCTTCTTCCATGCCCCTTTGGATCTTTAAGCGGATGGTGTCTTCTCTATTTTCATCTTCGTGGGGAGGGCCTATCTTCTACCAAGATTGTCTCCCCCTTATCCTCCCCCTTCCTTTCTTCTTCTTTGGCTTCCGGCTATTGTTGTTCAAGCTCTTTTGTGCTAGGATGATTTTCTTGGGGCTGTGCCATGGGGTCCAATTCCATAAGGTGCTCCATGACAGACTTGACTCCTTTGCCCATGGTTGCCTCCAAGTCTTCTACATTATCCATCTCCACTTCAAGCCCCCTATGCTCGGCCCCGACTTTGTGCGTCCTTTTTGTGTTTCTTGTTCTTTTTCGCTGGCACGGGGAGAATCTTGTGGTTCCTTTTCTTGTTCACTCATGCGTGGGGAATTCTAGGTTGCCTCTTTTTCTTGCCCTTTTCCTTCATCAGTGGCTCGCACCTTTGGCCTTGCTTCTTGTTGCAATTGAGGTTCTGGCCTTGGCTCAGTTTGCATCATTACTTTGGGGACCTTTTGTGGAGTTTGCCTTACTTGCTCCACATTCTTGTTCTTGCACCTCATCGAGCGAAGGCTACCTTGTGTTAATAAACTTTGGCCACATGAACCATACTTTCTTCTTTTTTGGGGGGTTCCTCTTCTGACTTTGTCTCCTCTGAGACTTGTTGTATAGGGGATGGTGGCGCAGACTTCTGTTTCTTTGCCTTCTTGGCGCAGATGTCGTATGAAGGAATACACAATCTCATTCTATATAATCACCTCCACTAGAAATGTATGATTATTGTCGCTTACCACTGTCATAAAATTACAGGGGCACCTTTCACCAATATCTTGCCTTTAATGTGTTGGTCAATCCAAGCCTTTTGTCAAGCCTTCTCAGTTGTTTGGCTCCATCGAGCAATCGCACACCTTTCATCCAGCTGCATCAAGTCTTCTAGGCACGCGTCCAATGACTCATTGTCGTCGAGGCGACCTACATGAGCAATGCACAAAGAGGGAACCAGGAAATCCATTGGTAGCATAGCCTCTATTCCAAACACCAGTTGAAAAGGTGTGGACTTGTTCAAGTGCTTGTAACTGGTCCGACAGGCCCACAAGACCACTAAAACATGGTCATCCCAATCCTTGAGCCCAACATCGCAGATCTTGGTGAGACAATGTCCCAGTATCTTGTTGAAGGCCTCCGTCGTCCCATTCTGTAATGTCTCATTTGGGATATAATTAGAAAATTTAGGTTTCCAAACAAACCCTAACAATAAATGCAATTTTTTGATTTTCTTTATTTCAAACCTGACCATAAAAGAATTCTAAATTCTGAAAATACGCATTTAGGTCACAATTTGCAATATTTTCCCATCAAATATTCACTAAATAATACATTCTATTGAAATACCTTCAAATCTGTTTTTTATTATCAATTCAATGGTTGGAAAATATAGTAAAAATACCAACTAAATATGCATGCCCTTAAACGGCAAATTAGGCTTTGTTTAGCCCTACAAATTGCAGTCCCAAACCCCAAGGGGGGGTCATTGCCCTAACAATGAGTCTTTTGCCTTCTTCCACCACTCTGCTGCCCTTATAGGGTTTCAAACCAGCTCGCTACCCTTTAGATCAGCTATGTCCTCCTTCAAACTGTCCTTTGCCACGCCAAACTTGTGGTGTTCAAAACACCTCAAATTGTCATGATGCTCGATACAACCTCTAAATTAAGGTTGCCAACTGTTAGATAAGGGTTTTCGTCCTTATTCCAACCAAACCAATGAGGGTTTCCATCCTCGAATGGATGAAGTTCATAAAATCGTGCAAATAACTTCTGAATTTCAATTATAAAAAATACCATAATCCTCCAAATGATCCTTCTCTCCCTTTTTATACCCCTTTTCCCTCCAAAAAATCCCAAAGTGGGGCGCTCCACTTGGAGGGAAATATAAATATTTAAAAGTATTTTTTTTCCTTTTAATTTCACTTAAGGGTTAAATAAGCCCATGACCCTTAAAAAGGTCCCCTTCTTAAGTCACAAGCAAATTAGACAATTATTACTTTAGTAAAAGTATTTAGAAATATTTTTTATGTTAGTAATAATATTATTCTAATTTTAAAATAGGGAACATTACAGTCCTCGCTTCTCAAATTTGCTTGTCCTCAAGCAAATGTAAGCTCTCATGCCCAAGTGCCCTCATGCCAAGGTGAAAGAACATGATGTAATACTCCCATAATCTAGCTCCCGTGCCCGTCATGCCAAGGTGAAAGAACATGATGTAATACTCCCATAATCCAGCTCCCGTGCCCGTCAAATGAAGGAGTTTTTGCAAAGACAAGCTCATACACTTGTTGCCCCTCTTCTTATTGATGTATCTTGGCAGCCCATGGGTTTTAGAAGCTTGCTTGGAGTGGAGATCAGCTGCTGACCCAATTCTGTCATCTTCATTTTCACCCTTGAAAATAACACAGCAGTTTCTTCTCTTGCATACTCCACCATGCAAAAATCCTTTCAACCTTTCATCCCATCCTTGTCAACGAAGGAGGAAGAACATCCTTTGATGGCTGTTGCCTTAATTATGTCCTCTTCATCTTCAACTGTAACTTCATGTGTCCCATCATTTGCTTGGGTGGGAAACAAACTCAGCTGCTCTTACCTTTTTGTACCTGAACCTGCACATGGAATCAACTCATTAAAGAAAACATGGGTGTTTAACAACACTTTTACAATCATTTCATCATGCCTTATAGACAGGATAGTTAGCTCTCTTCCTTTGCTTGCAACTTCATCAACATTGACTAAGGGTGTATTTTAACTTACCAACTACTAGTTGAAGCGTGCATCCAACTCCTTTCTATTATTTTCAAAAAATGTCTTTCTTTAGTGCCCAAAATCTCATGATTCCTTTTATAAATTTTTCAACTCTTTCTAACGATGATTGTTTTGGAGCCCATTTCTTCTTGTTACCCATATTATCTTCATGTAATTGACTCCCAAGGGTCCACTCTTGCTGCCCCAACCATTAGTATTGTTGTACCTTTGTCTTTGCTTCCTCACAATTAGCATTGTGATGGCTGGACCTTCCTCCATGGCAACTACAAACCATCCTTTATTGTTGATGGTCAGGACTCCCTCCCATTTTTTGGCTGGAAACACGCGTGTGTCTGTCAAGGAAGGTGTAGAAGGACTGTCTATGCTGCATATGGTGGCAATAAGCATTGGATGGTAGCCATCATACTCAATTTTTGCCTCCATATTCGGAATTGTAGGTGATTTATGGGCTGGTAACACCCCTACAATGACTGAAATTAACTCCACAACTTCAATAAACAAAAAAATATTCACATATGCAAATGGGATTGCATGAGAAACTGCATACCGGGTGTTGAGTTGGCTGGGAATGTGTATAACAGCAGTTCTATAGCCCGGAATCGTGAGATATTTTGTATGAACTCATCCTCTTTGAGTTCTCCTTTGTACCAAGCAACTGAAATTATCTTTATGGCTGTCATACGAATGTAAAAGTGGCTAATACAATGCAGGCAGCACTAAAAAAATTGGTACAGCAGCTGCCACTCGTGGTGTTCTTCACCAAACTCAGCCACATGCGTGATCTAAAGATGTGTCACAGCCCTCCTTTGACTGAACCTTCAACAACTTTCTGCCTGAAACTCAATTTCCACTCAGTTTTTTAGGGATGGCAGCCACTGTTCAATAAGGATCTTGAGTAGCAATTCTTTACTATTATGTTGGGGCATCCATCATACTCCTTAGGGATCCTCCTGGGCCTCCCTTCAAACCAATTGCATGTGTTGCAAAATTTCTTTACCAAAACAACATTGAACATCTTTGAAATCTTACCCTTCTTGTATTCTCATGGAGCACCTAAATCCCAAACTTCCCTGTGCACACAATAGGAAACCGGAATGAAAGAATCCATATGGCATTTGCCATTCAAAGTGCTCTTCATTCTATCATTGTTTTCCTGTTGCTGCTCATGATGACCACAGCCTTGCCATGATGTACAGAAAATCATGAAACTTGACATATGGTCATTCTTTGTCATATGCTGCCCATGGTGACCACACTTCCCCAATGGCATTCACAATACTTTCGTACCTTTACTGGGCAGATATTCTCAGCTCTTCTTCTATATTGGCCACCTCAGAAACTCCTTCAAGTGCCTTAATATATGCTGCCTTTTCTATCTTTTCCATGTTCTTTGAAGGACAGTTATTTATGACAAACCCAGCTACTATGACAAACTCAGTTGCTGCCTCCTCTATCTTTTCCATGTCCGTTGAAGGACATTCATATACGGCAAACTCCACTGCAACCTTCTCTTCCTTGTACCTCTTCAACTCAAGTGCCCTTGGCATGCTTCCATGCTCTTGCCCCTCAACTTTTTTTTTGATATCAAACTTGCCTCTAACTTCAAATGGCTTTGTCTTCTTGGCTGCAACCTTCTTCCTCATCTTAATTCCGTCTTTGGCTTCAAGCCAATTGATTTCCATTGGCCTTGCATAATCTTCTTGACCCCTTTCTTTTGTTAACATGTTCTTAATCAAGGTGTTGATGTGTACCTCTGAACCATCCTTCCAAAAGGTCCCAAACACAGCTGCCAATTTTCTTATTAAACGTTGTTTGCTGAGGACAAACTCAGTGTTGGACTGAATGCTTATTCTCAGAAAAGATCCTGGGAATATATCATTGAAATCCATCCTATGTAGCATTTGAATTTCAGCATGCAAATCACGATGCTTACCAAGGTATGAAGTAATTTGCAAGTTCTTCTACCCAAAGCAACTTGTTGTCCATGAAGATTGCTCTTTGCCATAAACTCCCCCCATCCTTTTGGCCGTGATCACTTGAGAGGTCCCATTGGTCATGCCTTGAAGCACAACCTCTTTGCTATCAATCTCAAGCTCCAACTCCATGTTTCCCTTATACTTATTTGAAATCAATTCTAATTTTTCCCTTATCCCAATGAAAGGAACAGCTGCAAATACATTGAAATCAGAATTGTTACTCTTTGTAGATCTCGAAATATTATCGGGATCCCACACCTTTTGGCAAAACTAATTATAAACTTAAATCTTGGGGTCCACATGCCCCATATTGTAAACTGTATGCCTTATTTTATCACCCCTTTTAGAATGCTTCTTATGAGGACAACAAATACGAAACGGCATAGTGTGAAACAATAAATCTGATATGTTACCAATCTTTTCATACCTTGGGCTGCAATCAAAGAGTTTACCTCATTTGGCTCAGGTGGAGGTTTTCGATAGATTTGTACTCATATTATTAATCTTGTCGAGTGCCTTCCCATGGCCTTTCGGAAAATCAGCCTCATATACTTCTTGAATTGATGCATACTTTTGTAGCATGGACTCATTCCCTAATGGACTGATGAAAGTGTGTTGAATAGCGACAACTTCCTAACTTGTGCATTCAACAAGTGATCTGTTTTTCTTCTTGACTTCTTCTTTATTCTATTTGTGCATGCAATCATTAAATGGCAAAAAAATATCATTTTCTTCCCTTGACTTCATATCTTCCATAGATTGTTCCTTCTCAATTTCTTGCAAATCTGATTGTTCTTTTTTCCTTTGGCTCATGCTCCACGATTTCTTCCTCTTGGGTTGAGATATTTCTCCCACTTTCCCTTAGTATAGTGGATGCCTCTATGAACTATTCACTAACCCCTTTTACATCTGAATTCTCTTGTTTTCTGATTCCTTCATTAGAATCCTCACGAGGGTTTGACCCTCCATCTTTCCCCTTCAAAATTGCCTGCAATTCAATATTTTCTTCCTTGGATTCCTCATTCATTTGCTCTTTTGTAGGGTTTTGGAATTCAGACCTTGTCTTTTTCGTTTTCTTTTCTAGAGGTCTAGGGCTTAACCCTACAAATTTCATCTATACTTTAGGACCCATTGCCCTTAGTTCCCTCTGAGATTCTTGAATAGCTTGCAACATCTCTTCCATGGATTCTAGTGTTGTCTTCATCTTTTTGTCACTGCCTTGCATGAAGAAGAGTCTGCAAACAATTCGCTATCCACAACTGGCCAGAAAATGGCTTTGATACCACTGTAATGTCTCATTTGGGACAGAATTATAAAGATTTTGCAATTTTCTGATTTTCTTTATTTCAAACCCTAACAATAAATGCAATTTTTTGATTTTCTTTATTTCAAACCCTAACAATAAATGCAATTTTCTGATTTTCTTTATTTCAAACCCTAACAATATATGCACCCCAAGGGGCGGCAAGCGGGGCGGGGGGTTCGCTGCCCTAACGAGTTTTTGCCTTCTTCCACCACTTTGTTGCCCTTCTAGGGTTTCAAACCAATTCACTGCCCTTCATAGCAGTTGTGTCCTTCAAACTATCCTCTTTTGCCACGTCAACCCTGTAGTGGTATTCAAAACACCTCAAACTATCCAATGATGCTCAATACAACGTTTGAATTAAGGCTGCCAGCTATTAAATAAGGGTTTTCGTCTTTATTACAACCAAACCAATGAGGGTTTTCATCCTCGATTGGATGAAGTTCAATAAATCATGCCAAAAACTTCTGAATTTCGATTATAAAAAATAACATAATCCTCCAAATGATCCTCCTCTCCCTTTTTATACCCCTTTTCCCTCCAAAAATAATCCCAAAGTGGGGTGCTCCACTTGGAGGGAAATATAAATATTTAAAAATATTTTTTTCCTTTTAATTTCACTTAAGGGTTAAATAATCCCATGACCCTTTAAAAGATCCCCTTCTTAAGTCACAAGTAAATTAGACTATTATTACTTTATTAAAAGTATTCAGAAATACTTTTTATGTTAGTGATAATATTATTCTAATTTCGAAAAGGGGACATTACACATTCGCTTGTGGATGGTATGGTGTCATTTTGTTATGCACGATCATGCACTTAGACAATAAAATGTGCATTGTTTCATTTATTAAATGAGTGCCCCAGTCGTTCGTCAAGCTTAGAGGGTCTAAGCATCCATAATAGCTAATTATGATTTCCCAAAGAAAGGGCGTCATTGTGGCTGCAATATAGTTGTTGGTTGGCAAGGCTTTGGCCCACCTAGTGAAGTAGTTAGTTGCTATGATAATGTAGCACGCTCCAGTCCTACTCGCAGCTAGTGAGATAGGGCCCAAAAAAATCTACGGCCAATTTTCAAAATGTGCTTGTGCGAGAATTGGAATCAAATGCATCTCGTCTCTATGATTTGGCTTCCCAGTGCTTTGGCACATATTGTGTCGATTTCCAGTTGTACACCTTGTACACTCGGCCTTGCACACTTGAAGCAATGATGGAAAACCCGCTAGTATGTCGTTGTAGCCGAGGAAGGGTTTGGCATCAAGATTAGACTGAACGCTGGAAATGACTGAGAGGCACCTACAAAGGGTATGGTCAGCTCCCTGCTGCTTTTGGCTCTACCTAAACCAAGGTGAGAGGACCTTTGGGTAGCTTGCTCACATGGAGAGATTCTACATTTCAACTTCCATGGAGATTTTTGGCACAAGGAACAAATATGACAAGGGCATAACCAAGTTTGCACACTTCACCCGTGAAGGGGTGTCACACGAAATGCACAAATGCTCTAAGTCATATAAAAGCTACTAAAAACAGATGAGAAATGATTGCAATCTTCATTCTATAAAATATTCAACAAGGGTCGAATGGAAAACTGCAGTGCTATGCTTTCAAAACACAAAACACAGACACATTTTAAGTATACAATATATATGCATCTGCAGGCAAATAACACTTATAATATGCAAAGGGTGTATTATTTGCAGGGTAGGACAGGGTAAAACGAGTTAGATGATTAAAAAGTGAAGGGAAGCATGCTGGTGGCTTCCACACAACAAGTTGTCTGGGAGTATTTCATGACAATATTCCTTAGCAAAGATGCAGGAAAAACTCAAATGCAAGCTAATGGGAAATACCAAATGATCCTTGACAAACTAGAACATACACTGAAACTAATCTTTCTGATGCCTTTCCCTATCAAATCTATGAACCTAGGGTGCCCTAACAAGTTATTCAGCAACATATTCTAAAATAATGCAGAAAGGGATTTATAATCCAAATCGAAACCCAAAATGACAACCATTAATAGGCATGGAATAAGATATCCAATCAACAATATTAGCAAAATAGATTGATGCACTTCATCAACAGAAAACAACAAAGAACCACAAGCATTTTCATTAACTTGAAAAGAAATATTACACACATCAGTACTTCAAAATGCTGCCACAGGGACAAGCATAGTGAGATTGCTCTTTTGACAAGGGAGACATAAACATACTCTTAAAGCTTGCTAATGGCTATACAGCTGCAACCACCTTAATAAATGAGACAATCTACACACAACAATTGATCCCAAAATAAATTCTGCAGAACCTAGACTTAGAGAGAATAGACACCTAAAACAATGACCAACAACCAACACAATGGCCAACCAATCCCTTGAATAGAGGAGAAACCCTCTATTTATACATTTTCAGATCTAGAACTATGGGTCACAACTTGCAAAATTGAAAAACGGATTTTCAAGTCCGCCAAGATGCTTCCAACTTGCAAAATTGAAATATTCCCGTGCCATGCCTGAAATCTTCATCCATTTGCAAAGAAAATCATGGCATTAACTATCTCTACAAATAATGATGAAGATTTTGTAACAAACTCCTGGTTTCATGGCGGGAGATGCCTTTCACACGAGCTGGAAGGAGAACATTCATGGTAGAGGGCTGAACAAACTTTGTCTATATGTGGAACTACCTGAAGATGCCCTGGACCACTTGCTTGCATAGTTGAAAACACCTGGGCAGCTGCCCTCCCTCTCATACATGCCATGGAACAACCTGATTTTGCCATGATTTCCTGGGAATATTCTGGATCCATGGCCCTCTAAATGATCTTCTCTGGAGTGGCCCACCTTGGATCTACAAGCTTGCAATTTCTCGCTCATGGAGGAATAAGCACAACAATGAAACAATGCAAAAGACTTAGGTCACCTTTTACTTTTGGCTCCAACTTGCTTTTCACATTTTGCATTTTGCAAATTCGCCTTTTTCACATTTGGGCTTTTAGGACTTCCCTCATATATTTTAATGCAAAAATGCATCAGTTCCAACTTTTGATTTACTTGGGTAAATCCTGGTCCCTCTCGCAAATTTACCACTTGCAAATTGCCAAGTTGTTGTCAGTGATGGAAGCTTTTGCTAACTGTAGTGTACAAGGTCTTTGAACGTGTCATGCATGCCTATGTGGCATCGTCGTGTCACTCAATTCACCAATATCTTTGCTTTACACTGGCCTCAACATCACTTGTCTCCATACACGGTTGAACTTTGTTGAAATGTCCACGATCATCCTGCACTATCAGATATGCTCACCCGAGCAAACGCGGACCATAGATCTATGTTTGGCTCATTGTGGTTGTGACACATGTCACTACTGCATTCAACTTGGCCCCTTGGAAAAGTCCATCTTGGTTCACACTATTGGATCTGTGTGCATGGATCGATGCGGACCATCGATCTTGATCCAAAAGACCAAGCGCTATTGGCTGCCAGCCATCTTTGGCCCCGAGGTCATGCCACTTGGCAGCCCCGCGGGCTCTCTGTGTACCTTGCGAGCAGTCTCTATTGCTTTGAGCATCATCGCACCGCGTGGCGGCACCTCATGCTTCTATTTGAAAACAAACGGCTACTTCACAGGGCTAAATTTGATGCTCACGCAACCATCTTGGAACATTTGAATCCCAACGACTAGTTGTCATGCCTTGAGATTGACATCCGCACGCTTGTCAAAAAACGTCCGTGAGACTGTCATACCTGCAATTTAGGCAAATTTCTCTGATGACTTTGTCTTCAGCATTTCTGCTCTGGGCCTTTTGTTCTAAACTTTACTCATCAGGCCTTTTGTCTTCGGCAAAATTGTTGCGGGCCTTTTGTGCCGCAAGAATTGTTGCGGGCTTTTTGCTCTTGGCACTTTTGCTCCCAGGGCCTTTGTTTATCAGAGCAATTATTTTGGACATTTTATCCGAAACAATTTTTCCGAAGAAATTAACCCTTGCACTTTTCTTGCAAAAGTTGAGTCTTCGGCATCTTGTCTTCGTGGGACAATTGTTTCGGACATTTTATCCGAAACAATTTTTCTCCAAAGAAATTGAGCTTACACTTTTGCCAAAGGAATTTGGCGGGATAATTGTTTCGGACCTTTTGTCCGAAACAATTCCCCGAAGAAATTGGACTTAACACTTTTCCCGAAAGATTTGAACTTGACACTTTTGCTGAAACAAAGGACTTTTGTCCGGTTTTTGTGTGGGCAAAATGCCCAACGAGCAAGTGCCCTTCGGACTTTTTGCCGCGGACAAAAAGTCCAAAACAAATAAGGACTTTACCTTTTCCCGACATAATGCAATCTTTTGAACATTTTGTCCACGGCAAAATGCTCGAAGGAAATAAACCTTCAGACTTTTCTACAAACATTTTGGCCAAAACAAAACAAGACCTTGCACTGTTTTTGAAACTTCGCAACTCTTTCAGGGTTTTTGTCACAGACAATTTGCTCGACGGAAATAAGTCTTCGGACTTTTTGTCCGAGACAAAAAGCTTGAAGACCTATTTCCGTCGGGCAAAGTGTTCACGCCAAAAGCCCAAAAAGTCTATGGGAAAGACACATACGCCAAGTAAAAACCAAATTAAGACTTAGCTAGTTTAACATGAACTTGACCTTTGACATGAACATTTTGAAAGTATGAGACAAAAAGCCCGAAGACCTATTTCCGTCGAGCAAAGTGTTCGCGCCAAAAGCCCAAAAAAGTCTAAGGGAAAAACACATACACCAAGTAAAGACCAAATTAAGACTTAGCTAATTTAACATGAACTTGACCTTTGACATGAACATATTGAAAGTAGAAATTTGGCTAAGGACTTAGGCATTTAAACTCAACAAGGGCCCAATTGCTCCAATGCAATTTGAGGCACTAACACATTGTATTTTTGCATGAATTCCTTTGCATCCTTAAACAAGGTAGGCCACTAGAGGCTAGATAGTAAGAATTTACAGGTCGTGGCTTCACCAACAAAATGGCCACTAGCTATGCCTTCATGCCCATCATGTAACATATTGATGCACTCATGTTCCAAAATCCATTGGCGAAAGACCTTGTCACGGCCAAACTTGTACAGCTCCCTGCCAACAAGTTGATAGGGGGTGGTAGGGGTGGTGCGGATAGCTAGTTTCTTCAATTCTTTAGTAGAGTAATTTTCATGTGCAACGCCATTGGTGAGGAATGCAACAATCTCAACCAAGTCCTCTAAGACGCGTTGCACTTTATACAGCTAAGCAGCCGGCATATCTCTTCAATAGGGCACACATCCTCGCTAGTGTTCAGGCGTGATAAGTGGTCTAGGCTGGTTTGGGCCCAAATTTTTCATGCCCGGCTTCATGACCATTGAAAACTGGAACTCTTGAAACATACCAATCCATCAACAAATGCATCCATGGAGTACTAGCTTGTTCACCAAGTATTTCAATGCTTCATGGATCTGTGAAGAACACACCTGGAGTGGCCAACAAGTATTGTCAAAACTTTTGGAGTGCATAGACCATCCCTAGGGCTTCATGATCAATAGTAGTGTAGTTTTGCCCAACGTGCGTCAATTTCCTGCTCGCGAATTAGATTAGTCAATTTTGTTCTCCCCTGACTGAGCTAGAATGGCACCAATAGTTGTGCCCGAAGCATCAATGTGCACATGGAAAAAAATGTTCTAGTCTGGAAACTGCAATATTGGTGCACTAGCCAGTTTCTTCTTCAATGTCTCGAACACCTCTTCTTATGCCTCACCCCATATCAATGGATCATTCTTGCGTGAGAGCTCTTCCATTGGTGCAACAATCTTAACAATAATGACAAATGAACTTCCGGTAATAACTAGTATGCCCTAAGAACATGCGCACTTCTCATTGAGTGGTGGGCGCCTCTATCTAAAGAATGATGGCGACCTTGTCAAGGTCAACAAGGATGCCATCTTTACAAATCATATGGTCAAGCAGCGTGCCAAAAGGTGTTGCAAATATATATTTCTTCTGGTTGAGAGAGATTTGAAGTTGGCAACAACACTCGAACATGCGTCTTAGGTTGTCATGGTGATCCTTCACCAACCCATAGACTATGCAATCATCCAAGAAAAGTTGAAGAAAATGATGGACAAAGTCTTTGAAGGTCGCTATGACGATGCACGAGAAGATAGCAAACACATTCTTCAGGTTAAAAGGCATGACATTACAATCAAATGACCCCCATTCAATTGTAAAGGTAGTTTTGGGTCTGTCTTCTTCCACAATCTACCCCTAGTGATAGCTAAGAAGTCATCAATGAAAGTGTAAACCTCACAACTTGCTACTCCTTCAAGGATTTCTTTAGTGATGGGGTAGGAAAAGGGTCGGTGATGTTAGAAACTGACTGTGTCTTCTCCCAAGCAGGCTGCCATTCATACTTGGCTCCAAGTTCTCTACTCCTTGCATGGTAAAGTTGTAGATGATGTTGATTCCATCCTCCAAATCAACACTTTCAACATAGGGGGTGCTTGATTGCTTGATAGAGGAATCACCACACACTCTTTTCCATTCTCAAAGCTCATATAGAACCTCTTAAAGTGCATGTCTACATTGTTGGCATAAAACCATGGCCTACCAAGCAAGGTTGGGGGCCTCCAAGTTCTCTGCTCCTTGCATGGTAAAGTTGTAGATGATGTTGATTCCATCCTCCAAATCAACACTTTCAACATAGGAGGTGCTTGATTGCTTGATAGTGGAATCACCAAACACTCTTTTCCATTCTCAAAGCTCATATAGCACCTCTTAAAGTGCATGTCTGCATTGTTGGCATAAAACCATGGCCTACCAAACAAGGTTGGGGAGTTATATGCTTCAGTAAGTTCGATCATCTCAAAATCTGCTCTGAACTTTGCGCCCATTATCTCGATATCAGCATTGGGAGAACATGTGGTGAGGGTCACAGGGTTGGGTTGCCCATCTTGCACCATGCATCCCTCATGAGAATGTTGACTTCAACACCTTTGTCCACTAGAATGTCCCATACCGACCATCCATTGATATCCACATCCACAAACGGTTCCAGTCATAGCCTATATTCTAAGCTATCCTCAATTCGTGTCCTCGCACTAAATCTAGTGTTGGTACATCAGTGAGTTGTTTCCCCTTATAGTCAGCCAAAAGTTTCTTTAAAATAATAACCATTCCCTTGATGTGTAGAAGAGCTAATACATCAACAAGATCATCCTCTTACTTGTCACCCCGTGCTGGGGGTTTGGGCTCCTTCCTTGACTTTTCTTCCCAGGTCTCGCACATATTGCAATTCACCCTGTAGGTTTTGGATGACATCCATGGCTTCATGCAACACCTCTTTCTAGCACAAGCCATCTAGATAAGGTGCTATGGAGGGTTCTGGGCATGCCACCTTATCGTCGGGTCTCTTTGGCTCGTATCCTGTCCTAGACTTTTTAGTGGGAGTAGTTGGTGGTTGCATAGTCATGCTATTCCAAGTTGTTATATGCACTTTACGGTTAACATTCTTCCTAATTTGGGTTATTGGAAACCACTATTCTAAGTTGCACTCAACCCTGATCATGCCAGTGCCCTTTACGAGTCTTTCCTTCTACATGAGCTTTGCATACAAGTTTGGGCACACTTCGACATTGTGGTCACCTCAACAATACCCACAAGTAGGGTACTTGGGGCAATCGCATTGGTAGTGGTCCAATGATCCACATTTGAGGCAAGTGCAAGGCGGGAGCAATCTGCCTCCGCATCCAACACCATGGCCTATGTATCCACGTTGTTGCCCGTAATCACCATAAGTCTAGTTAGATGGCCCTGTAGTGGCTTGTCGTGCACCTCGGTCTCTTGCCTCGTGGATCTCATCAATCACTCTGTAATCATTAGTGTTATGGGTAGACGTGTCACAAATCTTACAATAAAGGGAGACTTTAGTTTGGGTCGCGCACTGAAGGAGAGGGCAATTGCGTACATCATGACCCTCACAACAAATCTCGTAGGAAATCAACATGGCCTCACATTCCGTCTGGGGTAGTTGTTATTGTTGTGCCCTTCAACCTCACAATCTATACACCACAATCCGCTCCTAGTGTCATGGGCAAAATTAGTTGTTAGCTTCAAAAGCTAGGAAGCCATTGAAGCGATATGTGCCTCCATGAATGGGTTGACTCCCATGCGTGTGCCTCCAATGGCTTCAGCTCTCAATGTTGCCTCTAGGTCCTCTGGGGGCTCGACAAATGTCTTCATCAAAAGGGTGCATCGGAAGAGTGCAAGCAACCCTCCAACAAACCCTTGTGTACTGTACTAGATGAAGCTCATAAGAGAGTTTGGATACTAGAGTCTTGAATCTAGCATCATAGGCATGAACGTTCTCCATCAAATCTTGTTTGATTTCTTTCAACGCAACAATACTTTTGTTGTTCGAACTCAAGAATGTCAAATTCCTTCAAGAAAGTTGCCTTCAGAAGGTCATAATCGACGATGGCTTGGTTTGAATCAAGCTTTCTATACCAGGTGTGGGGGCGATCCAACAAGATCGTGGCAAACTGACTTGCCTTACAATCTGACAATGTAACTCCCTTTGTGTGCCATATGAGCTTGCATTTGTGAATATGTTCTACGGCATTTTCCACTCCGTGATAGTCAGGAAAACTCAAGGACGTCTCATAGAAGACCTGGGGGTAGGTACAAGGCCGCTGGTGCTTAAGGTACTTGTTGTACCAGTGCATGAGCCAAAGGTGCACCCAAACTTTGGCTTCCTCTAGGGGTACCTCCCTATTCCTCCTACTGTTGGCGCATTTACACCAATTCTCGCAGTCAACTAAACCATGGCTCCTCCTGCCACTTGAATGGTCTGTTGGCTAGTCACCAGTCCTCCAGCTTCTGTTGTCCCACCTTGTGCATTACTAATTGTTTGGGGACTAGGCCCCCTCCTGCCAATGGCATGCCAAGCATCATTGGTCCCGAAGCTTGTGTAGGTTGTGCAACCACTGGTCCAGTTGGTTGGTAAGAAATGATCCACTCGAACATAGTGTTTTCTCCCCCTTGTGCTAAAAACTCTATTATATATGAGAGGGGAAGCATCTCAATCGATTTCTTCTATTAATGGGTAAAGCGTCTAAGCATGCACTTCAGGTAAAAGGAAAATGGGCACTTCCTCAGTAGTTTCTCATTTGTCTTCTGCCCCCTTGGGTGCTTCAACTTCTCCCAGGATATGCTCTAACCCTCTAGCGCTCACTTCTTCATCCTCATAGTGCATATGCATAGTCTTCCTCATGCCATTCCCATTCTACGCGGGTCCTCGGGGCATCTCCTGAGCCAGACTCTCCCCTTTGACTAGGGTCCTTTTCGGCCATCACGTTTCGCCAAGCTTCGTCATATTTGTGCCTTTGGAGCTCATGCTCGCCTAGTTCCTCCATGCTGAGGACTTTCTTCCTTGCTACCTTACAGAAATCATGCCCTTTTCACCTTCTACCTTTCACACTGCTCACGCGCATAAGGACTAAGCCAGCGATTGGCAAGTTCCCTATCCCACTATTTACCATCAGCATCTTGACCTCCAAAAGTAACTACTTCAATTATGAACCTCTAGGTTCAGAGAAAAAGAAGAGCCATTATCAGTTTTGCATATTTCAGAGAAAAAGAAGAGTCATTATCAGTTTTGCATATTTCAGTTGTATGATTTGTTTCATCTTGAATGCTTTCATCCTAATTCAACAAGGGTTTTTCGGAAAATCCAAAATTGTTCCAATTTGTCCAAAAGGGCCATTACATAATTCTACACTACCTATTAATTTACCTTCTTGCAATAATCAATTGATGAAAAAATTTGTATTCCTATTGCCTTAACCCATGACTCTCTAGATTTCTATTTCCAAAAGATTTCTAATTTTAGGTTGAACTATTCCAACTTGACTAGCAATTATGATTCTTTTTGGAGAATTTCCTTTGTCATTTGTTGGGCCTAATTTTGTGTGTTGACTACCTCCCGTTCAGCCTCAAGGAAAGCTTTTTCTTTGAAAATGTTTCCAACCCTGTTGCAAGAAATGCAATAACCCCTATTTGCTTCACATTATAACGCTTCAAAACGGCCACGTGACGGGGACGACGTTTAGGACAGTCTTTTAGCCATCAAACAAGTTTCACAATGTCATGCAAGTGTGGGTCTGTGAAAATGCATCCCAAAATGGAAAAAACTCCTTGCATGCTAAAAAACAAGGTCAACGCTTCACAGTTCCTCGCAACATGCAAAAAATCTAACACTTCACATCTTCTTTCTAATTTAATCATGTTAAAAAAAATTGCATTTATTTTATTTCATTTTACCATTTTTACAAACCACAGTTTTAAACTAGTTTTCTTTTAAATGTTTCTAAATAAGTTTAATATTTAAATTGTGCATGAAAAGCTTTATTTTTATATGTATTATTAAAAAAATATTTAACTGTGTTTATTATTTTAAATTTAAATTAATATTGCATACATTAAATTAAATAAGACAATTTAAAATATTCAAGAAGATCATATCAGAGAAATATTGTTAATTGATGCAAAAGAAAATTGGATGATTTGTAAGGAGAACACGTTAGAGAAACACAGTTACATATTCAAGAAGATTATTGCGGGCATGTTTCATATTTCCTTTTTTTAAAAATTGATTTATTTGTAAAACTTCATGTAGATTATCCTCTTTATTGTTTTTCATCATGCAAGTCCTATTCTATATTTGTTTTTCTTTATTTGTAAAACTTCATGTAGATTATCCTATTTGGGACGGTCTTTTAGCTGTCAAACAAGTTTCGCGACATCATGCAAGTCCGCAACATAAGTCCGTGAAAACGCATTCCAAAATGGAAAAAACTCGCTGCATGCTAAAAAACAAAGGCAACGCTTCACAATTCCTCGCAACATGCAAAAAAATCTGATGCTTCACGTCTTCTTTCTAATTTAGTCATGTTAAAAAATTGTGCATTTATTTTATTTCATTTTACCATTTTTACAAACCACATTTTTAAACTAGTTTTCTTTTAAATGTTTTTAAATAGGTTTAATATTTAAATTGTGCATGAAAAGCTTTATTTTTATATGTATTATTAAAAAAATATTTAACTATATTTATTCTTTTAAATTCAAATTAATATTGCATGCATTAAATTAAATAAGACAATTTAAAATATTCAAGAAGATCATATTTGTGTTGTAGGATTCTTGGCCCCCCTCGACGCTTCTTGTCCGGAGATGCCTCCAACACGGGGACGTCCCAAGCACTCCCGGAGGCGTCCCGGAGGCGCCGGTAACCGTGCCGGAAACTTCCAACAAGGTCACGAGTGCCTCCGAGCGTGCCCATGGGTTTTCGGCAAGCATCGACGAGAAGTTAAAAAATAGTCAAAATAAACATTTAAAAAACCCTAAAAAGCATCATCGAAACCCTAAAACGCTGCTACTAAGTTGCTAACCCTAAAATGTTGCTGCTAACATTATAAAACGAGCCCCTCCCCTCCTCATAACACCACACCAAGTCATCACATTTTGCAAATCGCAACCATTGTTGAAGTGATTGCAGGTTTGTTGGGGTGATATAGCATTGAGCGATTGCAAGTTTGTTGCAGTTGGAGTGATAGCATCAGAAATCCGAATTGTTTGTGGAGGGCTCAGGACAAACGCAGCGATCGACAAATTTGTGAGCAGGCGGCCTAAGGTATGTTTTAATTTTGTTAAGTTTTTTTATTTTTTATTTTCTAAATTTCTATTTTATTTTTAAAATATATATTTTAATTCTTTTAAATTTTTATTTTGAATAGTCTCTCATAGAAATTCTTTTAAAGTTTAGATTAGTTTTTTTAATTTTAAAATTTAATCTAAGCTTTCAATTTTTTCGTAAAAATTTTAAAAAAAATTATTATTTTTTCTATTTTATTAACTATATGAATAGTTTATTAATTATTTTTATAATTATTCTTTTAAAGTTTAAAGTTTAATTTTTTAATTTTAAAATTTAATTTAAGGCTACGTATTAATTTTTTATTTTTATTTTTTAACATTTTCCATAATGATAAAAAATTTAAAAAAATTAAAAATCAAATGTAAGTCCCTTATTTTTTTTATTTTTCCATAATTTGTAAATATTGAAAAAATCAAATGTATATTTTTTTTGTCTAAAGTTTCTAACTCTAACTTCTGCGTATGCTCTTCTCTCACGCGTAATTGCAATCATGAGAATCAGAAACAAAGTTAGTTATTAATTTTAATTTTGTATATTTTTGCTTGGTTCTAGAATCTAATTTGATAATTCATAATTAGGATATCTATGGCATCCAGTTCAATGTCAGGGGGAGGGTATGATGAAGCAAACTAGGCTAAAACCTCACTTCAAGTGAAACATGACCCTGACTCCCCTCTTTGGAAACATGTGACGATACTTGAGATCATTGTTGAAGGTGGGAATCGTGTGTGGGTATGCAATGATTGTCATTCCACATACAAATCCTCGTATACTCAAGTCAAAACTCATTTGACTGGGTATGGGCCATCGGGTATCAGAAAGTGTGATAAAATCCCCAAGGCAAAAATAGTTGAGTTCATGAAAGAGCAAGAACAAGCAGATGCAGCAGTTGCTTCAAGAAGTCGTTCTAAAACAATTCCTCTCCAAAGAGGCAGATCAGGGAAACCACCCATAACACCTGCAACTGCAAGTCATCCTTTCATTGAAAGTCAAACTCGAGCTCATTCAGTTGCAATACCCTCTAATGATGATGCAGATGCCACTTCACGGAAAAAACCAAAAGGACTATTGGAAAAAGCTTTCAATGTCGCATAAAGGGCCATTGCTAATGAATTGATTGTTAGATGCATGTAGGCTGCTCTTCAATGTTTTGAGATTGTCTTTTTGGCAACAAATGTTGAAAGCGGTCAATGAAGCTCCACAAAGTTACAAAGGCCCTAACTATGAGAAGGTCCGCAACACACTCTTGGCCAAAGAAGTAAAACATATTCACACTTCTTTGCAATCAATTAAAGATTCGTGGAAGGATTCAGAGGTGTCCATTATCTCAGATGGATGAAAAGATGCTCGAAATAGGCCTTTGATCAATGTTGTTGCAGTATGCCCTAAAGTGGCAATGTTCCTAAAGGCAGTGGATTGTGAGGGCAAAGTGAAAGATGCTCAGTTCATTGCAAACATTTTGATAGAGGCTATTGAGTCTGTGGGCCCCCAACATGTTGTCCAAGTCATCACGGATAACGCAAAGAATTGCAGAGCAGCTGGGTTGATTGTAGAGGGTAGATATGAGCACATATTTTGAATACCTTGTGTTGTCCACTCCCTCAACTTAATGCTGCAAAAGATTGGCAAAATTCAATGGATAGAGCAAGTTTATGCAAAGGCCAATGACATTCAAACATTTGTCACAAATTATTACATGTCTCAGGTCATCTTCAAGAAATTCTCAAAGTTGGAGTTGTTGAAAGTAAGAAATTCAAAAACAAATTCTTAGTCTTACTTTTGAAGTTCTTAATTTTGAAGTTGTAATTTTTTAATAATTAATAATTTAATTATAGTTGTTTATCAACATTTATAGTGTGGACAATTAAACTTAGTCTTATTTTATTTTTGTAGATTGTTGAAACTAGATTTGCCTCTCACACGCTCATCTTGAAACGACTTGTGAAGGTGAAAGAGGCACTGAGCAGTATGGTGATGAGCAATGTTTGGAGTGTGTGGAGGCAAGCAAGCACCATTAGCATTGAAAAAGCCAATAAAATCAAAGCATTGATCTTTGATGATAACTGATGGACCAAGATTGAATATGTACTCAGTTTTACAGAGCCTATTCTCTCTATGATCTGATTTATGGATACAGATGCAGCTTGCATGGGAGAGGTTTATGATGGGATTGATTCCATGCTTGAAAATATGAGAGAGATCATACAAAAGAAAGAGCAAGACCCAGAAGAAACATTTTATAATGAAATCAAGTCTTTGGTCATGAAGAGATGGAATAAAATGACCACCCCATTACATCTCCTTGCTTATGCTCTCAATCCGAAGTATTATAGCAATGAAATACTTCAGCTACCCAATAGGCAACCACCATATGATGATGTAGAGGTTGCAAATGAAACTAGGCAAGCATTCAGAAAGCTTTTTCCCTAATCCATCTATAGCTAGTGTGGTCCGCAATGAAATGGGCATGTTTGTAGCTTCAGAGGGCAGCATGCGAGAAATTGAAGATCTTTTTGACAAATCCAGCTTGTCTCCAATCAAGTGGTAGTATGTACATGGAATGGACATGATGCCAAGTACCTACGACCTATTGCAATCAAGATTATATTGCAGGTATTCAATTTGAATTAAATCAAAAAAATTATTAAGTTATTGACATTTTTTTTACATTGTTACAAATTTTAAATTTGAAAATTCTAACAATTAACAACATTTTTTTCATTTTGTGACAGGTGACTAATAAATCTTCAGCAGAGTGGAATTGGAGTACATATGGATTTATCCATTCTGCTAAAAGAAACAAGTTGGCATGCAAGAAAGCTGAGGACTTGGTATTTGTGCATTCCAATTTGCGCCTCCTTTCACACAAGTCTGAGGACCATATGCGAGGGCCTAACAAATTTTGGGATTTCCTTCTAGAGAATACGAACTTGGATGCCTCTACATCTACATTTGCCCAAATTTCATTACTTGGTGTTGATGATGTCGATGACAATGAAGAGAATTCAACCCCAGGGGTGGAGAGTGGAGCTAGTGGGAGTTGTCCAAGTGGAGCTAGTGGAAGTGGGATTCATAATTATGAATATGAGAACAATCTAGATGAATTATGATTTATTCTACATTTGCATTATGAAAATTTGAATGTATTTGCAATGTATACTTTGAACATTTTGAAATTTGAAGCAATGAATGAACAAACACTGTATTTCCAAGTGTTTTACTAAAAAAATTGAGTAATATGCATTGTTTATATATATATATATATAGAGAGAGAGAGAGAGAGAGAGAGAGAAAGAGAGAGAGACATGTACCCACGGCATATACAAATCAAGGTTCTAGAAAAATGACATACCCACGTACCCGAATCATACCCGTACCCATATCCAAACAACATAGGATCATATCACAGAAATATTGTTAATTGATGCAAAAGAAAATTGGATGATTTGTAAGGATAACATGTCAGAGAAACACAGTTACATATTCAAGAAGATTATTGCGGGTATGTTTCATATTTCCTTTTAAACAATTTGATTTATTTGTAAAACTTCATGTAGATTATCCTCTATTGTTTTTCATCTTCAAATTGTTTATTTTTTTGAATTAGTGTAATTATTTTTGTTTAGATAAAAATGGATGTTACCTCTTCTCAATCCCCACTATCCCAGAGTCTAGTAGAAATAAGGGACCAAATCCTCCACAATTTAGTGCAACTAAAAAAGAATTTGAGAAGAATTTATGGAATTGTGTGACAATAACTAGAGGTTTTTCAGGGGGAAATTATAGTTCTTGAAGCAAGACATAGAAGTGCCCTTATTGCCTCAGAGAAAAGCAGTTCAGCTGCAAGATTGAGGTACCACTTGCTTGGTGTGGGGAAAAAGAAACAAATATTAATTTGCAAAAAAATCCCTAATACTAAAAGGGATGAATTAATTAGGCAGTATACATATATGGAGTCTTTGAAACCAATGTCCTCATCGTAACCATATTCACATACTCAAAATCCTTCCATTAATGAGTCTAAAACTGGAAAGATGTATGATGCCTCAGACAGGAAAAATATTGATGCAGCAATTGGGAGACTATTTTTTGGTTGTGGGATGCCTTTTAATATTGCAAGGTCTCCTTTATGGAAAGATGCAAGAATGATAAATAATTGTCCTAGAGGTTATGTTCCTCCAAGTTATGAAAAGCTTTGCACAGTAATTTTGAGCGAGAAGGTTTGCGTAGAGGCAGGATTGTAGGATGTACGGATAGTTGGGCATATATAGGGGTTTCTATTCTTTCTGATGGGTGGACAGACATTGCACATAGACCTCTCATAAATGTTGTAATTTCCTCTCCTAAGGGAGCATTGTTTTTCAAATCGCATGACACTTTAGGCCATGTGAAAGATGCAAATTACTTGATGGATTTATTTCGACAGGCAATAAGGCAAGTGGGGAGACATAATGTAGTGCAAGTGATAACAACTAGTGCTGCAAATAATTTTCTAGTTGGAGGCATGCTTGAGGATGAGTATCCACAGATCTTTTGGACACCATGTGCAGTTCATTGCATGAACTTATTGCTCAAAGATTTACATGGTGGACTTCCATGGATTAGTCAGTTAGTGGGAAATGCAAAGAAAATTCAACAATTTATAGTCAACCATTATGTGTCACAAGCTATATACAAGAAATATTCCTCCTCGCAGCTTCTTTGGTGTGTTGATACACGATTCGCTTCACAATTTATCATGATGGAACATATGGTAAAAGTGAAGTAATCACTCGAGGAGATGGTGGTGTCAGTAGAGTGGGATAAATCAAGAAGCCATCCTAGCACCAACACCATTGCATGTGATGAGATTTTTGATCTTATTATTGGCACTAGCTCTACATTATTTTGGCAACAAGCTAATGACTTATTGAGACTTTTTTGGTCCATTTTTGAGGTACTTAGACTCTTTGATAGTGATAATCCATGCATGGGAGATGTTTTTGAGAGCCTTGACCAGAAGAGGGTGAGGTTAGAGGTCATATTGAGGGATGGAGCTCCTACGTTTGATTAAATGAAGGACTTGGTTTGGGCATGTAGTGAGAGAAGGTGGAAGATGCTTCATAGTCCTCTTCATTCTATTGGATTTGCGCTTAATCCTAGGTGGTTTCATAAGAAACCATGGTTAGATGATGACGTATCTCAGGGATGGAAAGTATATCTTAATAGATTTTATGCCACAAGAGAGGAGCGTGCTCAGATTAAGGAGGAATTCTCACAATATATTAATTCAAAGGAAAAATTTTCTCATCATGATGTTGCACATGATCGTGCCAACTTACAAATCATAACATTTTGGGAGACATATGGAACAACAACACCCCTACTTCAAACAACAGCGATTCATGTCCTCTCCTAGGTTTTTTATTATTATTTATCTATTCATCACTTAATAGTTGAATTCAATACTGTAATTAATTATGAAACAATAAATTTGGTTGTTACATTTTATTTAAATTTTAAATTAAATTAAATTAATTTTGTTTCATAGGTGTCAAGTGCTTCTGCATGTGAGCAGAATTGGAGTGAGTATGCCTTCATTCATTCAATGAAGCGTAATAAGCTTGGGAACAAAAAGACGGAGGACCTTGTTTATGTACATTCCAACCTTTGCCTTTTGTCCCGTGCTTCCCCTGATTACCTTTCAGGTCCTCAGAATGTGGGATTATGGTGGCTCCATGGATGATGGTGATGATGAGTTGCCAATTGAGGTGTTATAGGATAACACAGATATCCTATTTTCTATCCCTAGATTCCAATCATCAAAAGAGGAAGGTCAAGGAAATAGAAGCACTAGTAATCCTTCAACTTTGAGTAATCTATAGGCTCTGCAACACTCGAAGTGGAAGGATTGCTAGTGCTTCTATTTCCTTGACCTTCCTCTCTAGATGATTGGAATCTAAGGATAGAAAACAGGGTATTTGCGTTATCCTCTAACACCAATTGGCAACTCATCATCACCATCATTCATGGAGCCGCCATAATCCCACATTCTATAAGGCCTTGAAAGGTAATCAGGGGAAGCACGGAACAAAAGGCGAAAGTTGGAATGTACATAAACAAGGTCCTCCATCTTTTTGTTCCCAAGCTTATTAAGCTTCATTGAATGAATGAAGGCATACTCACTCCAATTCTGCTCACATGTAGAAGCACTTGACACTTGTGAAACAAAATTAATTTAATTTAATTTAGAATTTATATAAAATGTAACAACCAAATTTATTGTTTCATAATTAATTGCAGTATTGAATTCAAAGTGATGATGAATAGATAAATAATAATAATAAACCTAGGAGAAGACACGAATTGTTGTTGTTTGAAGCAGGGGTGTTGTTCCATATGTCTCCCAAAATGTTATGATTTGTAAGTTGGCATGATCATGTGCAACATCATGATGAGAAAATTTTCCCTTTGAATTAATATATTGTGAAAATTCCTCCTTAATCTGAGCACGCTCCTCTCTCGTGGCATAAAATCTATTAAGATATACTTTCCATTCCTGAGATACCTCATCATCTAACCATGGTTTCTTATGAAACCAACTAGGATTAAGAGCAAATCCAAGAGAATGAAGAGGACTATGAAGCATCTTCCACCTTCTCTCACTACATGCCCAAACCAAGTCCTTCATTTAATCAAACGTAGGAGCTCCATCCCTCAATATGACATCTAACCTCACCCTCTTCTGGTCAAGGCTCTCAAAAACATCTCCCATGCATGGATTATCACTATCAAAGAGTCTAAGTACCTCAAAAATGGGTCAAAAAAGTTTCAATAAGTCATTAGCTTGTTGCCAAATAATGTAGGGCTAGTGCCAATAATAAGATCAAAAATCTCATCACATGCAATGGTGTTGGTGCTAGGATGGCTTCTTGATTTATCCCACTCTACTAACACCACCATCTCCTTGAGTGATTACTTCACTTTTACCATACATTCCATCATGATAAATTGTGAAGCAAATCGTGTATCAACATACCAAAGAAGCTGCGAGGAGGAATATTTCTTGTATATAGCTTGTGACACATAATGGTTGACTATAAATTGTTGAATTTTCTTTGCATTTCCCACTAACTGACTAATCCATGTAAGTCCACCATGTAAATCTTTGAGCAATAAGTTCATGCAATGAACTGCACATGGTGTCCAAAAGATCTGTGGATACTCATCCTCACGCATGCCTCCAACTAGAAAATTATTTGCGGCACTATTTGTTATCACTTGCACTACATTATGTCTCCCCACCTGTCTTATTGCCTGTCGAAATAAATCCATCAAGTAATTTGCATCTTTCGCATGGCCTAAAGTGTTATGCGATTTGAAAAACAATGCTCCCTTAGGAGAGGAAATTACAACATTTATGAGAGGTCTATATGCAATGTCTGTCCACCCATCAGAAAGAATAGAAACCCCTATATATGCCCAATTATCCCTAACATGTTGCAATTTTGCCTCTATGCAAGCCTTCTCACTCAAAATTACTATGTGAAGTTTTTCATAACTTTGAGGAACATAACCTCTAGTACCATTGTTTATCATTCTTACTACATCTTTCCATAAAGGAGACCTTGCAATATTAAAAGGCATCCCACAACCAAAAAATAGTCTCTCAATCACTGCATCAATGTTTTTTCGGTCTGAGGCATCATACATCTTTCCAATTTTAGACTCGTTAATAAAAGGATTTTGAGTATGGGGATGTGCTTGCGATGAGGGCATTGGTTTCAAAGACTCCATATACGTATACTCCCTAATTAATTCATCCCTTTTAGTATTAGGGATTTTTTTGCAAATTAATATTTGTTCCATTTTCCGCACACCAAGCAAGTGGTACCTTAACCTTGCAACTGAACTGTTTTTCTCTGAGGCAATAAGGGCACTTCCATGTGTTGCTCCCAGAACTACTATAATTTCCCCCTGAAAAACCTCTAATTATTGTCACATACTTCCATATATTCTAGAGGATTTGGTCCCTTATTTCTACTAAATTCCGGGATAGTGGGGATTGAAGAGGTAGCATACATTTTTATCTAAACAAAAATAATTATACCAATTCAAAAAAATAAACTATTTGAAGATGAAAAACAATAAAGAGGATAATTTACATGAAGTTTTACAAATAAATCAAAAAATTTAAAAGAAAATATGTACCATACCTACAATAATCTTCTTGAATATGTAACCGTGTTTCTTTGATGTGTTCTCCTTACAAATCATCCAATTCTCTTTTGCATCAATTAACAATATTTCTCTGATATGATATTCTTGATTATTTTAAATTGTCTTATTTAGTTAAATGCATGCAATATTAATTTGAATTTAAAAGAATAACCATAGTTAAATATTTTTTTTTATATAAAGCTTTTCATGCACAATTTAACTATTAAACCTATTTAAAAACAATTTAAAAAAAACTAGTTTAAAAATGCGGTTTGTAAAAATGGTAAATGAAATAAAATAAATTCACGATTTTTTAACATGACTAAATTAGAAAGAAGACGTGGAGCGTCTGATTTTTTTGTGTGCTGCAAGGAACTATGAAGCATTGGCCTTCTTTTTAGCATGCAGCGAGTTTTTTCCATTCTTGGATGCATTTTCACGGCCCTATGTTGCGGACTTGCATGATGTCGCAAAACTTGTTTGACAGCTAAAAGACTGTCCCAAACGTCGCCCCCGTCATGTAGTCGTTTCAAAGCGTCATAACACGAAACGAGTGTGGATCGTTGCGTTTCTTGCAAGAGGGGATCCAACTATCCCTGAAGTGGGTTCTAGAAATTTAGACCAAAAATGTCGGAAGAAAAAGGATACAACACAGCTTCGTCCAGATATAATACTTAGATATGTTTACATGTAGAAATCTAAATGAATTAAATACACATATTAAAGTTCTAAGCGTTGGACCAAAGCATTGTTGTAAAGAATTCACCGTTTTGGGACCAATGCCTTTGAAACGACAAAGCTCGGCTTTGATCTTCTCAACAGACATACCGCGCAAATGCTCTAAACATATCTTTCCCTGCTCTTTCAATAAAGTGTCCAAGATATTCCTGATTCGAGAAGCTTTTGTTTCGGCCAAACCACCACATCTAATGGCATCCTCGATGACCTTTGGATCAGCCACGTGCACCTGTAAGTTCGATTTCATCAGTGTTCCATCAATCGATATTCTAATTGTGGGTATGCAGCAATGGCAAAACTTAAAAGAAAAGAGTTTGTGTTTATAAGAAACTATTGAAACATAACAGTAAGGATCAACAGAGGGACTTACTTCATCCCAAGTAGGAAACCTCTCCTTAAGTGTAGCAAAAGCTCGCCTGGAATTTGCATCAGTTGTATTCTGTGACAATAGAGTGCTTATCAAAGAATCCAACATTGTTTTTTGCACTTCATAAGGTGCAACCGTAGGAATAATCTCAGATCCCTTTTTCTCAAAGCAGGAAACCATTTCATTGTTTTCTTCAGTTTTCACATTTTCTGCGCCACTTTTTTGGTCCAAAAGTAATAGCTGCTGCCGTGCGGCCAAAGGAACAGCGACTTTCTCTTTTAATCTAACCCTAAACTTTGCAAACTCTTCGGGAAATCCATGCAATTCAAGTAACCTATCTCTGATTTTTCTACATTCTTCAGAACCAGGTCTGATAAAATCAGGATAAGGTCCCTTACTCACAGTAACAGGAGAAATAGATAACAAATTGTCAGGATGTAACTGGAATTGGACTTTTGGACCTACTGAAGATGCAAAGTTTTGACTTTTTTGTCCATTGCCAAGCCCTTCTTGTAAAACTGCGCAAGATTTATCAAAACCTTGACTAACAGGTTCAGCTCCATTCTCTTTGGTTGAACTTGTGCTGCATTTCAAAAAGCCTTGATCAATAACATCATTTGCAAGCTCCTCGCTTCTATCTTCATCATATTTCTTCAATTCAACTGGCTGATTTACACGCTGTTGAATTTTAGTTTTACCCAAATCCTTGAGATTTTGATTAATCCCTTCAACCTTTGGTTCATTGCCAAGCCCTTCTTCTGAAACTGGCCAGGAACCCTTGGAAAAATGGCTAGCTGGTTCATTTCGCTGCTTTTTTACTGAACCTTTGTTGTATTTCTTGAATCTGCGACCAGTGATTAAATTTTCAGTCTCCTGACTTACAACTCCATTAAATTTCTTCGAATGTTTGACGATCAGCGCATTTGCGGGCTTTTGAACTGAATTATTGCCTGAATCCCTGAGCTTTTGACTATTCCTTTTCATGCTTGGATCATTGCAAATCCCTTCCCTTAAAACTTCACAGGATATCTCAAGAACTTGACTTATAGGTTCACTTCCACACTCTTTGACGCTACCAATCCTACAATTATTCACGTTTTGATCAATAACTTTATTCCCAAGCTGCTCGCTTCCATCTTCATTAGATTTCTTCATTTTTTTGTCGGCCAGCTCATTTGTAAGCTCCTGAACTATATCTTTATCCAAATCCTGGAGATTCTGACTAGTCATTCGATTGCCAAGCACTGGTAGTAAAGCTACAGAGGGTTTTTCGAAAGCTTGGCTGACAGGTTCATATCTGCGCTTTTTGGCTGAATTTCTGCTGTATTTCTTGACACACTTATGAATGATTTCATTTACAGGCTTCTCGCTTCTATCTTCACAAGATTTGTTGAAAGTTTCGTCCAACGGCTCATTTCCAGGCCCTTGAACCGAACCTTTAACCAAATCTTTGAGATTTTGACAACCCCCTTCAAGCTTTGGTTCACAGCAAAGCTCTTCTCGTAAAGTTGCCCAGGATTTCTGAAAATCGTCACTAGCAGGTGCACTCCTATGCTCTTTGGCTGAATTTGTGCTGTATTTGTTGGAGCTTTGATCCATAATTTCATCTACAAGCTGCTCACTTGTAATTTCATCAAATTTCTTAATATTTTCGTTGGAGGGCTCAACTCCAGGAATGCAGAGTAAATTATTATCCAAATCGTTGAACTTTTGACTAGTCCTCTTAATCGTTGATTTATTGTCTAGCAGTTCACGAGGCATCTCAAAGTTTCGAATTACATGTGCAATTTTAGCCCCTCTGACTGAAATTCTACCGTATTTTTGGAAGAAAACCCTATTTCCAACCTCCTCGCTTACGCCTTTATCAAAAAAAAATCGAAGTTTGGGGAAATGAATTTTTACCCAAACCCTAGAAGCCTCGGCGATTCGTTTCGGCTCTTTTATTGCATTCCTTCAAATTTTGGAAAGATCCTAATGTAGGCGATTTTTAGCATTAGCAATGTGATGCTGCAGGTTGGAAAGCATATCTTGTTTGGGAAGGGAAGAGAGTGGTTTTGTTGTTTGGGGGTTAACAACGCCGCGGAGAAGGAATGCGAAATCCCCAAAACCTTCGTCTCTGGAGTAGGAAATACCTTCAACATCAACATTGAGCCTTGGTTTTGTTGTCCTGTTGGTCAATCCCTTGTTGGCGGAATTAAGGCTTTTGTCAGTATGCATTTCGGGGCTGCCATTACCTTTAATATTGCAATTTGGACTGTATTCTGAATCCATTGAGACATCTCTAAAATTACAACACACACTGCTACGCTTTTTCTGCTATTGTGTGGAGAGGTGCCTATCGCATGCATGCAGGAAAGGCGGGGAATAGCGGCTGCATGCGTGTTAAGTTGTCTTTGGCGGAATGGTGTCCTACGTGTGGCCGCCAGTGGAGTGAAACGGACGCACAGAAACTCTGTATTAAACTAGAAGTCGCATCACTTTGTGCAAATTTTACACCGTTTCAATGGAGGTAAATAGAAAAGATTCGAAAAGGGTTAATCTCAAATAATTTCAGAATTATGGATTTAGTGTCATATGAAATCATTTTTGTCGAAGTAGGACTTTTTTTTAGAGATAATCATTATAATCCGGGATTATGTTATTTGAAAAAAATGGAAAGCATGAAGTTCGACAAATGGTCTAGGGTAACAAGAGAAAAAGAGTCGCATAAGAGGAAAAACACTTGAATGACGTAGAACTAAAAGTGGATGAATAAATGGTATATCAACCTAACTAAATGCCTAAATTGTAATAAAAACATAAAAAATTATGTGAATGAAAAATTCAGAACGGTAATGTGGATGGAGGAAACAAGCAAGAAAAGACAACAATATATCTTATTGTTCAATTCGAACTATGAACATAATGAAAAAGCATATATAAGGGTTGAATTCAGTTGGAGGGAAAAGATCCTCATTGCTCAATTAAGAACTGGTTCTCATGGACTCCGAAGTTAGACAGGGAAATGGACAATCCCTAAGGAGCAGTGGGACGAGAGGGTTTGTGTTTGTTGCATTACAGGGGTGGTTGAAACGAAGGAGTACTTCATCCTTGAGTGTCCTCAGTACACGAACATACGAACCAAATATGTAGAGAATTTAAGAGTTGGTTGCATGGTATATGTATTTGAGGAAAAAAGATTTAAAAAGTTGGAGGAGATGCTAACTCAGTTTAACAAGAGGCGGAGCAACGTTCTAAAAGATACCTCGGATCCTAGGAATCTTAGACCGGTTGGAGCATTGAGTGTAATTGGTGGTCCCATAAACCATTCGATCTTGTGCACGTAATTAAAACTATTTCATTTCATTTCTTATTGTATTTTAAATCTCCATAAAAGTATCACTTGAATTAATTAAAGATTGATTTTAAGAACGTCCGCAAGACCAACGAGTCTAACGGATCAAAATCAAAAACTACAATAAAGATGCTCCATGTGAAAATGATGACTTGAGACAAGGTTTATGCTTTATGCTATTAAATTTACAAAATATCTTTTTAAATATTGATGTTGGATCTTGATTAAAAAAATATTATTTTATTTAATATAGTTTTTCAAATTATTTTATTTTAATTTAGATTAATGAATGAAATTAATTTAATTAAGATAGAATTTTGAAATGTAATTTAGATAGATAAATAGATATGATATATAAATATAAAAAATAATATAAATATTTGAGATTGATTATTTTGATTTGATAAGGGCATATGTTGAATATGGAAAGTGCTAAAAAGATTGTGATACATATTTTCTTAGTTGATTATTTAAAAATCAGGGATAAGTATACCTTCAATTTATCTGGTTCTAAAATTGATCTATTATTTGCATTAGGTTCATTTTATAGGTTCAGATTAGTACCATTAATCAATAATGACATGTGCAAAAGTGTGGCACAATGATTGTTTAGTCGTCTACGATTGTCTTTACTTGTTCTTATGTTTGTGATCTCGAACACTGTGATGTCCACGAATGTAAAAATCAATGTCGTTTGTCTTGAAACTTTAGATATGCTTGTGACAGCTAGAAACCTATAAAAATAGGGGAAATGTAATATGTTGAGTTGACCTCAATCACCCCCTTGATGATTGGTCATTGTCTATATATTCAATACTTCGAAGAGGGTAATCAAACCACACTAGTCTCCCACCTAATATGATTATGCAATCATGTTCCTTCGCTATATATATACAGTTAATAATTGACTTTGGTACTTGAGAATGCTTGTTTTAACTTGGCTTTTTGAGTGCTTTAGACTTGGCTTGTGACTACTCTTGATGACAAGTATGCAAAGGGAAGAATAGGGTAGCTTTGCTCAGAGTGCAATAGTGTATAGAAGTATATGACGTAAATGTCCAATCCCTTTTGAATGAGACATTGATTTGTTTATAAATAGATCCAATTGAATAATTCCTCATGCCACCAACACATTAGGATTATGGGTCAACCTTAAGGATGAGTTTGATTTTAGAAAATAGCCTTTGTTGGGAGTGGGTTGGTTCCGACCAGCATAGTTTGTTATCGACTAGCGATAACGATCGTAACTCGCATAATTGACCCATGTACAAGTGGATGGAATTGAGACTATGGAGATATATGTGCTGGATATTTAGCAAGTTTGAAACAAATAGTTAGGTAGTTGTAGATGTATAACAACAAAACAGAAGAGTTGATTCATTAGACAACATGTAAGTGATGGTGAATTAGGACCATGTTTGAATACTTAAATCATGTGTGGTAAATATGTGTCAAACTTATCATTATCAAGTACTGAAGACCATATTTTAGTATCTACAAACTCCCCTCTGTAATGAAAGTGGTAGAGTAAAAGGATAAAATATACCTAAGTGTGTACACACACTCTACCTTATAGAAGATGGCTCTAATGTGTAGTTTTGCTCCATGCAAACCTGAAATGTATGTGTACTCAATATTCATATGTGAAATCTAAAAAATTAAAATTGAACGAGTAAGGAATAGAGTACACGTGTGTTGGTGCAAACCATGTTATCTTTGAAATTTATTGGAGATGATGCTTCCTTACTAAAGCATTTGAGAGTTGCATTGATCATGCCCCAAACTTGTGTAATTATGCAGGATCCTAAGTTGGGAAAGGAATATGTTCCAACCCCCATGAATGCGAGGAAAAGTACACAATGTATTAACCAAAATAACTATGCAAGATAAAGACAGAGAGAACCATGCAGCTAGGTTCAACTCAAAGAGATCACTATGCAGGTACATGAGTGAATTGATCAGGGAATGTTTGCTCAAAATGAACCAACCACTGTAGATGGCTTAAGATTCAAATGCAATGTTATGCTTCTTTTCAATCAAGTTTGATCCATGTAAAAACAGCAAAGCATTGTTGCAATGGAATGAACATTGCCTGTGCCCCCATCACATACACAGGTTTGATTGTGTAGTTTCGCTCAATGTGAAATAGAATGCATGATAAAAATAGAGTGGACCATGTCCATGCCCCCATCATGAACACAAATCTTATAAATGTGAAGTAGATTAACAACTATTTTACATCCAACTATAATTGTGTTATTGTTTGTATGTGTGTGAACTAGTATCATGCCCCTTGAATATGTATCAATTGACATAGAATACCATGCATCTATATGTTGAATTTGAAAACATGTATCTCAAATGTATGTGCATGTGAAACCTATAATTTTGTTCATGTAAATTGTTGTGCTTATGCCCATGTAGATGCACCAAATGTGTATGAATACATGCTCAAGTGTTTGTAAAGTGAATACATATGCATGGTATATGCCCTTGTATTGTATATCATTGTGTTTATATATGTTATGTACTTGAATCAATATGATATCTAAATCATTCTGAATCTCTAAAATTTGTGAAAATAGTACTTGACTTTGATTTTCTGCTTATGGAGACTTGTCTCTATGATAAGCCCACTGGAATGCCCCCATTTTGAAATGAGCGATGCAACCTGTAAATCACTCATCTCAAAAGAAGAATGAATTGTACCATGGCATGTGTAAAAATAACAACATGTAATATCATTTGATCATGCAGATTATATGTCATCATAGTAATATATGTGTCAATTAAGGCATGTATATAACATACATAATGTAGGGAATGTAAGTGGTATATATATATATGAAGTACACAATATAAGTGTAATTGAATAAGACTATGTAGTAATGATGTACGATGTAAATAATGACACCCTTCACTATCACAAGTTCAACAAATGTAAATGTTAATTTGCACATAGCCCAAAGGCCGCATACAAGTGACATAAATTGTCGTAACAAACAAGGCTAAAGAGCCACATACAGGAGGACATAAAAATATCACAAATAAGGGACATCAAGGATATCTCATCAAGCAAGGCCAAGGGCCATACAAAAGCCATTTGAAAGAGTAATGACAACAATGGAACATAGAACAAGGCACTAATCTACATATATGTCAATGTGTAGATAATTAAATCTAGATTCATATGTTAAACTAGTCTTTTACACTTGACAAATATATCAAGGCTCTACCCTTCAGTTTGACCTCCCTTACAACTGAAAGACTCACATTTACCACCTCATTGTGTCTAATTACTTATTTCTTAGTCCAACTTTGATTGCTCCGATTATTTAGATCACATGTAACCACAAAACCTCTGATTATTTAGATCATTTGTAACCATAAAACACCTAAAATGTGATATATATCCTTCACTGGTAGTTACAAAATTTCAACAACTTTGCTCCTTCCAAAACAGTTGCATTAAATACAAGACAGTAGCATTGATGCTACTATCCTTGCTCCAATACAACTATCATTGCTTTATAAACACTCAAATTTGTGAATCTTTCAATGTGTACGGGTCGGCCTAAGAATGTCATCAACCCTTATGTGAGCATCATTTCAAAAGAACTAATATAAATACAAATATAAGCCTACTCATTATTCATCTAGTAAGACATTAGACAATTACGTTTCAAGCTTAGACATACTATTGAATTTCAAAGCACACAACTAAGATATTATGCCCTATTTCACCCCTATTTGCATATTAATCCTAAGAGTAGTCATTTAATAGGTTTGAAGCACTCAAAGAGCATCCCATGAGCCATGTTTGTCAATTTAAAAATTAGATCATTGCATGCACTCATACATAGCATTCTATATTATTTTTCACACATATACCAACACATAGGGGAGAACTACATAATTTGGAGGGCCTTCTTGGAGTATTGGCTACGTAGGCAATGATCATTGACAAAAGGTTTTTTGAGATCATCTTGACACTATAAGCCCATTAGCCCATTTATAGCAAGGTAACTTAACCTAAGGTGGAGAGCTAGGGTTTGAGATATACATAATGATACAGAGCATGTGCATGAGATCCAGATACATCAAACAAAAGGTCGCAAAAAACCTATGAAGGACAGTTGGTTGTATCTTGATACAACGAACATTCTGTAATGGATAGTTACATCTGTTGGGTGAATATTTTGTCAATCAGCGTACTGATCAACAAAATAGGTCTGATCAACCACAGCAGGAAGATTGGTCGGCCAGTTGTGCAGGTTTACTACATCAACAGGGGACAAATCTCTCCTCTCATCAAGGGGAAGTTCCCTATAGATATGTAGGAGCTATATACAATATAAATAAGCAAAAAGTAAGACACAGGGGCAGAATACATCATCCATCTCTCTTCTTTCAGAGATGATGCACATAGACAAAGGAAAAAATCCTGGTGTAAACACTGAAGGCACTTCTCTTCTTTCAGAAGTGTTCTTGCAGGAAACAATAGGAATTTCTTTCAAATAGTAAAGTAACCAGTAATCAAAAGGGCATAGTAACAACAAGATGAAGCAGAACGCAAAGTTTCCACCTCAACTGCCCGAATAGTATATCACAAAAGATAATGGGGGCACAAAGTCGCCCCATAATCATCAACACAAAAAGAAAAAAAAAACACAGACTGAAAGCAATTGTGAAAGCACAAAGTCTTCCCAATATTGGTTTCAGGACACTTCCCTATTACCTTCACTAATTTTGCTTACCAAATTAAATGAATAAGAACACCTTTAGAAGACAAATGTAAGAATGATCTTCTAAAATGATACAAGCCAGAATAGCACAAAGTCTGTAAACGAACTGCTTTCTCATTCAGATAAAAATGAAAATGAAATTACAACTTGAGCTCAAAGTCTCAGTCTTCTTCTTTCAAAATGGGCAGAGTTTCGCTCTTGTAAAATGAAAAGTCTCCTTTACAAATGAGAGAATAAACAAACTTATAGCCACTACGCAAGGATTGGCATTCTTTCCCATGGGACGGCCCATGCTGCAGTCAAAGTCTTCAATGCGCCTTCAGTTTTATCTGGAGAGACCATGCTGGGAACAGTGTATTGCCATAACTATGGCGTGTCTATTCTTCTAACATGTCTCTTTTTTGGTATGGACTGTCTGGTCCTTTTCCTGATATCTGCGCAGCTGTCCAATTTTGCCATTACTTTATGGAAGAAAAACAGGCTTGCGTCCTTGATTTGGTGCGCCCAGAAGTCTAAGTCTACTCAATCCACTATTTCACCTACTGGAAATAATTCTTTTGAAAATATTTTTGGTCCTTTGCATCGATCTTCTCTTCCCTGTAGCAATTTAAATCTTCGAGCTCTCTTTTCATTTAATCGATTGGTTCTTCCTTTAAGTTCCACGCTTTATTTGAATTTCCATGAATTTTCCCTTTAAATTTGACGTCTGAGGGGCCGTCAATGGTCGCCAATTGCTTGAACCATGTTGAACCTTGAACCCGTTGAACCACTGAAAGTTCATCGGTTCATTGGTTCATTCTGTCTCTTTTGTTCTATTGTTCCTTGGTTCAATTGCTTCTTCGCTCCTTGGTTGAACCATTCATTGAACCACTTGTTTGTTGCTTCTCTCTTAACTGAGGCCGCCTTTGAACTTTTGAACCTATGAACCATTGAACTTTGAACTCCTTCGGTTCAAAGTTCAATCGGTTCATTGGTTCATTCTGTGTCTTGCTCAATCATTGCTTTATCTTTCTAAGCTCTTGGTTGAACCTTTGAACCTTGAACCTGTTGAACCTTTTGGTTCAATGGTTCATTCGGTTCATTCAGTTCATCCTCTTAAGTCTTTTTTGTCCAAGTCTTTGAAGATTCCTTTCTGCATCTGGAAGGGAAGGTGTCCCTTCGAGTCTTTGGAAAAGGTCTTTTTTCTGACGTCAAGTGTTCCCCACAAGGGTATCTACCTTTCGGGATCTTATGGGTGGACTTCAGGCTTCAACTTTCCCGACGGGTTCTTGCTTCTTCGGCGGGCTTTTGGCTCTTGGGCTTTTTCCGTCGGGCAAAAAGTCCGAAGGAATTTTGCCTCAACGTTTTTTTGAGAAAAGTCTTCCCAAAAGAATTCTTTCGGCTTCTTTTACTTTACCATTTCCATCGGACAAAAAGTCTGAAAGAATTGTTCTTTTTGGGGCCTTTGAACAAATCTGAAGGAATTATGTCTTTTCTTTGACCTTCGAACCAATGCTACCTGCCCTCCGCAAGGGCACTTGCCTTTTTCGCTTTGGGGCAGCCCCTTGAACCTATCGATTGAACCAACCAATTGAACCAACTTTGGTTCAACAGTTCAATGGTTCAATAGGCTCATCCTTCGTTATTTGGCTAAGTCCTTTTGATCTTTTGCACCAAGCACGTTGAGCCCACTTGGTCGTTGAACCTATTGAACCTTTGAACCAAAGTGGTTCAAAGTTCAATGGTTCAAGCCTTTGTCCTTTATCATTCGCCGATTGAACTCTTTTGATTGAACTGAGGCGCTGAACCAATCGTAGAAACGACTAAGTGTTAGAAGCTTGTTCTTTTGATTGAACTTGCCTACAAAAGCTTTTGAACCTGTTGAACCTGCTAATTTCAAGCATGTTGAGTCTGTAGAAACATATCTGCAGAGTCCGTAGAAATCAACCTGTGAAGCCTGCAGAACTTGGCCTGCAGAGTCCGTAGATTTTCTTCCTACAGAGTCTGTAGAAATCCTTCCTGCAGAGTCCGTAGATTCAAGCCTGCAAAGTCCGTAGATTTCTAGAAAGCTTGAAAAAAAAGAGGAATTTGAAAGCTCAAAACAAATTTTGAGAAGGGAAGAGAGAAATTTTGGTCCTGTAGGACCAAGATAGCTCATATGTTGTTCCAAAAATGAGTGATATTTTTGGGGACCAACATCATCGAGATTCAAATAGTAGTGATGATTCGAACAGTAGCGTTGACGTAAGTGTCCAAAGGTCGATTCAAATGTCTATGTAGCTAGAAAGAATATCTCTAGAATTTGATGATCAATTGCTAAACATCAGACATCTTGTTTCCCCACATGTAGATATCAGACTTGTCTACACATCATTGCATAAGCTAAGTATTGTTTCTTCTTCATGTTTACATAATCAAATTATTGCTTGGCATTGTACTTTATATATTTAGTATCTTTCATAATTTAGCACTAAAATTGAATATCGTAAACTGAATTATTTAATTGACCTACTTTTAGGAATAATTTGCTTCACTTTTGAATATCATATTCCTCCATACCCTTAACTTTAAAAAGGGTCAAACATTTTGTGAACTTGACCTTTGAGTCTTTCCATCTAATGCTCATTTTGTTCCTTGGTGGCCAACCATGAATGACATAGATGGTTTTGAATAATATGATGCAGAAACTATTTACCTCACAAACTAAGCTTCCTTAATGGAAAATGTGGCAAAATCTAATAAGACAACAAACAAGAGCAATCCTCCCTATAAGATTCTATAAGGTCTCCTCTCATTTTTGTAGATGGGGATAGCTACCATCCCTCTAATAAGGTTAATGTTCCCACCATTCAAAAGGATGAATTGAGCACCCTTACAGCTTCAAAGAATGGTGATAAACCAGTTTCTTCTATACCAACCACAACACAATTAGCAATAAGTGAGTCTAATCTTCCACAATTTTATTGTGTTACTTTTTGAAATGTTCAGAAGGAAAGCATGGCTTCTTTATGAACAAACAATGATATACCATTACAAAAGGTTCCAAAGTTTTGAAATAAGATACCATCACAAAAGGTTCCAAAGTTTTCAAATGAGATACCATTATCAACAGTTTCAAAGTTTTCAAACGAGATACCATTACCAAAGGTTCCAAACTTTTCAAATCAGAGGCCATTACCAACAGTTTCCATGTTTTCGAATGAGATACCATTACCAAAGGTTCTAAAGTTTTCAAATGAGATACCATTACTAAAGGTTCCAAATTTTTCAAATTATCTACCATTACCAAAGGCTCTACAACATTCCAAAAATGAGGAAAAATATATTATGCCCATGTTTGAAATATATTTTACATTGTAACCAAGGACTACACCTTTGTAAATTGTAACTCTTCCTACTAGTCATATTATTTCTATGATGAAAGCTATAGGTAACCTTCAAAGGCAAGTTTCAATTCTCAATTTATAAATATTATCATGCAAGGCTAACATTAATGATAACATGATCACAAATAAACCCCCTGTAAAAAATGTATTTGAATATCCTCATCCAAGATTTTTCATTATGCCCATATTACCTTTGTTCTTTAGACACAAAAACCTTGCCAACCATAGAATTCAATATGTACGTTATTTTGGTCATTGGGATACAAATGAGCATTTGTTGTTAAAATATTTTCATATAAGCCTCACAAATGAAGCTTGGGATTGGTTCTATAGTTTACCGAATGGCTCCTTAGCTACTATTACACAATTGAAAGATGTTTTCTTCCTATATTCTAATACGCACAATGTGCCTAAATTTACATTGGATCACTCAAAAAGCTTCAAACAACATGATAACAAGTCCATTCAAGACTATGTTACATGATTTAAGAATGCTTCATCTTCCTTAGCATATCAACCTTCTGATTTAGAATTACAATTTATTTTTAGTCAAGGTCTTTCCTCTCCACTCAAAGAGGGAGTATTACATAAGCATCATACCTCATTTGATCACCTCTATATGGAAATATATGCATATGTTTCCTTTCTACTCAACAATGCCAAAACGTTAAATATCTCACATGCAAAATGCAAAAGCTTTGTTAATAATACATACACTAACACAAGATTGCCAAAAATTGATCATTTACAAATATGTGGCATACCCAATCTCTATTTGACATTGTAGCAACATTTTTTCAACATTGGACCAATATGCAATCTACCTCATTCACCACATAAGAATACACCTACCACTATTTCAGGCAAAAAACATTCTATCCAAAAGGACTTGACAATCACATTATTCATGAGTGGAGCTTATTTTAGACGTAACCATGTTGACTCTACAACCAAGGAAACTTAATTTTAGTGTAATATGTTTATCACAACTTGGATACCATATACAAGACTTGCATCAAAAGGGAGTTTGGAAAGATTCTTTGAGATACTTGATATTACCAATTGCCTACGGTCCAAGTGTTGTCCAAACAAAAATATGTGTCATGCCTCATACATCTCAACACCCATTTATATTAGGAATATTTTGGCTATATCTGATGGGAGCCATAATCAATCCAAATCAATAAGGGACTTCATTTTCCCACAAGGGACGAATGGTTCACCTACCACACGATGGTGATAACAAACTAATTCATGGAGTAAGGAGAGAGGAAGAGCATGCCATGCAACTAATTCACTCTCAATGCATGAATCATGACAAACTATGATTCATCATCTAAAAATTCTAAAATTCTTAAAAAACAATACTCAATAAAATACAAAAACATTCAAATAATTCAAGAATACCAAAAACATTTAACATTTCACATGTTTTATAGCTTTTCCATATGTTGTTTACTTTATGTTAGTAGATATCATATAATTTATATACGCATATATGTTTCACGAGTACTTAAGTGTGATACGAGCATACATCAAACCCATGATATCTCAAGCATACAGATGTTGGACATTTTCTCTTCCAACGTGATACACTATGTTGGGGGCATTTTGCTTCTATATGATCACAATTGACCTAGGTTTTATTGTTTTATGATCCTTTCCCATCATCTTACTGAGTTTACACATGCCTATACTCATGTTGCTATCTTACACAGTGTATTTGATATGCTATTCTACATGACATTTTATTGACACATGTATGTAGGGACTAGTATGACATGCTTATGGTAGTTGATTATGTCTCATTACTTCATCAATTTCTATTAGCTTACTTGAGTGCACTTCTTGTTTGCTTCTTTGTCTTACTTACGAAACATTTGAATATGTTCCTTTATTCGTTGGCCATAGTTCCTTGAGTGTTGCTTGTTTATTTGGTGTGTGGACATTTTCACATGTCTTCCACTTGAGTGTGCGACATTTGAACATGCCCCTTGTTTGTGGTCTCTTTAGACCCCTCTTTATGTAACATTTGAGTATTCTTGCATGTGTGCTTGATTGTTTGTTGAGCTTATTATCTTCTAAACATTGCCATGATTCATATAATGCATCTTAGAGCTTGTTATGTATGCATAATGTGAGATTCATTGATATATATACTTCGACGTGGCACTACTATATGCTTCTTTTACTACCTAATTCACACAATTACAACATAATTGTCTCATCCTTCTGAGATAAGGTGATTATCACTTTTACAATCCCCTCACTCAAAAGGGGCAAGGGCATATTTGTGAGTGCATGTCATAGAATACATGACTCCACATACATACAGTTGACAGAATGAGCAAAATTTTATTCAATTTACACAGTGTACATGAGTTAGATATACATTTGGGATAAAATATATGCATTGGGCACACATTTAAGACAAATATTTTTAGATTTGTGATACATATTATACACAGGTTACAAACCAGAGGTTACATTTTGACATATACTTCAATTTGAGACACATTTGAGTTGTACAAGCACCAAATTATCGATACACTTTCAGATTATACACATATTTATGCACCGACCTTACCAAGATGCACTATTTAAGCTTTTATCTACTACAACAGTTGACTCTTCTTTATCAATGCGATCAAGATTTTACACCTTTAATGGACTTGGCACTATGATTTTATTTTACACCATTTGACTCAGGCGGGATTGGTTAGATTGGCTATATTGGTTATACTTGAGTTGTGTGATTGAGAATTTGTGCTTTCAATGGACTTGGCACAATTAATCCTTATACCGGATTGGGGGTATGATCACCCTCCAATTATCCTCTTCACATCTCCAAGATTATTTTGTGAACCACTCTCCAATGCTTCAGCTATGAAGCATCTTTACCAAAACAAACTACCAAGGAGCAACATGGTTGCATCAACACACAAGTGTACTCCTTCCTTATTCTTTTTCTTTCAAATTTTTTCAAACTATTCAATTTTAGATTGTGTGCACCTGTAACATGTTTCTGGATTCAGGTCATTCACATATAAAAAATTTAAGTGGGCATAAGCAAAGACAAGGTGTGTTATACACACCATTGTACACTTTCTTTTCTTTAATCTAGTAAGTTTGTCTAGATTAAAGGGGGAGCAAACGTAGATGCTCAAATATAGATTTATATGACAAATATATCTCAATGATCTATCCTTCAGTTTGACCTTCCTTACAGCTAAAAGGCTCACATTTACACACTCACTGGGTCTAATTACTTGTTCCTTGGTCCAACCTTGATTACTCCAATTATCTAGATCACCTGTAACCATAAAATGCCTAAAATTTGATATATCCTTCATTGCCAGTAACAAAATCTCAACAAATTTCCTCCTTCTTGGATAGTTATGTTCAAGATAGGATAGTATCATCGATGTTACTATCCCTGCTCCAGCATAATTGTCCTTGCCTTACAAACAATCAATTTTGAAAATGTTTTGATGTGTACGGATCAGCCTAAGAATGTCATTAACTCTTTCATGAGGATCATTTCAAAAGAGCTAGTATAAATACAAATATAAGCCTATTCATTATTCATCTAGCAAGACATAAGACAATCTCCTGTCAAGATTAGACATACTATTGAATTTCAAAGTGCACAACTAAGTTTTTCTACCATATTCATCCCTATTTGCATAACAATAATAGGAGCAATCATACTACAGGTTTGAAGCACTCAAAAAGTAGTCCATGAGCCATATTTGTCAAGTTACAAGCTAGATCATTATGTGCACTTGCATATAACATTCTACACTATTATTCACACACATACCAACACATAAGGGAGAACTACATAAGTCTGAGGTCCTCCTTAGAGTATTGACTATGTAGGTAGTGTTCATTGACAGAGGGGTCTTTGAGGCCAACTCGACACCATGAGCCCACTAACCCATTTTTAACAAGGTCACATAACCTAAGGTGAAAAGTTAAGGTTTGAGCTATAAACAATGATACATAGCCTGTGTGCGAGATCCAAATACATCATATTAAAGTTGATAAAAAAACCTAGAAAGACACAGATGTTCACATATCAATATAATGAGCATTATGTATAGGATAGCTGTGTCGAGATTCAGACAGTAGCTAGACATAAGTGTCCTCCATAGGTCGATGCAAATGTCTAGGCAAGTAGAAAGAACATTTCTAAAATCAGATGACTAGTTCCTAAAAATCAGACAACCTATTTCCACACTTGTACATTTGTTTAACCCTAAAATTTTAGATTGTGGGGATCTAAGGTTAAGAATATAAAAATAGTTTTAACATAAGTGTGATAAACTAATCTACAACAGGCCAATTAATAGAAAACTTAGATAAGTAATATTATGAATTTATACAAATGAGATTGCTACAAATAGTAAAGTACAACTCTTAAAATACATTATAATAAATAAGAAACAATGGTACTTGGTTTACTGTGCAAAGGCAGCTTTGGACTGGGAACATGTGTAAAATATGCAGAAGTATTTTAGTTTTGTCATCAGATTCTACAAATTTCACTTTTATAGTGGTGGACACTATCATTAGATCTAGACACTACTATTAATGCTAATATCTAAATGTGACACAGGTGTCCACTATAGAATAATGACTAAATTTGGATGCGACCAACTTCATTATTTTATGTTTTTTTATCACCTTTCTATTGATGTATTTAGATCCAGGATATAGGTTGTCACTCTTTGTTAACTTCTTCACCCTTAGAATGAGTTTGCTGAAAAATGGGTTAGTGGGCTCATGGTGTCGAGCTGCCTAAAGATCTCTCTATCAATGGGTGCTGCCTACATAACCAATACTCCAAGGATGGCCTCAAAATGATGTATTTCTCTCCTATGCGTGGAAAAGTGTGTGCAGAAAGGTGAAATATACTATATGAAGATGCATATAGTGATCTAGCTTGTAATTTAACAAGTATTGCTCAAGGGATGCTCTTTGAATGCTTCAGACCTATGTTATGACTTCTCATGTCCTTGATATGAAAATAGGGATGAATAGGGTAGAGTATAGTGCTTGTGCAGTTGATTGATTTATCTTTGATAGATGTTGTATAAAAGCCCTTGTCAAGGGGCACGAGGCTATCTTAATCGGTCCTAGACTCATTACAACCAGGTGCAAACATGGGATATTCCCATAGCACTCAACATTTTACAATCAGCTATGCTGACATCAATTCACATAAGGCACATGCCCTATGTGCCCACCCAAAGCACAATAGAGAAAGAACTAAGGCCTACGTTGGGCTATTTGTGCCATGCCATGAGATATCAATTATGAAATTTGGTCATTTGGAAGAAGGCTCTTGGTAGATTCCTTGGCTCAAGTCTTTCATGGACTATAGGCTTGGTGGTCTATAGGTGCAAACCCATTTGGGGAACTAGTCCTAGAGTCATAAGGGTGTAAGCCTTTATTAAACTAAGCCTACCATCATATAGGTGTTAGATGGGTTAAGAGGCTACTTTTGATTTGGTTGCTCATACTAGGCTTGTGCTCCTTAGCAAAGGCAAGAACATTTGGCGTAGGTTTTCTCTACACTTAGGCTATTTCTATAAGATATGCTAACGTCATCAATATTACATGGATGCCATTAATGACTTGGACCAGAAGCTTACAAAAAACATTCTTAACATGCATGAATTGGAATTACAACATTATGACGATTTCATTCATTGTGCATTTCACTGACATTACCATAGAAGTATAACCCAAAAACATTATATGATTCACGACAACCATTATTTATCCTTCATCAAAGTTTAAAAGCACAGATTTCATAACATACATAAAATAGAGTACATGCTTAATTCAAAATACTTAATGGCCCTCATAGGCGAGCTTGGGCATATATAAACAGATCTTGTATGGCATCCAAGCTATTCCTAATTTTAATGGTGGTCTTAACAGAGCATTTCCATTTCTTTAGAGCTTTGTTGCATTAATTCGCATCACTTGAGTCATTAGTTTGAGCTCTTTTCATAGTCTACAGGAACATCTTTTTCCACGGTGGAGATGCACATGTCGAGTGTCAAGCTGGAGCCTTTGTTGATTATTCTACTAGCACCATCACCTTGAACCCTTTATGTTGTGATTGCCACATATCACCCAACCTGTAAGATGCCCTGGTATTCCTGTAAATGGTTAGTCGCCTGGCATCTAGCATAAAGTAAGCACTGATTCCTCTTGTTGGCACCAAGATGCCAAAATAACAATCATTCAAAATGATTGCCTTGCACTGAAGTGTCTATCATACTAACACAACTCCCATACTTAAAAAAATAGGGGCCCAACATTACCCCATACAAAATTACTAATCTACCCTCGAACTAGTCTGTCAAAGTCTTTGATGCACAGAACTTGGTTGCACTCTCCTTAAGCTCAATGCTAAAGTCCTCAAATTCATTGATAGCGAGCTTGATCTCTTCAACAACACTATCTATTTATGTGGAGGCAACACTAAGTACAAACATGTCTATCTTTTCTAGCTCTTTTCTGAAGGCCTCTAGATTTGCCTTAGTTTTTATCACTCCCCCGTCCAGGATTGCTCCTTTATCACAGGCCTTAGTCTGTAAGGCACATAAGAGTGATTCTAGGTTCTATTCCTAGTCCTTTATTTAGGTGCTTAGCGCATTGACTTTCCCTATTATTTACGTTCACTCTGACCTACTCACATAGTACACCTGCACCATCAGCTTCTCCTTTTTCTCCTTTACCTACTTGAGGCATGCATCTATGATTGACACTTGGTTAGAAAAGCTCAAGAAGATGGCATAAGCTACATCTATGTCTTCTTGAAATTTCATGAAGAGGTCCTATACCTCTTCAAACTTAACATCAATCTCTTTTTGTAACACAACGCAGGGATCTTCTTTTTCTTCTTCTTGCATCAGCTTTGGTTTCATCATTAGGAGCATCTGCTACACTAGCACACATATCTTATCAAGCTCAAAGAGTTTAGATGTATCGATGCTGACTAGAAGGGATGGTTTGATTGTCTTTATGCACTCACCTAGCTAATATAGCTTTAACTTCATGGGCTGCACTTCATCTTTAGCATTCATGTAGAGTTTCTTCCATTTCTTTCCCCTACCATCATTGATGATATTTTTGTGCCAACTTATGTGGCAATCTAGATAAGTGCATTCCCAGACTAAATTAGGTTCATAGCACAAGGGTTGATGATAAGGGATTTGTGCTCTTATTCAGGTTCTTTAATTCCTAATATAGCCTTACAAGGTGCCTCAAAGTGAGGCTCATCCATGTAACTATCAAATGCAAACACCAGTTGTTTGCACGTCTTAGATGTGGCAACTTCGGGGGGCATGAAGTCAAACATATAGAAGTATTCATTCATCCACCCCTTCTGTACCTTCTCTCTAATGCTCAACTCTACACCTTCTTCCTTGATGATGACCAGCTCCATTTGCTCTTCCTCCTCCTCACTGGTGCTACCGCTTTCTTCGGCACTTTCCTCTAATGACTCATCTTCTTATTCTACAAGGGGTTCTTCCTCAGACTTTTCTCCTTTATTTTCTTCATCTTCCTAGGGTTTCTCAATTCTCACCTCCAAGTGTATTCCCTCGATGCCAGCTTTACCTTGATCTTGTTTATGTTGGGGTTCCTCTTCAAACTCCTTTTGCTTTTCCAAGGTGTTAGTATCACCTTCCTTTACTTTAGGTGCCCCTTCACTACTTGGGCATGCCTATTGTGCAACTTCATTTGCTTTCTTGGTGGGAGCACTAGGTGCCTTCTTGGCCTTATCAATGGCTAGTTCTATGCTTGCGAGAACCTTCATTGTCTTCCTCTCTCTCTTGGCCTTCTCTTCCTTGACCTCAACCTTCTCAATATCTACCTTAGGCCCATTTCCTTTGAATTCATCCTCTTCCTCTCTAGCATGGATGCCATCTCAATCTCTTCCTTATTGTGTCCCATTTTCTCCCACAACCTTCTCTTCTCCTCATCTATTCGTGAAGGCTATATGGAGGGTTCTTATTTGGATGAGGCACTGGTCGGCTTCCCTGCTTTTTCAAGTTCGACTATTGTGTCACTTTAGAGGGCCTTCTATACATCTGTGGCATTGGGCTCTTCTTCCTCTTTGACCTATATGATGTAGGTCTTTTTCCCTTCTTCTTCCTCTATTTCTTCCTCCTTTCTATGCACGAGGGCCTCTTTTGCTTGCATTTCCACCAAAGTGATTGTAGGGAGCACAACAAGTCCTTTAGACTTCCTTTTTTGCTTCTTGTTGGAGGAAGCAGCCTCCAGTGTGAATTTTATGTGCTTCTTAAGCGTTGGAGGAGTAGCTTGTTCACCAGAGGTGACCCCCAATCTAATTTCCTCAAGTGTCTCTCCCCACTTCTTTTGGGGAGACTTTTGCTTTATTGTTAACACTGGATTCCCCTCTTCATCAATCAAGAGCGGGAGATCATCATCTTTTCCAAGGTTGGCACCCTTCTTTCATGGCTTCATCTTATAGAAGAGATTGAAGATGCACCCTATTATAATTACTCTCTAGAGGGGATGGAGGTCCATTCGATCAGAGTCATCCTCTTCATCCTTTTTAGCTTTTTCTCCTAGGTGCACGTATAGGCACCTCAATCTTCTCCTTTCTTGGTCCATGACCTTCATCAAGATATCCAGTTGTTCTGTGTTGGGAATCCTCTTTAGCACCACTATGAAAAATTTAGTGGAAAATGCATAAGGCAGTTTGAGCCAACTGGATAGGTTCTCGTCTCTGAGCACCAAGCGTACTACATAGAAGTGTTACATGATGGTGAAGCCCATCTTGCCTAACATGTGTTGAGAGAGCTCCTGTAGGATGCATGATTCAATCCCAAATGCCTCTATGTAATGGTCATACCACCCTAGTACTCTTGTCTTGTACTTTTAAGATAAGTTGGGCAGGTAGGTGAATTCTTGATACTTCAGCATTGGGGAGTCCTTGTGTGGTGGGAACACCCAAAGGTTGTCCTCATCACCATCAATGCTTGTGTGGTGGGAACACCCAAAGGTTGTCTTCATCACCATCGATCATGCCGATCTCCTCCATCATTATTAGTATTAACATGGACCCCCACCTAAAGGTCTCATATACCATGTGGCATTCCAATGCATACTTCACTATCTCTTTAGCAATAACTTTTTTAATGTTGAACTTAACCCCCTGTGCCATGTGGTGGCTGATACACAAGTATGTGTTGCTTATGTTAGTCCACCATTCATCAAGGCATAACTTGGAGCTCATGAGGCACATCATTACCCTTGTGTTAGGGTCATATGTCTTTGATCAAGACTGCAAACCCTGCCTTATAATAACCTAGGAGTTTCATAACCCTCTCCAGCTCTACATCATCCTCCATCATCTGGTGGATGTCCATCCTTGTGCCTGGACGTCCTATGATTCTACTGATGAGGCATGTCAAGATATGCATGCACCTTTCTATGAAGTGAAAGTGATCACCATAGACGTGTAGGAGGAGGAATTTCAATAATTCCTTTGGCTTGCCAAAACTCAAGAGCTCATTTAGCTGGGTCACACCAGTGGTCACTAGCCTATCTCAAATGAAGATGTCAAATAGCATTGTGCCTACCTTGGTCTTTATCCCTATATCAACCATCCAATCCTGGTTGAGCTCCTATGCATTATTTGACATGAGACGGTTGTATTCCTTTAACCTACATGTATGTGTGAATGATACCCAAGTCTTCCCTACTATGACCTAAGGGGGAAATTGCATTTCTCTACATGAAAGCTTTACACTTGCTTCAGGGTCAATATTGGCAATGCTAACATTTTCTACCAATTGCACCTTTTTCTTCACAACAGTTATTTATTCTATCATTTATTCCTTATTAACATCCTTCTACGCCTGTGGTAGACCTAAACTTAACCTCTTTTTGCCCATATTAAACCAACTATTTTTAAAGCGTGATCTATTGATCTTCTAGAAGATCTTCATATTGTTGTGTTTCCTCACAATCATGGGGTCTACTATTGTGACTTTGGATCTTGAGCTTCATTCACCATTAATGGCAACCTTAATGTCATTCAATATTTCTATTGTCTGGTTATCTCATAATTCTCTTTTCACATACCTTTTTTTCAATATCAAATGGAATGCACTTTCTTTCTCTTTTCAACCATTCTCATTTGGTACTTATGGGTGCTCAAGTTAAACTTGTTAGCATTTTTCTAGTTTTGGCTCTAGTTCAGCTCTGGTTCTATGTTCAAATTTGCATAAGGTTTATAACCTGCTATAGTCAGTCATTCATTTCTTTATACCTTAATTTCAACTACCTTATTAATTATAGGTGAGTAATGGCATGGTAACACATGGATTTCTTGAAATCTGCTAAACCCATGAAATCTATGAAAATCCACCACCACATTCACATTTGTTGCAGATCTTTGTGCCTCCACCATCAACATATTAACTTCTCTTAACGGTGTATTTAGTGAAGTGATCGATGATTCAAATGGTCACTTCCTACCTACTGTTGGGTGGATGCCAGCTTGTCTTGATGATCTTCCTCCTGTGATTCATTCATCTTGTCATGACCTTTGCCCTTCCTATGGCAACCTGGGTGCATCACTTCACATGCATGTGATGCAACCTCCTCAGTTCTATCTCTTCTTCCTGATGTACTTCCTTTCAAGCATGTTTCTATTTCTTGGTCAATTTCTTTGCGCTTTTAATCTCTTGCCTTGCCCTACCCTACCCTATATAAATTCCTACGCTTGTCCTCTAGTGCTTTGTTCTCCAGGTTTCTTATGCACTAGCATCTTATGCACCTCTCTTTTGTCAACTTGGTACTCATATCCTTCTAAGTCTGGCAAACTTCTTGCGTTTAGAAACTTAGGTTTCTAGCCTCTTGTGCTTAGAAAGCAACCATGCTTGACTCACCTAACTGGAGTTATGCATGTAGGAACTAGAATAGTTCTCTTGTGGGCTTGAAAGTGCCTCACTTATTCTCGCAACACAAACAATACAAACATTAGCAAATATTTGGCTTGTGCCAAATTTTGTTTTGGTTAGCACAACATAACCAAATTGTGACCAAGAAGTTGATGTTTGATGGCACAAGTGCCATTCCATTATCTATAAGGCTTAAATTAGTTGTCATTGAAATTCCCAAAGAGTATTTCACCCACCAATGTGCATAACTTGCATGCACCAATCTCTAATATGTTATGGATGACATAAGGGCCCATCCACCTAATATGCAACTTGCCCAGATGCTTGAGGTACTTGGAGTCATATAAGAAGTCCAATACTCCTTCAATTAGTACCTTGTGCTTAATATGTTTATCATGTCATAGCTTTTGGCATGCCTTCTCTACTTGCTAACTCCATATTGCTTGGGCCCATGTCTCATCCAAGCACTTCAAGTCTTCCAAGCATGCGTTCAAAGACTCTTGGTCATCCAAATGACCAATACACATAATACACAATGAAGGCACTAAAAACTCTATGGGTAGAACAAATTCTACACCAAACACTAGTTGGAATGGTATAGCCTTATTCAAGCACTTGTACGTCGTGTGATATGCCCACAATAATGCTAACACACAGTCATCCAAATCCTAGTGAGCAATGTCTCATATCTTTGTGAGGCACGTTCCCAATATCTTATTGAAAGTCTCAGTGATGTCATTCACTTGGGGATGCTAAAGTGTTATCTTATGGTGTGCCACCATGTATTCTGTTAGCAAAATGTGTATAGTTTCATTGATGAAGTGTGCACCATGATCGCTAGTCAAACTAAGCGAGCACCCATAGTGACTAATGATGTTATCCCATATAAACCTTATGACTATGGTGGATATGTAATCTTTGGTTGGTATGGCCTTGACCCACTTGGTGAAGTAATATGTGACCACTAGAATGTATCATGCACTTGTGCGCCTTGCAGTAGAAGTGATCAACCCAACAAAATTAATGGCATATTTTTTGAATGGGACCTAGGTAAGGATGGGAATGAGAGGCATCTCATCTTGGTGGTTTGGTTTTCTTGTGCATTGGCAGATGTCACATGCCTTGGCACACTCTTTTACATCTTGAAAGAGAGATGTCCATCACAAGTTGAACTACATCACCTTGTGTGTTGTAGAATTTCTAGTGTAATGGCCCCCAGTAATTCCCTTATGCACCTCTTGTAAGATCAAGTCCCTTTTATTTTCTAGGACACATCAGTGCATTACTTCATCTCATCTCAACTTATATAGTTCCCTACCAATAAGTTGAAATGGGGCAGCATGAACTACAAACTATTTCTTATCCTTCATTTTCATAGTCTGGGGTGCAAATCAAGATGTCAAAAATGTGATAATCTCTGCCAAGTCCTCAGGGATGCACTAGACCCTGTAAAGTTATGCATTAAGAATATCATCCTCAATAGGTGTTATCACATTGCCAAGGTTGATGTAAGATAAATGGTTTAGGCCCGAGTTCTATTTTCTAGGCTTTACTACAACCATGAACTGGAATTCTTAAAATAGAACTATCCATCTACATATGTACTCATGTAGAATGAGCTTGATCACAAGGTACTTAAGCACCTCGTGATCAATAAAGAGTATGAGTGGGGTTGTCAATAAGTATTTCCTAAACTTTTACAAGGCATAGACCATGGCAAGTGCATCACACTCAATTATAGTGTAGTTCTACTTTGCCTTGCTCAGTTTTCTACTTGCAAAGGAAATACGATGATCCATTTTGCCTTCACCCAATTACACTAGAATAGCACCAATCATAAAGCTAGATGCATCAACATAGACGTGGAATGTTGTTTCCCAGTTGAGAAATTATAGTATCAATGCGCTAGCTAATTTGAGCTTTAAGGTTTCAAAGGCATCTTCTTGCAATGCATCCCAATAGAACGGGCCATCCTTGTGCAAGAGATCTTCTAATGATTCCACGATATTTGTATAGTTTTTGATGAAATTTCTATAGTATCTGTAATGTCCAAGAAAGGTGTGAATGTCTTACTATGTCGATGAGGTCTGGAGTTGAAGGATGATCACAATCTTCATGGGATCAATGAGCATACCATCTTTACAGATGATGTGCCTAAGTAAAGTGCCAAATGAAATCACAAAGATACACTTTTTGAGGTTCAAATAAATATACAACTGCCTCCACCTCTCAAAAATTAGGCACAAATTATCATAATGATCCTTCACCAACCCATACATAGTCTAGTCATCTAAATATACTTAGAGGAACTTGTGAATGAAGTCCTTAAAAGTGGTGATTACCACTCAGGAGAATACAGATGGTGCATTTTTGAGTTCAAAGGGCATCATATTGTATGTAAAACAACCCCATTCTATCACAAAGGTAGTTTTAGGCTTGTCATCCTCCTTAGTCTGTACTTGATGGTATCTTGAGAATCCATCAGTGAAAGTATATATCTCACAGCCTATGACACCATCCAGGACTTCATTGGTGAACAAAGTTGGAAATGGAATCGGCTATGCAGGTGGTGTTCAACAATCTATAATCAACAA